>JALMGJ010000001.1:178955366-179555366 GCA_023362775.1 Charina bottae
TTCATTTGGTTTCTATGACTCCCTGCTGAAATGCTCTCTGAATACTGTAACCTGAATGCTGTTTCATATCAGACTTTTAAACGATGCTGGCAGCCTCTCATAGACTGCACAACATGAACCAGGTTACATTGCCCTCCTATTTGAAGGACGAGTTCATTGTGCCCAACTTTGCAGTAGCTCTAGAAAAGACAAAATGTTGTAAGTGCCAAGCATGTTCTTGTTCAGAGTTATTTTTAATCCTGTCTCATGTTCTTCCTCCTTGTATAATCCTTTCATCCCAATACATCAATTTCCAAACTCTGCATTTTACATTGAACATACAGTATACAATAACGAAGCTTTGCCAAAACTATCTAACATGCAAGATTACCAGAGGGCCAAATTAATATTGCATTTCTCAGCTGTCCTCTTGTCTTCTGTCTGTCAGAGTTCGGCAGACCTCTGCCATTCATACAAGTACGTGTTAACCGACACGCGGAAACAGACTCGCAACTGACAAGCAGCCGGAGCCACCGTAACGAGCTGTGAAACGGAACGCATCAACCCAGGAAGGACTGTCTGGTGAAGCTGGAGCCGAGTACCTCACACATCAACTTCAAAAGGACAATGGGGGGAGAAATGTTTAAATGTAATCTACCATACCATGCCAGTTCATTCACGTCTTTGTTCCTGCACCTATGTACTTCAATAAATCTCTTTGCTTTTAAGAAGCCTGCGTTCGGGGCTTTCTTGAGAAAGGGGAATTTGATAGACATCGTTGGGAGCAGTCCTTACATAAAGACGTGAATCAATCCTGACCACATATCCTGAGGATTATCCCGAAAAATTCGGTGAGCTCCCCAGTTGAAAGCGGTCACACCACCGGGAAAAAAAATTTTTTTCCCACCCACGGAACGGAATGGAATCAGTAGCAGCAGTGGAGACTTTCGAGGTAGCCGGAACCAGCGCGGCAGCTGCCCGGGCGATGGAGGCAACCCAGCGAGCGGAGTCATCCCCTATAGAGACTACTGACCAGCGAGAAAAGAAATCGCAGAAGAAGGAGGTAACCCTCATAGCCCTCAACAATCCCAAGCCTACCCCGGCGGGATGGTCTATCGCAGTTGGGGAAGGGCTGGAAGGAAACGGAGGAAAAGCCAAGAAAAGGGTCACCCCGACCCAACGAATTGAAGTCCTGGAGAACCAGATGGCACACCTGAGCCTAGAGGTAGGGACGATGAGCAAAAAATTGGACTACATGGGGGGGGGCATTGAAAAGCTATTAAGAACCCTAGAGGGACCTAGGGAGGCAGAAAGGAGCCCGACAGGCTCCGACGAAGAGGAAGAAATCGTAGAGTCTAGTGGGGAAAACGAGGAGGGGGAGGAAGAAACACCATTCTATGGGCAGCTTCCGTACAGCCGAACTCCCGTAACCCCAGGCTACGATCATCGCAGAACCCCTTTGAGAGCCCATGCCCCAAGCGGGGTAAACGAACTAAAAATGAAATTCGATGGGGACCCAAGGAAACTAGCATGTTTCCTAACACACGTTCAGGGGTTTATGGAGGAATTCGAGCATACCTTTCAAACGGAGGTGAGCAAGGTGCGTTATGTCTCCAGTTTTCTAAGAGGAGAGGCGGGAGACTGGCTGGTGAGTCTCCACGACTGTGGAGCCAGCGAGCTGAGGAACTTTCAGAAGTTCATGTACGCACTCAGGCAGAGATTTGAAGATACGTTATCCAAAATCTCAGCGAAGACTCGAATTCAAAATTTAAGACAAGGCAACAGAACAGTAGCGGAGTACGCTATGGACTTCAAGAAACTCCTATTGAAATTACCTGACTGGCCTGAATCCTTCAAAGTCCAGCATTTTCAATACGGACTACGACAGGAAATTATAGAACTGGCCATAACGAGAGATGACCCGGGGACATTAGAAGGATGGATTCAACTGGCTGGGAAAGTGGAAAGCAGCACATTGCAGCTCCAGAACATTAAAAGTTTCAACTCCATGCGCAAGAAATCAGGGACCTCTTTCACTCAACCCCGCAAATTCACCAAGCAACGGAACTGGGAGGAGGAGAAAGAACGCCATACGAAAGATGGGCTATGCTTTCGTTGCAGTAAAGAGGGTCACCGGATAAGCAATTGCCCACAGACCAAGATGAACGCCAAAGAGAAAACCCCACTGAAAAAGGCACCTGACACCAAAGAAATCAAGACTGCAACGGTGAAGTACAAAGGAGCGGCGGCAGCAATCGTGGGGAGACGGGACTGGCAACAGGGGAGCAGCGATTCCGACACCTCAAATGATGATTTCGAGCTGGCGGAAAACTACAACGGCCTGTGCTAAAGTGCGCCGCAGGACAGGCCTTCACCATTGGGCGCAACGGGGGGGCAGGTGTTCCAAAATGCCCCACGATGAACGTTAAGGTACAGTTGCAAACTTTGGATGGGACGGGACAATTGTGGGGGGTGGCCATGTTGGACTCCGGGTGTTCCAGATGTTTGATGCACCTGAAAATAGCAACCAAACTGAAACTCAGGTTGGTTAAAATGCAGACACCCATCACGTTCTGCCAATTGGATGGGTCCGAAATGAAGGGGGGCCCAATTGAATTCACCACTGAAGACATACAAATGTCTGTGGGGACTCATGTAGAGACATTACACTTCATAGTCGCACCCATTGCTGCGCGACATATCGTGCTAGGACTCAAATGGCTCAGGAAAAGAAACCCTAGAGTGGACTGGGCGTCTGGGGAAATTGAGTTCTTTGATGGGCTTTACAAAGCAGTTGAAGAAACAAATGGAGTAAGTGAATTGGAATGGGGGGCGGCTGGCACGGTACACGAGGGGATGGAACAATGGGAGGAGGACCAAGACGAGGAGGGGGACACGCTCCTAGACACAATCCCGGAGGCTTATACCTCCGTGGGTGAGGTGTTTGGGCAAAAGGTATGCGAACAGGAACACCACCCCCCACAGGGCATCAGACGCAACGGTTGATTTGATCCCTGGGGCTCCCTTCCCAAAACCCAAAATGTATGCAATGACCCAGAAAGAATTAGGTGAGCTACATAAATTTATCGACAAAAATTTGGCAAGGGGTTTTATTGAACCCTCAAACTCACCTTTAGCTGCCCCTGTACTTTTTCGGAAAAAGAAAGACGGGTCCTTACGGCTTTGCACAGACTACAGGGGGTTAAATGCCATTTCAGTGACCAACCAGTACCCTCTCCCACTTCTCAAAGACATGCTAGCGCAATTGGCAAAAGGGAAAATTTTTACCAAGCTAGATGTTCGAGAGGCATATTATCGAGTACGCATACGGGAAGGAGACGAATGGAAAACGGCATTCAACTGCCCATTGGGTCAATATCAGTATCGGGTTCTCCCGTTTGGGATTGCGGGAGGACCGGGCATATTCATGCGATTAATCAATGAGGTTTTATATGAGTTTCTCTACCAAGGGGTAATTGTGTATTTGGATGACATCTTGATTTTTTCTGACAACCTGGAGGAACACACACAACTAGTTAAGAGAGTGTTAGAGAAATTGCTTGAGGCTAAACTATATGTCAAATTGGAAAAGTGCGAATTCCACAAGGACAGCTTAGATTTCCTAGGCTATAGGATATCTCACAGAGGCATTGAAATGGACCCGGGGAAAGTAAAAGCAGTGTTAGAGTGGGAACCCCCCCGAACCCGCAGACAACTCCAAGCCTTCTTGGGCTTTGCGGGGTTCTATCGCCAATTTATTCACGGGTTCACCCAGATTGCACTACCCTTGACAGACCTATTGAAAACAAAAGGAAAGGGGGCCAAAGGGAGATCACCCAGTACTAGACTAATTTGGACCATGGAATGCCAGGAGGCATTCGACAAACTCAAGGCTCTATTCACAGAGGAACCCATCCTCAAACACCTGGAAGTGGAGAAGCAATTCATAATTCACACGGATGCTTCCCACAATGCCATTGGGTCAATACTGCTTCAATTCGATGAGGCAAAGAAATTGAGACCATGTGCTTACATTTCCAAAAAGTTCAACGAAACGCAAAAAAGATGGCATGTTTGGGAGAAGGAAGCGTTCGCTGTCAAACACGCACTAGACACATGGCGCCATCTCTTGGAGGGGGCGACCATCCCTTTCCAGGTCTGGACAGACCACAAAAACCTAGAGGCACTCAAATCCCCCAGGAAACTGAATCACAAGCAATTGCGGTGGGCTGAATTTTTCAGCAAATTTAATTTTACCCTGCAATACTTTCCGGGGGGAAAGAACCTCCTAGCAGATGCGTTGTCACGACTACCCCAACACGATGGTAAAGTCGAGGGGCTGGTAGAAACGCTATTCCCCAAGCAAGCACACACACCTCCACAACCAGGCGAACCCTCGGAACAGGGCTGCCAGGCGACCAGGCTAGACGGTACAGCAAACACGCTCACCCCCACGCTCGCACACACATCGCCACAGGCAGGTGAGCCAGCAGAACGGGGGGGGGGGGCAAACGAACAGGCTAGAAGGGAATCTAGCTCTCACTCGCAGCAAAGCCAAGGCGGCAGAGGAAAACCCTTTTGAAGCTAAGCTACGGGCAGAAACACTGTCTGACGACTGGTGGAGGGAGAACAAACATACGCTCACTGAAAGCAATGGGCTGTGGTGGAAGGAAGGAAAGGTGTACGTTCCCAAAGGACTTAGGAAGGGGGCATTAGAGAAAACGCACGACCACAAAATGGCTGGCCACTTCGGGTTTGTCAAAACACTACACTTAATCAGGAATAAATTTTGGTGGCCAACTCTGCGCAAGGACGTAAAAGAATACGTAGCCTCCTGCCCAGTATGCGCCACGGCAAAGCGGGTGATAGGGAAACCCACAGGGCTACTGCAACCAGTGGCCAACCCTACACAACCATGGAAACAAATCGCCATGGATTTTATCGTGGACTTACCCACGAGCAGCAAGAAAACAGCAATTTGGGTGGTCACTGACCTATTTTCCAAGCAAGCACATTTCATTGCATGCAATGGGATCCCAAACGCACACAAATTGGCTAAATTGTTCATTCAACACATCTACAGAGCCCACGGTACGCCCGAACGCATAATAAGCGACCGCGGAAGTACCTTTACCTGCAAATTCTGGCGTGCATATTTAAAATTGATAGGTTCTAGCCAGGGGTTAAGCTCTGCGTTCCACGCATGTACTGACGGATCTTCTGAACGCCTTAACTCTATACTAGAGCAGTACCTGAGATGCTACATTAGCTATCAACAAAACGATTGGGCGGAATTATTACCTTTCGCTGAAGTAGCATACAATAATTCCATCCATCAAAGCACGGGTTTCTCACCTTTTCAAATTGCGACGGGGCAGGACTTTGTCACCATCCCCGAACTCACGCTGACCCAAGTAACGGAGGGGACCACCCCACTACAGGCAGACGAGTGGATCGCAAAAATAAAGAGCAATTGGCCAGTGATGATGAAAACCCTCGAGGACGCAAAGGCAAATTACAAAAAGTACGCTGACAGGAAAAGAGCGGCTGAATGGGAGCTCAAAGTGGGAGATAAAGTGTACCTCTCCACAAAGAATTTGCGCTCCACACAGCCATCCAAGAAACTCGCACCCAAATTCATTGGACCGTTCACTATTGTAACTGTAATCAACCCAGTGACGGTCAAACTGCAACTCCCCAAAGCATTGAAACGTGTCCACCCAGTTTTCCACATCAGCTTACTAAAATGTTATAAACCATCTGACTGGCACCCCGAAGTGGCTGAGCCAACACCGACACTAGTCAATGGGGAACCGCATTTCAAAATTGACAAAGTTCTAGACTGTAGATGACACAAAGGACAGCTGCAGTACTTAGTGAAATGGCAACACCTCCCGATCGGGGACAGAGAGTGGGTTGCTCAGAAACACATGCAAGCCCCAGAGATGATCAGAAACTTTCACAAAGAATTCCCGGACAAACCACGTTAACCAACTAAACGATTTATTGTGCAATTATTGATCTGATCCAGAAGGTACCAAGTGTAAATATGTATAAACATTCCAGGGGGAGGGGGGGTTTTCTTGGACGGGCAGCATGTCAGAGTTCGGCAGACCTCTGCCATTCATACAAGTACGTGTTAACCGACACGCGGAAACAGACTCGCAACTGACAAGCAGCCGGAGCCACCGTAACGAGCTGTGAAACGGAACGCATCAACCCAGGAAGGACTGTCTGGCGAAGCTGGAGCCGAGTACCTCACACATCAACTTCAAAAGGACAATGGGGGGAGAAATGTTTAAATGTAATCTACCATACCATGCCAGTTCATTCACGTCTTTGTTCCTGCACCTATGTACTTCAATAAATCTCTTTGCTTTTAAGAAGCCTGCGTTCGGGGCTTTCTTGAGAAAGGGGAATTTGATAGACATCATTGGGAGCAGTCCTTACACTGTCCCCTTTCAGGAGTAGCCATGGTGAAACAATGAAGTTGAGCCTGACAATTAAGACATGAGTACAACCTCATGATTCTAAACTCAGGATCAGGTAACAAGCATATATATCCCAAAAAGATCTCCCAGAAGGTGTTTCAGGTCTCTCTGCAATTTCCATTATTATCCAGTAATATTACATTTTGAATGGGGGGAAATAATTCTTTCGTGTGATTTCATTCCAATGAGAATTCTTAAATAGTTTACCTTGCAATCCTCAACTCATTTAAGACTAAGCCCCATTGAATTCATCAGAGCTTGCTTACTAGCAGTTTTCATTGGATTGGGCTGTTAGGGTAGGTTTTTTTTTTCTAGAGGAGAAGGAAGGAGAGGGAAAAAGAAGAAGAAAAGGAAGACACAGTTCATCTCCAAACATACAGCACAATGACTCCATGGATAAGGAAAGACATACTAGAGTTATGAAGTCTATTTTGGCTATACCACTTTAGCCTTCAGATAAAGAATAATAAACTCTCTGCAACTAGAAAACTAATATATATGGGGGCTGAGCTGGAGCTTCTCTCTAATGTACTGGATGTTTATGTATAACAATTTTCTTTTATACACAGGTGCATGCAGAATTAAGTGGAAGGCACAATCCTTTCTGAATGCCTAAACCAGTCTTTAGTTCTATTATTCAAAGAGTGTGCAACACAAATAAATTTAAATCCACAGATTCAATAGGGGTATAATGCAATTTATTCTCAACACTCATCTGACGCAAAATGTCAGATACATCATCTTATTCAACACAATCAACCTTGGAGTCTCTACCATCCAGTATCTGTGGAATATCCTGAAGAGATGGTACGCTGTAATGAGACACATTTTATAAATTACATAGAGTACAAAACCTCTGATCACACTATTGACACCTCTGTTGGATTTTTTGACCTACAGTTTACCAGGGATAATGATGCTTCATTGTAATGCTGTGAGCATGTATTTTTATATTTAACATGTGCTCTGGAACAAAACAGGGTTAAGGACCTTCTGTTTCTCAGTTGTTATGGGATTGCACTACTGTTCTGTTAATTATGGGAGTAATATCACATGTTTATATAAATTAGCATAAGTAGAAATTAAAATATAATTTAAGCTTTACTAGGTAAAAATATTTCAACTGAGCTGAAAAGTCATTGGAGTATAAGAAGAGGGCATTGTTGAAACAACATGCATGGGAATTCAAAGGATGAAGCCTTGGAATAGATTAAAAAGTATTTTTGTAACTACATGATTGAGGAGGAAGCTGTAAAGAAGAATGCATAAATCTTTCCATTGCCATGTCTGTTTGGGGAATGTTAGTAGAAAAGGCTTCACATGTTGCAATTCTTGTGCGATATGTAGCTTGTGGTCTTTTTCTATTCTGCTTGCAGTTTGGATTGTCTGATAATCTGATCATGCCTCTGCTGCATTTTTCATTTATTCCTTCTCCCTTCGGATCATTAAGAAGATAATTACTCATAAAGTTTTGCTACTGTGTGGAACAGTTGCAGTAAAATATATGACAGTTATGCATTAGAAATGGTCTCATCAGATGAAAAATCTAGCTATAAATGTTCAAGTCAGAAATGGAGGACTTCTATTAAAGTAGGAAAAAATCTGGAAGATTGTATTACATTTATTCAATATTGAACTTACTTAGTAACTATTTGCCCTTAAAGGATGGTCATGGAACATTTAATTTGTTTATGGTTTATACACAAAAAGGCAGCCTGGCAGCCGCATGCAACTCACCACCACCACCACCTCCCTTTCCTACCTAAAACGCATCAGGGCAAATTTTTCAGACCATTTTTGAAAGTTTGGCGGCTAAGAGAATTTAAGCCTTGTGGGAGTTTAAAGCACTCATTTCACCTCAACATGCTGCGTGAAGCTTAGTGCAGCCTTTAACCCAATGGAAGTTGTGCATTCTCAATTCCTCTGATACTTTTTGTCCAATTTTCAATATCCATCTTGATTATACAGCTGAAAGAACAGAAATAAAAATTAAAAATCAAACCATTGACTAACCGTGACACATTCAGAAGCAGTATTCCCTTGGATTTCCGGTGCTATGAACAGATAAAGGTGGATAACCACTGTCATCATGCTCTGCTTATGAGCTTCCCAGGACCGCTCTTAAGTTAAATGAAGATTCTTTTGTTCAGAATACAAAGAAGAAACTGTAATACATACTAGAATAATTAATATAAAAATATTATGCTTCTAGGTACAGAAACTAGGAGAGACACAGAAAAATTTGCATTTTAAAAGAGGTTTGGCGCAATTTATGTTAACAGGACCTTAAATTAAGGGAAGAATGGACAAGGTTTAGAAAACTGCCAGTTGATACAAGACATTGCAAATATTATTTACACATACGGTATGCATAGACACACATTACAGACTGGAATATTGCCCAGCTATCATCAACAGTGAAGCAGATAGTATTTTTAAAAATTCACAACTCCATAAAACAGGGTTTAGGAAAGCTAGGCATACTGCCCCCTCCCATTCTTATTCCCTATTATCTTTATATAATAAGTCATATGGTAACCCCAATCCAACATAAACATTTTGACGAGAGTAGTTATTTCAATTTCTCAAGCATAATTATTTTGGATGCAGTGTGAACCTCCCTAATTCAGGTTTAAGATGTGGGTTTTAAAATTATTTTTGTTTGTTTTATATTTGTTTACAACTTTACAATTACACTGGTACAATTCAGGAAAAAAGCAACTTGCTCACATTCTCTTAGCATTAGATCAGAGCTGGCCCTATGACCGACACTGAATAACAGGGAATGACCCCACAGAGTAATTTGGTCTTCTTTCCACTCCACTGAACTGTTATAAGACCCAGCTGGTAGTTGATTGAAACTCTACCTTGAGAATGGGGAGAAAATAGGATTCTTTGTACTCACAATGAATCAAGAAAACGTGAAGCCCCTGGATATCTTGGCCACAACCACAGCGGTTAAATACCATCAAGGAGCGTAGACCTGTGTGTGCCTTTTCTCTCTCATTCTCTTATCATTAAATACATAATTTGCTAATCGTTTTTCTTGTTTATTGTACCTGCAGATTTTGAGATATTATAAAATATGAAATTTGGTATCTGGAGCTGAAATAAAAGTTTGGAAGGGAGGGAATTCAAATGGGTGAGCATAATGGGGAAAGGAGAGACATCAGATACTAGAAAAAAGTAAATGTTCTTGCACAATACAGAAGTTGATCCTCTTTCTAATGAATGTCGTGTTATGCCATGCCATGCCATGCCATGCCATGCCTACATTAAAGATACTGACAAACAGGAGCAGGTCCAGAAGTGGGCAGCCAGGATAATAAACAGCCTAAAAAGAAACACTTATGAGGAATGGTTGGAGCTATTAGGTATGTTTAGGCTGGAAAAGAGAAGATCCTGGAGGGACATAATAGCTGTCTTCAAGTATCTGAAGGGTTGTAATGTGAGGCAGAACTGTTCACAAGTATTCTTGAAGTGGGGCCAAAAAACAGTGGGCTTAAATTACAAGGAAGCAGATTTCAGTTGGAAATCAAAGAATTTTTTCCTAATGGTACAAGCTGTTCAAAAGTTATCAGACTGCCTTGGGAATTGGCTGGACTCTGCTTTAGTGGACAAAATAAGCAGAGGCTGGATGCCATCTGTTGGGAATGCCTTAATAGTGAATCCCTGCATTAGAAGGAGGTTGGACTAGAGTCCTTCCAACTCTTACATTCTGTGATTCTATGCCATTAGAAAGTTCTGCATTATGGGGCTTCTCCCCCTCACCAGAAAAACTGGAATCAGACTTCCTTCAGTTAACACTAAAATTCAAAATTCTTACTTTGTTTGCATACCCACATTCTACTGTATATCAGAGGTGCACAACTTTGGGGAACTAAGAGCCACAGTATGTCTATGAAGGTTCTCAGTCATCCAGGTGGAATTGTCTGTAGCTTGAATCATGTCAACTGGATTTCTGTTTTCTCAGTGGAAACGTTTCGCTCCTTATCCAAGGAGCTTCTTCAGTCTGAGCAAAGTTAGTAAGGGAATCCTTAAATATGTTTCTAGGGTGGCTGTGTGACCTTGCACCTGGGGCTAGGTCATGGTTATTTGAGATGTTTATTTCCAAGTCCCTTTATCATCCAGAGGAGGATCGTTAAGATTACCATGCTGCTGTTGAGCTTGCGAAATGGTCTTAATCTTCCTAGGCACAGAAGACAAAGCAGGAAGGAAAATAGGGGAAAGATTGTGCCTGAGGCCCCCACCTCTATTCAAGGAAGGATTTTCCAAGTTGGCATAAATGGATTCCTTGACTCCTCTCTCAAACCACCTATCTTCTCTGTCTAAAATGTGAACATTAATGTCCTCAAATGAGTGTCCTTTTTCCTTTAGATGAAGATAAACTGCTGACTCTGGTCCTGTGGTGTTACTTCTCCTGTGTTGGGCCATCCTCCTGTACAAAGGTTGTTTGGTTTCTCCAATGTAGAGTTCAGAGCACTCCTCACTGCACTGGATTGCATACACTACATTGCTTTCCTTGTGTTTTGGAGTTTGATCTTTGGGGTGTACAAGCCTCTGTCTCAGTGTGTTGGTGGGTTTGAAATATACAGGTATGTGGTGTTTGCCAAATATCCTTTTTATCTTTTCAGACACGCCAGCCATGTAAGGAATGACCAAGTTCTTCCGTTTACTCTGAGTCTCAGCCCTATCTGTCGCTGTTTTAGGTCTGGTAGATTTAGATTTAGTGAAGGCCCAATTTGGATATCCACAGGCCTTCAGAGCTGTTCTCAGGTGCTGATTTTCATTCTTTTTGGAATCCAGGAATTTTAAAATTCCTAAAATTCCTTACTAAATTCCTTACTAAAAGTTAGTAAGGGAATTTTAAGGATTCCCTTACTAACTTTGTTCAGACTGAAGAAGCTCCTTGGATAAGGAGCGAAACGTTTCCACTGAGAAAATAGAAATCCAGTTGACATGATTCAAGCTACAGATAAGAGCCACAGTGTTTTTTGAGGGTCATACCAGAAGCTACATTTCAAAAAGGAGGTGGGGGTAAGACCCAACCCAAATTTGATGTCATTTGATTACATTTAATTAAATGTCACTAAGATTATATAGTTATTATCCTTCATGTTACAATTTGATGGCAATTTTTCCATGGATTCTGGAAGGTCCACCTATGCTTTTAAGAGAGGATAAATATGTCCTTCAGTCATCAAGTGGTGTGTCACTCACTGTTATATTAGATAGCTATCTATTGTGGGATTTCACTGAACGTTTTCCCAAGACTTGAAATTGATTTTTGATGAGAAACACAGGTAGGATTGGCTTGTCTTTCTCCTCTTCATCCACAATGCTTTTCCAAAATGTTGGAGGAGTGGAAACAGAACAGTTGGAGGCTTGCTTTGAAAGATATGTTCTTTGTGGACAAAGTCAAACAGTCTCCATTTGGACTCCAGGACATATTCACCACCATTTGGTACACACTTCTGCCAGCAATGGACATGCTTCTTAAGCTGTCATGAAAGAACTCCACACTTTGTCTCTTCAACCAGATCCTAACAGTCCTTCCTACTTTTCATCTTAGTCACACAGATGCCCATGAAGGCATTTCTTCAATTTTGGGAAAAAGTGGAAGTCACATAGTGCCATGTCTGGACTGTATGGAGGATGGGGTAAAACAATGAGATCCAAATTCACACTTGTCTCTTGGGTAGCATGTGAGATGTTAAACCTAGCACTGATATGTTGCATCAACATTTCCTTCTTGTACTTTTGAACTCTGCTTGAAGCTTTCATCTCTGCTGTCAGCATGTGAAGAATCCATCTTGCCTAAACCTTCCAATATTGAAGAACATCAATAATGTGACCCACATGTTCCTGTGAAATGCCAAGCTTGAAAGCAATTTCCCTTTGAGTGATCTGCCAATTATCCTTAATCAGTTCATCAACCTTTCTTGATCACACAATTCAATTCTTTCTGCCTCTCCCCTGTGCATCTGCCCCATTTCTGAGATCAGCAGGAGAGGCTGTTTTAAAGATATTCCCACTGCCAGAAACATGGCTATCCAGCACCAGGAGAGAGCCTTCTTCTGCGTGGACCCTAGGCTAGAGAAGACATGTTTGTCTCCCATTCTCCAAGCAAGTTGGAAAATAACAAAAATATATCTCTTTTGACTAGATTTTGATTTTACTGATTTTATTACTATGTTTTATGTTTTATATTAATTTTATTTTATAAGATATTTACATTTATAAAAAAAAATATTCTATTTTAACTATCTATGCTGCCCTGAGTGCTTATATACACAAAAGGGATGAAAAAGGAAGGAAGGAAGGAAGGAAGGAAGGAAGGAAGGAAGGAAGGAAGGAAGGAAGGAAGGGAGGGAGGGAGGGAGGGAGGGAGGGAGGAGGGAGGGAGGGAGGAAGGAAAGGAGGGAAGGAGGAAGGAAAGGAGGGAAGGAGGGAAGGAGGGAAGGAAGGTAGGTTCAGTGGACTGGTGAAATACTGACTGTGATAACTGATGGCAATTTTCAAAATTTAAGGCAAGCAACTCTCTCAACTGCTTTGACATTTTTTTATATAGAATAAGTCAGAGATATTTTGAATGCAAAGTGTGCACTCCAGGACTGAGCTATAGTCCATCCTTGAAACTGACAAATGAATGTCTGCCTGAAAGATATATAACATATGTGTCCCTAAATGGTATTTATTTATATCCAGCATTTCTATTCTTCCCAGTAACAAAAATCTGTAGGCAGCATGCAATGATAAAATATTAAAATATAAATCAAAACCATAACTCCAAAACATAAAATACAGTATAAAAACTCAGCAGCGAAGGGAATCAAATCAAAACAACAGGACATGAGCAATACAAGGCTTGCTTAAATTGACGTCTTTAATTTTTAACAGATTTTAAATTGTTTTTAAAAGCTTTGGAAAAGAAAACTGTCTTTACCTGGAGGCAAAAAGAACACAAAGTTAAAACAAGCCTCTGGGAAGGCCATTAACTTAGTTTGGATGCCAATACTGAAAAGATACATGACTGGATCTCATTTGGGGGGAGTAACATGGCTCATCTCAGAAATCTGAGTAGATATATGCAAGAGGTGATCCTTTAAGTAACCTGGTTCCAAGTCATGAAGGCTTCTAAATCTTAAAAACAACAGTTTGAATTGGATTTGGAAATGGACAGGAAAGGCTGGTTTTAGGAAATTGGGGAACCAATTCAACACCAGGTTTGGAGGGCCCCACTACTCACCTCCCCAGATCAATGTTGCAAACAGATTCCTGCAAAAGGAGATGTTATAAGTATGTATTCAAAACAGAACGTGCACAGAACCTGAAGGAAAGAAGATGTTCCTAGAAGAAGCCTATTGGATACTAAAATCATTCACAATTCTGCTTATGAGATTGACTCTCTCAGCTCGATCTACCCATTGGCTAGCATAACTTTGTTAGCCTATGAATGACCTTACCTGCCCCAAACCCCACTGGCCTGTGGTGAACATGAGGAGAAGAGTGATGGAGACACACAGCCATAGGCGGTTTTCTTTTGTGCCTTACCTACCCATAATCTGCTTCCGCCTGCTGCTCTTCTTGGAGCTGCAGGGGGAAGGGGGGCTTTTCTGGGGGCCAGTGTATATGCTACAACTTCTTTAAACTGGCCCTGACAAGTTAATGTAGGTTATGAAGGATTGGTGTCTGGTTAAAAATCTGGCAATTTTATTGTGGCTGAAATTAATTTTCTGGACCATTTCACAGACAGCCACTTCATAAAGCATTGCAGTAATGACAAGACTACTTCTGTAAGATATAATCATGGTTGACATATCATATGAATACATACAATTTCAAAAAGTAGTTTAAAAAACGTAATGTTCAAATTTATATATAATAGGATCACTCTAACTTGTCGATACAACATCTAGAATATCTGATCACAGAACCAGCAGTACAGGAATCCCATTTGGACAAACTGCCAAACTATTCCCAAGCACAATAACAAAAGGCTGCAAATAAGCATAATATTGTCTCTTGAAAATAACTTTCAGCTGCAGGGTATGTGCATGCTGGGTAATCTATTTATCAGAGAAATGTTCATTGGAGCATTCCAATACGTACAGTGTTCAGATGGGCGTCTGTCTCTTATTGCTGCAAGCAATGAGGCTAAAGTTATTTGGATCAGCTGTTGGGCTAACCTTGTTCTGCTCCAAATTCTACTTTGAATACAAATACACTGCATCAGTCTTAAGGGCAACAGTGGCTGCCATTAGGAGCAGGAATGAAAGCTACATTTTAAAAAAGGGAGGATCATGCTGATTTGCCCATAAAATGCTCAGCAGGTTCACCAATAGAGACTGATATAACAATGACCATGAAATCTCAGTGGAACTTATTAAATTGGATGTTTGCACAGTAGCTCAATGTTCAGTAGCTTGCTATGGCAGTTTTATTTCAACTCTCCAGCATGTTGTACAAATATAGGAAATCATTTGCAGACTCGAATGTGACCATTTTTATATAGAGACATATTTTTATTATTATTTATTTTTAGTTTTTTATCCCGCCTTTATTATTTTTCTAAATAACTCAAAGCAGGGAACATACCTATTACTCCTTCCTCCTCCTATTTTCCCCACAACAACCACCCTGTGAGGTGAGTTGGGCTGAGAGAGAGTGCCTGGCCCAAGTTCACCCAGCCAGCTTTCATGCCTAAGGCAGGACTAGAACTCACAGTCTCCTGGTTTCTAGTCCAGCACCTTAACCACTAGACCAACAAACACGATATACACAACAAACACAGACACACACATCCATTCATTCATTTCTACCACCTGGTAGTAACAGGTGCATCAAAACATAAGTCACCAGTGATATCAGCTTCCCGATAGATTAATGAGTTTTGAGCATCAGAGAAGGCAGGTCTTGAAAGTGTCAATGAACCCAGGCATCATGAACCCAGGCATCCACCTGCAGTTACAGTGATGGCTATGGTGTCAAATGCTAGCATTGAGGCTGACAAAAGCTTGGTGGTGTGTGTGTGTTTTCTTCCTTTCTCCTAGTTATTCAGCAACAAAGAAGGTTGGTTGGTTGGTTGGTTGGTTTAGTTGATTTATGTAGCCACCCACTTCACAAGAGCAACTCTGGGTGACTTACTGTTTGAAGAGACAGAACAACAAGGAATGAAAAGTAAAATAAAACAAAATACTTTCAGAACATTAAAAAAATAGAATAATGGAATAATAGAAATTACAATAAAAACTGAAACAACTGAGGCCAACCAAGTCATATTTCATTCAAGGGTCTTCCAAACTGTATGGCTCATTCCACAGTCTCGCCGAATGCTTGGGGGGAAAGCCATGTCTTTAGGGCCTTGAGAAAAGACTGAAGGGTTGGGGAAGGTCCCAAGATGCTATTATACAAAGTGGTGCAAAAGCACTCAGGAAATCCTGGATGCAAATCAGAACATTTTATTTTATTTTATTTTATTTTATTTTATTTTATTTTATTTTATTTTATTTTATTTTATTATTTTATTTTATTTTATTTTATTTTATTTTATTTTATTTTATTTTATTTTATTTTATTTTATTTTATTTTATTTTATTTTATTTTAATTTTATTTTATTTTATTTTATTTTATTTTATTTTATTTTATTTTATTTTATTTATTATTATTTTATTATTTATTTGTCAAATTTATATGGCTGCCCATCTCACAAAAAAGTGACTGGGGCAGTGTACAACACTTAATTAAAAACCCAATAAATATATAAAAACATTCATTTTTTTAAAAAACTATTTAAAAAGCACATGCTTTAGAAGTTCAGCATATGCCACTAATAAGGCTTCCTTGTAATATCAAGGATACAATATCAAATCTAGTGAAGCATTGATTTTTTTAAGAATGATCTCACTGCACTGTAATTTCCTTTATGGCAGGAGGATCACCCTTCATTCAGAGTGGCATTTATTCCTCCATGTGGTGAATTCTGTTAAGAGTAACCCAGATAAGGCAACATGGGAAGTGGTTATATATTCACAGGCTCAGCCTTGCTTCTCCAGATTCCTCCAGAACCTGAGGCCAAAACTCACACTCAAAGGTATCCTGAAAAATTGCAAAAGAAATCCATACACACACACACACACACACACACACACACACACACACACACGTGCACCCAAAGAAATCACTGTGACAAATGAGATATCTACTAGGGTTGTCCAAATTGCTTGATACAGGTGTTTAGCAATGCACATATAAAGCATCTCTCTTTGAATTACAGAACTTTCTAAGTAAGGTTGAAAACAAAACAAAATAATGGTAATTAAATTACAAATACAATACTTCTGGTTCTCAAGAAACACTCAAGATATAGAAAAAAAAATCCAAACAAGAAAAAAACACATTTTAATGGCCTTTATAAAACCAACAGGGTGAGGGGCCATCAGATTTGGGAGGGGTATGTTGTTCCAGAGAAGACAGGCTATGACTGAGAAGGCCCCTGATGATAACAATCTTTAAGAGAAATGGTCCAGGGTAAGCCCACTCTGCCAGATCTGATTGGATAGGCAGAAACTGCTGGGAGAACACATCCCATAAAGATCTGGATTTTAACCATGAATGGCTTCAGAGGTAGCAACCACCACCTTGAATTGCACCAAAATGAGCAGTGATAACCAGTAGAGCTCTCAGAGTTGGGACGTTATATGGGAGAAGCTCAAGGCTCCTGGTATTAGTCCAGTTGTTGTATTCTAGACCATCTGGATGATGATATATTAAATTTGTATACCGCCCGACTCTCAACGACTCTGGGCAGTTCACAAGTAACAACATCAAAAAGAATAAAACATTTAATTAAATGTCCCCAACATGTTTGTCTTAGTTATTAAAGTACATGCCACAACATATCTGTTAGTCCTTAAGGCAAGGTTTCTCAACCAGGGTTCCGTGGCACCCTAGGGTTCTACGAAAGGTCACTAGGGCTTCCCTGGGAGATCACGATTTTAAAAATTATTTCAAATTCAGGCAACTTCACATTAAAGAGGTCAGTTTCATTCTTTATTTTTACTTTAAGAACACTGTTAATGCCTGTAATACAGGCCTACCCATGAAACAAATATAATAATTTTGTAATTTCTGGCCTATATTTGAGCCTGAATGTGCAGAGGTTCCTTGAGGCCTGAAAAATATTTCAAGGGTTCCTTCAGGGTCAAAAGGTTGAGAAAGGCTGCTCCAAAGTAACTTTTGTTGTACAAAGATAAGTGGGAAAGCAGGAATCAACATAATCCTCTCTTTCCTCCACCCCATGAGTAGAATTCTGTTCACATTATCTCTGGATCCAAATCTTTATTGGTTTTGTAATTAGCCTGCTGGAGGGGGTGTGATGGCTCAGCGGTTAAGACGCCAGGCTTGTCGATCGGAAGGTCGCAAGTTCAGAGATTCGAGACCCTAGCCCCACATGATAGAGTGAGCTCCCGCACTCGCCCCAGCTCTTGCCAACCTAGCAATTCGAAAGCATGCAAATGCAAGTAGATAAATAGGTACCACTTCAGTGGGAAGGTAACAGCATTCTGCACACGTCATGCCGGCCACATGACCGCAGAAGCATCTTTGGACAATTCTGGCTCTTCGGCTAAGAAACGGAGATGAGCACCGGCCCCTAGAGTCGGACACGACTGTGCAGGGGAACCTTTACCTAATTAGCCTGCATTTTAAAAGATGATCAGTTAGCTTTAGTACCAAGAATAAAGGACTACCTTTAAAATCTGGACCAAACAAGAAAAAGGAAAAAGCTGTTCTCTCTAATCAGTGCAAACAGTTATCAAGACTATTGTACTTTCTTAAGAAGAGTCAGTAATTGGTCATTTAAGAAAGAAAATAAAACAAACCCCTGAACACCTCAAATGACAAGTTTATCCAAGCAGGCATTTTATCTTCCAAGGCTGCCAGGATAACTCAGATTCAACGCCAAAGAAAACTACAAGGGTTGGTAGTATCAGCCTGTAAATATGGCAAGTACATGTATTTGAGTGAAAAGACCACTGGCCAAGGAGGTTTCATTAAAATAAAATGCCATCCTCATAACATAGTCATTAAAAACAGCAAATGGCTGCTAAGGCTCCAGTAATCTAGTGTGTCACATATGGCAGAACAGATTTCTCGTTAGACTCATAAAATGAATTAAAATAAAGCAACTGGGGTTTTTTTTTCTTTCTAATGAGCTTCTATATACAGAGAGAATGGATGGATGGATGGATGGATGGATGGATGGATGGATGGATGGATGGATGGATGGACTGACTTAATTGTCTTTCATCAGCAAACTTGAGTGACCTAACTTTCACACATGCAAAAAAGCTCTATATATGTAAACAAAATAATGCATAAATAAGCTTAAAATTTCTCGTTGTTTGCCAACATTAAAAACAGGGGTATATTTTAGACAAATTACCCTCATTATCATTGAGTTTTGTGGTACCTTCAAATCTGTATTTATTTATTTATTTATTTCCAACTTATATCACCGCCCATCTCCCCCCACAAGGGGACTCTGGGCGTGATATGATATATCACGGCATAAAGTTACATAGGCTAGAACAGGGCTTTCCAAACTTTTCACGTTGGCGACACACCAACGGTGGCATGCGAAAATCCGGAAGCACCACGGCAGCGGTGCACAAAAACCCAGAAGCGCCAGAGCTTTTGGGTTTTTGTGTGTTGTGGTAGCAGCGGCAGCACTTCCGGGTTTTCGCACGCCGCCGTGGTGGCGGCGGTGTCCTGGTGTGCCACGTGGAAACCCGGAAGCGCTGATGGCCCACTGCTGCTGCCGCGTATGGCAGCGGCAGCACGCCATCAGCACTTCTGGGTTTTCACGCGACACACCTGGGCCCCACAGGCGACACAGAACTGTGTCGCGACACACAGTTTGGAAAGCTATGGCCTAGAACAAAACTTCATCAGTTACAAACTGTTATCCTTAATCAGTCTAACACTAAAGTTAGATATTGGGAAAGAAAGTGTGACCAAACAGCCACACTACTATGTAAGTCCTTAACATACACTTAACCCCTTATGCAGCACTTGGCTTGACTTGACAGAAGATTCTCAGACACAACCCAGCCAAATTAGAATGATTTGTCCTCTACAGTGCAAAAAAATTAAAGCTTTTATCAGTAGCATCCATAGGCTCTGACTGCTTTCATCAGAATAACAAAAGCAGCATTGTGGCATTACACTGAAAACTCTCCCTCTTTGGGACATGCCTGAGGCATTGCAGTGTATTTAGAAAAAGGAGCAGGGCTTGTGTCACAACACTGCAATGCAGCTTTCACTCTGACCCCTTTTGCCGCCGCTCCCTCCCCCCAGCTGCTTGTTTTTACAGTAGCCTGTGCTTCACAATTTAAACCCTGCAGTGGTGCCCTCCCTTTGGAACATTCTACCCCCGGAGGTGAGACAGGCCCCCTCACTCCCAGCCTTCCAGAAGAACTTGAAGACCTGGTTCTGCCGCCTCGCCTGGGATGGGAAGGGTAACAGTTCCTCCTGGGGATGGCTGGCGCCATAGAGTCCTCTTTAAACATGATCTTAACGCCCCTTAGATTTTATATTTAACTTATTTTTTACTTGCATAGTGTTTGTGTTGTGTTGTGTTGTGTTGTGTTGTGTTGTGTTGTATTGGCTGATTTCACTGTAAACCGCTCAGAGTCCCCCTTTCCGGGGAGATGGGCAGTGATAGAAATTGGAAAAATAAATATAAATAAATAAATAAACTCCATGTTTTTTCTTCCCATCCAAATGAATGGATGTTTGGCCATGTTCTTCAAAGTCCTGGAAGACAGCTGAACTGCATTTACATAACTGTTGTCTCTAGCCTGGGAACTGTTGGTTCCTGCATTACTAGCTCAAGTTTTCATACTTTGAATGACCACATGAATCTGTTCAGTATTATTTTAGCAATGTAACAACAGCTGCAATGTGGAAACATTTAAGTGTTGCTGATAATTCTGGGAGTCCAAATTCACATGACAGATTAGGAACCTACACTACAGTTTCTTTCCACATCAACTTTGGGAACAGGAATAACTCTAGCGTAGGGAGGTACCAGGATGCAAAACCAGCCTTGAAGTAGAGTGAAGCACTCATGGGGGTGAATGTCATGAATGGCCATCAATGGTCAGCCCATTTCGCTTACTGTTATTTTATTTTAACACCAGAAAGGAGAAGATGCATTTGGGCAGTTTCATGAGCCAGGTACAAAAATAACCTGGATGGTTTAGGATACTCTGTACTCTTCTTGGGATGGGGTGGTTTTTTCGCATTTGTACATTGCATTAGGTAGCAAACTGGACCAGCCCTGCAAGTGTATGTGTTCTTATATGGCTTAGATCTTCTAATGTTTCTATGCAACCCTGGAAACCAAAAATAAAGATGCCTGTAAAGATTAGATTTCCATCTTCAAGGATTATTCTATAATACTTTAATCATCATTAACCATAAATTAAAATGATTGCCATCTCCCCAACTTTTCAATTAGCCTAAGTGGGAGATAAATGCATCTAATGGTTGAAGCACAGTTTTAATTTAAGATTAACAAAACAAGAAGAGTCATACCATCATGAAGATGCTTTTTGCATTCTTCCAGGAATAATATATTTAAATGGAATATATTATTCCTGGAAGAATGCAAAAAACATATACTCATTATGCTGGCAAGTATAAACCAAAACAGCTTATCCTAATGGGTTTGGATTTGTTTGTTTGTTTATTTGTTTTGTTAATGTGTTTGTTTGGGGGGGGTTGTTTTTGGTTTTTGTACCTTCAAATCAGACTTGACTCCTGGCAATTACATGGATAAGTCCCTGCAGTTTTCTTGGCACCATTTTTTGGAAATGGTTTGCCATTACCATTTTCCTAGGGTTGAGAAAGAAAGACTGGCTCAAGGCCACCCTGCTGGCTTTGTGTCTAAAGCAGAATTAGAATTCACAGTCTCCTAGAACTCACAGTCACCAAGCTGGCTCTCACTAGTTAAATAGCACATCAAATTTGTTATTTGATTCATGTCCCTTTCGAAAGGTTATTCTTCCTGAAAATCTAATTATCTTAGAAAAATACTACACCTTACTTGACTATGCAAAATTATTTTGTTAAATTATTATAACCTGTTAAAGATTGCCTGTAGATACTTGATACAGGCCTGCAGTGGACTGCATAATCTGATAAAATTAGAAAAAATTTCCAGATGTTATCAAAATGAAAGTGGACATTGAATTCATCTTTATAGAAACTTATCAGAGACTTCCACACTAGGGTGCAGATCCAATAAGGGATCACTATGAGCCTCACTGCCAGCTGATTGGGTAATACTATAGCTTGTAGCTTGCGAAAGCCATCCTTTCTGTCATAACTAGGAGTGTTACTGCACAAATGGCTACACTTCACTTCCATTCTTACCCTGGTATTTTTCTGTTGTGACTGCATAAAGAGGCATTGTCATTCTGTTCCTCTTACATTCAGCTTAAAGGATGGGGCACTGTTAGAGAAGCAATATGCCTTCTATAGAGTGAATAAATATTTCACAACTGTATCAGTTTCTAAAACCTTTATAATATATTATCCTTTTGAAAGGTTTAATAACTACCCAGCTTTCCTTTTTCTAATTTCCAGATCTTTGTGTAAAAGAAATATTTCCTCTTAAATCTGCCTAGACTACCACTCAAAAAATTCTCATTTCATCATTACAAATATACAAGTTGTCCTACTTTCCCAGAAAGAAAAGCAGTCTGTGTAACATCTACCTCTTCTCTATCTCTATCTCTATCTCTATCTCTATCTCTATCTCTATCTCTATCTCTATCTCTATCTCTATCTCTATCTCTATCTCTATCTCTATCTCTATCTCTATCTCTATCTTTCCAAATTACTGCCATTATTTAGAAAGATCAAATATTGTTTCCCAGGCAAGAAAGTTCTAAGATTAGAATGATTAGAATTTGTGGAATATGTCATTTCCTAGTCAGTCTCTTGTCACTGAATGAAAAACTAACTTTTTGGAATCTCATATATCCAGCCATTTTATGACAATCGCTGAAACATGAATAGTATGTCTGCAGTTTTGTTCTCTTTTTAGGAGTGTTGATATGGTCAAGAAGCACAATAATTATTAAGAATATTTGGAACTATTGTGATACATAAGTAGTGTTAGGATTGGAATGAATATTTCACATTTATATTTAGGAACTCTGGAAGGAAGAAACCAGACATAGAGAATAGTCCTTTAAATTGAAAATTACTACTAAATAAGAAAACTGAATCTCCTTTAAATCCAGCCGGACCCTGGTGACTTCCTAGACATATGCTTGTAGTTTTCTTGCCAGCAATATGGAAGACTTCTGGGGGAGGTATGGCAAACTGAAGATGGCTCTGCAAAAGCGGAGCTGACAACCATGGCAAAGACCAAGGAACCTCTCTGGATAAGGAGAAGACAGGAGATCACCCACATGTGCTCCAGACAACTGCTGCTCACAAGGAGACTGCAGGACAGTGGTTTTCCATAGGTTTGAGCACAGGGAGATGATGGGATCAGCCATCTTGTTCGCAACCATGGCAGAGCCTTTTAAAGGACACTAAGTGTTAAAGGGCAAGCGGATGGAGTGGCCTGCTTCTCTCCTAGGCACCAGTGATCCTTAGGCTGTATAGTAAATAGACACTCACACAGAGATTATATAAAATAACCTATTTACTTTATATACATACGTATTTACAGATCACTTCCACACAGGGACAGCACAGGGAGATGATGGGATCAGCCATCTTGCTCGCAACCATGGCAGAGCCTTTTAAAGGACACTAAGTTCGCAAATCTCACTTTCTAATCACTTTGGGAAACTGCCTATTAACTATCTTAAAACTATTAGAGACCTTCAGAATGACAGGTTTGAAAACTCTTCATTGGGTGAGTTTTCCTTCAACTCTGAACAAAATTCAAATTAATTACAAGCTTACAAGCATAAAAATTAATTATAAGAACTTAAAGAATTTGAAATAAACAGCAAAAAGCTAAATAAGATTTCGATCTAAGAAAGTTATAAATGGATTAAGGGTCCAGATAAATTTGGAATATTGACTTTTACGATAATATTTTGGAATTAACTATAAAAAATAAACAACTTCTCGTGAGAAACAGACTTATTTTGGCTATCCTGGCAATTTCAAGTCATAACAAAAGATAAATGATGATTTTAGAAACTGTACACTAGAGGAGGCTAAAGATTTTAAGCAAAAGAAGAAGAAAAAATACAAGCCTGATGTCAGTTAATATTGGGACTTACAAAGTAACACAAAATGTTATAACAGCAGAAATATTAAAGGAGATCTTTGAAGAATGGAGCCAGAAGTTACAATATCAACATTGTCAGTAATGATGTCTGCTTCCATTGATAGACTATGTCTAAAATATATTAATGAAGGAATGACAGATATGGAACAAATTTTATCTGACAAGACAGAGAAAGTACAGAATATGGAACTACAAATGACAGGCCAAGAGAATGATTTAGAAAAGGACACTTTACTGGATAGATGAAAGAAACTGCTGAAATTTTAAAAATTAAAAGGGAAATACAAATGATAAACCAAGAGAATGACCTGGAAAATGTTTTCTTATTGGATCTACAAAAGAGTCTTGTTAAAGCCTTGAAGAATTATGTGCGATGGGACAAATAATTGAAGAGAAATCAAATCCTATGATAATATTTGATTGAATTAAAGATTAAGACTGTGAGAAGTAAAAGGAAGGAATATAAAGTTAGTTTATCTGATCAAGATTAAAATAAGACATTTTTTTCTGCAATGTTCTGAAAACTCTTTATGGTTCTCTTTAAGAAGCAGTAAAACAAAATTAAATCCAAAGTGATTAAGAGCCTTGGTCGAACCTAGAGCCCATATAGGCTACATTAACGACTATAAGATCAATGGAATCCCCCAGCCAATCACAAGCGGACCAAAAAAAATGTCAGTTCCTGCTGTCTGCTAACAAAAAACAGTTGTCCAGAGTACATGTGGGTAATCTTGAGATCTCTCCTTTCTCCAGAGAGATTCTGGTGGTCCAGATCCAGCATTCGGATGCCGTTTTCAGCTGTAATGTTCTCCCTCTATTTAGGGATGTCAGTTTGCCATGGCACTCACCGGAAGTCTCTCCTTTTTTTTTAAACTCTTGATTAGATAACAAATATATCTGAGAAAAAATTATATAGTAGAGTTCTAAAATCATGCATCATCAAGCTGGTTTTCTAGCTGTATCTGTATCCTTCCAAGAAATGATACCATTAAATCTATGAAAATAGGAAAAGTTCCCAATACAGATAATTATCTCATTGACCAGTATGAGTCCTTTGTCCTAGTTCTATTGAAGGTCTATAATGATATCCTTTTAAATAAGGTTTTTCAGAGCTGGAAGTTATATAACTGTGATTTTGCAACCCAGTAGATCAGAGCTTTCCAAACTGTGTGTCACGACACAAAAGTGTGTCGCCACACACAGCGTGGTGTGTCGCCACACCACCCGGAAGCGGCGGCGCGTGCGTGCATGGCGGCAGCAGCAGCGACGTGGGATCAGTGGTTCCGCATTTTAGCGGAGGCTGCTGCCACCGCTGTGCACGCGCGCACCGTCGCACGCTCCCCGTGCCACCGCCGTGCGTGCGCGCGCGCCGCCGCACTGCCGCCGCCTCCGGTGTGTCCCCAGTGGCGGCACTTTGGAAAGCCCTGCAGTAGATATTCTGCTGATTTGCAAGCTGTATCCAATATCCTTGTTAAACGTTGATGTAAATATATTTTTAAAAACTTTTTTCCAAAGGATTTTTATAATGAAAAATAATGACCCAATATAATAAACAGAAGAACTATTAATAACACAACAGTGAAGATGATAGATAGATAGATAGATAGATAGATAGATAGATAGATAGATAGATAGATGATAGATAGATAGAGATTAAAATGAACTAAATCTGAAAGAATGTCTTTAACTAAATTACAGGTATCATATGACAACAGAGCTTTTACCTTTCCTGATTTTCAGCTTTATTACTGGGCATGTAGCTTATTGATAGGGTACTGCACAACTTATTTATTAATGACCTGGATGAAGGGTTTATGAAATCTATAGATGACACAGATTATCTAGGGAAAGTGTTCAGTCCTTTAGAAGAGAAAAAGAAGATTCAAAAACTCTAGGCAGGCTTAAACAGTAAGTTGAAATGGACAGGATGAAATTTAAGAAGGAAAAATGTAAAGCCTTATATCTGAAGAGGAAAAAACGAAAGGCACATGTATAGGATTGGAAGATGCTTGGCTTAGCAGTCGTTTATCTCAAAAGGATTTGAGTGCTGTAGTAAATCATAAGTTAAACATGAGCCAATTGTGTGATGCAGGTGCTAAAAATGTAAATATAATACATGGGATCTATTAACCGGAGCACAGAATCCAGTTGGGGCAGCAACTGTCCCATTCTACTCTGGTCAGGCCCCACTTGGAATACTGTCCCCAGTTCTGAGCACCACTCTAAAAAGGGCATCAGCAAACTGGAACAATTTAACAAGAGAGCTACGAAGGTGATGAGGAGACTAGAAAACAAGTCCTACCAGGAACAAGTAAAGGAATTGGGTATGTTTAACACAAAGAAGACATATACACAAGAGAGTAGAGACTTCTCTATCTCTCCAAAGGGCAGGACCAGAACCAATGGCTTGAAACTATGGAGGAAGAACTTGAATGTTATATGAATTATATGAGGGTTTAGCAAGTTTTCCATGAATTTTTACTCATAGAAATAGAAATTTTATATTCTATTACTTTGTAGATATCTTGTTAATTGTTTTGCATTCTTCAAAGGATTTTCTGCCAGTTGTGAGAAATACTAGATTCAAGGATGTGTATTGGGTACTTCCCTATCTTTTCCTCCTTGTGGTTAATTTGGGGTCATTGCAATAGAGTAACAATTAGCTTCCTGGCACCTCCTGTATATCAAAGTTACTATGATACATTTCAAAGAAGTATTACTGTAGTGTCTTCACACTTTGAAGAATGCCTGGCTCTTTTCCTTGTAATTTTCCATTGTAATTTTCTTTGGAATGATAAGTCTTACTGCTCTGTGTATGCTTGAAGTGTCTTTAATCAACAATCTATATAAGATTTTATATAAGAGCAAGAATGGGGCTCTTGCTTTTGGCCCATTCAGTACAAAAGACCAGTGACTCACTGTAACCTACTAGCTTTGGAAATAAAAGATTGTTTGGATCCTCTCCAATGGATCTAAGTATTGGTTGAGTTTTCCACCACCAAACTATAGGAAAGTAATTCCAAGTTAGGTATTAGGAGGAATAGTTGTCAACTAATGAAATAGGTTACCTGATGAAGTGGCATGTTCCCCTCCATTGGAAGACTTGAAACAGAGGACAGATACTGTGTCAGGAATAAAGATCTTGCACCAAACAGTGGGGTTGAAATAGAGGTTCTTTCCAAGTTTATGATTCTACTGTTGTCAAGCAAACAGCATGGCTACATCAATGAAGTCATCAGCAGTTGAGCTTGACTCAAAAGTTTACTGTTAAGGAAATTGAAGACATGCTAATTTATTTTATTTTAACAAATTTCAATATTAACAGAGTTTAAAGGGAACTAGCGCTTACATTTTCATGTCCTCTTAAGTAGTTATTTAGCCAAATTAAAGTTCACATCCTTCCCAGTTCTGGAGAAGTGATTAACTTCTAATTTATACCTACTTTTTAAAACTGGAGTAGCATGAAAGAAATTAAATATGGTTAGATAATACAAAAAAAGTCAGAGTGGCTCATTTTTACTTTTTGCTGTATAGGTACTGTTTGAAACATCCCTCGGTGCAATCAAGACTGTAAGAAATTCTGTGACAATATTTAATTCAATATGTATTAAAGAAACATGTGTTAAGTACATTGATGCAAATCTAATGCAAATAATAACCTCCAATTTTTGATGTATATACCCTCACTTTTAAGGGATTATATCAGGCTTGCATCTGGTGAAATTCTGATTTGCTTCAGAATGATGACAAAGCATATCAAATGTTCTTTGAGGACAAAATGGCCTTCTTTTTCACCTAGAATGAATGAAATTCAATTCCCCATATGTTACATATGAATAATGCACAGTTGGTCAAGATGGTTGTGTAAAACAACATTTCTTGTACATGTTCCAGCAGCAGGGAGGCACAAAGCAGAGCAATTCCAGGAAAAATAGCAAGTTTCAGAGACATTACTACTGCTATTCTTTGGTTTGGCTATCAGCGTACTTCCTGGTAGCCAATTTGACTGAAAAGCATGAGATCAGCACAGTCCCAATATAAACTGGTACACACACAAATGTTTTAGTATGCCAGTTACTCATGTTAAAACCAAATACATGAATGCATGGCTCTATAAAATACATGTAGCAGTGACCAACGTAAGTCTACAGAATGCAAGTAGCATTTTAAAATATTACATTACTAACCCTGTCTTATATAAATCCCTTGCCGTATTTCATTAATGTGCAAATTTTTCAATGACTTGTGAAAAATCTCTTACCAACTGCCTTACAGTCTTTCTGATCATGTTTTAAATAGGGTTTTTGGCAATCTTCACAGGTCATATGAGAGCTATATTTTGTCCCCAGTTCAGAAAAAGTTATATTTACTTCATAGTGCAATCAAAGAGAAAAATAGTCACAACTAGGTATCATTGATCTGAATTTACTGTAAGTGCAACCACAGATATCCATTCCTAACCACAATGACACCGATATGACAAATTATTTTGTGACAGCACAATGCTATCTAAACCTTTTCATACTTGCATTGCAGACAAGTACATCTCACACAAATACCTCAGGGTGGAATTTGCATTATGATGTCATGACACCTATTTCATTCCTTGTCTACCCACTCACACACACACTTGACCTTCTTCTGTAGACACCTATGAGTGCAGCCAGTTTTCCCAGCCTGAGCCCTGTCTTGACCAGCTGAGTTGGAGACGACAGCAAGACCATGGCTGAGTTTACACATTGTGCTGATTTGCTTGCTTGGAACTTAGTATCACATGCTAATGGAATATATACATAAACCATGGTTTATTTAGGGCAATAAACAATTATTTGAAATAATAATAAATTGGTTAAATGGGGAGGAAAGTCTGCTTTCCATCCTAGAGATAGAGTGGATAATGCTGTATATGTCATTCTGAACATAAATAGCAAAATCAAACACAGACAAAAGTAATTTGGACATCTTGCCCTATAGTCACAAAGTTGCTATTTATGTCCATAATACTGTTAAAAGTGTTTCATAGCCATTACACTCATTTGCAGGCAAATTCAAAAGAAAGCTTATCAGAATATAAAAAAGATAAAGACACTACAAGGGCAAAGTTTATACAACACTTTTTTTCTTTCTAAGGACATTTTAAATGGCTTCTTTTAGATAGTTGAGGATCTTTATGAGTCAATATTGAATGCCCTCCACTAGGTATAGATTGTGGCCTGCAGTCACTTGGTAACATTACTGTTTCTGTAGTTCAATGGAGGTAGTTAAATACTATGGGTTCAACAAATTTCTGGAGAGCTGTTCAATGTGTCTGGTGGGTTGTCTCTAACTATTCGGGGAGATGAGCGGGGATAAATTTAAATAATAAAATAAATAAATAAATAAGAAGTCAGAAAGCATGCAAAATGACATAAGCATTTTAGCACATGGCAGCTATGAGAAAGCTTAACAGATGGCATCACTTTAGCCTCTGCCCCCCAGATCACTTCAGCCTATGTCCACCAGCCTGTGCCCACCATATGGGCTTTTGGCCCATCACCATTTGTCCGCATTTTAGGATAGTTTGTGGTAAAGTGCCTAGAACTAAATCTAAGTGGCAGCACAGAGGAATGCAACTGGAATTCCACAAAGTCTTTGAACTTTCTAATTCACCTTAAAGGAACATTAATTTCAAAGCTCTCCTGGGGCTACTTAAATTCTGATATTGTTAAAATACTGAGCCAAAAAGGAAAAGGAAAAAAAGCATCCAATATGTGCTATTGGAAATAGCAATAATAAAGGACAGCTGCACACCTGAGTTTTTGATCTTGAAGAGCTTTGCAAACTGAAATACCACCAAACCCAAAACATCCCATGACAGCTTAATGGAAGGAGGCTAACAAAAACTACATATGATGGATTTTGAATTGCTACCTCAAATGGAGTATTACAGGATATTGCTCCAATTAATGAGCACTTTGGATCACAGTCACCAATGAAAACAGCTTCCAGGAGATATTTACCAAAGGTCAAAAATCATCTTGCAATATACAGCTTGAGTAAATGGCCTGTGGGATAGGAAGCAGGATGAGAGTTGTGAAGGAATACAATCATTTTGATCACCATATGAAGCTTCCACAAACATGGGACAGTCAAGGAAGCATCAAGAAAAGGCTTCATGAATTTCAGTACTGAACTGAATGGTCAATAATAGAATTCAAATTCAAATATCTTTATTACAGTCTTTGACCAGCCTTTACAATAGAAGAAAAATAGTTTAGTCCAACAATTCATTATCAGGAAAAAGGAAAACAATAAAACAGTGAAACAATATATCTAATTAAACATTTTGCACAATTGTATAACTTGATAAAAATATGTGGCCACCTGGCATGTGAGTGTAGAGTCAGCATCCCTTAAAAAGAAATAAACATAAAATCGATCAGTATGACCCTCAAATTTAGAGACGATTGGGGAGATCAAAGCACATCTTGGGGCATCATAAAAAGGACACCATATGAGGACATGGGCAAGAGTTTCTACCTCCCTGGATCCACAAGGGCAAAGTCTTTGTAAATAAGGAGTCCCATGAAATCTTCCTGCCAGCTTCAGGTGTCCTCTGATAATGCTCCTATTCTGAATGTGGGAGAATCATACCACCCAAAGTATGCCTAACAAACTAACCCCAGTATTAGGACATCCATTGTGACCAAACCAAAGTTTAAATCCATTTCAAATAAAGAGCAAGAGAAAAAATAGGGCATCTCTAGGATAAAAATATAATCAATTTCCAGTCATTTGAACTGCCATTTAATAGGCAGAGCTCAACAAGTTGGGGTACCATTTTAATTTCTGTAATGTAATATATATTTTATTTGGTGTTGCTATATTGTGATTTCCCACTTGTTAAGTGGGAAGCTTTTGTTATCTCTCATGAATCATTGTGAAGAGGCAGTAAGGTAAAGGTAAAGGTTCCCCCCACACATTTGTGCAGTCATGTCCGACTCTAGGGGCCGGTGCTCATCTCTGTTTGTTAGCCGAAGAGCCAGCATTGTCCGAAGACGCTTCCGCGGTCATGTGGCCGGCATGACGCACACGGAATGCTGTTACCATCCTACCGAAGTGGTACCTATTCATCTACTTGCATTTGCATGCTTTCAAATTGCTAGGTTGGCAAGAGCTGGGGCGAGTGCGGGAGCTCACTCCGTCACGCGGGGCTAGGGATTCGAACCTCCAAACTTGGGATCTTCCAATCGACAAGCCTGGCGAATTACCCGCTGAACCACCACGTTCCCTTGAAGAGGCAGTACTAAACCTGAATTAACTATAATCTTATGCAGGCATCCAAATTGTATTCAGTAAACAGAGACGGGAGAGCAACAGATCAGATTGTATCACATTGGGAAACCAAACTTGGGGAACACACAGAAAGGGCAAAGTACATGTTCAGAACGGAAGTTTGACTAAATTTAAGTAGAATGATTTCCATATATTTCATACGTCACACAACAAGGCAAATTCAGACACTTAGGATATGGTATTTAAGAGGAAAATAATTGATGTGAAAAAAGCAATGAGAAACAATTTCAGTGTTTATAAATATGTTGATGCAATCACCAGTCAGGTACAATGGGAGGGAATTGAAAACTATATAGTTTCCTAATATTGTTTTTATAGATTTTTCTCTTTTTTATTTTTTTATTTTTAAAAAACCTTTTCTCTCTCTCTCTGTCTCTTTCCTTTTTCTCTCTTTTTATTTCTCTTCCTTTTTAATAGTGGGGACATCAGTATTAATACTGTTAATATTAAAAATAGTGGTGATATCAATATTAATATAATGTTTAGAATTTTAATTATTTCTTGATATGATGAACCTAGTTCTATACTTAACTATTAAGTAGTTCTATTAATTAACTAATTAATGAATGAAATAATGAAATAATGAATTTCAAATTTTATGGTAATCGCAGACTCTTTGTTCATTTACTGATATTTTATTCTTTATTTAGTATGCTTCTTTATAGCTTATTATTTCTCTTATGTAGCTATTTATTCTATTTCTTTAAATGTTTTAATAAATAAACTATTATTTTTAAAAAAGGATTCTTCACTATTTAGGGAGGGTGTATTTTATTTTATTTTATTTATTATTTTATTTATTTTATTTTATTTTATTTATTATTATTTTTTATTTTTTTTTTATTATTTTATTTTATTATTTTTTTTATTTTATTTTATTTTATTTTATTTTATTTTATTTTATTTTATTTTATTTTATTATTTTATTTTATTTTATTTTATTATTTTATTATTTTACTTTATTATTTTATTATTTATTATAAATAATAATCCCTTTATTATTATAAAGGGACGCGGTGGCTCAGCGGGTTAAACCGCTGAGCTGTAGACTGCCGATCGGAAGGTCAGCAGTTCGAATCCCCGTGCAACGAGGTGAGCTCTCGTTGCTAGTCCCAGCTCCTGTCAACCCAACAGTTCGAAAGCTTAGCAAATAGATAAATGGGTACCACCTTAAGTGGGAGAATATGCTGGCGTCCTGTCGGGGAGTCGGCCACTGAATTGGAAGATCTCTGGAATGGTGGCGGCAACGACGGATCCTGGAAAGAAGCAGTTTCATCTACAGGACGTCAGCAGCCGGCTCCGATGCAAGGCATTGTGGGGCTTGTAGTCCAAGCCACGGAAGAGTCGGTTCCCTTACCCCTTTCCTTAGCGCGCAGTTTAAATGAAATTGTATATGTATGAAATGTTAATGAAATATATATATGTATGTAAGACGCCTAGAGTCCTCCGTTAGGGAGGGGATAGACGGGGTATAAATATGATAAATAATAAATAATTATTATTATTATTTTATTTTATTTTATTATTTTATTTTATTTTATTTTATTTTATTTATTTTATTTTATTTTATTTTATTTTATTTTATTTTATTTTATTTTATTTTATTATTTTATTATTATTTTATTTTATTTTATTTTATTTTACTTTATTATTTTATTTTATTATTTTATTTTATTTTATTTATTTTATTTTATTATTTTATTTTATTTTATTTTATTTTATTTTATTTTATTTTATTATTTTATTTTATTTTATTACTTTACTTTATTTTATTTTATTTTATTTTATATTTTATTTTATTATTTTATTTTATTTATTTATTTTATTTTATTTTATTTTATTTTATTTTATTTTATTTATTTTATTTTATTTTATTTTATTTTATTTTATTTTATTTTATTTTATTTTATTTATTTTATTATTTTATTTTATTTTATTTTATTATTTTATTTTATTTTATTTATTTATTTTATTATTTTATTTTATTTTATTATTTTATTTTATTTTATTTTATTATTTTATTTTATTTTATTTTATTTTATTTTATTTTATTTTATTTTATTTTTATATTTTATTTTATTTTATTTTATTTTATTTTATTTTATTTTATTTTATTTTATTTTATTTTTTAAATTTATATTACCGCCCATCTCCCCTGTCGGGGACCCTGGGCGGTTAATTTTATTTTATTTTATTATTATTTTCACCAGATTTAGAAAATTCGCTTCCAACCATTTGATCAAACAAAAGTTTTGATCCACACAAAGAATATCACTACCCAATTCAGTGCAGAAAGTTGATCCATACTGACATTTTGCCTCCACTGAAACAGTAGTAACCAGCAGGTGCAGCTGCCGCAGGTCTCGGAAGATGAGGAGTCTGAGCTGCCCGCCCCCCCTTCCAGGGCAAGAGCTCAACATGCAGAGAGGAGAGCGGAGCAAAGGCGCTCTGCAAGGCTCCTCACAAGAAAGGAGACTCGCCCTTCCAAATGAGCAACACCGGGGTTGCTTCTGTTTAAGAAGAGCAGTGAGCTCAAGCCTCTCCATTGGCAACAACCGTTCATTCACCTAGACTCCGTGTGCCTTGACTCCCGACTTGAGTTCTTGTGTTTGTGACTCTAGACCTGAACCAGCTGATGACCCTTCTACGTTTGGACCCTTGGACTTCGCCTGACCTCTCTTGTGCCTGCTGTCTGGATTTGGACTCTCTCTCAAGGCAAACTTGCTGGACTTTGGGGGATTTGATTTCTCTACTGCGTGTGCGTTTGCACTCACATTTCCTTTGTTTATTTACTTCACAAAACTTTTCAGTAAAGTTTGCAACCACCTCTCTCTGTGCTTGGCCTGGGACAGGACAGATGTGGGGGTGGGTGGGGGAGAGGACACTTCCCACAGTTTTCATCCTGCAGTCCCTCAAAACCAGTTTGACGACTCCTGGTCATCTTAACTTCTGCTGAGGTTAAATCAGTGTTGACCCACATTAGAATGTAAAAAAGACTATGATCGGTGCACCGCCCTGGTTACTGTGCTGGAGTAACCAACATCCCCTCAGGCTCCCCACTTAAAGAAAATGAATTGCTAGTGCTCCTCCCTCCCGATATACGTCCACATTTGTCTGGCCATTTGCCAAAAAGAAAAAGTAAAATCTAAACAATTGCTAGAAGGGAACCTGTCAGCTACAAGTGCGCCATTCCTTGTTTTTTATTTAAAAACCACTGAGAGCTACAAATTCAAAAGGGTTGACATTTCTGTAGCCAGGTGCTTTTCACAATTCCAACCAGGGCTGTTTACTGCTGCAGTCCAGATAAAGAAGGGAAATTGACAAGCCTTCTATCCGTTTTCCCATTCCTCAATGCATTTGCATTTGTTTTACCTTATCCCTGTGTCAGTGGCCTCCCCAAAAGTTCTTTGATTATTTTAACTAAGCAAGTGGATGACACCTGGGTCAAAATCAAGGCCCAGGAAGTACAGGCCTTCACGGACCATATAAACACTATAGATGCCAACATTAGGTTCACCAGAGAAGACACCAAGGACAACAGACTGCCATTCCTAGACTGTGAAGTCCTCATTGGGACCGGTGGCAAGCTAGAAATAGGGATCTACAGGAAACCCACACACACAGATCAATATCTGATGTTTGACTCCTACCATCCACTGCAGCACAAACTAGGAGTCATCAGGACATTGTCACACAGAGCAGAAACCATCCCCACCTCCATGGATTCCAAAAAGAATGAAAATCAGCACCTGAGAACAGCTCTGAAGGCCTGTGGATATCCAAATTGGGCCTTCACTAAATCTAAATCTACCAGACCTAAAACAGCGACAGATAGGGCTGAGACTCAGAGTAAACGGAAGAACCTGGTCATTCCTTACATGGCTGGCGTGTCTGAAAAGATAAAAAGGATATTTGGCAAACACCACATACCTGTATATTTCAAACCCACCAACACACTGAGACAGAGGCTTGTACACCCCAAAGATCAAACTCCAAAACACAAGGAAAGCAATGTAGTGTATGCAATCCAGTGCAGTGAGGAGTGCTCTGAACTCTACATTGGAGAAACCAAACAACTTTTGTACAGGAGGATGGCCCAACACAGGAGAAGTAACACCACAGGACCAGAGTCAGCAGTTTATCTTCATCTAAAGGAAAAAGGACAGTCATTTGAGGACATTAATGTTCACATTTTAGACAGAGAAGATAGGTGGTTTGAGAGAGGGGTCAAGGAATCCATTTATGCCAACTTGGAAAATCCTTCCTTGAATAGAGGTGGGGGCCTCAGGCACAATCTTTCCCCTATTTTCCTTCCTGCTTTGTCTTCTGTGCCTAGGAAGATTAAGACCATTTCGCAAGCTCAACAGCAGCATGGTAATCTTAACGATCCTCCTTTAGATGATAAAGGGACTTAGAAATAACATCTCAAAATAACCATGACCTAGCCCCAGGTGCAAGGTCACACAGCCACCTAGAAACATATTTAAGGATTCCCTTACTAACTTTGCTCAGACTGAAGAAGCTCCTTGGATAAGGAGCGAAACGTTTCCACTGAGAAAATAGAAATCCAGTTGACATGATTCAAGCTACAGATACTTGAATATATGTTTTTCCTCTCTTTACAAGTAGTCACAAAAAGCAAAACCTTTTTAAAAGACTGGTTCAGCCAGTTTATTCAGAGGCTGAGATGCTCAAGATTCCTGGTTTTGCCAGCTCAGTCAGTTGGGGCTCTTCCCTGTTTATTTTTGCTCCTCTATAGATGACAGTACATAACTTCTGAAAGCTCAAGGCTTGTACCAGGCTAATATAGCAAAATCAGGGCCACATTCCAAACTGGACATGGATACCTTTAATCTTGGCTTTTATTTTATTTTATTTTATTTTATTTTATTTTATTTTATTTTATTTTATTTTATTTTATTATTTTATTTTATTTTATTTTATTTTATTTTATTTTATTTTATTTTATTTATTTTATTTTATTTTATTTTATTTTATTTTATTTTATTATTTTATTTTATTTTATTTTATTTTATTTTATTTTATTATTTTATTTTATTTTATATTTTATTTTATTTTATTTTATTTTATTATTTTATTTTATTTTATTTTATTATTTTTATTTTATTATTTTATTTATTTTATTTTATTATTATTTTATTTTATTTATTTTATTTTTATAATACTTATTATTTTAGAATTTTATTATTCTTTCTGGAGGCTGTAGTAATAGCAAAATATTTATCTCTCTCTCACACACACACACACACACTCACACACACTTAAATAAGCTGCAACCTTTTCTTCTTCAGATACTGAGACACTTTTTTCTTGTACAGTAATAGCTCCCTCAACTGATAAACAGGGGGAAAAACTGTAAATGTAGCATTGTTTGTTAGTTTGTTTGTGAACAGAGGGAAGAGAAAGTTGAAGAGGGAAGTCACCCCAGTAGGTAGGGCTGAAGATTCTTTTTTTTCATATTATGGGCAGGGGATTTTGTGTTGCTTTATCCCAGCAGGGTTGAGTTATAGCTTCTTTTGGATTTGGAAGCAAGGACCACACCAGTATGAATACTTAAGGCTTTATTCCAAGGCAGTATAAGAAAATAACATAACACAGCCATTAAAGAGTATTGAAGAAGACAATAAGACAGAAGACATACATACATACATACATACATACATACATACATACATACATACATACATACATACCTTATGCCCCTTATGCCAGTCAGGAAACCCCAAAAAGCCGACAGCAGTCAGGCCCCTTCCCAGCCACCAAATATGCAGCACCTTCCCAGTTAGGTCTGCATCAAAGTTTCATCCCGGGGTTGGGGGGGGTTCAACTAACATATAGGCTCTAAGCCATTAGACTGAAGATGAGAAAGATCATCCTACTCTACACAGGTGCCCTACCGAGGACAGGCCAAAACAAGGTATAACCCAAGTATAACCCTTCAGTGCACGGTTTCTCAACCAGGGTTCTGTGGAACCCTAGGGTTCTGTGAGAGGTCACTAGGGGTTTCCTGGGAGATCACGATTTATTTAATAATTATTTCAAATTCAAGCAACTTCATATTAAAGAGGTCAGTTTCATTCTTTATTTTTAGTTTAAGAACACTGTTAATGCCTGTAATAAAGGTCTACCCATGAAACAAATATAATAATTTTGTAACATCTGGCCTATATTTGAACCTGAATGTGCATAGGTTCCCTGAAGCCTGAAAAATATTTCAAGGGTTCCTCCAGGGTCAAAAGGTTGAGAAAGGCTGCTTTAGTGGCTAAAATAAATGCTTGCTTAATTCTGTATTATACACTCAGCCATTACATGGGAATATAAAGTTCTGTATACCATGCACCTAAAGAAAAGAAATACACACCACTATCCAATTCCTCCTCGCCAATCTTCCAGTGAAATTACCAGCACTACAGGTTGCGAAACTAAGTGGATAACTTTATAGTTCAGAATATCTTTATGAGATGTCTTAAGTCACTGCAAAACGTAAGGTACATATATCCCCCTTTAAACTTTCCCAATCCTAAAATATAACAAAGGTCTGAAAATCTCAGACCACCCACTCTAGTGGGCTCGAATAGCTTCAGGGACCATACTTTATCATTCCTGGTAAACAGTGCACTTTATCCTAATATAGCCCAGAATGCATAGAAGTAAGCAAAGGATGTTCTTACAGAATTTAGTGCTTCCAAACAGATTAGTTCCTACTGTTAAGATTAATGGAGAAAGAAGAAGCACCTTTTGTATTTTATCTCCTCAAGAGGCAAGCTATTGAGAACAGGCCAAATAAAATAGAAACCTGAATGATTGGATGGATCTGTATAATTGTTTTAGGGCCCAGAATAATCCTAAATCAAGATAGATTCTTTAAATTCCTTCAAACTTTTTTTTTTATTTCCTATGTTTCCCCAATGAGTTGTAATAATAATTAGCTAATTTTCGGGGAAAGACTTGTGTGCACTACTGTGTTCACATATACAGTTTCAGCTATCCAAACTGTCATCTTTTCCAATCATCTGTACATCTGCCAAAATTAAACCAAGATAAAAGTCATTCAGGCAGTCTTTCAGTACTTGATTATGATTATGGTATGGAGTATGGAGTTTTATATGAATTATGCAAATATTTGATAATTACTGCTCTTAGTTTTAATAACTGATTTGTTTATAGGTGCTATAATTATTTTTAATTTTCAGAGGTTGTAAAATACTTATTGTGCATTCTGTTAAAGTAGATTTGCCTCTGTCTCGTGAGTCAGTATTCATGGTTGTTAATGAGAGTCTCTAGTGGCCTTCAGGAGCGCTGCTCCACAAGTGGCCGGCTGTGAGACCCTGTTTTTCTAGTTGGGTTCCCGAGAACAGTTGGGAGTGTTGCTGCTGTACCAGCCTTCCTGCTGCGTAGCAACCTCCCTGCCTGTGCTGCTGGAGGCCGTCTCAGGGTTGGCAGTGGAGTTCCCCAGGCTTATGGTCCTGGGGAACTTCAATCTGCCTTCCCTGGGATGTGCCTCAGAGGCGGCTCGGGAGTTCATGGCTACCATGGCAGCCATGGGCCTGTCTCAGATCATTCGAGACCCGACTCGAGACAGTGGCCTCACTCCGGACTTAGTTTTCTTGTCGGAGCAGTGGCAATGTGATCTGAGGGGAGAGTTAGATCTGTCCCCATTGTCATGGTCAGATCACGCCCTGGTGGCCTTGAGATTCTCTTATGCCACTCCACCCCGCAGGGAGGCAGGACCCATTCTATTGGTCCACCCCCGGCGACTAATGGACCCGATGGGGTTCCAGAAGGAGCTGGGGGTTATACCCAAGGATCTATTGCACGGTCCAGCGGAGGTCCTGGCTGCAGCCTGGAATAGGGAGGCGACCGGGGCCTTGGACAGGATCTCGCCTGTGCAACCTCTCTTACCACATCTGACCCGATACTCCCCATGGTTCACAGAGGAGTTGAGGGTTTTGAAGAGGGTTAAGAGACATCTAGAGCGCCACTGGAGAAAGACAAAGAATCTGACCGAACACAAGCTAGAGCCGCTGTTAAGGCCTACCTTGTGGCGGTAAGAGCGGCGAAAAGTCAATATTTCTCTGCTCTTATTGCATCCACAGAATGCCGCCCGATGGCCCTGTTTAAGATTACTCAATCTCTCTTGGGCAAGGTGGAGTCATTGACCCCCTGCAGGGCTGTGTGGAGGAGTTTTCTGAGCATCTGCAGGATAAAATCACTCAGATTCGTTCCAAGTTGGACTCTCAGCATGAAGCACAGTCTGGGGAGATGCCGAGGGAATGTCCTTACTCTGTTATCTGGGAACAGTTCGATCCTGTTGGACCTGAGGAAGTGGACAGGATCCTCTGGATTGTAAAGGCCACCACATGCCATCTAGACCCATGTCCTTCCTGGCTAGTGCAGGCAGCCCGGGAGGTGACATGTGGCTGGGTCCAGGTGATGGTTAATACATCCTTGGGAGAGGGGGTGTTTCCAGCTGCTTTAAAGAAGGCGCTGGTGCACCCCCTCCTCAAGAAACCATCATTGGACCCTACTGTATTGGACAATTTCCGTCCTGTCTCCCACCTTCCCTTTTTGGGGAAGGTGGTTGAGAAAGTGGTGGCATTGCAACTCTAGAGGATCCTGGATGACACAGATTATCTGGACCCCTTCCAGTCAGGTTTCAGGCCGGGATATGGGGTGGAAACTGTATTGGTCGCACTTACGGATGATCTCTGGCAGGAGCGGGATGGAGGGAGTGCATCCATCCTGGCTCTTCTCGACCTCTCAGTGGCTTTCAATACCATCGACCATGGTATCCTTTTGAGACGGCTCAGGGAGTTGGGGGTGGGCGGCATACTTTTGTGCTGGTTCACCTCCTTCCTCCAGGGCTGGTCCCAATCGGTGGTAATAGGAGATGAGAGATCCAACCCTCGCCCCCTCTTCTGTGGGGTGCTGCAGGGTTCGGTTCTCTCCCCTCTCCTATGTAATATCTACAGTACAGGAAACCACTGGGTGAGATCATCCACCACCACGGGATGAGGTATCATCAATATGCCGATGATACTCAATTATATATCTCCATCCCTGGTGAGGTAAGTGATGCAGTGGCTGCCCTTTCTCAGTGCCTGGGGGCTGTGGGGGCCTGGATGGGGAACAACAGGCTTTGACTGAACCCTGGTAAGACAGAGTGGCTGTGGATTGATGGCTCCTCTGGATCCAGGAAGTTAACATCTCTAGTTCTGGATGAGGTTGCACTACCCCACTCAGACCCAGTGCGGAATCTGAGGGTCCTTCTGGACTCATGGCTCCTGCTCGAAGAGCAAGTGGCAGCCGTGGCCAGAAGGGCCTTTGCACAGCTTCGTGTTGTGCGCCAGTTACGCCCTTTCCTGGATCAGGATGTGCTCCGTACAGTCACTCATGCCCTGGTCATCTCCCACATAGACTATTGCAATGCGCTCTACATGGGGCTACCCTTGAAGAGTATCCGGAAGCTCCAACTGGTCCAGAATGCAGCTGCACGTGCAGTTATTGGTGCCCCAAGATCAGCACATGTGACACCTCTGCTGCGCCGGCTGCACTGGGTGCCAGTATGCTTCTGGGTCCAATTCAAGGTGTTGGTTATCACCTTTAAAGCCCTACATGGCATGGGACCAGGCTACCTGAGGGACCGTCTCATCCCCATAGCATCGAACCGTCCCACTCAGTCATGCAGAAAGGGCATGCTACGGACCCCGTCAGTAAGGGAGTTTCACTTGGCAGGGTCCAGAAGGTGGGCCTTCTCTGCGGCGGCGCCCACCCTTTGGAACATTCTACCCCTAGAAGTGAGGCAGGCCCCATCACTCCCGGCCTTCCGGAAGAACTTAAAGACCTGGTTCTGCTGCCTCGCCTGGGATGGGAAGGGTAACAGCTCCTCCTGGGGATGTCTGGTCCCATAGAGCCCTTTTAAAAACAATTTTATTGCCTCTTGGATTTTATCTTTAATTCATTTGTATTTATATGCATATGTATTATATTTTTATTCATTTTTAATTATTGACTCTGTAAACCGCCCAGAGTCCCCTTCAGGGGAGATGGGGCGGTGATATAAATTGAATTATAAATAAATAAATAAATAAACTTATAATAATTAGATACTATATATTAAATTTTGTAATAGATAGTAGATAGATACAGAAACAGATATATGTAAATATGCCCTCATACTGTATATATCAGCAGATTTCAGGGGAGGTTTCCTTGCTCTTCTGCTCTGTGAATCCCATGCATACTCAAATGATCCCTAACTCTCTAGAATGAATGGAGAGGGGGATATACCTGGGTGCAGGGGGAGACAGAATTCACTGTCCTGGCAGATATTGTTCCATCAGAGATGGATACAATTTGGTGAGACCAAATTGGGAGTTGGGGAGGGGTGGCACTTGCTTATGGGTCTGACTTTTACTGGTCTTAACATGCCAGTTGCCCTCAACATAATCAGAAAGTTGACGTATGGAAACACCTTTAGCTGTAGGGCATGTATAAACTCCTGCTTTTCTCTAAGAAGCAGCAGAAGTTATCTGAGACATGTATTCAGATGTTCCACATACCCACATATGCACATAGACACATACAAAATGTCATTATTAAGATGTACAAACTTAAAGTGTCTCTGTCTCTCTCTTTCTCTCTGCAATGCTGGAAACTCAGGATAAATCAGGTCCAAGCAAAGGGTGACATCCAGTGGTTTTTCTCTTGTCTAGTCACTCTTTGATGTTTCTTCACTTAAAGTCTTTTTTACAGGAGAGGACAAAAACAAAAATAGTATAGGTATTTTTATATCTAATATAAAAAATATATAATGAAAGAATACCCTAAAAGCAAATAGTAGAATATCCAATTAGAATTTAAGCTTACATTCACAATTGGCCATTTCACATCCATTACTCAGAAAGAGTCTGGTAGCATCTTTTCAGACTAACACATTTTATCAAAAGGCATAAGCGATTGTGAGCTGCAGCTCACTTCATCAGATGCTATGAAATAACTAAGATGATGTAGGACTTAAATTGGGATTGGATAGGGATCAGTGAAAGGAGAGAAAGACAAAGTGGTTATGCAAATGCAGGTTAGATGTTAGACAGATTAGAAGCACCTTATCTTTTAACAATTGTGTTAAAAACCCACTGTCTTTATTGAGGCCTTCAGAAGTAGCTTGTATGTGGGTTTAGCAATCTCTCACTCAATTGTGCTGACAAAAATTCTTTTTCCAAGATGTCTACTTTGAAATCACTAATTGAAATCAGTGCCCTGGAAGGTTGACATGTTCTGATATTACCTTGTCCTTGTTTTGAGTCCTGCTGTCAAACTTGTTTCCATTAATTCTTTTATGAAAAGTCTGACCTGTTTGTCTTATGTAGAGTCCAGAGGGGCATTCCTGGCAGATGACATATTCACATTAGACAAAGAGCATGTGAAGATGTGTCTAATCTTGTGTGCGAAGTTGTTGGGGCCTGTGATGGTACTGTTGGTGTAAATGGGTGGCAAAGTTGACATATGGGGTTCGTGCATTGTCCAGTTGCAGATGTTTTCTGCCCCTTCCTATCCCAATTTAAATCCTACATACAATGCCATTCCATTGCATCTGAAAAGATAGCAGACTCCTGATTTTTGGATACCATAGACTAACACAGCTGTCCTCCTATAAATCCATTACTATGGGGGTTTTTTACATCTTGTTCTGAATGCACTGTTGCATTCTGCACCCCTTTTAAAATATAGTAGCAGATTCATTAACCTTTTACATACTCATTAACCTTTCACAGATACTGTATAACTACTTTTCAAATATGCTCTAACTGTACCAAGTTAGACCTGCCTTCCAGCATATTATTAGTCAAATATCAGATCAATTAAGTTAGAAATTAAACTTACTGAATTCCAATATACTAGTTACAATACCAGGAAGTTAATGTCTGATAGAATCATTTCTAACTATAAAAAGTTAATTCTTAAATATATAAAAGGATACTATTAGAATTCAAAATGAAAAAAAATGGTTTATGCAAGAAAAAAGATTAAAATATAATCTGCCTCAGTTTGATTAGAACCAAAAGAAACTTCAGGGACTTCCGGGGAAGAAATGTCAAACTGAAGACAGCTCCACAAAAGCGGAGCTGGTGACTGCAGCACAATGAAGATCTGGCGAGTAGACCGGCTCTCGTAATTCTTCTCCAGACAAGGAGAGGACTTGAGATCACCCACAAGTGCTCCAGACAGCTGCTCCTCACAAGGAGACTGCAAGACAGTGGTCTCTGGGGGGTTTATAGCTCTGGGAGACGAGGGAATAGCCATCTTGCTCAAATCACGGTCAGTGCCTTCAGAAGGACACTGGGTTCGCATACTTCCTTTTCTAATCACTTTCAGAAATTGCTTGTTAACTGCTTTTCAGCTATTAGGAACCTTTGGATCGACATGTTTGAAAGCACTGGGTGAGTTTCCTTCAATCCTTAGTGAAAGAATGTTTAAATACAAGTTTAAGGAATTTAAAAAAATTAATAAACAGCAATAGGGTGATTAGAACTTTGATTTTGGAAAGTTACAAATGGACTAAGGGTCCAGATAGATTTGAAATAAGATTTTGGAATTAATTATAAGAATCCTTCCTGTGGGAAAATGCTTTTGTTTTGAATTCTTTTAGAAAAAACATGATAGGATGAGACTTTGTAGGTTGGACACTAGAGGGAACTAGAAGGAACTAAATATTATAATTAAAGGAGAAGAACACTTACATTTGACTTACTAATACAGAATGGAGCAAAATATTTTAACATTGGACATACTGAAGGATATTTTTGAACAATGGACCCACAAGTTATTTTTAAGAGTGTCTGCCTCTATAGATAGACTGTGTTTAAAAGAAGTTATGGAACAAGTTTTACCGGACAAGACTGAAACTGATCTGAAAGTGGATTTAAAAATGACAGGCTACAAGAATGATATGGAAAAAGATGCTACACTGGACATACAAAAGAAACTAGCTGATGTCTTAATAATTAAAAGGGATATACAAATAACAAACCAAGAGAGTGACTTGGATAATTTTCCTACATTGGATTTACAAAAGAGGCTTGTTAAAGCTTAAGAATTTTGTGAGAAGGGACAAAGAAAAAATGAAAAACAAATTAAGTTCTAGGACATTATTTGAAGGGACTAAAGATCAAGATTGTTAAAAGTAAAAAGAAGGAATATAAAGTTGGTTTATTTGATGAAGGTTAAAATACAGTAGATATGTTGTTATCTCTTGTAACCCTTAATGGACTTTTGCTGATCAGGATTGAAATGATGAGGTTTTAAGGATTTATTTATAGATAAGGGATGGGATATGGGAAGAAGAGGTCATTTGTTGTATTTTAAGAGAAGGCGATAAGTTACTAAAATTGTTTATACTTGTGATGAAGGAGGAAGTCATTTCTTTATATATTTCTTTTCTTTTTCTTTACTGTATTCTTCTGTTTTCTTTCTTTTCTTTCTTTTCTATTTTCTTTTTCTTTTCTGCACTTTCTATTTTTTCTTTTTATTCTTTTATTTTTTGTTTGTATTAGATTTTTATCATTGTAATTATAATTGTTAATAAAATTACTATAAAAAAAGAACCAAAAGAAAGTTCAGCATGGTTTTCCACGTTCAAATGAAGAATTGTATTGCTTTAATTGCAGCATTTTTCATAGGAATCAATTCATAAACCAGGTCTTCGTCTTATTTTTGTATACAATACCTATACATTGAAACTGTAAAAATTAAACCACTGATACTATTAAAATGAACCAAGTACTGAACCATTCCACAGTTGTCAGTAATATTATTAACTAGCATTTCAACTAAGTGAAATATGAAATGTCTATTCCAGCTGGATAGCAGCATCCACAAGGAGAGTCAAAATCAGGAAGATGGTAGACAGATTGTCCTGATGCAAGCCCCTTCCCTTTTGAACAAATATGTGACATCAATGTCTTTACAAAAGTGGGAGGGCCTGCATGAGATGCTCCATTCACTATCTTGCCAATTTTGACCACCACCATTACTCTATAGATGCCACTGCAACTGGAGTTTATGAAAAGCACTGCAGAGTATTACTATCACCAGAAGATCTCAATGAACTGGTGACTGCAAGCATATTCTTAAACTATAAGCCTGAGTAATAAGTGAAAACTAGTTTCCACTGATGATAATTATCAGCTTTCTTTAGATAGCCTTCCAACCAACATTTCAGTTATGCCTTGATTCAACTTCCATGTAACAGCAAAACAAGGAGAGAAATAAACAGGATGGAGATGGATAATGGAAAGGAATAGTTGCTCTGAGAAGGAAATTGGCCAGTGGAAGAGGTAAATGATCAATGAAAAGAAATGGAAAAGAGCCCCATTTGGGCATTATAAAAAGTTTAAAATTCACTAGGAAATCAGTCTTCCCCAAGCAACCTTCAGGCAGTGGCATCTGCAGTCAACCTCCTCCTTATTTCTTTTTTATAGTTTTCTTTATTCTTATCAGCCAATGTAAGACACCATCCCAGCAATTATCCCATGGCACTGGGCCTGGATATTTGTTGGACCACCTTTCCCCAAGTGTCCCTGCCCACCTTATTAGATCTGGCAAGATTGGCATGCTCTGGGTCCAATCAATAAAGCAATGTCAGCTCAGAGGATCCAGGAAACATACCTTCTCTGTTTCTACAACTGCCTTTTGGCACAGCACACATACATCCCCACCCCCACCCCCAGGACTAGATGCCTCCAACCCTGCCATTCCTTAGGAAGGCCTTGAAGAGCTGACTTTTTCCTTTGCTACTTGGCCAGGATGCTGTGTGGAACCCATCTAATAATATGTATTTGGAGTTTGTACCCAGCGTTGTGTTTTTATGAATATGTGAGGAGGGGGTTATTTTGCTGTTTGTAATATTGATGTTTTTAATCCTTTGTAAGCCACTCAGAGTTGCTGGCAAGTGGGCAACCTAAGAAATCAAATAAATTAGGTAAATTGAGCAATAGCAGAGCTATTGTTTCAGCTGCTCTGGGAACTGTCTGTTGGTGAGGTCCAAATGATAACCACCTCTTTCCCTCTGACATGCAATACAAAGGTAACCCAAGTGGTCAATACATTTAAAAGGAATTGGAAGAGGGAGAAGTCATTAATTTTATATTTGGACTTTCCCAGAAATCAGAAATAGCAAAGGAGAGTCTCCCAGATTTTGTCTTTTGCAAACACCTAACAGGGTAGGTTAAGTGACAGTAGACAGCTTCCTTCCCTTTCTTAACAAATGACAGATGAATAGGGGTGATTGAGTAGCAGTGACTAAAATTTAAAGCTGGCTCATGAACCAAGACAAAATGTATGGACCTCAAGCTTTTGGGAATAGAAGATGCTCAGATGTCCATTTGTTGAAAGGATTTACAAATGTGTTCATAATTACAACAAATGACACAGTCTTGAGGCACACGTATTATCTCCATCTACAGAATGCAAGCCAAGATACATGTTGCTGAAAAGAGGGGGAAATGCCTTGGCACGCTTTTAGACTAGTGGATAAATGAAGGATTTTTTTAAAAAGGAAGAGTTGGGCAAAATTCCCAGACAGTATATTTATAAGCTAATGTTACATAGCAAAATATAGAAGTAGGATAAAATAAACCCAGAATTAAACATAAATAGCATGAAAATACTTAAATTATAGCTCTGCAGAAAGTAATCCAGGGAAGCAAATGATTAGATAGTAGAAGAAGAAATCATAGCACGTTACTATTGGAAGAGGTCTTGGACAGTAGCTCGGTGTGGGATGTTCAAATTAAGAGCCATTGCAGAGGCCATGAGAGAGGGCTGATCAAATTCTGGTTTACATTCCTCCAGTGAAAAAGAGTCTGCCATTTTCTGAGTTTCAGTATCATGTCTTAGTTAAAGTGTTCTCTAGCCATCCTCAGGCCTACAGAAACTAACCAAACATGAAATTTATCAATGTTATTATTTTTGTACACCTATCAAGTCCTTCCCAAGGACCTGGGATAGGCAAATGTTGTTTAATAATATTAAAGGTATCATTGCAGGATGTAAGTTGTTCCAAGTAAAGATGCCTTTTGCAATTGACTGTTGTTGTTGTTGTTGTTGTTGTTGTTATTATTATTATTATTATTATTATTATTATTATGGTTGTTTTATTGCACACCACCCAAAATCATGTTTGTGAGATGGGCAGCTATATAAATTTAATCAATAAATAAATTACTGTTTGCATTTTATTACAAATACATACAAGTAACACAGGCCATGTCCCTGATATCCAAGACACACAATCCTGACTGGCAGACCATGAAAAAGAGGACAGATATCAAAACCCTTCCATCATCTATACCATGTACTTAAGCAGTGCTCCCAAAAAGCATCATTTGTACTTATATTGCTGCTGGGGAACTGTAAGAGTGGAGTCTGACTCTGACGCGGAGGAGGGGGAGTTGATTGTTGGGAACATTAAAGGTGGGACATTTGAACCAGAGCATGACTCAGCAAGGCGGGAAAATCCAGAGCTGATGATTGGTCAGAGGCAGGAGGCAGATTCGCCACCGCCTATGAGTGCAAGGGAAAGGAGAGCTGAAAAGCACGCCGAGCAGAAGGGAGCCCGATTGGTCCCTGACGAGAAACGGCAAGCCTTGTCAAGCCTTGCTCTGCCTTATCGCCAGGCTGGAGTGATGGACTGAATGCATGACTGCCATTGCAAAGTCAGTTATCTATTGTAAATAGTTGTAAATCTTGTAATTAAAGTTTAGTAATTCAACTCTCCCTGGTCAATTCATACCCAGAACAGGACAGGAACATGTGAGAGTAAGCATGAAAGTTTTCAGAACTTAGGTACAAGAGGCTGCACCGAGGGCTATTTTCTTGAAATCATTGCAGGAAGAGTATCTACAAACAATCTGACAGTACTGTCTTAGTCAGCTGCCTTAGAAATATGTTCAGTAGCTGCCAACGTCACTGAATGCCGGCGGCAGTGAACAAAAAGCCTGCCCTTTCCCATCCATACTAAAGCCTCACATTTTCTTCACGGAGGGCTAAATAGTGCCAGAGTTCTGGAAGAACCCTTGACTGAAATGGTTACTCCCAAGAACAAGTCTCTCAGAGTTCTGATTGGTACAATTTATTAAGAAAAAAGTAACACAAGAATTCGAATGAGTACTCTACTTGCACAGGAGAAACCTATATATGCAAATTAGGGCAGGAAAGTTCTGCTTCTTTTCTCCTGTTCTATGTAAAAGGGAGGAGGCATATCTTTTTTTGGGAAGGAGCAACTGGGGCAGACTGCACCTATTGTTTGTTTTGGAAATAGCTTTTGTTGTTTATTCATTCAGTTGCTTCCGACTCTTCGTGACTTCATGGACCAGCCCACGCCAGAGCTTCCTGTCGGCTGTGACCATCCCCAGCTCCCCCATGGTTGAGTCCGTTACCTCCAGAATACCATCCATCCATCTTGCCCTTGGTCGGCCCCTCTTCCTTTTGCCTTCCACTTTTCCTAGCATCAGCTTCTTCTCCAGGGTATCCTGTCTTCTCATTATGTGGCCAAAGTTCTTCAGTTTTGCCTTTAATATCATTCCAAGTGAGCAGTCTGGCTTTATTTCCTGGAGTATGGACTGGGTTGATCTTCTTGCAGTCCAAGGCACTCTCAGAATTTTCCTCCAACACCACAGTTCAAAAGCATCTATCTTCCTTCGCTCAGCCTTCCTTATGGTCCAGCTCTCACAGCCATAGGTTACTACAGGGAATACCATTGCTTTAACTATGCGGACCTTTGTTGTCAGTGTGATGTCTCTGCTCTTAACTATTTTATCAAGATTTGCCATTGCTCTCCTCCCAAGAAGTAGACGTCTTCTGATTTCCTGGCTGCAGTCAGCATCTGCAGTAATCTTTGCGCCTAGAAATACAAAGTCTGTCACTGCCTCCACTTTTTCTCCCTCTATTTGCCAGTTATCAATCAAGCTCGTTGCCATAATCTTGGTTTTTTTGAGGTTTAACTGCAACCCAGCTTTTGCACTTTCTTCTTTCACCTTTGTCATAAGGCTCCTCAACTCCTCCTCGCTTTCAGCCATCAAAGTGGTATCATCTGCATATCTAAGATTGTTAATGTTTCTTCCAGCGATTTTAACTCCAGCCTTGGATTCCTCAAGCCCAGCACGTCGCATGATGTGTTCTGCGTACAGGTTGAATAGGTAGGGTGAGAGTATACAGCCCTGCCGTACTCCTTTCCCAATCTTAAACCAGTCCATTGTTCCATGCTCTGTTCTTACCGTTGCTACTTGGTCGTTATACAGATTCCTCAGGAGGCAGACAAGATGACTTGGTATCCCCATACCACCAAGAACTTGCCACAATTTGTTATGATCCACACAGTCAAAGGCTTTAGAATAGTCAATAAAACAAAAATAGATGTTTTTCTGAAACTCCCTGGTTTTCTCCATTATCCAGCAGATATTGGCAATTTGGTCTCTAGTTCCTCTGCCTTTTCTAAACCCAGCTTGTACATCTGGCAATTCTCGCCTCACTCTTCAGGATGTCTGGCTCTAACTCACTGACCACACCGTCAAAGCTATCTCCAATATTATTATCCTTCCTATACAGATCTTCCGTATATTCTTGCCACCTTTTCTTGATCTCTTCTGCTTCTGTTAGGTCCTTACCATCTTTGTTTTTGATCATACCCATTTTTGCCTGGAATTTACCTCCGATGTTTCTAATTTTCTGGAAGAGGTCTCTTGTCCTTCCTATTCTATTGTCTTCTTCCACTTCCGCACATTGCTTGTTTAAAAATAATTCCTTATCTCTTCTGGCTAACCTTTGGAATTTTGCATTTAATTGGGCATATCTCCCCCTATCACTGTTGCCTTTTGCTTTCCTTCTTTCTTGGGCTACTTCCAGTGTCTCAGCAGACAGCCATCTTGCCTTCTTGGTTTTCTTTTTCTTTGGGACTTTTTTGTTGCCGCCTCCTGAACAATGTTGCGAACTTCTGTCCATAGTTCTTCCGGGACCCTATCTACTAAATCTAGTCCCTTAAATCTATTCTTCACCTCCACTGCATATTCCTTAGGAATATTAGTGAGCTCATATCTAACTGATCTGTGGGTCTTCCCTATTCTCTTTAGTCTGATTCTAAATTTTGCAATAAGAAGTTCATGATCTGAACTACAGTCAGCCAACTGTATAGATGTCCGCCACCTTTGGCTACAAAGGATGTAGTCAATCTGATTTCGGTGTCGACCATCTGGTGAAGTCCATGTATAAAGTCGTCATTTAGGTTGTTGGAAGAGAGTGTTTGTTATGCACAGTGAGTTGTCTTGGCAAAATTCTATCAGCCTATGTCCTGCTTCATTTTGTTCTCCCAGACCATGCTTGCCTGTAATTCCAGGTGTCGTCTGACTACCCACCTTAGCATTCCAGTCTCCTGTAATGAAAATAACATCTCTTTTTGGTGTATTATCCAGTAGGTGCTGCAGATCCTCATAGAACTGATCTACTTCTGCTTCTTCAGCATCTGTGGTTGGGGCGTATATTTGGATCACTGTGATGTTAAATGGCTTACCCTGAATTTGAATTGAGATCATTCTATTGTTTTTTGGATTGTATCCAAGCACTGCTTTAGCCACTTTATTATTAATTATGAAGGCTACTCCATTTCTTCTGTGGTCTTCTTGTCCACAGTAGTAGATCTGGTGGTCATCTGATGTGAAGTGGCCCATTCCAGTCCATTTCAGTTCAGGAAATAGCTACTTTGGATCAATCTGAGAACCGGCTATCGCCAATAGGTGGAGCTGGGCAAATGTGCCACTGTTGACTGAGCTGTGGGTATTTGCATAACATAGCTAACTGGAAGAGTTGCTTTTGTTAAATCTGTCCTCCCTAACTCCATAGCTACAGTAATTGGATTTATTTATTTTATTTATTTTATTAATCAAATTTATCACCGCCCATCTCTACCACGGTAGACTCTGGGCGGTTTACAATAAATGTTAAAATTAATATTAAAAATCAATAATCATTAAAATACAATAAACAGTACAATAAATAAGAATATAAAAATCCAGAGGATGGTAGGATCTTAAAAGGAGGTTATTATTAAACTAACCACCCCCAGGAGGAACTATCTCTACCTTTGTCCCACGCCAGGCGGCAGAACCAGGTTTTTAGGGACTTCCTAAAGGCCAGGAGGGAGGGCGCCTGCCTCACCTCTGGGGGCAGGATGTTCCACAGGGTGGGCACTATTGCAGAGAAGGCACGCCTCCTGGACCCCACTAGATGGAATTCCTTTGTTGACGGGGTCCGCAGCATGCCCTCCCTGCATGACCGGGTGGGGCGGGTAGATGCAATCGGGATGAGATGGTCCCTCAGACAGCCTGGCCCCATGCCATGTAGGGCTTTAAAGGTGATAACCAACACCTTGAATTGGACCCGGAAGCAAACTGGTACCCAATGCAGCTCGCGGAGCAGTGGTGTTACATGTGCTGATCTTCTCGCACCCATAACCACTCGAGCGGCTGCATTTTGGACCAGCTGAAGCTTCTGGATACTCTTCAAGGGTAGCCCCATGTAGAGCGCGTTGCAATAATCTATATGAGAGATGACAAGGGCATGAGTGACTATTCGGAGGGCCTCTCGATCCAGGAAGGGGCGCAACTGGTGCACAAGCCGAAGCTGTGCAAAGGCCCTCCTGGCCACGACTGCCACCTGCTCTTCGAGCAGGAGTCGTGAGTCCAGGAGGACCCCCAAGCTCCGGACTGAGTCTGAACGGGGTAGTGCCACCCCATCCAGAATTAAAGATGATAACTTCCTGGAGGCCGAGGGGCCATCAATCCATAGCCACTCCATCTTACCAGGGTTCAGTTGAAGCCTGTTGTTCCCCATCCAGGCCCCTACAGCCCCCAGGCACTGAGATAGGGTGTCCACTGCAACACTTACCTCACCCGGGATGGAGATATACAATTGAGTATCATCAGCATATTGGTGATACCTCATCCCGTGATGATGGATGATCTCACCCAGCGGCTTCATGTAGATGTTAAATAGGAGAGGAGAGGAGACAGAACCGAACCCTGTGGCACCCCACAAAGAAGGGCCCGTGGGTCGGATCTCTCCTCTCCTATTACCACCGATTGTGAGTGGCCCTGGAGGAAGGAGGTAAACAAGCGCAAAACTACACCGCCCACCCCCAACTCCCTGAGTCGCTCCAAAGGATACCGTGGTCGATGGTATCGAAAGCCGCTGAGAGGTCCAAGAGAGCGAGAATGGATGCACTCCCTCCATCCCGCTCCCGCCAGAGATCCATAAGCGCGACCAATGCAGTCTCTGTCCCATATCTCTGTCCCCTAAAACCTGACTGAAAGGGGTCCAGATAATCCGTTTCATCCAGAATCCTCTGGAGTTGCAGCACCACCACCTTCTCAACCACCTTTCCCAAAAAGGGAAGGTGGGAGACAGGACGAAAATTGTTCAAAACAGTGGGGTCCAGGGAAGGTTTCTTGAGGAGGGGGTGCACCAGCGCCTCCTTAAAGACTGCTGGAAACACCCCCTCTGCCAAGGATGCATTAATCATCCCCTGGACCCAACCACATGTAACCTCCTGAGCTGATTTCACCAGCCAGGAGGGACATGGGTCAAGATGGCACGTGGTGGCGTTTACAATCCAAAGGATCCTGTCTACTTCATCAGGCCCAACAGGATCAAACCGTTCCCAGATAACAGGGTAAGTACGAACCTCTGGCATCTCTCCAGATTGTGCTTCACGCTTAAGAGTTAAATTTGGAATGAATCTGAGCGACTTTGTCCTGCAGATGCTCAGCAAATTCTTCCGACCGGCCCTGTAGATGGGTCACCGTATCTTCGTGACCCAAGAGAGATCTAGTAATCTTAAATAGGGCCGTCGGGCGGCAATCTGCGGATGCAATAAGAGCGGAGAAATATTCACGTTTCGCCGCTCTTACCGCCACAAGATAGGCCCTAATAGCGGCTCTAGATTGTGTCCGGTCAGATTCAGTCCTCGTCTTCCTCCAGCGGCGCTCTAGACGTCTCTTAACCCTCTTCAAAACCCTCAACTCCTCCATGAACCATGGGGAGTGATGGGTCGAACGAGGCAAGAGAGGCCGCATGGGCGCAATCCTGTCCAGGGCCCCGGCCGCCTCCTTATTCCAAGCTGCGGCCAGGACCTCTGCCAGACTGTGCATCAGATCTTCGGGTATAACCCCCAGCTCCTTTTGAAACCTCACTGGGTCCATCAGTCGCCGGGGGCAGACCAGTCGAATGGGTCCCGCCTCCCTGCGGAGTGGGGTGGCATAAGAGAATCTCAAGGCCACCAGGGCGTGGTCTGATCATGACAATGGGGATAGATGTAACTTTCCCCTCAGATCACATTGCCACTGCTCAGACAACAAAACTAAGTCCGGGGTGAGGCCACTGTCCCAAGTTGGGTCCCGAATAATCTGTGACAGGCCCATGGTTGCCATGGTAACCATGAACTCCCGAGCTGTCTCAGAGGTCCATCCCAGGGAAGGCAGATTGAAATCCCCCAAGACCATAAGTCCACTGCCAACCCTGAGACAGCCTCGAGCAGCTCGGGCAGGGAGGTTGCCACGCAGCAGGGAGGCTGGTACAGCAGCAACACTCCCAACTGCTCTCGAGAACCCAACTTGAAGAACAGGGTTTCACACCCGGCCACTTGTGGAGCAGCACCCCTGAAGGCCACCAGAGACTCCCGGATGACAACCGCTTCCCCTCCTCCCCTGCCCCGCTGTCTCGGCTGATGCCACACTCGAAACCTGGCTGGGCACATTTCTGAAAGGGCAACCCCTCCTTCTGGGCCCAGCCAGGTCTCAGTGATACATGCCAGGTCCGCCCCCCCCCCCATCCGCGAGCAAGTCACGAATGAGGGGGGCCTTGTTATTCACCGACCTGGCATTAAGGAGCAACAGCCGGACCTCAGGGCCCTCGAAGATCTGATTACCAGGGTCTGGGTTTGAGCTTGGGGGGCCGGAACATGCCACTGGTAACAAACACCGGGGGCGCCTTCCCCAATGATGGCCTGCCCCCCAGCTCCCGTCATATCGTCCCTTACCCGTCACCACCTCAATCAAATTCTCCGCCCCGCAGCCACCAGAGAATCCTAGCCCATTTAGATGTTTAGATGACTTGTTAACCCTGCCGAAGTCCCAGTTCATCATGCTGCACAAGCAGAGCTATTAAATCAAATGTAAGTTGCATTTAGAGCAGAAAAGACAATACATTGGATTCTTACCCTTTACACCCTGATCCTCTCCAAAGAGCAAGGAGGCTCATTTCAAATTTAACAGGTTTTGATCATACATATCAAGATAAAGGAAAGATACCTGGAAGAAACTATGACACATTTCCAAGCTGCCGGAAGGGAATATAAAGTACTCATCACTTTCAGTCAAGGACTCAATATTATAATTAAATGCAGAAGACAGGATTACATGCTAAAAATCATGTTAAATTCATAGTCATGCGAAACTAATACTTTGTTTTGAAGTAACAAAATCACTTCAAAGAAGCAGAAAATTCAAGTAATCAGCAGAGACCGGGGGAAAGTGTATATTTTGAACACTTACCAAATACAGTATATAACTAAGCCATAAAGAGCCAACTAGCCTGGTTCAAATTTATAGTCAAATTTACAGTATAGTTAAGCAAAGCTTAGGATGGTTTTTCAATTCCCATTCAATATTTGGCATGTCTTTGAAACATCCAATTAATAAAAGTAAAATGTGTCTTACAAATTTGTAGTGTAAGGCACCAAAACTTACCACGCGCCTTTAGAGAAAGCCAAATACACAAATGGAGACTTTGTAAAAGGAACAGCAGCAAGTTTAATTGGTACCAAGCAAGGTTGCCGGGTGGCAGCCAGACAGCTGTCACGTACAAGTGACCTCTGAATGAAACCACCACCCCGAGCATAAGGGTGCACAAACTTTTATACAGAGATTACAAGCAGGAAGTGAGGATGATGATGGTATGCCCATATGTGGGTGAGGTGTCCTCTGACCATTCCCTGGGATTGGCTAGATCTTGGGGATCAGGGTCCCTCCCAGAGCTGAAGGATTCTGGGATTCACCAGGTCAAGGGGGTGACGTGGGTCATCAACATAGTTGCAAAGAATGGAGCTTGGGAACATTCACACCACTTGTTCTATGGGCACTGTGGAGGCCAGAGATTAACACTTGCATCTTACACAGATAACAGTAACACTTACAGGGACATTGGGTTATACAAGCATACTAAATCACAGAGGTCAGAACCATAAAATCAAGTCTTTGCATATTCACATCTTGGGAAGAGAAGAACAAAAGATTTATTACAAGGAAGTCAAGTAAACATGTTAGCTTGTCAGGAAGAAGATGCTGACTAGATAGGGAGAGCCCCATGCTGATATGCAACCCAAAGGGAGGTAGGATTACTATGTAGCACCTAGCATTTCTATGCAGAATTCTCTGGGGCCTTGCTGGGGCAGGCCCATCTCAAGGGTCCTCCTTGGGTAACACTCTTTGGTTTAAGCACAATCTTTGGTTCAGTAAGGCTCTAGCAGTGTTGCATTGTGGGGAAACATTACAGCATGGTGTTGTCCAGGCCAAGGTCTGAGGCCATTCCCTTCAATCCTCCCTTTTCTTTTCTTATGGCGAAATGCCTTTCGCCTAGCTTAGAGACTGGGTGGAGTGTTAAAAGTCTTGCCGGTTTCCCTTCAGTGTGGGTAACCACAGTCAGCCCTTTGAGGGAGGACAGTACAATTCTACGAACCAAAGGAACAATGCAGGGCAGGGCAGCAAGTCCAGTGAGGCCACAGACAAAAATAAACACAAGTTGCTTGACCCAGGCTGCCCCTGGGATCCAAGAGAAAAGTTGGCCTGAGTCTGTGTTCCAGGTAGCTTGGGCACCCAGCCGGGCGGCCTGATCTTTTAAATCCTGGACAGCTTCTCTAACTAAGCCTGACTTGTTCATGTAAAAGCAGCATTCTTCATGGAGGAAGGCACAAAGCCCCCCTTTTTCAGCAGTGATGAGGTTTAAGCCTCGCCTGTTTTGCATGACTACAGACGCTAAGGAGTCCAGCTGGTCTTGGACATTTGCGAGGCTCTGGGCTATCTTATTTAGGCTATCCTGAAATTCTTGGGACAGCTGATGGAATCTTACCTCAGCGTCAGCAATGCCGGCCACTCCGGTGGTAACGCCGTCGGTCACCCCTAGGGCAACTAGGAGGGGGATGAGAAAGATGGCACGCTTCTGTACATGAGAAGTAAGTGGTACAGGAGGTGTTTCCCCCTTGGGAAGGATAGAGATTTGAGGTAGAAGATGGACAAGAGAGCAAGTGCCTGTCCAGTTAGCATGTAAACAGAGGTAGGCGTTAGTCCCACAGAGGAAAAACATACCCTGTTCAAGGCAGATGCCTAAATCAATAGAAAAGATAGGCTTCTCCCTTTTCCATGGGTTCCAAACCCCAATTGACCCTGCCAGAAACATTCCCGTAAGTGGCTGCAGGGAGGTGGCGTTGAGATGGGGTGGACCCTTGACTAAGGGAATAGAAGGAAAGACAAAATAGTCAGAGGCATTCCCTTTTGCGTAGGGCAAGGGAGCACAAGGGATATCTTGGTCATCTTTCAGGCCAAGCCATGCTGGCATGGAGCCTTTTGTGTCAGTGGGTAGCCCAAGCCAAGGAGGAAGCAGAGGTCCCTGTGGAGAGGCAGCTAACAGAAGCTTCGCTGCCAGGTTACATGAGGGTCCCTTCTTCTCTTCCCCAGAGATAGAAACTGTGGGCCGGGCTGAAAAAGTTACTTTGCCCCTATATCTTCCAGCAGCCGCTGAAAACAATGGAGGCCTTATGTGAAAATCCTCAAATGTATCAGAGACGGTGATGACGACCTTCGCTAGGCATTGATGTTGTTGAAGTTTTCCCAGCCTAACCCCTCCCTTGGGTTGCGTTTTAGTAACACACAAAGGAGCAGAGCCAATTAAGGGGACCAGAGACGCCACTGGGCTAAAGATAGGGATAGATGGATTCAATCCCAAGGTCTTAAGCCGTGACTCAAAATCTGAGTACAGGTGGCTATCTGGATGTTCCCCTTCCTTGAAGGCAGGAGGAGTTTTGTGGTTTAAAACAATTCTAGAACTGGCCCAAACATGGGGGCTGGCCGGTATGGCTTGGTGTGTAGAAGCAGTGGTCAACATACAAAGCCAGCAATTTTCAGTTAAATCTGGCCTGGTTTGATTCAGTAATTTGTAAGCAGAGGTAAGGCTCTGCTCAATATAATCAGGGCTAGTGGGCTTGCGTGTGAGGGTACGGTGGGCGAGTGGGTATCCTAGAATTTTACAGAACCCCAGGAGCCCCAGAAGAAAAATTTTAAAAAGGCACATTTTCCTTTTTCCCCACCAGGTGTTAGTACTAGCGTTTCACCAACCCTTCTTCCCCCCTCCTCCCCCCGTTTTATTTCTACTAATCAGAAAAGAGGCAGAGAGGAGAGGCAGGGAGAAGTACTTAGAAAAATACTTGGCAGCTTTTGTCCAGTAGCAGCTGTTTTCTGTGGTTGCCTGGTCCGGCGTCTGTGGTATTCAGCCTGAAAGAGAGCTTAGCAAAAAAGCTTTGCAACCTACATTTAAAACAACATTGGCAACCACAGTGAAATGATGATCTTAGATGTCCTCCTGGGAAGTTTTTTCGCCTGTGTTCCCGTCTGCCTCTGGAGAGACGGGAAGCAGAGGGGTTGTGTAGTCCTGAAGATCTTCGTCTGTGTCTCCACCCACTTCCAGTGGGGCAGAGAGCAGAGAGCCGTTTGTGTTGGAATTTCCCTCTGTGCCACTGTCCGCTCCCAGTGGAACAGTGGGCAGAGAGTTGGTGATGAGGGAGTCAAGGTCAGCAGGGGATTGTTATGTGGGAGAGTTTAATTTTGAGTGTGGTAAGGGCTTTGCTTTGCCAGGCAGCTGGAGGCTGGATTACTTTCTTGATTCTGGAAGCATGGACCCAGGCTTTGATACCTTGGTTCGGTGGAGAGTGGATTAAGTTTCTTCACACGTACCCAGGAGCTGATCACAGCAAGGGGTGGCTGGTCCAGAGCTGGAGGCAAAGCGTTGCTGACCTGTTTGGAGATAGAGGACAAAATACGCGCCAGAGACTGCAAGTACGCAGAGAGATTAAGTTCTCTCTCCTTGGCAGAAGTGACTGGATAGGCAACAAACAGGTGGCCAGACATCATTTCAAAGGGAGACAGTCCTAGTTTTCCCTTTGGCATGGCGTGAATACAGGTGAGCGCCAGAGGGAGGACTTTTGGCAGGGAAGATGGGTGTCGTGGTATAGTTTTGCTAGATGGCCTTTGAGGGTCTTATATTTATTTGGCAGACCTTACTGGAATGGGGCACTGGTTGATCTACCTGCCAAGGTTGGTGTTGTTGCAGAAAGAACAAAACTTGCGCAGACAACCACTAGATCGGCTCAGTGATGTATGCCTGAGTACATAAAAATCAGGAGCTTTGAAAAAGCCAAAAAAACAAAAGCCAAAAACAAAACCAATGAAAACAAAACTTTAGGGTTTAAGCTTATCTCTTAAGCAACCTGGTTGGTAGGGGGTGTATCCTGCAGTTGCTGGGGCTACCAGCAACTTTTGATGTGTGAGATAAAGCATGCAGGGACTTAGCACTGTTACCAGCAGGCAAAGAATTTAAAAACCATGCTGAATATCCCAAATAAAGATAAAAATAAAAATTGAAGGGCAATAAAACAAGGACAATCATCTCTGTGACCAAATTGCACAGCCATGTTAAGTAAACACATAGCATTGTGAGATGTCCAATAAATTTTTCAAAAAACAAGCCTAAAAGGCTAAAAAGAAAACCGAGCAGTGGCATAATGTATTTTAATGAGTAGACTGCTTTTGCATTAAAAAATTTCCAAAAAGAGAAAAAAACCGAAACCTTCAGGTAGACTATGCCAATCCATGGAGGCTCTATTATTGCAAAAATCTTCAGAAAAAGAAAAAATTCTTTCTTTTTGTTATTCACACACCACATAATTCAACAAACTGAAAACACACACCCACACACTCACACACTCATAAGTTAAGACTCAGATAAGAATCGAATGAAGGGGTTTAAAGTTTAGCTGGTTTATTATAACCCCTTGTGTATCAGAAAACCCTTGCCTCATCTTCTCTTTGTGTTATCAAATTCAGTACTCATTGCTTTCGTTTTCCCCTGTCTCCTCGCCCCTCTTCCGGAAAATTCCCATTTTCTATCTACATGCTTACTTAAGGCATTTTCTTACTTAAGGCATTTCCATATTCTAGAGAGCCAACACAGGGGAGAGGAGCTTTTGTGGGCATTTTCTCTGTTACTTCTCAGTATTCCAGTTTTGTTTGTATCAGGGAGGCAGAGCTCTTGTGGGCTTTTCTCTCCCCCCTCCTCTTCCCCCACAAGGGTGGAAGGCAGAGCCTAGATAGTTACGCACACACACACAGGAAAAAACGCCTTTTAACTTGTAATATGCATTCAAACCATACAGAGTACAAGTTAGAAAGGACACTTAAAAATGAAGCTGTTGACTGGCAAATCTTGCCATAAAGTTAAACAGACAAGAGTCAGGAGACAGCTGAACAATGGGGAGGGGAAAAGGCTTTCGTACTTACTTCCCAAGCATTCCAAAGGGACAGACCCACACAATTTCACACCTTTGCTTTATAACTTAACTCACACATTTAAACAGAGGACAAACAGAATGAGGCATTTAAAGCTGCCCCTTTTTGAGATAGCTGGTGGTGAGTTTTGCAATTCTTTAGACTTCTGGGGGCCTTTTGGCTAACAAGGGCAATTTTAATTTCACTTTGTTAGCAGGGGCTGAGACGCCATCCTCCTCCCCCTCCTCTGTTGTTGGTTGGAGGGAGGTGCGTGCTAAGAGCAGCTTGTTAGGAACAAAAAAAATGCCACTTTGTTCCAGTGAATCTTCTCGGCCATTGAGATTAAGTAATTAAAGAATTCTTGGAGATAATCAGAGTCCAATGTCCCATGGTGGGGCCAGTGGCGGCCATAAATAGGTGGATAGAATGGCCAGACATCGGAGCAGAAGGCTCGAAGACGGGATTTGCAGGGGTGAATGCATTCCGCCTTCGGTTTCAAAAGCTTCCAGTTTCTTAAAACACATTTAGGGGGGGGGGGTTTCTCCTTCCCTTTATTGTGGGAATAGGAGAGGGCTGGCAGGGGGAGGAGTGCAGTCTGAGCACCGCACAGTTGAAAGTTGTTCTCTTCTGAATGTTATTTCCTCTTAGATCCAGGACCTCCAGCAAGCGCTGGACTTATTTAGTAACCAAATTTAAGGTCCTTATTCAGAACCTCCAGCAAGCGCTGGACTCGTTCACCAGATAAATTTAAGGTCCTGTCTCCCAATAACCTCCCAGCACACGCTGGCTAATTTTAAAGGTTATTGCTCTCCCACAAACAGCCTCCCAGCACATGCTGGCAGCTTTTAAAGGCTATTTATCCTACAGAACAACTATCTTGACAGGGGTTTCCACCAAAGGGGGCTCTAGGAGAGAACGTCCCGGGAGTGGAGGTTAGCTTTGGGTGTCTGCCCGCAGGAGACCGGGCTCAGGTCTGCCACACGTTACTCCTGGCAACAGAGGAAAGTTTGGGTGTCCACCAAAGGGGATAACGGGTGTAACCAGCGCCTCGAGTATGCCCTTCAACAGAGGAACATGTCCGCCCCGGGCACGAGCTCCTGATGAGCCAACTTTTTTTCCCAGCGAAGGGGCACGGCTTCAAGCTTCCAGGACCTCTAGGGATTTTCACGGTAGATGGCGGGGTTCAAATGGAGGCATCCTCTCCCACGGCTTGCCGGGACCGGCCTAAGTCCTCCCATGATCAAGGTTCCCACAATACTCAATCCCCCCACTGCAGAATTACGGGTTCCAATTCCAAGTTCCAAGTTTCATAATCTCATATGTGCCTGTGTCCCCTTGGGTTTCGTGTCCCCGTGCAACACAACAAGCATTCCGTCTGTACGCATGACCAGTGCCGACCCAGCTAGCCGTTAGCAGTCTAGATACCCAGTTAAGTCGGGCTTCTGGGAACTGCGACAAAGATCTCCTTGAGACCCAACAAGGGCCTCCACATTCGCTTCGTGGCTAATTCCTTGTGAAGAAATACCACGACTCACACACACACACACGCAACAGCACTCCCCTCCTAAGAAAATTTCTACTCACCAACGTTGGTAGCTTCTATTTCAGTCCTGACGAAAAGTTCGTTTTCAAAGTCTCCTTTGCAGGCTAGGGTTCTTTACTGTACAGAGTCTGGCAGCTGAGAGGCAGGAAAAAGCCACCAGAAGAAACAGTTCCGGGAGCGCTCCGTGGCGTTGCCTGGCCTCTATGCTGCTTTTCCCTGACAGGCTGGTTCAGAGAGTCTGCTTCCCCTTAAGGGGGTTCACAGGTACTCCCCGATTCCCGGCCAACGCACCAAAAATGTAAGGCACCAAAACTTACCACGCGCCTTTAGAGAAAGCCAAATACACAAATGGAGACTTTGTAAAAGGAACAGCAGCAAGTTTAATTGGTACCAAGCAAGGTTGCCGGGTGGCAGCCAGACAGCTGTCAAGTACAAGTGTCCTCTGAATGAAACCACCACCCCGAGCATAAGGGTGCACAAACTTTTATACAGAGATTACAAGCAGGAAGTGAGGATGATGATGGTATGCCCATATGTGGGTGAGGTGTCCTCTGACCATTCCCTGGGATTGGCTAGATCTTGGGGATCAGGGTCCCTCCCAGAGCTGAAGGATTCTGGGATTCACCAGGTCAAGGGGGTGACGTGGGTCATCAACATAGTTGCAAAGAATGGAGCTTGGGAACATTCACACCACTTGTTCTATGGGCACTGTGGAGGCCAGAGATTAACACTTGCATCTTACATAGATAACAGTAACACTTACAGGGACATTGGGTTATACAAGCATACTAAATCACAGAGGTCAGAACCATAAAATCAAGTCTTTGCATATTCACATCTTGGGAAGAGAAGAACAAAAGATTTATTACAAGGAAGTCAAGTAAACATGTTAGCTTGTCAGGAAGAAGATGCTGACCAGATAGGGAGAGCCCCATGCTGATATGCAACCCAAAGGGAGGTAGGATTACTATGTAGCACCTAGCATTTCTATGCAGAATTCTCTGGGGCCTTGCTGGGGCAGGCCCATCTCAAGGGTCCTCCTTGGGTAACACTCTTTGGTTTAAGCACAATCTTTGGTTCAGTAAGGCTCTAGCAGTGTTGCATTGTGGGGAAACATTACAGCATGGTGTTGTCCAGGCCAAGGTCTGAGGCCATTCCCTTCATTATGAGTTATTGAATAAGTCTTTCATTACTGAGAACTTACCCAAGGACCTCAAAATTGACTCTTAGCCTTTGGGGGGGGGAAATTTTTTTTAATTAAAACTCATCTTAAAGGTAGCTTAAGAATGTAACAAAACATGTAATAGCTAATTCACTGCTGATTTGCTAGGAGAAATATTGCTTGCAGATCCATCTCTAAACATTTTAGGCAGTCAGAAATGGGAATTGGGCCTGCACCCCAGACTACATGTGATCATGCTCCTTCTGGCACCTCCTTCCTAAGATGTGGGAAAAGAGCAGGTCTGGTTGCCTAGCAACTGCAGGTTTCATTTTCCTAACTACCTTCCCTTCAGCTGAACAGGAAAAAAAAGTAGCACCTGGAGGGGAAATGTTTAAGAAACCTATTGACAGTAGAAATCAAAGAAAAACAGTCTTTTTACCAATGTCTCTTTCATAAATCATCTTAAGAGTATCACTATTGCTTTTCATAAATCAGCCAATTTGCATATAAGATGGAGTGTGTGAGTTCACTGAACATATTTTCTGTCTGATGGCCAAACCTAAGGATTTGAGGTTTTAGGGGTTTTTTAATAGTGCAGAAAACACACCTATGCCTTAGACACTTTACTCAAGTTTGTGCTGGCAGCAAATTTTCCCTATACCTGGCTCACTTCTGATCCTGGATTTGGGAATGGAGAAAAGCAGTTTGAAGCAATTGACTGAAGGAAGACAAGGCTTTAGGCTTTCTTCATGCATCTTTTCTTCTCTTTTTATTGTTGAGAGCCCACAACTCTGGTTGTTTATGCAAACAGGGCAGGTAGGTGAACAGATGCCTGGTGTTTCCATACAAGTCTCTCTGCTATTTACAATCATGATATGTCTATTCCAGACTACCAGAAACAACATGGAGTAGTTGGCCATTTATTATTTTCAAGCCGCTGCTTCTCTGTATAAGATTCAGACATGCAAGGTGCATATTAGCAGCAAATTAATGTTGTCTTTGTATCCCGTTATGTATAATAAATAAATAGATGCACAGGACAGAGGACAAGACAGTATGAGCACTGAAATTCTCTCCATCCACTTACAATATAAGAGGATACTATCTCAGTAGGGAATTCAAGTCAACTGAAAAGTTATGCTGGCTAAGAAGGGTGTCTGTTCCTTGCCATCAAAGCTCCTGACTGGAGCATTGAAGATTTCTTCTAAGTCATAGCTTTCCAAATTGTGTGTCGTGACACTTTAGTGTGTCGTGACACACAGTTTAGTGTGTCACGACACAACCCGGTAGTGGACATGCACGGCGGCGGCGCGGTGGTGCACACGGCAGTGGTGGTGTGCATGGCGGCGGCAGCGACGACGGCAATGGCATGCCATCAGTGCTTCCACGTTTTAGCGGAAAACACAAGGCCGCCGCTGCCGCCCCCATACACGCCGCAGCTGCGCGCACCCCCCCACACACCGCCGCCATACACGCCCCCACCGCACGCGCCCCCACACCACCGCCGCTGCCACCATTGGTGTGTCGCCAACGGCAGCAGTTTGGAAAGCACTGTTCTAAGTGGTCCTAGCTTCTCAGAGGATGGGGAAATAAAATTTCTGACAGGGATTCTGTATCAATAGGTGGAACTAAGTGGTAGAATCAGGAGGACAAAGTTGATAACAGAGGAAGGACTGAGATTGGGGAAGCACACCCTCTGCTGGGAAGTACGGCCTTTGGCCCGGGAAGTAGTTTTGTTTGTTCAACAAGTAGTTAGAGCAGGAGGCTGGATGTGGAAGTTGTTAGCTAATAAAGACACTCAGTATAAATGAACCTCTGACTTATTATTATTAAAAGAGACCTTGAAACATGGTGTCAGAAGTTCACAACTAAACCCACTTTGGAGGATTAGCACAGCAGCAAACAAAGAAACAACTTCAGGAAGCATGGAGCATGGCTTGAAGCCCCCTGCGCCACTGGATTTCAATGCTCCCAACCTTGCTCAGGCATGGCAGCATTGGAAAGAGGAGTTTGCACTGTACCAGGACCTAGCCTTTACAGACGAAGACGAGAGGGAAGTAAAACTCTTACGTTATTTGATTGGCGAAAAAGGGTGGGAAATCTGCAGCTCGCTCAGGTTGGGTCCCACTAGCACGTTGCAGCAGCTCTTACAGGGTCTGGAGGACTACTGCGTACCCAAACAAAATGAAACGATGGAATGCTACCAGTTCTTTATGAGACAGCAGGGTCCTAAAGAAAGGTTAAATGCCTATGTTACTGCACTAAGGACTCTGGCAGCAGCCTGTAATTTTGGGGCGATCAGAGACTCCCTTGTCAGAGACAGGATTGTCTGTGGAACTATGGATTCGCATCTCTGGGAAAGACTGTTGCGGGAGCCTGATCTGACACTGGCTCGGTGTTTGGAACTGGGGAGAGCAGCAAAAGCAGCAAAGGACAGGCTCAGGACACTAGAAGGCACACAGGAGGCGCAAGTGCATGTGGTCCACCACCAGTCCGGCCCCCACAAGGAGCAGGACAGTCAACATTGGGGCCAATTACCAAGGATCCAATGCATATACTGTGGAAAACACCATGAAAAGAAAAAAGAACGATGCCCAGCATATGGACAGAAATGCAAGGGGTGTGGCAAATAGAATCATTTCCAAAGCCAGTGCAAAGGGGCGAAGAGGCCGTAGAAACTGGTGGTGAGAACAATACAGGATGATGGGGTTGAGTAAGAGGACTATGAGGATGTCTTAACCCTCAGTTTAGGACCCATGGAACATGATGTCCACATGGTGGGGAATATTGGGACAAAAGAAACATACCCCACTGCCTTGTTTGCCACGATGCTGTTAGGCAAACACCCTGTTCGTTTCCAACTGGACTATGGAGCCACCTGCAATGTGTTGCCACTAGCCATGGTGGATCGTGAGACAGACATCGAACCATGTGGCCAATCACTCATAACAAGAGTACCCTGAAGCCTGTGGGGAAATGTAAGCTAAAGATCCACAACCCCAAGAACAATAAACTGTATCGCCTGGAATTCATCATCATCCAGGGAGAAGCCCACAGACCACTGCTGGGAAGCAAAGCAGTTCAGGCCATGCAGCTGATTCAGGTGCACCATGACAACATCCTGCAGGCAGTGGAAACCATGGACGAAAACCGGCCCAGAGCCTGGACTATGGAAACTATACTAAAGGAGTATATAGATGTTTTCGAAGGGGAAGGACAGTTGACAGGAACACTGAGACTGGAGGTAGACCCCAACATAGAGCCAGTAAAGAACCCCACTAGGAGAGTACCTAGAGCACTAGCAGAACCACTGAAGAAGGAACTGGCAAGTCTTCAGGCGAAAGGCATAATCGCACTGGTAGAGACCAGCACAGACTGGATCAGCAGTTCGGTCATTGTTCAGAAGCGGTCTGGAAAATTGCACATTTGTATTGACCCGAAACTGCTAAACAAGGCATTAAAACACGGCCATTATCCTTTGCCCACTATTGAGGATGTACTATGCAATCTCTCACGTGCCAAAGTCTTTTCAGTATTTGATGTAAAGAATGGATTCTGGCACATACAACTGGTTCAGAAATCCAGCTACATGACCACCTTTGCAACTCCTTTCGGCAGATATCAATGGCTATGGATGCCAATGGGCATCAGCCCGGCCCCAGAAGTGTTTCAGCGCAGACTAACCCAAGAGTTGGAGAACATCCCGGGTTTGAAAATAATTGCAGATGATATCCTGATTGTGGGAGAGGGAGATACAGAAACGGAAGCTGCAAGGGATCATGATGAAAAGTTATGCCATTTCTTGGAGTGCTGTAGGGACAGAAATATCAAATTAAACCCAGAGAAAGCCTGGTTAAGACTGAAAGAAGTACCCTACATAGGCCACCTGTTGACAGCAGAGGGATTGAAAGTGGATCCAAAGAAGGTTAAGGCCATCCGAGAGATGCCAAGGCCTGAGGATGTGAAAGGAGTTCAAAGATTTTTAGGGATGGTAAACTGCCTGGCATGGGGCGTGATGGCTCAGTGGTTAAGATGCCAGGCTTGTCGATCAGAAGGTCGGTGGTTCGAGACCCGAGCGCCACGTGACAGAGTGAGCTCCCACACTCGCCCCAGCTCTTGCCAACCTAGCAATTCAAAAGCATGCAAATGCAAGTAGATAAATAGGTACCACTTTGGTGGGATGGTAACAGCGTTCCACTCACGTCATGCTGGCCACATGACTGCAGAAGCGTCTTCGGACAGCGCTGGCTCTTCGGCTAAGAAACGGAGATGAGCACTGGCCCCTAGAGTCGGACATGACTGTTCAGGGGAAAACCTTTACCTTTACCTAAACTACCTGGCAAAGTTCTGCAAAGGGTTAGTGACTGTGAGTTACTCAGGCAGCTGACGCATAAGGAAACAGCATGGGAATGGTCCAAGAGTCATCAGCAGGCATTCGATAAAATAAAGGACAAAATAACTAAGACACCTGTGCTAAAATACTACAGCCCAGGTGAACCGTTGGTTTCACAGTGTGACGCCTCAGTAAAAGGGTTAGGAGAAGCCCTACTACAGAACCAACAACCAATTGCTTTTGCCAGTAGAGCATTGTCAAAAGCTGAGAAAGGGTATGCCCAAATCGAAAAAGAACTGTTGGTGGTGCTTTTTGGGGTGGAGCGCTTTCATCAGCTTACTTTTGGACAGACAGTGCATGTCCAATCAGATCATAAGCCACCGGAAACCATTGTGCGAAAACCCTTGCTGAGTGCTCTGAAAAGACTCCAGAGGATGCTACTGAGACTTCAAAATTATGATGTGTGCATCCAATATTTTCCAGGTTCCCAACTCGTAGTGGCAGATACCTTGAGCAGAGCATATTTACCAGAGCATAGTGAAGAGGGTTGGGTAGAAAGGGACATAGAATCAATAAATATGCTGCAGTATCTACCCATTTCACAGCCACGCCTACAAGCAATACAGGAATGCACAGCCCAGGACGTGGAGCTGCAGACAGTTAAACAAATTGTCCTTGCCGGCTGGCCGGAGAACAAGCATCAGCTGCCAGTGGAAGCTACCCCATATTTCTCCATGAGGGAGGAGCTCAGTGTACAAGATGGCATTCTCTTTAGAGGAAACCGAGCTATCATCCCAGCAGCTATGCGCATGGACATTATGAAGAGAATACATTCATCACACATGGGAATAGAGAGTTGCCTAAGGAGGGCATGAGAATGCGTATACTGGCCTGGCATGAATGATCAGCTAAAAGCCTACATGGCGCAATGTGAGATATGCAACTCCCTAGGAGACAGACAACAAAAGGAAACACTGCACCACATGAGATACCGAGTCGACCGTGGGAAAAAGTAGGGGTAGACCTATTCAAGCTGCAAGAGAAGGACTACCTCGTAACAGTGGACTATTACTCCAACTTCTGGGAGATTGACCCTGTGCCAGACACCAGGTCTCTGACAATCATCAGAAAGCTAAAGGGCCAACATGGTGTTCTCAGATAATGGTCCGCAATTTATTTCCGAGGAATTTAGGGCATTCAGGTCACAGTGGGAATTTGACCACCAAACATCATCCCCTGCCTATCCTCAGAGCAATGGGAAAGCTGAATCAGCTGTCAAGACTGCGAAGCATCTTTTAGTCAAAGCCAAGAAACTGGGAGCAGACCCATATCTAGCAGTCCTAGACCATAGGAATACCCCATCACAGGGTTTGGATGGAAGCCCTGTACAGAGTCTCATGGGTCGGAGAACTAAGACATTACTTCCCATGAGGAGAATCTTGCTGCAGCCGGTAGGTCGCAATAGTCACATGGAGCTTATCACGGAACTAAAATAAGACAGGCTCATTACTACAACAGGACAGCTAGAGACCTACCTAACCTACACAGTAGAGAGCAAGTATGGATACAGCCCAATGGACAGGAGAACAAGGAATGGAGGAAAGCTGAGGTCCAGAAACAGGTGAACACACGTTCCTTTGAGGTGGTGACCCCTGAAGGTCAGGTACTCAGGAGAAATCAACAACACCTGTGCAGAAGCAACCAACAGTCAGATGTACCAAACCAGGGCCAACAGCAACTGGCGGAAGAAGCGGACACTCCACCGTCTGGGTCCCAGGGGAGAGACAATCTGGAATCGTATACAAACAGGACTGAGGGACCAAGCAATGCATCATCACACACAGGAGAAACTATGACCACCACGACAAATGAATTCAGAACTCGGGCAGGTCGTCTAGTACAAAGACCAAAACACTTACAAAACTATGTTTAGCGGTGGGGGTGAGAAGGAGAAAGTTTGTCTGTTGTTTGTTAGTTTAAAAAAAAAAGAGGAAAGATGTATCAATAGGTGGAACTAAGTGGTAGAGTCAGGAGGACAAAGTTGGTAACAGAGGAAGGACTGAGATTGGGGAAGCACGCCCTCTGATGGGAAGTACGGCCTTTGGCCCGGGAAGTAGTTTCGTTTATCCAACAAGTAGTTAGAGCAGGAGGCTGGATGTGGAAGTTGTTAGCTAATAAAGACATTCAGTATAAATGAACCTCTGACTTATTATTATTATAAAAGACCTTGAAACAGATTCACCCTGAGTCAGATGGTGGCAGGACCGTCTTTTCCCAAGAAATCACTCTGAGCTTTATTTTATCAGATTTCAGTGCTGCAAAGTAAAAAGTCTAGGAAACACGAAAGGGGGAAGTGTCCACCACACGCAGGCTAGCCAGTGAGAGCAGGTATTTTTGTATCATTATTTAGAGTTAAAGGTCTTGTTCCTTTTAATGCGAGAGCTGTATGAATTATCTTCCATCTATCTGAAATGAACATGGGGGCAATGTTAGCAATAACCCATTTAGTTTGAATTGTGAAGTTCTGATTCATACAAAATAGCTTTCATGATCAATACTGGACAATGGTTAAAAGAGGAATACTGAAACTCTGAAATCTCTTTGGGAAAATATTTGGCACTCTCTATTAAAAGATTAAAAAGTAGTATAGGATGTGGGGAAACCAACTGCTTAAAGTAGTAATAAAATAGCCCATGGATGGTATTATGAATTAATCCTGTTCCATCTGTTCAGTGGTGGCAAGGCTTATAGTGGCATTTGACTCCTCATGTAGTGGATTTGCTCAGTGATCTCAGATTTTTTGCTAAACACATTTGAAATAATCTTAGAAATTGCAGTTTACATTATTGTACCCAAATTTGGATTAGATCTTTGATGAATCAACAAACCATTTCCGAATTTTAAAAAGTGACTCTATTTTGACTACACACAATCTGTTGGAATATAGTTCCAACTATATTCCAATATTATATTGTATTGTATATTGTATTATATTCTAATAATATACAAATAGGAATAATTGTAATTTGTAATAAGAAATAGGAAGATGGGGATAGATCTCTCCATTAAGGTTGGCTTAAAAAGGATCATCATATACTGATTTCAGACAGACTAATACAGAAAAAAAGAGTTATTCAAGATTACAGTAATAGAAAACAGACACCTTTTTGGAAACTTGATCTTTATTTGAAAAAATAGAAACGCTCATCAATATAACCCAACCACTCACTATGAATCTTTGGGGAAACATTTAGTACACTGATATCCTAGATGTGAAAAATAAATGGAAAAGTCAGAGCATGGAACATGATTTTTAGTTTTTGTTATTATGTAAACATTTTAGGGTTATTTTTTTATCACTAGCTCTTATTATATTCAGTACTGTCTTGAGCTATATACTGGGGACCTTCCAAATGTACAGACTTTAAGTCCTAGAATAATAATAATCATTGCTGATTATTCTGGAACAAAGTCCAAATAACTGGAAGATACCCATATTGGGGAAAGCTATCTTAAAACATTAATTGGGGAATTCCCCTCTCATTCAACATCAGAGGGCTACATTTCTTTGTGAGTGTGAAAAGGATTGGATCTTCCTGGGTCCTACTCAACAGCACTCTTCTAGCCAAAGTTTTATCTGTATAGAATCAGTTCTTAATTCCACCAAGGATCAGAGCTAGATGTGAGTCACCCATATATAGTAATCAAACAGTCTGGGTCTCCATTTTCACATACCAAATATTATTCCTGAAAATTTAACAATTAATAAGGAATCATCATACTCCTAATCATTAAACTGATTGATAAAGTCATATTCTTATTAAACCCAAGACCTTGTGTTTGAGTTCCTTATTCCCAGGTCCCTGGGCATTTAATTTTTCCAAATACATATGATTTCTCTGTTCTTCAGAGTAATGAAGCCTATAATAATTTGAACTAACTTTTCTTTAAACATCTACTGAACAATCTGAAGATAGTGACTTCATAATTCATGACATCACGGAATTGGCTGTGATAAGAAAAATACCTCATTACTGAGTTAAGCAGGACTAGGTTAGGTTAAAGAAGAAAGATAACACAGTTCCTGGGGATAATTCAGTGTGGCTGGCTGAGAAGACCGAGAGTAAAAAATAACAGACGGTAAGATGGCCTAATACCCTTAAATCTGAATGAAAATGTGTTCACTTTCATCATGATATTCAAATGTGTGTTATATAAACAGCTGAAAACCAGACAATAGAATAAGGAATACAAAGGAGTTTCTTCTGCCAGATGAAGACTTCTTCCATCAAAGATGTTATGATGGACTGAGTTGCACTTGATCTAACCATAAGGAGACACCTTGGAAGCTAATTAATTTTTTTATAGTAAATTTTATTAGGTTTCAAGAAAAGAATAAAAACTACAAAGAAAAAAGAAAAAACTACAAAGAAATAAAAAACTAAAAAAGTGCAGAAACACAAGAGAAAAAAAAATTTTAATTTACAAAATATGTGGCTTCCGACTTTTAACAGCAAAGATATACAAAATTTCCATAATCAATCTCTTACTCTATATTAAACCGAAACACCACATTATTTCTATAAGTCATTTCACTTTATCACATAATAAAAATCACAAAGTACAGTTACTCCTCCCCCTTATATTAAAATAAAGGGAAAAAAATCATATAAACCTCCTAAACATCTTTCTCCCCTCCAAAAGATCAAACATATTTAATTATTCCCTTCCTACCACTATTCTATACATTTCTGTCTACTATAATAATAATCAAATTAAAAAGCACATAAATTGTCTGCTATTATACTTAATAGTACAACAATTTTAATAAGCCCAATTTTAATAAGCCCAAAAAAACAAAGACAATTCAAAACAGTAATTCCATATCTTTAAAAGGGAATAACATCAATCAAATTCTTAAAGAAAACCAAATAAACATTCTTTAACCCTAATACAACAGTTTTAATAATTTTAATTTTAATAAACCCAAAAAACAAAGCCAATTCAAAACAGTAAATCCAGATCTTTAAAGGCAAATAGCATCAGTCAAATCCTTAAAGCAAATCAGATGAACATTCTTCAACCCTTATCCCACTTCAAAATAAACCAAAGCAGTTACATATCCCCACAATGTACACAGAGCTTTCCTCTTAAAAGAATCAAACAGCCCAACTGCCCACCTCAAAGATTCCAGGTTCTTTTCATGGCATTCCACCAGGAGATTGATTTTACTTATGGCTTGCAGATCACTCTGTCCCTTAGTTTTCTCCAACTCCATTATCCAGTCTTCATCCAGCATCTCAATAAAAATCCCAATCTCAGTCTTAGAAAAAACCTTCCTATCGCTCTTAAATTCCTCAATTTCATCCACCACATCCCCAACCTGATGGCACATTTTAGATCTCATATTTTCCACAAAGTCCTGGATATCTTGCATAAAAGTTTGATAAAAGTCAGAAGAAACCTGTTTAAATCCTGGTGAAGATCAGAAAGAATTGTTTGAAATCCTCCATGTCTCACGCAGTAGATTATGGTGCCCCCTAGGAGCTTAACCAGCGAAAGTCGAAGATATGGAAGAGTTCCAAAGTGTGTTTACATAAAGTAAGAGTGAGATAGCACACTTTTCTCAAGGGAAAGTGAAAACAGAAAGCTGAAGGTTCAAATCAGCCGATTCAACGTGTTGGAAAATGCTAATATCTTCAAATTTAATACAAAAATAATAACAGGAAGACAATTGTTTACTCTCAATCTTTGGAATTTCCTTTGGAAGAAAAACGAAATCCAAAACTTAAAAGAATTTAAAAAAAAAAAAAAAAGTAATCTCAAAAATAACACTAAGCACCTAGAGCAGGGCTTTCCCGGAAGTGCCGCCGTTGCGGCAGCGCGCAAAAACCCGGAAGCGCTGCTGCCGCTTTCAGTTTTTGCGCGCCGCCGTTGGTGTGTCGCCGCGGGAAATCCCGGAAGCGCTGATGATGATCAGCGCTTCCAGGTTGTGTGGCGACACACCAGACTGTGTGTGGCGACACACTTTTGTGTCGCGACACACAGTTTGGAAAGCTCTGACCTAGAGAGCCAGCTTCTCCTCACTGTAGAAAGCCTCTCTTGGGGTATATATACTTTTAAAAGAATACAAATTGGTGATTTAGAAATGGGGTGGCCGGTCTTAGTGTCCCTTTAAGGCTACAGCGTGGCTTGTTAATGGTGACATCCCAGCCTCCCGGCTGCTCTTACCAGTCGAATGTGAAACACTGTTTGCGATCTTCTGGCTGCAAGCAGCCGTCCGGAGGACAGATGGGATGATTCGAGGTATTCTCCGTGATCCGGAGAACATTTCTGGGCTTCAGGAAAACCTGCCTGGGCCCAAAAAAAGTTACCAAGTTGTCAGCTCCACCCGCTGAACCAGCGGGCACAGCCGTTCAGTCCGCCATTCCCACTGGAAGCCTCGGAAGCTAATTAATTTTTGAAATGTATATCTGTGTTTTAGAAGGTATAGAAGGATATCACTTAATCTGTCACTTATCAAGGGGCATTGGTGTTAATTAAGATCAATATATATCACCTTGGCATGACAGAAAGAGTATTTTTTTTTCATGTTTTCAAACATTTGACAAATAACACTGTATTAGAAAGTATCACAATAGCATTTAGAGATATTTTGATATTTTCTGCAATTTGTAGATTCAGGTGAAGTGTAAAATATTCTGTGAAACTACATCAGGGAAATATAAACAAACAAGTATTCTTTATTCTGCCCCACCACCACCACCACCTGCCCACATATGCTAAATTTTGTCACACTTGTCCTAGTCTAAGAAATTACCTGCAAATCATAGAGAATATTAGCACCAATCCAGATTCCTTCTTTTTTCTTAAATATATATTTGGGAATTGCTTACAGATTCCAGGAAAATATGCATATGAAGAAATATGCACTCTTACCTAAATTAGAGATTTTTAAAATTGATTATTTGCCATCAAGTCAGTGTCAGCCCTTAGCAACCAACTAGATTTTCTCCAGGAGAATCTGTCCCTTCAAGTCCTCTAATGCTGCACCCATCTCCACTGTAATTGGGTGCATCCACCTTGCTGCTAGTCATCGTCTTCTCTTTCCTTCCACCTTTGCCAGCATTAGAACCTTTTCCAGAGAGCTAGGTCTTCACCTAATGTCTCCTAAGTAGGATAATTTGAGCCTGATCATTTGTGCCTCGAGTGAGAACTCGGGGCTGATTTCTTTCAATTAGCCAATTGCAATGAGGAATGGCCATTTGTAAGCAAGACTATTATATGCACAATGATGGGGAAATACTGAAATACCCACAATGGAAGATTGGATTGTGAAGATGGCAAATTTGCAGAAATGGCAAAATTGACATATTTGATCAGGGGTAAAACAATAAGTACTTTTATAAAAGACTGGAAACCCTTTATGGACTTTTTGCTGAAAACAGGAAAAAATGAAATAGCAACTTCTGGATTTGCTGATTAAAAGGGTTGAATATGGGATAGAAGGGAACTATGCAATGTAATTTTAAAGAGGGAAGAGGGATAAGTTTGTTTGTAAATGTTGTAAAGAAGATTGGAAGTTGCTTCTTTAATTATCTTTTTCTATCTCTACTATTCTTTGTACTTTTTCTTCTAGATTTTTTTCCTTTTATCAACTTTTTTGATATATTTTCATGTTTATCTTTTACTTATGTAAAAATCCTTAATAAAAATTATATATATTCAGTATATATATTTGGTATTATATATATACCAAGATTATTGGTACAATGGTACGACTTACAGTACTTCATAATTCTGGACTTAAAAAATGCTTCAGCTACTTTTGCCTAGGTAACAGTTCCTGCATATCTCGGTCAAGGTCATCTTCCTTACTTTCTACACCCGCCCTCTGTGATGGGACTTTATCCCTGAACACACTGTTTGCCACTGGTCTGCTCATAATGACAATGATTTCAGGTCATTTTCCCACAGCACTTATTCTTTCTATTTCTATGTTTCTTTTTCTGCCATGTATTCTGCTGGTGTGTCTGTGATGGTCTACTCATGGTTGGCTAACTCACTCTCTTGGTTGCTATTCAATTTTCCTTCTACCTCTCAGTTTATTAGTAACACAATTTGGAAAGCTGTTTCATTGGCTCATAAGGATTTCATTAGCCCCTGAGCCCAGTAAGTGACCTGTAGTGGTACGGCTTGGTCCATATGGTAAAAGGCTGGAAGTTTCAAACTTCCTCTCCCAGAAGCCCATTGAGCCTACACAGCCTGGCCCCACTTTCCTGTCTCAGGTGTAGTTACTGCTATCAATTATCTTCAAAGGAGCACCTCACCACCTCTTCCTAACACTACTCTGTGAGACAAATAAGACTCCCATAATCTTTCTGGAAATAAAACTGGGGGGGAGGGGGGATGGAATAGGTTCTATAACAATTTCCTGGCTCTGTAACAGAGAAGTGTGTGGCTAGAGATTTCAGCTCTTCCTTCTCCTTTCTAGAAATAAAACAATCTCAAAAGAGATAAATAAGTTGTTAAAGAAACTCAAAGATAGTATATATGAAACCTGATTTACAAAAAATAAATGCAATGTTCTTAGCAGCCCTCAGAATGGTGCTGAAGTCTATGATTAATGAATGAGATTTCTGCTTCCAAATTAGATTTCAGCTTACAAGAAGTTATTAAAGAGAAAAATAAATCTCCTGGAAAACAGACTGAAATTACACAGAATGTGCCGCGAAAGAATAGCAAGAAACAAAAAGGCTTAACTATCCCACATAGACAAAAAAGGTAAAACTTAATGCAGCTTCTGACTATTCCTTAGCTACGTATTCCTTAGAGGTTGAGAGCCAGTTTGGTGTAGTGGTGAAGGCACCAGGCTAGAAATCAGGAGACTGTGAGTTCTAGTCCTGCCTTAGGCACAAAGCCAGCTGGGTGACCTTGGGCCAGTTAGTCTCTCTCAGCCCTAGGAGGGAGGCAATGGCAAACCACTTCCAAAAACCTTGCCAAGAAAAGTGCAGGGACTAGTCCAGGCAGTCACCAGGAGTCAACTCTGACTTAAAGGCATTAAAAAAAAATCCTTAGAGATAAGCTGAATTCCACAGAAAAGTTCTCTGCTTCTTTTCTTTGGACTTTCCCAACTACTTGGGGGTAATTCCAGCCATTCATCAGAGCTGCTGGGAAGATGGTAAAAGGTAAAGGTAAAGGTTCCCCCCGCACATTTGTGCAGTCGTGTCCGACTCTAGGGGCCAGGGCTCATCTCCGTTTGTTAGCCGAAGAACCAGCGTTGTCCGAAGACGCTTCCACGGTCATGTGGCCGCATGATGCACACAGAACGCTGTTACCTACCCACTGAAGTGGTACCTATTCATCTACTTGCAGTTGCATGCTTTCGAATTGCTAGGTTGGCAAGAGCTGGGGCTAGTGCAGGAGCTCACTCCGTCACGCGGGGCTAGGGATTCGAACCTCCGAACTTGCGATCTTCCGATCGACAAGCCTGGTGTCTTACCCGCTGAGCCACCACGCCCCTGGGAAGGTGGTATACCCTATTTATTTTCTCAGCTCAGGTACAATATCTTCTTGCTCTGTTGCCTGGGATTCCTGGTTCCCTACAATTCTACCTCTTAAAAAAAAAGATGAACAGAAAACCTTTTCTCTGTCAAAGAGAGGTGGATAGAGGGAATGTCCTAAATACACGAGCTAAAAGCTGTGCTAGATACAAGATGGTTATTGAAACACATACACTGTTTATCATTTAGAGTAGCAGGGAGACTACGATATTACGGAATGCAGGCTGGCTATTCACAACCAGATATTATACTGTATCTACACAGTCTTAGTTTTCTGAGACATCAAAACCTCAGAATTTTTAGGTAAATGCAAAACCCCTTAGCTACTATATTCTGCTCAATTTGAGCCAAACCCTGCCTTTGCTATACCAGTTCAGTCAGATTTATTCTAGTAATGGTAAATTAAAATAACCACAGCATATATAGTATTTTTGGACTGGTTTTGTTGGTTGCTTTCTCTGACTGATTGATTGAAAAGCAAAACTATGATGTTCTTGCTGCTTCTTGTGAATTATGGCAGGCCCTCTATAGAGTAAGCTGAATACAAAAGTACATTTCTTTCTCTTTCTCTCTTCTTTCAACAAAGTCATGTTGGGTAAAATGTATCCATTACAGAAGGTTTCTGGCACCATTCTTATCAACAGGTCACAGCATTATTTGACTGAGCATGCCTCCAGGCAGAACTGTAGTCTGAAAGATGACATTTACATGCCGTATAGCTTTTGCTGTCAACTACAATCTATTTGCCTCAGTGAAAACTAAACTGATAGCTGGACCTTCTACAATAGCCCAGGAATGCATGTTCAGGTTTCAAGTTATTTTAGAAAGGCTTCTAATGCAACTGGGATGAAGATGCTGACATCACTCCTAGCATCCTAGAAGAATTTTTAATAATAGGAAGTACTAGAGAGCCAGTGTGGTGCAATGATTAAGGTGCTGGACTACAAATTGTGAGATCCAGGTTCTAGTCCTCCTTCAGGAATCGGAGCCCACCCGGTGACTCTGGGCCAGACTCAGCTCAGCCTATCTCAGAGGATTGTTATTGTGGGGAGAAATGGAGGAAAGTGTAGTATTAGTGAATAAAAGGCAGGATATAAATCTAATTACATTTTTTTTAGTCTTAATATACTGTATGGATGAGGGAAAGAAACTAACGCAAAAATGTGGACAGAGAAGGATGGTGTAATGGTATGTGGGAATGACCTTGGGAAACAGGGCAATGAGACACAGCCAAAGGAATGGTCAGATAAAAGGCAGCTTAGCCTGCAGCAGGAACGTGGGCAGGGCAAGAGGCTCAGAAGAGACCCTCCGTAGTTCCTTGGGCTGTAAAGGAGGCAGAGGGAGAAATGTACTTTCAGACTTGCAAGATTCTGTTACTGTAACCTTACAATAAAGTAGAATTAGCTCATCTGGTCGTGTTTCCTGTCTGGTCTATCTCGTAAGACTGACAGATGGTATCCTTGAGGAAGTGCAGGAAATACAGTAGGTGAGGAAAGCATTTGATAATAATTGTTACATATTTTATAACAAACATTATTGTTACTGCCAATCCTTTAAAATTAAAGTTAGATGAAAAGAAATCTCAGAAAGCCTTAGCCATCTGACTTCATTTTAACTTCTGTCACCAGAAGGAATAGTCAATGTCAAGGAGCTCTTGCACAGAAGGAATGGGCATGAATGAGTCTCCTTCACGGTTGGCAGGAACCTCTGCTCTCATTAAAGGTGCAAGGGGATGGTTGCCCTCCCATTGGGCAAGGTTTACAACAGAAGGGCAGTGCTTCAGCAACTCTAGCTGCAAACCAAGTGATAAGTTAGGGCAACCTTGTACCTAAAGGCTAACTTGGTAGCTCATCTCTCTCAATGTGCTTTCTCTTCTGGGTCCAGCACAGAAATGCAGCTCCCTTTTTATCCTTTCTAGCCCCGAGAAAGGAATTAAATATTTTCATGGCTATGGAACCTTGTTTACAAGCCGTTAAGGAGACAGGTGGGATGAAGTTTCCTCAGCATCACTCTACAAATTGCATTCATATCTCTGGTTTGGAAGTTGAAAACCTGCATGTTTATATGTGTCTGTGTTACTGTAAAATTAAATTTTACATAGTAAAAATGCCTTAAGGTTTCATCAGGTTTTCTTTTTACTGTTTTTAGCCAGAAAACAGACAGGTATCATTTGCCCAGAGGCAAGTTATTATTCTAGAATTTAAATTTTCTGTCATGTATTTTTACTAGCCAAACAATACTTGTTAGTTCCCTAAAAGGTAAAGGTTCCCCCGCACAGTTGTGTCGGACTCCAGGGGGCGGTGCTCATCTCTGTTTCTTAGCCGAAGAGCCAGCACTGTCCGAAGACGCTTCCGCGGTCATGTAGCCGGCATGATGTGCGCAGAACACTGTTACCTTCCCACCGAAGTGGTACCTATTCATCTACTTGCATTTGCATGCTTTCAAATTGCTAGGTTGGCAAGAGCTGGGGCGAGTGCGGGAGCTCATTCCATCACGCGGCACTTGGGTCTTGAACCGCCGACCTTCCGATCGACAAGCCTGGCGTCTTAACCACTGAGCCATCGTGCCCATTTTATATATATATATATATATATATATATATATATATATATACACACACATACACACACACACACACACACACACACACATACATACATACATACACACACACACATACACGTATATATTATATAATATATATAATATATAATATAAATATCGTTAGTTCCCTACTAGGTAGTAAATGCTATAGGAGCAAACATGAGATTAGCATTCAAAAATGGGAGGGTCCCAAATGCTGTTGTTCATTTCTCTATTTTATACTAAACATTATCACCATCATCTTTTTTTTAATTATGACTTTGTGCTACTTTTTTGGAGGGGTGGCATACAATGTAAAATATGAACACAGACTTCTGTAACAGCATTAAAACAATCAGTATAAAGACAAAGATTTCACATTGTAATGAAGGACAGAAGGGAAGCTACAGTTGCCCCTCATCATTCACAGTCTCATTATCTGTAGTTTCTCATATCCATGACTGATCACTAGAAGCCAGATCTCAGCATTCACATACATAAAGGTTCTGTGTATCTGTGGATTTGGCCTTGTTTTTCTGTTACTTTATGCATGTGCAAAATAGTGGATGGACTTTTACACATGTGTAAAGTACATTTTTTAAGAGCTAGGATTAGGCTGTCTGCACAATATTTATTATTATTTTATTTATTATTAAATTTCTCTACCGCCCATCTCACGTATAACGACTCTGGGTGGCTTACATATAATGAAAATGACAATTGCTAAAAACAATTCAATATAACTATAACTATAACTATAACTATAACTATAACTATAAATACATATAAATACAAATATAAAATACAAAATATAAAATATAAATATAAAATTCAAGATGGGAGATGAGATCTTCACCTTGGCACCCTCACGGTGTTAACAACCCCCATGAATAGCTATCCACTCTCCCATCCCAGGCAAGGTGACATAACCATGTTTTCACTCCCTTCCAAAAGGCCGGGAGAGTGGGGGCCTGTCTTACCCCCGGGGGGAAGAGTGTTCCAGAGGGTGGGTGCCATGGCAGAGAAGGCCCTCCTCCTGGACCCTGCCAATCGACAGTCCCTCGTGGACAGGGTCCGTAACACGCCCTCTCTGCCTGACCGGGTGGGATGGGTCAATGTAACGGGGGTGAGGCGGTTCCTCAGGTAACCTGGACCCATGCCATGTAGGGCTTTAAAGGTGATAACCAACACCTTGAATTGGACCCAGAAACAAATTGGCACCCAAAGCAGCTCGCGCAGCAACGGTGTTATATGTGCCCTTCTAGGGGCTCCTAAGTTTCATGGGAGGCTTGGGTTCGGAGTCCATGGGGGGTTCGGGCTCAGAATCAGAGAGAAAGTAGCCCCAACCTCCTAAATAAGCTCCACCCAGGTCTGCCTCTAAAAAAAGGGAGCCACAAGCCCAGACCGTTCGTTGGGGACAACTGTCTGCTTACTGGACTCCATGTGCCTGGACTCCTGATCAGAAAACCTCATGACCTGACTCTTGACTCTTGGACTCTGTTGACCAATTGTGTTTTGAACGTAAAACTCCCTTAAGGCAAGCTCGTGAGGCTTTTGGGGCTTGTTTTTGTAGAGTGTGCGCATTTGCACTCACACTCCCTTGCCGCCTGTTTGTTACCTCACAAGTTTACCTCACAAGTTTCTCAGCAAAGTTTTACAACTGCCTCCCTGGTGTATTGTGTTTTATTGGGCTGGGACAGGACACTAAGACTGCTCGCGCGGCTGCATTTTGCACCAGCTGTAGCTTCCAGATACTCTTCAAGGGTAGCCCCATGTAGAATGCATTGCAGTCGTCTATGCAGGAGATGACCAGGGTATGAGTGACCGTTCGGAGGGACTCCTGATCCAGGAAAGGGCATATCTGGCACACAACACAAAGTTGTGTAAAGGCCCCCCTGGCCACAACTGCCACCTGCTCCTCGAGCAGGAGTCGTGAGTCCAGGAGGACCCCCAGGTTCCGCACCAGATCTGTCTGGGGCAGTGCAACCCCATCCAGAGCCAAGGATGGCAAATTTCCAGATACCTGGGAGCCCCCAACCAGCAGCCACTCCGTCTTACCAGGGTTCAGCTGAAGCCTGTTGTTCCCCATCCAGACCCCTACAGCCTCCAGGCACCGAGAGAGGGCGGTCACAGCATCACTTACTTCAACCGGGATGGAGATGTATAATTGAGTATTATCCACGTATTGATGATACCTCACCCCATGGCGACAGATGATCTCACCCAGTGGTTTCATGTAGATGTTAAAAAGGAGCGGAGAGAGTACCAAACCCTGCGGCACCCCACAAAGGAGGGGTGCTTTTCCTTGCTCAGCCATGGCAGATCTTGCTGGGTCAGTCCAGTTTCATGGCCATCGACAGCTTCCTTGAGGCAGCTGTCCTCTTCTTCAGAGTGATTCACTCAGCTGGTGATGAAGGCATCCCGCAGCTAGTAGAAGATACCCTTGTTGGATAAGAGTATTTTATTTATGTATTTATTACAAATACTTCTATGCTGCTTCAAAAAAAAAAAATTATTTTTCACCAAAAAGTAGGAGTAAGGGATCCTGACTCCAGTTTTAAATCTAATTTGGGCTCACCTGATAACATCATCTAGTTTAAAGTTGCGGGGGGAGAGAGAAGGAGAGGGAATTTGGGCTCACTTGATAACATTACCTAGTTTAAAGCCACAGGGAAAAGGAGAGATGTTACAAGTTATTCCTGTACTGATAGTATTTGCTGATTCCTTTTGTTTCTGGGAAATTGCTTGCTTACTTACTGAATTTATATCATTTCCCCACTAATCATATCTAAAGTGGATCTTGTAGAGTCTTCTAGAGTCATCCAACTATCACTGAGCCAAAATAATTATAATGAAGACAGGCTTTACGCTGCCTCGATGATGCCTGGGTGATTCTATAACTCACTAGTAGAAGAATGGTTGATCAAGGCTACCAGAATACCTAGAATTAGATTAACATGGATAGCTCTAGATACTTTGTTACCTAAAGATCAACTGCAAATAATGTCTCCATATAGAGACATCTATTTCTAAGCACAGGGATAACAATGCCACACAAAAGTACAAAAGGAATTGAATTTATATTGCAACACATGACTCATGTTTCTCACTTCCCTAATGTCCCCTCTGCCTCCATACATCTAAATTAAGATGTATTTTTACTAAAACCAGGTGTGTTATCTTGGTAAATTACTAAGAAAATCCCACACAGGAGTGTCAGTGAGGTAGGAGTCAAAAAGTCAAGATGGCAGCCACAACCACAAGATAAAAGCCCCACCTCTTGGTTTGTGTGGGGAACATTGATGTAGACACAAAAGGGCATAGTTTCGATCATATGGCTGCAACCATCATTTGACTTTTTTTTTCCTGACCCTGAGGATGTCCCTGATTTCAAAAGCATTTCTCTCCATACCTGGCAGAAAGGCAATTCAGATAATCAGCCATTTGCTATCCTTTCATGACATCCCGCTTCTGATGCCTGAGGCATCTGCCTTGGTTTTCCTAATGGTAGGGCCTCACCTCTGATTTAAAACAAAGCTATGGGAACAGAGAAAGGCAACTGATTCTTTTGGTCTGGGACTCTGGCAATCAATGAGAAAATTGGAAATGTTTTCCCTGTCTGATAGCATTCTTACTTTAGGCTATCTCAAAATTTAATCTTCAAAATACCACAAGACTCTTTGGAAAAATTGGCACTTTTTCACTTCTGGAAAAAAATCAATTTGAGGTTTGTATCAGACAGTGGTACTCTATCCAGACCACTACATATAAAGATGAAGATGCCCTCAAGTTGAACTCAAGTGCACTACACAGACCCTATACTACACTACAAGGCTGATGTTTGCTTGGCAAACAGTACAAAAGTAGTTTGTCATTAGCATTTTCCAAGATGCTTTTCACCTTCCCAGCCTAGCTTACAGTCTTGTATTCCTTGTTATTCCTCTTATCACATCCTAACAAAGCCAGCCCCACTTTGCTTCCTAACACAACTGTTGTGTAAAAGATCAATAGCTGCATATATACAATACTGATAAAGATGAGGGATCAACACTTTGTAATACTTAAAAAGACTAGTACACAGATAAAGCCTAATTCTTATAAAATGTTTATAAGTACCTCTTCAGAGCAATTTGTTAAATATATCTGGCTACCTAGAAATACTGTATGTACATCATAATGTGATGCTGGTGGAATGCGAGAAGGAATAAGGTAGAATAATGAATGGATATCTGCAAAATTCATTGTAATATGAACACCTCCTGGAAGTGATAATGTAACAGTATAGTAGTGTTACCATATTTCATAGATATCAATATCTCAAGTTAGTTGCTATTGGAACTGGCCTTGACTGGAAACCCCTTATGGATTTTTGCTGAAGAAAGAGAAAAAATGAACTGATGATTGATGGATTTGATTATTAGAAAGGGTAGATTATAGAAAGAAGGAAATTTTGATGTAACCTTAGAGAGAGGGGGTAAAATATAAATGTACTTACAACTGCTGTTAGGAAGATCAGAAGCCACTTCTTTATTATTCTTTCTTTTTTGCCTTTTACTTCTTTTTACTTTCTTTCTCTTTTTATTTCTTTTTCACTGTTCTATTACTTTTCTCTATCTTTAACTTAAAATTTGCATTGTTTTTACTGTGGAAAAACTCCTTTAATAAAAATTTTATATACATATACATACAATTTGAATCATATTGTTTTAGCAAAATATACACGGTTATATTATGCCTTTCCTTTGAGGTAAAAAGTTATTCATAACATTCAATCAAGTGTTTTGATGACTCATTGCAATAAGTCATTAAAACCATAAATATATCTGAGCAAATACAAGTCCAATTGTATCATATGTGAGGAATTATAAAACATGATCATCTGAAACCAGTTAGCACTTGGTTTTTGTAGCCTTCTGTTGCTATAATTGATTAGCATTCCTCAGAGACTTGATGGGTTGGAGATTTCTTGCTGATCGCCTCATTCTCTAAATGGGAAAAAGTATTTAAATACAGTAAGTAACTATTTACATCTGTGCTCAATGAAGATCTATTCCTTAATCTATAAAACAAAGAAATAACTAGCTATTAAGAAATGCCTGAGGTATTTATACTGCTTGGCATATAGCAGTGCTTTCTATTTTTATTTATTCTTTTTGGGAGAGGATGGAAGTCTGTCACTCAAGGATTTCAGGATAATTTTATCTCATTTATTCATATTTATTTTTTCAGAGTTGCTTAATTTTCATGTCAAAACAAAATTTGCAGATGTACTAAATTAGAGCTACTTTTCTTCCTGAATGGAATGTAATTTAGCCACAGCATTTATACAATTACCTAAGAAAAATCTTGTAAAAGACATCTGTTATCTGAAGAATAGGGTGTGCACATCTGAGGAAGGCTTTTATCATATAGTTATATTTCTCATTTATGAAATTTTATAGGAGTCTCGATGGCAATGATTTCTACTTTCTACCATCCCACATTTCCACCTTGTCTTCCACATTTTCCATTCAATAATAATAATATAATGAAAAGATGGGATAGCTGTACAATGTCATTTGATTGGCAGTGGTAAGTTTTAGCTATCTAGAAACATTCAGAGTTTCATTTGTAATGGAGCTCCTTATTCATTTATTTAGCTTTTTATTCTAGCCAGAAAACTAAGGTTTTTCTATGGCTGTTGTGGGTCTTCCGGGCTGTGTGGCCGTGTTCTGGAAGTTGTGGTTCCTAACGTTTCGCCAGCATCTGTGGCCAGCATCTTCAGAGGGCAGGAGCACCAAAGAAGATGAATCTGAAGATGCTGGCCACAGATGCTGGCGAAACGTTAGGAACCACAACTTCCAGAACACGGCCACACAGCCCGAAAGACCCACAACAGCCATCGAACTCCGGCCGTGAAAGCCTTCAACAATACATTAAGGTTTTTCTCTTCTTGTTTTCTCTTAATTTTTAACTGCACATTTATCCCAATAGATCAAGATACTGCTGTAATAAACATAGGACTACAATAGCATAACAAATGTTTTCTTCATAACTATCTCCAAATCTAGAATTGTTGTTACTGACAACTCTACCATTAAAAATAATTAGAACTTCTCCCTTTGGCTGAACTTTTTTAAAAATTAAAGTTGCTAAAACTAAAAACTTTTAAGAGACAATTTAGAGGTATAAAAATAAAGACTATAAACTGAATTCTGCTTCAAAAAGTAAATTTCTCAGCTAAGCATTAGTCTATATGTATTCTTCATGAACTACCATTTAACTACCATTACTGTAAACCGCCCAGAGTTCCCTTTGGGGGGAGATGGGCGGTAATAGAAATATTATTATTATTATTATTATTATTATTATTATTATTATTATTATTTTGCAACTGGCTGCAGTTGGTATACTTAAATAAGGGAAAGAAAAAAAGATTCTGAAAGCGTGATATCTGCCAACCCCTCATCTCACCCCTGCTCCATCCAATGTAATATTTAATGCAAAAAGATTACCTAAGACATAAGGGCATATAATTCCTATAAAACTATAGCTCTCAACCAAACTTCTATGTCAGAAGAAAATATAAAATTGGTCACTCTTACCTTGAGCGAATATGGCATCCTTGATGTTGGGAGTGGCTAGCTCAGAGCTTTCCAAACTGTGTGTCGGGACACGTTAGTGTGTCGGCTGCAGTGTCTGGGTGTGTCACGGCTGCTGCGTCCTCCGAGCCCTGCCAGGATTCCGCGCAGGTCCTAGTGCCTGCCTTGTGCCTTGCTGCCTCCAAACCTGCTGTGATTCCGCGCAGGTCCTAGTGCCTGCATTGTGCCCTGCTGTAAGAGTGTGTTGCGAAATGATGCCCTGCTGTAAGTGTGCGTCGCGAAATGATGTATGTCTAAAAAGTGTGTCACCAACATGGAAAGTTTGGAAAGCTCTGGGCTAGCTATTAAATCTGAGCTCTGTTCTTGGTATATTTTGTTTGTTTGCTGGCTTTAAAATTTATTAGTTGCTCTAGACTCAAAAGTTATAACATTCTGCTTTCAGGCCTCAGTTACAACATATATGAGTATTCAATTCAGATAGCAATTTCTGTGCTTCTAATTTCTGTAGCTAATAATTTAAGAAGTGAAAGAAAAAGGTGCTGCTTTTCTCTTTCGACACCCCAAATAAAAGTATTAGTACTTAACTGTGAATGTTAGTGAGTATTCATATCCTGCAGGTGAACTACCAATAGGCAAGAAAAGTCTGCATATTTTACATTTGAATTCAGACAGTCAGCTTTGTTGAAATTGCTGACGTGCAAACCGACCTAAAAAAGACCCCACCCAAATGAATAAGCAGCTTTCTTAAGGCCTAAATGATGCTAAGAAATTGCATGACTTGACGCAAACCTCTTTCACATAAGATAACTGGAGATGCAAAAATAATCACACAGGAAAGTACTGCACACATGTTGCTCTGATTTGTCAAAGCACTTAAAACATTAGCTTAGGTTAGAAGGACATCAAGTGGCAGGATTGTGTATGATAATAAAAAAAAGGAAAATTAAAAGCCTTTTACAACACTTCTCCATATTCCATATTCCATATTCCATATACTCCATATATTCATAGACATACTTCTCCATATACCTTTTAGAAAACAAGTAAATGATGTCTTTAAAACACTGGTTTTAGAGCTGCCAAGCTTATTTCTAAAGTATAAATTATAGATCATGCAAATGCCAGGGCAGTTAATAAAATGCTCTTAAATCAACCCTTAGAATTCTGAAGTAAGCTCTTACTTTGAGACCAGAATGTTTCCAGATATTCTTTCTATTGTACAATTACTCCACTTCCTTCACTGAATTGTAGAACAGTCAATATGATGTCATCAAGTTCTCCCATTACTTCCTCTTCATTTTGTTCTTAAAAGAAAAGACGAAACAGAATAGCTGCACAATACAGTGCTAAGAAATGTCCCTACGGATTGCCTTTAAGACTTTTGAAATATCTTTCCTACTAGTGTTCTATCACTATCTTAGGCTGAAATGCTAAGACTGAAAACTCTTATTTGTAGTACATTGCCTTTAACGCAGTGAAGTTTCCTTTTGGATAGGCATGACCAGATATGCACTGTTAATGAGGGACCGTCTCATCCCCATAACATCGAACCATCCCACTCGGTCATTTAGAGAGGGCATGCTACGGACCCCGTCGGTAAGGGAATTTCACCTGATGGGGTCTAGAAAGCGGGCCTTCTCTATGGTGGCGCCCACCCTTTGGAATATCCTACCCCCGGAGGTGAGGCAGGCCCCATCGCTCCTGGCCTTCAGAAAGAACTTAAAGACCTGGTTCTGCCGCCTTGCTTGGGATGGGGGAGGGAACAGTTCCTCTTGGGGATGGCTGGTGCCATAGAGCCCTTTTAAATACAAACCCATCGCATCCTGGATTTTATATTTATTTTAATTATTATTGTATGGTATTATATGTTGTTTAAATTGTTGGATTTTAATTGCTGATTTTTGTAAACTGCCCAGAGTCCCCCTGTGGGGAGATGGAGCGGTGAATACAAATTGAATTATAAATAAAAAAATAAAAAAAATAAATCCTATAATTATTTTTAAAAAACAAGATTATATAAATTATGACTACCAGGCTTTAGATTAGACCGGGAAGACAGAAAATACCCATAAAATGATAAGCCATTTCTATACTGCTGCCAATAAAACTGCATGGTTTACATGTGTATGGTGCACATTAAAACAGGATGGGGCTTTGATTGCCCATCTGTATCCACTATTTTAACGCTGTTGAACATCACCTCTCCACTGCAGATACCCTAACCCTGGTATCCACTTGGTCACCAGAAGCTGAGCACAACTAAGTAAACTTTTATTTTTACAACTATATAAAAAGACCTGTATGTGCATTAGACTTTAAACACCATGTCTAAATCCAGAGGAGTACTGGAGGAAAAGAGCAGATGGTAGATAAATCTCTAGCGTGCCTTTGCTTTCCTCATAAACAACATGCCAAGTTTTCCTAAAGCTGTAAAAGCTGGTAATCATTCCCCCCATTTCCCTTGAAGTCCCCATGCCAGAATCTGCCAGAGTCCAGAAGGTCTCTTGATTTACAGGAGAGGCTTTGGGATGACTTTCTTGGCCCTGTCAGGGTAGAGGAAGAGATGAATTACAAAATCACTTTCCATTCATTCCCTTCTGAGGAAAGGAAAGGAAAGGAAAGGAAAGGAAAGGAAAGGAAAGGAAAGGAAAGGAAAGGAAAGGAAAGGAAAGGAAAGGAAAGGAAAGGAAAGGAAAGGAAAGGAAAGGAAAGGATATACTGTACTTGTGTAAATGTAAACATAATGATAGATCTCAACCCATACAAATGTAAATCAAGATACATAGAACTGGAAACATGATCTGGAAAGTTATGTATTCTTATGTATTCTTCTGGAAAATTCAAAATGAAATTCCAATTGCTGCAAGGAAGATCAGAAGTCACTTCGTTAGATATCTTTCTTTTTCTTTCTTTTTTGTTATTCTTCACTTTTTCTTTTACCTTTTTCTAATCTTTTTCCATTTCTTCTATGTTTCTGTAGTTTTTTTAAATCTTTGTAAAATCTTCTTTTAATAAACGCTATTCAAAAAAAGAAAAAAGGAATGATACATCTCAAAAACAACAAGGTGGCATGTATCATACTTCCTAGGCCAGATACTTTAATTTGGATTCCTGCACTGAGCAGGAAGTTGGGCTTAGTGGTCTAAATGACCCTCTCCATATCTAAGGAAGCATGAGGGTTCATAGTCAATTCCCTATCCCCCACCCCAAACAATAAAGTTAGAAAGAGTTTTCAGCATGGAATTATATGATACATTATTCAAACACAGGGGAGGTGGGCCCTCATGAGGTTCAATAGTAGCACAGAAATATGCTATATGATTCACTCTCTCATTTTTTTGTCACTTCAGTTCATGTATATGAAGTATAAGTGCTATGCGTTCTTATGTCATAATGTAGGAACCATTCTACTCTGTGTTTTTCCTATCCCACTCCACTAGTGTTATGTGCTAAAGGTCATATAGCAGGAACTAACAATGCATTGACCTCCTATGCCAGCTACATCCCTCCTAAGTGAAGTTAGCATGGGTATAGGTACCAGACAATCAATAGATTAGGACAAGGGTCGGAAATGGCGGCTCGCGAGCCAGATCTGGCTCTTTGGCCCCTTGACTCTGGCTCTCTCTCTCTGTCTGCCACCCAACATCCGGAAAGCCGGTCTCTGGAAGCAGCGCGAGCCCTGGGGAAGAAACAGAGACGCTGATTGGTGGAGGCTCAGAAGGAAGGACGCCTCCACCAATCAGCGCGCGCCAAAGGGGAGCAGAGAGGCGGGCTGAACAAGGCGAAGCCCGATTGGCCCTGCTTCCCAAAGGCGCAAAAAAAAGACTTACCTCCATTGCCCGAGACAACCCGCACAGAAGCCTCTAGATTCCACGCCGGATCCTGTTTCCAGGCCTCGCCTTGCTACCGCCCCGGAGCCCTGCCTTGCTTCCGCGCCGGACCCTGACTCCACACTTTCTCCCGCCACCACGCCAAGCCTAGAATCCAAGCCTTACCTTGCTGCCGTGCCAAGCCTCTGCCCGAACCGCTGCCGGTCGCCGCGTCTTCGTCCTTGCTCCCAACGGAAGAAACCAGCATCGGGGTAAGCGCTGCTACCTTGCCTGCTCCTTGCCCGTTTACCCAGGTTTCCACCAGCCCAGAGCAGCAGCCCAGCCTGACCATCCCCGGCTGCCATTGGGCTGCTTTGTCGGCCCCCGGTCTACCCACCACTGGGCAGCTTTCCTCAGTCCCCACCAGACCGGCACCAGCCCCGACCAGCTGCCAAGCCCAGTTCACGCTGGCCACCACTGGGCAGCTTTCCTCAGTCCCCACCAGACCGGCACCAGCCCCGACCAGCTGCCAAGCCCAGTTCACGCTGGCCACCACTGGGCAGCTTTCCTCAGTCCCCACCAGACCGGCACCAGCCCCGACCAGCTGCCAAGCCCAGTTCACGCTGGCCACCACTGGGCAGCTTTCCTCAGTCCCCACCAGACCGGCACCAGCCCCGACCAGCTGCCAAGCCCAGTTCACGCTGGCCACCACTGGGCAGCTTTCCTCAGTCCCCACCAGACCGGCACCAGCCCCGACCAGCTGCCAAGCCCAGTTCACGCTGGCCACCACTGGGCAGCTTTCCTCAGTCCCCACCAGACCGGCACCAGCCCCGACCAGCTGCCAAGCCCAGTTCACGCTGGCCACCACTGGGCAGCTTTCCTCAGTCCCCACCGGCACCAGCCCCGACCAGCTGCCAAGCCCAGTTCACGCTGGCCACCACTGGGCAGCTTTCCTCAGTCCCCACCAGACCGGCACCAGCCCCGACCAGCTGCCAAGCCCAGTTCACGCTGGCCACCACTGGGCAGCTTTCCTCAGTCCCCACCAGACCGGCACCAGCCCCGACCAGCTGCCAAGCCCAGTTCACGCTGGCCACCACTGGGCAGCTTTCCTCAGTCCCCACCAGACCAGCACCAGCCCCGACCAGCTGCCAAGCCCAGTTCACGCTGGCCACCACTGGGCAGCTTTCCTCAGTCCCCACCAGACCGGCACCAGCCCCGACCAGCTGCCAAGCCCAGTTCACGCTGGCCACCACTGGGCAGCTTTCCTCAGTCCCCACCGGCACCAGCCCCGACCAGCTGCCAAGCCCAGTTCACGCTGGCCACCACTGGGCAGCTTTCCTCAGTCCCCACCAGACCGGCACCAGCCCCGACCAGCTGCCAAGCCCAGTTCACGCTGGCCACCACTGGGCAGCTTTCCTCAGTCCCCACCAGACCGGCACCAGCCCCGACCAGCTGCCAAGCCCAGTTCACGCTGGCCACCACTGGGCAGCTTTCCTCAGTCCCCACCAGACCGGCACCAGCCCCGACCAGCTGCCAAGCCCAGTTCACGCTGGCCACCACTGGGCAGCTTTCCTCAGTCCCCACCGGCACCAGCCCCGACCAGCTGCCAAGCCCAGTTCACGCTGGCCACCACTGGGCAGCTTTCCTCAGTCCCCACCAGACCGGCACCAGCCCCGACCAGCTGCCAAGCCCAGTTCACGCTGGCCACCACTGGGCAGCTTTCCTCAGTCCCCACCAGACCGGCACCAGCCCCGACCAGCTGCCAAGCCCAGTTCACGCTGGCCACCACTGGGCAGCTTTCCTCAGTCCCCACCAGACCGGCACCAGCCCCGACCAGCTGCCAAGCCCAGTTCACGCTGGCCACCACTGGGCAGCTTTCCTCAGTCCCCACCGGCACCAGCCCCGACCAGCTGCCAAGCCCAGTTCACGCTGGCCACCACTGGGCAGCTTTCCTCAGTCCCCACCGGCACCAGCCCCGACCAGCTGCCAAGCCCAGTTCACGCTGGCCACCACTGGGCAGCTTTCCTCAGTCCCCACCGGCACCAGCCCCGACCAGCTGCCAAGCCCAGTTCACGCTGGCCACCACTGGGCAGCTTTCCTCAGTCCCCACCGGCACCAGCCCCGACCAGCTGCCAAGCCCAGTTCACGCTGGCCACCACTGGGCAGCTTTCCTCAGTCCCCACCGGCACCAGCCCCGACCAGCTGCCAAGCCCAGTTCACGCTGGCCACCACTGGGCAGCTTTCCTCAGTCCCCACCGGCACCAGCCCCGACCAGCTGCCAAGCCCAGTTCACGCTGGCCACCACTGGGCAGCTTTCCTCAGTCCCCACCGGCACCAGCCCCGACCAGCTGCCAAGCCCAGTTCACGCTGGCCACCACTGGGCAGCTTTCCTCAGTCCCCACCAGACCGGCACCAGCCCCGACCAGCTGCCAAGCCCAGTTCACGCTGGCCACCACTGGGCAGCTTTCCTCAGTCCCCACCAGACCGGCACCAGCCCCGACCAGCTGCCAAGCCCAGTTCACGCTGGCCACCACTGGGCAGCTTTCCTCAGTCCCCACCAGACCGGCACCAGCCCCGACCAGCTGCCAAGCCCAGTTCACGCTGGCCACCACTGGGCAGCTTTCCTCAGTCCCCACCGGCACCAGCCCCGACCAGCTGCCAAGCCCAGTTCACGCTGGCCACCACTGGGCAGCTTTCCTCAGTCCCCACCAGACCGGCACCAGCCCCGACCAGCTGCCAAGCCCAGTTCACGCTGGCCACCACTGGGCAGCTTTCCTCAGTCCCCACCAGACCGGCACCAGCCCCGACCAGCTGCCAAGCCCAGTTCACGCTGGCCACCACTGGGCAGCTTTCCTCAGTCCCCACCGGCACCAGCCCCGACCAGCTGCCAAGCCCAGTTCACGCTGGCCACCACTGGGCAGCTTTCCTCAGTCCCCACCAGACCGGCACCAGCCCCGACCAGCTGCCAAGCCCAGTTCACGCTGGCCACCACTGGGCAGCTTTCCTCAGTCCCCACCGGCACCAGCCCCGACCAGCTGCCAAGCCCAGTTCACGCTGGCCACCACTGGGCAGCTTTCCTCAGTCCCCACCGGCACCAGCCCCGACCAGCTGCCAAGCCCAGTTCACGCTGGCCACCACTGGGCAGCTTTCCTCAGTCCCCACCAGACCGGCACCAGCCCCGACCAGCTGCCAAGCCCAGTTCACGCTGGCCACCACTGGGCAGCTTTCCTCAGTCCCCACCGGCACCAGCCCCGACCAGCTGCCAAGCCCAGTTCACGCTGGCCACCACTGGGCAGCTTTCCTCAGTCCCCACCGGCACCAGCCCCGACCAGCTGCCAAGCCCAGTTCACGCTGGCCACCACTGGGCAGCTTTCCTCAGTCCCCACCGGCACCAGCCCCGACCAGCTGCCAAGCCCAGTTCACGCTGGCCACCACTGGGCAGCTTTCCTCAGTCCCCACCAGACCGGCACCAGCCCCGACCAGCTGCCAAGCCCAGTTCACGCTGGCCACCACTGGGCAGCTTTCCTCAGTCCCCACCAGACCGGCACCAGCCCCGACCAGCTGCCAAGCCCAGTTCACGCTGGCCACCACTGGGCAGCTTTCCTCAGTCCCCACCAGACCGGCACCAGCCCCGACCAGCTGCCAAGCCCAGTTCACGCTGGCCACCACTGGGCAGCTTTCCTCAGTCCCCACCAGACCGGCACCAGCCCCGACCAGCTGCCAAGCCCAGTTCACGCTGGCCACCACTGGGCAGCTTTCCTCAGTCCCCACCAGACCGGCACCAGCCCCGACCAGCTGCCAAGCCCAGTTCACGCTGGCCACCACTGGGCAGCTTTCCTCAGTCCCCACCGGCACCAGCCCCGACCAGCTGCCAAGCCCAGTTCACGCTGGCCACCACTGGGCAGCTTTCCTCAGTCCCCACCGGCACCAGCCCCGACCAGCTGCCAAGCCCAGTTCACGCTGGCCACCACTGGGCAGCTTTCCTCAGTCCCCACCGGCACCAGCCCCGACCAGCTGCCAAGCCCAGTTCACGCTGGCCACCACTGGGCAGCTTTCCTCAGTCCCCACCGGCACCAGCCCCGACCAGCTGCCAAGCCCAGTTCACGCTGGCCACCACTGGGCAGCTTTCCTCAGTCCCCACCAGACCGGCACCAGCCCCGACCAGCTGCCAAGCCCAGTTCACGCTGGCCACCACTGGGCAGCTTTCCTCAGTCCCCACCGGCACCAGCCCCGACCAGCTGCCAAGCCCAGTTCACGCTGGCCACCACTGGGCAGCTTTCCTCAGTCCCCACCGGCACCAGCCCCGACCAGCTGCCAAGCCCAGTTCACGCTGGCCACCACTGGGCAGCTTTCCTCAGTCCCCACCGGCACCAGCCCCGACCAGCTGCCAAGCCCAGTTCACGCTGGCCACCACTGGGCAGCTTTCCTCAGTCCCCACCAGACCGGCACCAGCCCCGACCAGCTGCCAAGCCCAGTTCACGCTGGCCACCACTGGGCAGCTTTCCTCAGTCCCCACCAGACCGGCACCAGCCCCGACCAGCTGCCAAGCCCAGTTCACGCTGGCCACCACTGGGCAGCTTTCCTCAGTCCCCACCAGACCGGCACCAGCCCCGACCAGCTGCCAAGCCCAGTTCACGCTGGCCACCACTGGGCAGCTTTCCTCAGTCCCCACCAGACCGGCACCAGCCCCGACCAGCTGCCAAGCCCAGTTCACGCTGGCCACCACTGGGCAGCTTTCCTCAGTCCCCACCGGCACCAGCCCCGACCAGCTGCCAAGCCCAGTTCACGCTGGCCACCACTGGGCAGCTTTCCTCAGTCCCCACCAGACCGGCACCAGCCCCGACCAGCTGCCAAGCCCAGTTCACGCTGGCCACCACTGGGCAGCTTTCCTCAGTCCCCACCGGCACCAGCCCCAACCAGCTGCCAAGCCCAGTTCACGCTGGCCACCACTGGGCAGCTTTCCTCAGTCCCCACCAGACCGGCACCAGCCCCGACCAGCTGCCAAGCCCAGTTCACGCTGGCCACCACTGGGCAGCTTTCCTCAGTCCCCACCGGCACCAGCCCCGACCAGCTGCCAAGCCCAGTTCACGCTGGCCACCACTGGGCAGCTTTCCTCAGTCCCCACCGGCACCAGCCCCGACCAGCTGCCAAGCCCAGTTCACGCTGGCCACCACTGGGCAGCTTTCCTCAGTCCCCACCGGCACCAGCCCCGACCAGCTGCCAAGCCCAGTTCACGCTGGCCACCACTGGGCAGCTTTCCTCAGTCCCCACCGGCACCAGCCCCGACCAGCTGCCAAGCCCAGTTCACGCTGGCCACCACTGGGCAGCTTTCCTCAGTCCCCACCAGACCGGCACCAGCCCCGACCAGCTGCCAAGCCCAGTTCACGCTGGCCACCACTGGGCAGCTTTCCTCAGTCCCCACCAGACCGGCACCAGCCCCGACCAGCTGCCAAGCCCAGTTCACGCTGGCCACCACTGGGCAGCTATTCTCAGTCCCCACCAGACCGGCACCAGCCCCGACCAGCTGCCAAGCCCAGTTCATGCTGAATTGTAATTATTTTGTGTTGGTGGCTTTATTATTAAAAAATGAAACATTTTTTAGGTGCCCTGCTTGACATGGCTACAAAGAGGAAGCAAAGAAAAACGGAAGAGGAAAACCGTGAATTTAAAGCTGAATGGACCGAGGCTTTCGTGTTTATTCAAAACTCAAATGGCCTTCCAACCTGTCTTATTTGTAAGGAAAAATTGGCGCAGAACCAGAAATCAAATTTGGAGAGACACTTCACAACTAAACACGTGTCATTCAGTACTAAAGATCCTGTCGGTGATGCAAGGAAGAAAGCAGTTGAGGAACTTCAGAAGAGTCAAGAAAAATCAAGTTCTGTATTGAATTACTGGATGCAGTCTTCCAACAATGTTAATACTGCGAGTTTTGTGGTTAGTCAAGAGATTGCCAAGAGAGGGAAACCATATACAGACGGCGAATACATAAAAACTTGTTTTATAAATGCATCCGAAGAGCTATTTCGGGATTTTGGGAACAAAGCAGATATTCTAAAAAAAATTAAAGAGTTACCATTGTCTGCTAAAACAGTGAAAGATAGAGCTGTCAAAATGTCTTCGAACATAACCAACCAGCAAGTTGAGGATCTTAAATTGGTTTCAGCTTTATCAATAGCAGTTGACGAGTCTTGTGACATAAATGATACAGCGCAAGTTTCACTGTTTGTACGAATTATTTCGCCTACAGGTCCTAAAGAAGAACTTTTAGGATTATTGCCACTCAAAGGTCAAACTCGTGGAGAGGATATAGCAAATGCTGTAATTAAGTGCATTGAAAAACACCATATTCCAATCGATAAAATTGTCTCAATTTCAACAGATGGGGCGAAAAGTATGACCGGAGTAAGAAACGGGTTTGTTGCTATTTTGAAAGAAAAAATTAATCACGAGATACTTACTTACCATTGCATCATTCATCAAGAAGCGCTTTGTGCGCAGACATTTCCAGAAGAAATTTGCAAGGTTATGGAATTGGTTATTAAGATTATCAACTACATTATAGCTAAAGCTCTTAATCATTGCCAATTTAAAGAATTTTTAGTTGAAATGGAGAGTGAGTACGCAGATCTTCTGCTGCATAACAAGGTGCGTTGGTTATCAAGAGGAAACGTTTTGAAACGTTTCGCTTCCTAATTAACAGAAATCAAAGCATTTCTCCTTCAGAAGGGTGTTCACTATCCAGAACTAACAAATGATCAGTGGAACCAAAAATTTTATTTCATGGTTGATGTTATGTCTCATCTAAATCAGCTTAACCGTAAACTACAGGGGAAAGGAAACACAATTCTTTCGATGTTAGAAGAAGTTACTTCATTCGAAAACAAATTATCTGTTTTTGCTCAAGATTTTGAAAGAGTAACTTTGACTCACTTTCCAAGCCTGTTAAAACATTGCCAAGAAAATAATTCTGATATTGACATTTGCTATTTCAGAACAACACTTGTAAATATGAGGGAACCTTTTCTCAACAGGTTTCAGGAATTCAGAAACAGCAAAGCGACGTTAGCCTTTGTTAAAAAACCTCTTGATGCTACTTTAATAGAATTAAATTTTTCTCCCTTTAATATTGACATTGCCAACTTTGAAATGCAATTGCTGGATTTAAAAAACAAAGAATTGTGGAGCTCGAAATTTGAACGCCTTTGTGCTGACATAGAAATATTGGAGAAAAACAAATGCGAGCTTAGTTCACAGCACAAGTGGTCTGCTTTGAACGACCTGGAGAAGGAAGATATGTTGATTTTTAACACCTGGAATAGTATTCCTGACTCATATAATCAGCTGAAAAAACTAGCGTTTGCTGTTCTTTCCTTATTCGGGTCTACATATTCATGCGAACAATCATTTTCAAGCATGAACCTTATCAAGAGCAAATTGAGAAGTCGTCTTATTGATGAGAACCTGGAATCGTGTCTAAAATTAAGAACATCATCATACAAACCTGACATCCCCAAACTTTCCCAGGAGATGCAAGGCCATTGTTCACATTAGTGTTTGTCAGTCATTGTCATGATTTAATTTTATGTATACCTTTCAATTTAATTTTATCAATAAATAATACTGTTATTAAGTATGATATCAAGTTTTATTCAACACACCTATAGCTTAACTGAGACTAAAAACGATAAGTAAAGTTTATTAATTAATTAAGACAATACACAAAGTTTATTAAGTTAATTTTAGGGAGCCTCTTCTCGCTGGGGCCCTCCGAGCAGTCGCTGCCTCTGGGTCGCGGGGATTCCGGCATGGGCACCCGCCGGACATGGGGAGAGGCCGGGAACGGACGGATGTGGCAGCGCAGCCCTGTATCTTTGGCCCCTTGAGTGTGGCTCTCGGGGACTCGACAGCTACCTTCCCCGCGGGGAGCGCTCCTTTTTCAGCATGCCCTGCTCCGTCTTCCGGGTCTCTTCCCGACGCGACCCTTTGGAAGGCAACGGCGTCGCGGGGATGTTGCCGAGGGAAGTGGAGCCGCCCGCCAAAGGCCATTCTCTGCGAGGCGCCGCAGCGAGTTGGCTCTCCTGCCTGGCCTTGAGGCGCCGCTCCTCGCTCCTCGCTCCGCCTGACCCTGGCCGTACAATCGCGGAGGCAGCTTTTGCTCTGGGAAGACCCGCTGTTGCAGAAGCGGTAGGGAAGAGCCCCGTCGCCACCGCCCCCGCCAGGAGTATGAGTGGCCGGTAGGTCCGACCGCGGCCAGACAGAGCAAGGGCGGCGCCCGGGCCTCGTTACTCCCGCCACCACGCGGGGCAGCAAAACCGATCAGGTTTCTTCCCACCCCGTTCCCCTTTGACAGCTCCAGGCCCCGGGATGGGTGGGGGTGTCCGGACGACGGCCCCTCAAAAAAGCAGCCATCAGACGGGGGGGAGCAGCAGCAAGGTCATTTTTGGCCACAGCCCTTCACGCACTGGTCCCCGCGAGCTAAGCGGGCTGACCTCTGAGAAACCCACTCCCCCCCGCCTGAATCCCGAGGAAACCAAGTGCAATTGAGGCGCGCCTGCCTCGCGAACACAGCCCAGAAAACGGGGGCAGTTGCCGGAACTAGGCCGGGTTAAGCGGCCATGGACGCCTGTGCCGCGATCGTCGCCTATATTGTGTGCGTTCTTCCTCGACGCACTTGAGAAAGCAGCCTGTGATCGGGAAATCACTGCGGACCTTGTGTCTCATCCCACCGTTCCAGGTTCCCATTCGGTGACTCCGAGGGAAGAGCTGGGCTTTGGCGGCTCAGGGTTGGCCAGTTCAAGACAGCCCGCGAAGGCCTTTCCCCTTCTCGCCAAAGAGCCCGCGCCTGCTTGGCCGCGGCGGCGGCGGAGGATGCGCGGCCCGGGGATCCTGCCGCAGATGGGAAACCCAGCCTGCTCTCCCCACCCACTTCCCACACTCTCCGCTCCCCAGAATATCATGGGGCAAAGGGAAACCTGCCCGGAGGGGTCATCAGGAGCACAGGATCCGGCCCCAGCCCAGCCCGGCCCGCAGCTTCAGTGCCCTCCCCTCGCCATCGCGAAGGTCCCAGGCGACGGCGGGGACATGTTCGACCTGCTCGTGCAGCACCCGGGAGGCCTGGGCGAGCCGCAGGCCCGGCCGGGGGGGGCTGGACGGAGCGGCCGCCCCCAGAGACTCCACGGCCCCCCAGCTGCCAGAGAGGAGGAGAGGCGGTGGAAGAGCTGCAGCCAGAGGGGGGGCGGCCCGTGAGGGCTCCAGGGGGGCGGCAAGGCATCTCCTGCTCGGGTTGCTCGGGTGCCTTCCGCTCTCCCGCGCCCGTCCTGCCGGCCGGAGGGTGGCAGCTCTTTCTCCGCCATTCCCGGTGGGGTGGCCGGGCCGGGTTCATGGAGCCGCTGGCTGCGCCCCCTCCCTTCGTGAGCCCCCGACCCTTCCACGCGATTGGCCCAGCTCCCATCCACGGGGCTGCTCCGCCTTCACCAGCCCCGAGCCCCGGGTCTCCTGGGAAGCCCGTCCCGCTGCACTAAGGGGGCTTGGACCCAGGACCCCGGGCGCAGGACTGCACCTCTTCGCCCGACCTGCTAGCAAGGGCCCCGGGAAGCACAGTCCTCCGCAACGAGCCGCACAGCCCACTTCGCCTCCCCGCCTTGAGAGGCCAGGCAGGTCCCGTTCTCCCCCGACCCTCCCAAAATCCAGATTCGCCCTCCTTCCACCCGCCCCAATAAACCACGTGATTGGCTCCCGCCCGCAAACCCCGCCCGCTGGCTCTCGAGCATTTCAAAATGTGTACGAGCATGTCAAAATGGCTCCCGTCATAAAAAGTTTGCCGACCCCTGGATTAGGACAATCAATAGATGGCAGCAATCATCCTTTGCTGCCATCTAGTGGTTGGATGTTTGCAGCCCAGGTCTGGTAGCTGTTGAAAATATTTGTGTTATGGATTTCTCATGTGTAACCAGTTAACACACATTTCTTCAGCGCAGATCCAGAAGACATTAGCCTTGCTGCATCACAGTGGTTACTGATAAAGATACTGCAAGAGAATACTTAATCTTGGGCACTGCTCAGAGAAGGTAGCCTCTTCCAAAACTCAATGGAATTTTAATAACAGAAGAGGGTCACTCAGTCCTTTGACTCTGAGAGAGAGCTCTGGCCTTTATTCAGAAGTATATTCAAACAATACTTCCAATTGCAAATTTGGTATGCACAGTTTTAGACAATTAGAGTGATAGGACTCATAAAAGACCAAACTATATTCATAAAATATTGTTCATAAATAGTCGGGAGAAAGATTGTCCCATTGCAGCTGCTGAACTATAGTTCCCAGCAATTACAACTAGTCTGGCCAATGGTAAAGGATACTGGGAGTCATTGCTTATCAACATTTGGAAGCTCCTGTGTTCCCCTCCTCTGTAGGAAAGCATCCAGCCCTCACAAATTTTATAAAAATGTGATTATGACAAATACTTAAAAGTTTTATGTCTCCAGCAGCAGTTTGGAAGAGGCTTCTTTTCTAAAAATATTTATCATTCCTTAAGTTTAATAGAGTTCAATTTTTTAAACAAGTGCAGGAAAATTATTTTCAGTCAAAAAATCGATAACAAGACTCAAATTATTAGGGAGCAATCCACTTTTAATGTGAACAAAATTACTTGCTTTTCTTCCCCCAGTTCATTTCTTTCAGAAATATTTAATTCCCAGTGCATATTTTTAACTCTCAACTGCTGCTAATAGAGAGATGTGGAAGTGGAAAAATACAAGAAGTCAATCTGGGAGTTGATAAGCCTGCAAAAAACTGCAGGGAATTAATTAATGCTTGTAAAGCTTAGAGTATGTACAAACAGCCTTGTTAAACCTGTTATTTCAAAGTGATCAGGCAGTGGGAAGTAGTATAACAAGCAGGCTAAATTTTCTGAGGAATAAGGATCACAGAAACTTGCAGGGGAGTTTCAAACATGTTAAAGAATGGGAAGTATATTCAGCCCAGGAAGCCACTGCTGCTAAGAACAAAAAATAATACAACACTTTACATAGAAAATTGGTTATTTTGAACAGGATTTAAGCACAGTTCCTCAAGGAACAGCTTCACTGAATTGTTAGATTTTCATTTTTGTATCTTCCTTGATTGTGGTTCTTCTATTAATGTCATATTAGGAATGGAAAATAATCAAAGCCTAGCCCACAGCCATAATATATATTTATTTTGTATCAAATAACCATCCATTCAAATCTGCTGTATAACCTCTACAATACCAGTTTATTTATTTATTTATTTACTATCCCGCCTTTATTATTTTTATAAATAACTCAAGGCAGTGAACATACCTAATATTCCTTCCTCCTCCTATTTTCCCCACTGTGAAGTGAGTTGGGCTGAGAGAGAGTGACTGGCCCAAGGTCACCCAGCCGGATTTCATGCCTAAGGCGGGACTAGAACTCACAGTCTCCTGGTTTCTAGCCCGTTGCCTTAACCTCTAGACCAAACTGGCTCTCCAGTTCCTGATGATTATCATAGAGATTCCAGATTTGGGCTGTAAAATTCTGGACAAATCCTATATGGTGGCAGAATACAGAAAACTTTTACACTTTGCTACTATTTAGTGGCTGTCTGGATTTTCGCAGTCTAGATTGGTAGATGAGAGAGAGAGTGCAGAATGACTCAGTTTAAGGACTTTTTTCACATCATGTTGAGTATTTATAGAATATCTCTTTAACTTGTATTCAGTTTGAATATATACAGTATACATACACATATACAGACACAGAGACACAGACACAGACACACACACACACACACACACACACACGTACATATATGTGAATATTTGTCTGTGTTTTCTAGGATCCTGATTAGTACCAGATCAAACAATGAAAACATATGCATAGGTATTTTTCAGTCTGTGCAGTGCTAATGGTTTGGTTCACTCAAAATGCAGTATAGGTTATTTACTGCTTAGGGTGATATGTTTTGTGTGAGACCACTATGTTTTATTTAAAAAAACTATAATTTAAACCATCCTAGTTTAGGACTATATCTGAATGTAGCCAATATATATACAGTACTTAATCCATTCACTGTGTGAATTCAAAATATTAATTGAACAGTCTTTTAAGCCTTTTGATGACTTTGAAATTGTAGCCCAAGTACTTTTGACTAACAATAGAATTTCTCCAATTTCTGACCCATCCATCCAGTGATGCATATGTACTTTATGATGCCCTAAAATTGAGTGTTTTTCCTGCCACTTCAGTTTTAGAACATCCATTATTGATGGTGGCAGTTAGCACTACTCTCAGCAGCAATATCTCGTCAAGTGTTATTGCCATTTTCTATTATTACGCCTTCCTTCTTGCTATTTTATTCACCCTCAACAATCCACAAAACCAAATCATATTAACTGCTGTGAGGCAAACTTACTGTCACGTTGCAGAGATTACATGACTGTGCTATGAAAACTAAGCAAACTAATATTTTCATCCTCTCTATGCGTGTGTGAACTTTTATACCTTAATGTTATCATGCTTTTGACCTGCATGTTAAGAAACATGATGAATATTCCATCCCTTATCTTACCTACTTACCTTCATAAATTATAATCTCTGTCATACATTCTATATCAGAGCTTTCCAAACTGTGTGTCGCGACACAAAAGTATGTCGCCACACACAGCGTGGTGTGTCGCCACACCACCCGGAAGCGGCGGCGCGCGCATGTGCTTCCGCGTTTTAGCGGAGGCTGCCGCCGCTGCCACACACACACATGCCGCCGCACGCCCCCCCGCACCGCCACCGTGCACGCGCGCGCCGCCACACACCCTCCCCGCGCCGCCGCCATGCGTGCGCGCCGCCGCCACCCTGCCGCCGCCGCCACTGGTGTGTCACCAGCGGCGGCACTTTGAAAAGCCCTGTTCTATATACTTCAAATGTATTCTGTAAACAATTTTAAAATTCCAGCACAGAAACATTTCCTCTAATGATTAAGAGAGTGCAACTGTAAAATTTTTGCAAATGTTATGACTACACTCTGCCTTAATTATGTGTGTTAACAATTGCCTATGCAGAAAATAGATAATATTCTATAACTGAGAAAAAGTTATTTGGTAACATTATATAGAATTTAAACTGTTTAATAAGTGCATCATAGGTAACAAGCCATTTTTGTTAAGGTAGACTTTCTTTGAACAAAAAACTGGATATTTGTCAGATTTGCCAGAGTTATTTGAGGCTATTTGTCAAACCCTTAAGATTAGATCAGAGATGTCAGAACACTGAAAACTAAAGAGTGAGGTTCAAGAGTACAGATTGCCTAAAATAATTCTACAGTCTAAATGGCACATCCAAACGATATTTTAATGTTTGCTTCATCAATCCTGATACCTCAGAGAAAAATATAAATAGACCAGAACGTTGTGTCTGTACCCAATCTCAACTGTGGATCCCAAACTATTATTTCAATTATCCCATTAAGGATTAAGGAATCACTCCAGGAATTAATTCATTCTAATGGTGAACAATTTATTGTGAAATGGTATTGATAACCTCCAGCATTCAGAGAGCATACATACAGGTAGTCCTCACTTAACAACCATTTGTTTAGTGATGGTTCGGACTTATGACAGTGCTGGAAAAAACGACTTATGACCGGTCCTCACACTTACTACCATCACAGTGTCCCCATGGTCACCTGATCACGATTTGGACGCTTGGCAACCAGTTTGTATTTATGACCGTTGCAGCATCCCGTGGTCACGTGATCACCATTTTCGATCTTCCCGGCCAGCTTCTGGCAAGCAAAATTAATGGGGAACCTTGTGATTTCCTTAATGACCACGTGGTTCTTTTAATGCCCACAGTGATTTGCTTAACGACCACCGCAAAAAAGGTCATGAAATTGGGTTGGATTCGCTTAATTACCGCTTCACTTAGCAACTGAAATTCTGGTCCCAATTGTGGTTGTTAAGTGAGGACTACCTGTATACTAAAATAAGTTTTCTTTACCCAGAAGTAATGAAAAATACAATAGGGTTAGTCCCAGACATGTAAACCTAGAAGTAATCAATAATTGTTCTCCCATGGTAAACTAAAAGCAGAATTTTAACTGAGGATTTTATACTTTTTCTGTATATTCATCCCAATATGGTTCATCCACATTAATGTGCATGAATACATGCTGTGAGGTAAACAGTCCAATCCTCCTGAATGGGTATTTGACCAAAGAAGAAACCTTTAAAATCATTTTGTTTAGTGCTAGGTATTTATTAAGATTTGTGACCGCTCATTATTATTCATGAAATGTAAAAAATATTAAGCATTTATCTTGGGTTTCAACTGTTCAACTAAGTGAAAATATTACAGCAGTGTCTGGGATAGAACTTTGCTTTAAAACAGGCATTCTACTTCTTGAATGCTTTTTTTAAAAAACACCACTATTCCATAAAGGTTTCCATACTTAAAATACTTATCATTAGTTAAAATATGTTTTTAAAAAATAACATAATTATAAAATAATATCCTTGCATATTTTTTTAAATGACAGTAAACTTCTCTTCCTGCCTTCTTCAGTATGCCAGACTTTCAACAGTGAAAATTAAAGAGGAAAAAAAATATTTGGAGAAAATGGGAAATGTACAAATAAGTGACAGCATTTTCCATAGCTTTTAAAATGTGAATGAACAATTCACACTAGATGTTTCCTGTATAAACAAACCAAATATTCCACTACTTCTATAAACATACATATTTATGAAGATGGTATCTTCATATTTTAACAGCATTAAAACTATCTCTACAACTGTAGCAGCAAAAATAAATACAGTAGGCATATGTAACATGGGGATAGTATGTTAAGCTGGCATAATGGCTTAATAAAATTTCTGAAGGAAGAGAGATAAACATATTAGTTTCAGCACTTCCTCCAGAAGTCTTTGTACTACTACAGACTCTGTTCCAGACATCTGCATTCTCACACTGCTGCTTGTGTTTAACAGCTGAGCTGCTTTATTTCTGGCTCAGCTGCAATGTATCTCCCCCAAAAAATCTTTTAATTTGCAACACTAAAGCTCTGCAAAGCTTGTGGGTGGTGAGCTTTTCCACTGGCAGGAACTATTGCCTCCCTCTCCCTCCTGAATCATAGGCTTTGACTGATGTAGCATTCTACTGTATTCAATGGTCTTCAAAGGGGAAAGGTCATTTGATGGTTTCAGAGATCCTCTTCAAAGCACCACAAGGGGAGAAGGGATTTTCACTTGACAAAAAGGATGGGTTGATTCTTTGCACAGTCTTGTAACAGACTCTGCAGGCACAGTAGCTCAAGCAAATGGAACTTTGATAAGAATTCTGTTTTCCCCTTCTCGTTGGCAGGCTAAGCAGCATGCAAATGCTAGGTTGCCTGGGAGGTGTTAATGTCTTATGGGTGAGATGGGGTCCTTTTTTTTTCTTTCCCTTTTGCAGAGAGTGGGGACATGATGTTATTTTTGGTTGCTCTAGATCATCTCCCCTATCATTGCTGTGCTGTAGACAATTTTCAGCATCCTGTTTCTGGAGCTGGGCTGAAGGCTTTAGAATGTATCCCCCCTTCTCCAGCCACCACAGAAACAGGCAACTATGCTAATATCTACTGGGAAAAGCACCTGTTTGCAAAATTGCCAGCATGCTATCCTTTCTCAATCACAGCTAACAAAAGGCCTTTAAATGCAACAGTGGAATTGTGGTTTGGCAGTTTTACAGCTACTGCTTAATAACAGAGTGTTGGTTTGGGTTTTTACAAACACCCACCCAAATATACACAATACATTCTGGGAGAATGGTAGGGGAATTACTAGCCATTTATTTTCTTTTTGCATTGAGTGGAGATGAGATTTTTAAACTTGGGTTTTGTACTGACTTTTCTGTACTCTCCAGCTGGAGAGCACGGACTGGTTCATAGTGTTTACTGCACTTCAAGTCAGCAGCACAGAAGACATTGTAGGTCTTGTTTCAAACTGGTTAGCAAGGGATTTGGAAGTGAATATGGTATGGTGTGGAAATGCCCTTAAATTGTCATAAATCTGATTTAGCAGTGAACAGTGAATTTGCCCCCACTGGCTCTGCTCACAAATAGATGCATCTTATGAGCTGATTGTGGCCTGATTAGGTAAACCAGCATTTCTCAAGTAGTAGGATACCTACTACTTTTGGTATGCAGAAGTGGTCTAGGTGGGATACAATTCCCCTCTCCAAATCATGCAGGAGGTGGAGAAATAACAAAGACCAGGCAAGAGAGGAGAGAGCAGACCAGCCAGTTTCCAGTCAAGAAAGATGAGATGTAAGGAACTGAGCATCTTTGTAGAACGTTTCTGGGAAATCAGGATTAGAGGAACCTCTCAGAATATATCAGGGGGTGCACATTGACTTATGTCAATCATGGTGGTGGCAGGCAAGAAGAATGGTGTGAAGTTCCCAGTTGTAATCACATGGCAAAATGCTGCAACACTGCTGGACAAGGACTGGAAAGAAGGCAGGACTTGAGGATAAGCAGAGGGATAAAGTTGCTGGCCATGAGGCACCAGAAGATGCGGTCTGGTGTTTGAATAATGTTTAGGCAAGGGATGGTGTTATCGACAGATTTCATTTCAATTGAAACAAATACTACTTAATTATATTACTTTGGAATGCAGAAGTTTATAAAGGACAGATTTGATTTTGGAACACTGTTTCCAGTTTGTCTCTCATTATTTAGATGGGGGAGCAGTGTAATATATATAGTATTGAGAATTATTGTAAACTTGTATATGTCCAATCAAGGTACTACCAAGGAGAGTACAACACCCCCACCAACACAGGCAGGACAAGCCAGGGTATATAAACAGAGAGCAAGTCCCACTCCCTTTTCGCACTGAAGATGTTGCCTAGCCTGGCAATGAAACAAGAAAACAACAAGGCTCAGAGAGCACCAAGGACTCCATAGATAGATAGATAGATAGATAGATAGATAGATAGATAGATAGATAGATAGATAGATATAATATCTTATCTTCTAAGGGTCATTTCAAGATAGTTTGGAAGAACTTAAAAATGAATCCATTACTTTTAAGCCCTCTTGCAATTGCACTACAGAAGCAGAATATACAGTAAAGAAGTTATTAATTATAAATATAGTATATCTAGTTATCAAATAAAATCTTACTACTTTTTCCCCCAATAGTTTCTGATTACTCTCTTCTTGTTCGCTGCAGCTGCCAGTAGAGCTATCCTAATAAGATGTGTACTGTTCTGATATTCATATTTGATTGGTGAGAAAAGAATACCTATAACATTTTTAAAAGACCTATTCAGGGCAGCTTGTTTATCTAGAGCAGGGTTTCCCAACCAGGGTTCCGTGGAACCCTAGGGTGCCGCGAGAGGTCACTAGGGGTTCCCTGGGAGATCACGATTTATTTAAAAAATTATTTCAAATTCGGGCAACTTAAGATTAAAGAGGTCAGTTTCATTCTTTATTTTAAGTTAAAGAATATTTAATGCCTGTAATACAGGCCTACCCATGAAACGAATATAATAATTTTGTAACTTCTGGCCTATATTTGAGCCTGAAGGTGCAGGGGTTCCCCGAGGCCTGAAAATATTTCAGGGGTTCCTCCAGGGTCAAAAGGCTGAGAAAGGCTGATCTACAGAATCAATAATCAGGCTGAGATATACCATGTTATGGCAGCCATTAGCTTCCTTTTCTGTCTTTAGTCCTGTTATTTTGTGCTGAGATTATGTACTTACTTAACATTTTATAAAGAATAAATACATTATGTATGTATCTAGGTAACCAATTCCAAAACAGAAAGGGGGGAGGGGGACACAGTTCTGATAAATATAGAAAGGTATAATTGCAACGTTTCTTAAATAGAAAAAAGAAAAAAAGTATATTGTTTTTAAAAGAGTAGTTTAAGGGAAAGTGCTGACATTACCAGAAATGCCACTCCATTTTCCTTTTCCTCCTCTTCCTTATATCATTGGATCCCCCCCCCCAAGCCAACACAGGGCCTTCTACATCCCATGGTCCCCACCTTTCATCAATGGCAGCAGAGCAAGGCATGATAGGAGAGGGTGGAATGAGAAGGAGCAGCAACATCTCTGTGTCTCTTGGCCCTCACAAGCCAACGGAAGAAAACGTGGCGCCAGATACTTTAAAACATTTCTAAAGCAGACTCTCCAGGGGACAGGAACAAGTCTGAGAACAGGGAAATAAGGACTGGGTTTAGGGTTAAATTCTCAAAGATAACATGAAACATGTGTAATTTCGTATCAGTCATCAGTTTTGTTGTAAAGATAAAATAGGGAGGGATGTATATTAGATTGAACTCCTTGGAGGAAAGGCTGGATATAAGGAATCATTTACAAACAAATCAGGGCTGCATATGCACGCGCACACAAATGCACAATTCAATTCTATCCACTTTGCTTTACACCATCTCCATCCAAGACAACCTGGAAGCACCAAAAAAAAAACCCCTTCCTTCAGAAAATTTTCTTAGGAAACTAGGCACCTTAGGTGTTGCCTGGTGGCCAATTTCTACTCCTTTTGCAATATTGGAGTCTCTTTCCCATGATGCAATCGCATTGCATTGCAGGAATGGAGTGAGTGTGTGTGTGTGTGTGTGTGTGTGAAAGAGAGAGAGAGAGAGAGAAACACATGTGGACTTATCCTAAAGCAGCCTAAGAGCTGCACAATTTAAATATACATCAGCTGTGATAGGACATAAATGACCTATCAATGTACTAAATTTTTATGTTAGCATTACTATAATACTCATGAGGTTTCTCCCTGAAAATCCTGGATATAGAAAATTCTTAGAGGCCAGGATAATAACAAGTAACTTTCCCTCGGTAGGCCTGATAAGTCAAGTTAGGTGTAACATAGCTAAGCTATGCCACTGGAGCAAGGGTTCCTAAACTTTTTGCCATTACACCTCCCTTGAGTGTAAATGTACACACCTCCCCTAAAAATCCAAACACCAAAATGAACACAAATGAACAATGAACACTTTGGGAAAGATGGATTTATTGCAACAATGTGTCAGGAAATTTAGGTAAGAACCACGCTGAGACGGAGTTGCAGCTCTAGTTTCTTTATTGTTCCTACCATATACAGAATCTTGCCAGACTAAAGGTGCCCTAACTGATCTAAGGGAAAAATACTGGGACTCTAAGGCGGGGCCAGCCTAACTTTCTTAGCCGGCCCCCTAAGGCTGTCCACACTGTGAGAACGCTTATCGGTCTGGAATGCGCCTCTTCCTCCTCCAGCTCCGAGATCCATCACACAATGTAACTAATGATGGCCATTAGTGGACTGCTAGGATCACTGAATGGAGCAGAGCTTAATGCAGTGAGGCAATAAGCGCACAGAAAGGAATATTATCAACAATAGCATTAATGAGCATGCTAGAGAGACACAGGTTATTGATCTTAACACACTTAGCCCACCCAAGCATAAAGAATTACATGCTTAAAGTAGGTTCAAAAGTAAGTAAAAAGAGTTCTTATATTTATTTGGTCCAGTTACATTCTTGTTCTTCTTTCTTCCTAAACTGTATGTAGACCCCTGGCGCTCTTTGCTGCCAGGGGCTGCGTGCAGAAAGGGGAAAGACTCCTAGGTTGAGGCCTAGGTATGGCCTCTCGATAGGGAGCCACAGCCGCGTGCTCCTGCTTCGAGGGAAGATGGAGTCAGAGAGAGAGAGAGGAAGAGGAAGAGGAAGTGGGAGGAGCAACAAACAGCTTCCTCTGGAAGCATATAGAGAGTCATCCTAGAGCGCTCATGTATATGCTAATGAGGCATGCTGATTTGCTGGGACCTCCAACACCCCTTCTCAAACCTAGTCATACATCATGCGTACACAAGATTTAACTTACTTCGTAGGCCTTGATAGACACCCCTTGCAAGTGGCTTTGTCAGGATGTCAGCGATCATACTCTCTGAGGGACAATACTCCAAATGTATTAGCCCTGTCTCCTGTGCCCCTCTAATCACGTGGTAGCGAACATCCATGTGCTTTGTCCACCCTTCCACCTTCTTTGATAGAGTGAGTCTTATACAACTTTGGTTGTCCTCAAAGACTCTTGTTGGAGCAGGATCACTAACCCCCAGATCCTCAAGTAAATGTGGAGTCCATGGTGCTCTCTGAGCCTTGTTGTTTTCTTGCAAATGTTTCATTGCCAGGCTAGGCAACATCTTCAGTGCGAAAAGGGAGTGGAACTTGCTCTCTGTTTATATACCCTGGCTTGTCCTGCCTGTGTTGGTGGGGGTGTTGTACTCTCCTTGGTAGTACCTTGATTGGGTTGTTGTTTGCTACTTGGTTGATTGACTGGGTTAATAGTTCCTTGATTAGGGTCTATTGTGTTGTTTGATTGCTCCTCTGGTGCTAATCTTGCTGTTAATCTTTGCCTATCTTGTTGTTGATTGCTGGTAAGGAGGTGTTCTGGTCTTCTGGCTTTTCTATTGTCTCTTATGAATGGTATGTAAATGTTGTTTACCTCTACGTGTCTATTGATGGCTGCTTTGTCTGAGTGCCAAGCTTCCAGGAATTCTCTAGCATTTTTGGATTTGGCTTGGTTTAAGATGCTCACAGTTTCCCAGTTGAAAGTATGGTTAAGTCTGTCCATGTGTTGTGAGATTAAGGAGTTTTCATCATGTCTTCTGACTGCTAGTTGGTGTTCGTGGATGCGTTCTGCTAGTCTTCTGCCAGTCTGTCCTACATAGTGGCTGTTACAGTCCTTACACTGTATGTTGTAGATAACTCCTGTTTTTTCTTCTTGGGCTACTGGGTTTTTTGGTTTACTTACAATGTTCTGAAGGGTTTTGGTTGGTTTGTGTGCTACGGTGATGCCGTGTGGTTGTAACAGTCTATTAGTAGTTTCTGAGATGTTAATAGATGATGATACTGAAGCCCAAACCTGTGGATGATCTCACCCAGCTATTTCATGTAGATGTTGAATAGGAAGGGAGAGTTGATCCCTGTGACACCTCACAAAGGAGGGGCCTATGAATGACCTCTCCCTCCCCAAGTCACACTAACTGGAACCATGGGACTTTTTCATAACTAATACAGTGTTTAATTATGAAATATACTATCTATATGCATTGATAGCATAGTTTTCTAGATATTTAAAAATTATTTTTTTTAGAAATAAAGATTCAGTTCATAACCCTTCAAATCCTGATCTTTATCCAAAACACTAAAATCCTGAATTTCTGTATTGCTATTATGGGACAGAACTCATTTCCCAGTAGGGAAGATGAAAAAAAAGACTTAATTTCTAGGAAAAATGAGCAAAGGATAAATAAATATGGTAAATATGTTAATTCTCCCTGTAAGTATTTAATCACTGGCTAAAAATACTGAAAAGCAGGAATAAGTCTCTCTTTTTAAATGGACAGAATATCAGCTTCTCTTCTGCTTCCTGTCTTAGTTTCTAGAAAGCCAAGATAATTGCTGTTCAATAAATAAAAAATAACTAAGTGCAGTCTGGAAATATGTCAGCCTTGCGAAGTAGTCCAGACAAGTAGCACACCCAGGAGTACTAGTTCTGTCTTTATTGTAAGGTTACATTAACAGAATCTTGCAAGTCTGAAAGTACATCTCTCCCTCCTCGCCTTTACAGTCCAAGAAACTAGGAAGGGCCCCTTCTGAGACGTTTGCCACGCCCCATTCCTTCTGCAGGCTCAGCTGCCTCTTATCTGACTGTTGCCTAGTCTATGGCTCTTCTTCCTGCCTCCCAAGGTTATTCCCACACACCATTACATAATATGGGTTTTCCTCTCTCCAGACCTCCATGCTTAGCTATCTTCTTAAGTGTCCCAGAGGGGAAAAAAACCTTATAGAACAATAGTCGAGAAGAGTATAAATTCTATTGAGATAAGAGGTACTGTATTGGTCTGCTTCTTAAATCTTTAAAAAATACGTGTAAACATCAGTACATTTGAAAGGAAAAGTATATGAATGATTTTAAATATCCTGCTGAGTCATTCCATCAGGTTAACGTGAAGTATTTGGGACTGACTTGTTGGATCTTGCACATACATTACTACCCATGTTGCTTTCTGTCCTATAAATGGATAGATAAAGCTTACACTGATACTGTCTGGGTACATATTTCCTATTCTTTCAAGTGGATTATTCTTCAGTATATTTGGGGTGAAGTCCACGCAAACTGGTTACTTTTCCAAACTGATCAATAAATATGCTAATTACATTGTAAAACTTTAGCTTTTAACTAAAGTTTGTAATTAAAACAAACTTCATCTTAGGGCAATCCGCATTGCAACCTAAGCTTCTCGTCTCCCATGATGCTCCCTGCTTTTTCTTAAGCCAGTTTCAGAAATCCAGGTCTGGATTGCAGTGGGCTGGCAACAGGGCTGGACTGGTGCTCGGTCTGGACCATGGCCACTGCCAGACCCGATTGGTCACTTATTTGCTTCTTGCCCTTCCCATCGTGCAGGGAAAGTAAACCCCACTGACTGGTTCCTGTGTGGACCAGTCTAGCAGTGCTTGTCCTTTCAATTTAGGGATTGTAACTGTGCCTTACCTTTGCTTTCCCAAATTTGCACAGATGGATCCCTTCACCCCATCCCTTATTTATTTTTATTTATTTAAATTTTATTTAAATTTATATGACCGCCCATCTCCCCCAATGGAGGACTCTTCCCACATTTTCTCCTTTGATACCTCTGCAGACCTTTAACATTTATACTTAGATTCTTTATAGTGCTATTGTGGCTCCAATCTCCAATAATCCAAAGCAATAAGGACAGGATGTTCTTTCCTCTCTACTTTTCTCTGTAGGTCCATGGAAACTTTGTAGCAAGGTAGAGCTGATCGTATAGCTTCATAGAAACAAAGTAGCAATGTTTCTACTCACAATTTAATGAAATAAAGGGGAGGGAAGCTTTGCGGTAAAGACGCAGAAAAGAGGGTAAGACGCCAGGCTTGTCGATTGGAAGATCGCAAGTTCAGAGGTTTGAATCCCTAGCCCTGCGTGCGAAGTGAGCTCCCGCACTAGCTCCAGCTCTTGCCAACCTAGCAATTCGAAAGCATGCAAATGCAAGTAGATGAATAGGTACCACTTCGGTGGGTAGGTAACAGCGTTCCGCGTGCGTCATGCCGGCCACATGACCGTGGAAGCGTCTTCGGACAACACTGGCTCTTCGGCTAACAAATGGAGATGAGCACCGGCCCCTAGAGTCGGACACGACTGCACAAATGTGCAGGGGGAACCTTTACCTTTATCTTTTTAAGGTTTGCGGTACTATGGGAAAGCAAGGGAGACATGCTTCTTCCAACTGTGCAGAAACCAAAGGAGTTTTCACTGGGAGATGTCAGGGTTGAATGAAGCATGACCTTCTAAGTTGAAGATAGTTCTTTGATGATCAATGGGCCATCACTGGATCCACTACAAGGTTATTTTTAAAAATCCAGCAACTGCCAACCAGCAGAGAACATAACATAGCCGCCCAGCAGGCCAGGACAACGTTGCTGCCCAGGGCAAGAATCAGCTGGGGCTGCTACTAGAATGGAACATAGCGGTGGAGAGCTTCAATTCTGAAGGACTTAAGATAACTGAATCAGAAAACAGCAGTTTTGAGTCAGAGTTGGACAGCATGGACCTGGAGTGCATTAGCAAAGAGCTGGGAGTGGGAGGACAGTGTCATTCAACCCTACAGTCAGGAAGTGGTGAGTGGGCCAAGCAGAAAGTGTGGATATGCCTTTACCTAATGCACTGCATTTGCTATAAGCTTTTTTCCTTAAAAAGTTCTTCATATATTTTTTGAACTTCTTCAGCTTCATCAGTTTCTATAGAAACCTTTATATTTTAAAATCAGCATGTAAGCATGCCATAATAGCAAGTCTTTCAACCCTGCCTTTCACCTCAAATACACTTACATTTCTTACATATGAAATCCTTGAATCCAATAAATAGAAATACCAACCAAAGATCAAACCTCTTATCCTCTTCTCAGAACTGTGCAAAGTGCCATGGGTGTATAACTTACCTGAGTTCAGTTTCCTTTGGAGGAGTCACTGAAGGCTGGCAATGTTTTGTAATACAGGTAATCCTCACTTAATGACCATTTGTTTAGCAACACTTCATCTTACAACAGCGCTAAAACCCGATTTGCAACTGGTCCTCGCACTTATGACCATTGCAGCATCCCCGCAGTCACATGATCACTATTCGGGTGCTTGGCAACTGGTTCACATTTACAACCGTCGCGGCATCCCGCGGTCACTTGATCGCCATTTTCAACCTACCCAGCTGGCTTCTGGCAAGCAAAATCAATGGGGAACCATTTGATTCCCTTAATGACCACATTAAATTTGCTTAATGACCATGTGATTTGCTTAATGACTGGTGATTCGCTTAACAGCTGCCACAAAAATGGTCATAAAATTGGGTTGGATTTGCTTAACGACCGCATCACTTAGCAACTGGAATTCCAGTCCCAATTGTGGTACTGTACTGAATTACATCTCTAGTAGCCCAACAAAGCCAAATCCACTGTCTCTCGCTGGATCCTTAGAAAGAAGCACACACACATGCACACCCAAGGTTTATCAAGTCTAGAAATGAGCTCCCTCCCTATCTCTCTACCCCTAGTCTCAAATTATTGTCTCTTCTTAGATTATCTTCTCCTTCTGTCATTCATTTTTTTCATATTGAGAACATACTAGATGAGTCTTGAGCAAGAAACAATAATACAACAGATTGGGTTACCACAATATCTTGGGCTACTAACATTCCATCAAGTATTGGCTTGGGGTTGGGCGTATGGTGAACTAAAAGTTTATGTGGGCCACCAGAAAAGGAAAAAGAAAAGAAAAGAGGAAGAGAAGGAGACCGTATACAGGTAGTCCTCATTTAGCAACCACAATTGGAACCAGCAACTTGGTTTTTAAGTGAAGTGGTCACTAAGTGAAACTGCAATTGTGCTTACAATCTTACTTCAGCTTTCCTTTGCTTTACAGACCTGCAAAGGTCATAAATGTGAGGATTGGTCACAAAGTTACTTTTTCATCAGTGTCCTAACTGCAAATTGTCGCTAGACAAGGCACTCACTAAACGAGGACTACCTGTACTTAATCTTTTAAAGACAATTTCAGTAGCTAGTTTTCATTGTAAAATATTATAGGGCTACAGACCCACCAAACCCATCCTGTAACACAGAGCTTTCCAAACTTTTCATGTTGGTGACACACTTTTTAGACATGCATCATTTCGCGACACACTCTTACAGCAGGGCACAAGGCAGGCACTAGGACCTGCGCGGAATCACAGCAGGTTTGGAGGCAGCCAGGCACAAGGCAGGCACTAGGACCTGGGCGGAATCCTGGCAGGGCTCGGAGGCGGCAGCAGCTGCGACACACCCAGACACTGCAGCCGACACACTAACATGTCCCGACACCCAGTTTGGAAAGCTCTGCTGTAACAGGTCTGCTTGAGTGCAGTGATCCTTTTACTTAGAATTCTATTAGCAAGCCCTTAGCAATCCAGCCATAATACTGGGGCTGCCACACCATAAGGGTGACTCCTTTCTACTGTATATTGCCTGTGCAACTCTGTTTTCTCTCAACTCATCTCAAGTAGTATGGATATTTCTAGTTAAAGATCAATAGTGGTTGGTTTATAGGATAGATGGCCATATTTGGCTCATGAGGTTTTATCTTGCATAATACTGCTCAGCACTATCATTTTCATAAATAGGTTTTAAAGATGGTTTTTTATCTTGATTATCTTATCCCCAATATGTAATGTTCAGTGCAAGCCTAAGCTTTTTATTTATGCAATAGGAAGCCCTACTAAGGGCAATAGGACTTACTCCCTAATAAGTATTTAGGATTATAGCATTAATGGTACTATGAAGTCATGCTGGGATTCAGTGTGATTCTAAGAGGTGTTCCATACAAAACCATTTTCCCCTTGATATTGACACCATTTACTAACTGAGACACTATATGGCAGCCCTATTGCACTTCTGTTCCTTTCCTTCCTTCTGGCAGTTTTTGGAATTTTTGTTAATGTCTCATAGAAATGTTTTTAGGTTTTGTAATAATTACAGTGCAATTTTACATCTATGTTAATGTTAAGGGGTGTGGTGGCTCAGCGGTTAAGACGCCAGGCTTGTCGATCGGAAGATCGCAAGTTTGGAGGTTCGAGACCCTAGCCCCGGGTGACAGAGTGAGCTCCCGTACTCGCCCTAGCTCTTGCCAGCCTAGCAATTTGAAAGCATGCAAATGCAAATAGATGAATAGGTACCACTTTGGTGGGTAGGTAACAGCGTTCCGCGCACGTCATGCTGACCACGACTGCGGAAGCGTCTTCGGACAACGCTGGTTCTTCTGCTAACAAACGGAGATGAGCACCGGCCCCTAGAGTCAGACATGACTTCACAAATGTGTGGGGGGAACCTTTACCTTTTAATGGCATAGCACTACTGTTTGCTGGTTTGGAACTGTAATGTTCTTTCTGTAACACGGTGACTACCATTCAGAATTTTAAAATGTGTCCCTCAGTTCTTCTTTCTCGAGTTAAAATTGTAGAGAATTCAGTTAGTTTCAAGATAAAACTTATGTAAAATTAACATGGAACTTGGCCTTGAAAATGTAGACTTGGAAATATGTTGAAGCAGATGCACACTTTTGACAAAGATAAGTTAAAACCAGCAGTGCTAGACATTTATTGCTATTACTTGAACCACTGTTTCACATAAAGATACTTAACCTTGCTTTTTGTCTTTCACTCAACAGGGAACAGGGAACAAGAACTGTTCCCTGTGGTAACAGAGAAGTGAAAAGCAGTTCCATCGGTGTCTCATAAACTACTGTATCCAGGTATCAGCCTTTTGGTAAGTGTGCCATAATCAAATTCACTTTATATGACAGTGCCACTCAAGTACATACTATAGAACAGGGCCCCCCAACCCTTCAGCTCATCAAGCTCTTCAAGAAGTGTCAGATTGTTCATCGACCCCCAAAAATGTATTATATGAAAATAATTTAATAAATACTACTTTAAATAATAGTACTATGAATAACAACAACCTCTTGAATAGTTCCATTGACCCTTGGGGGTCATTATTGACCACTTTGGAGAACCCTGCTATAGAACATTGGCAGTTCTGATTGTCTGGGTATGGCTTCATCAATCTACTCAGAGCCAGCACTTCAGATCCTCCATTTGTTGAATTGGGCCACGGGGTCAATGCCACAAGTCAGTGTTTGTGTCATACCTGGAGCTTTGGCTGGAATCAAAATAATGCGGTTAGATTATAGTTTTTAATTATTTCAAGATAACTGTTTCACACGCATAGCGTTTAATGTATATGTATGTGAAATGTGGATGAATCTGGTAAAGCAAGAAATATAATTAGATTGTATAAGAGAAAGAGTTTGTTGTGTAGGTGTTCACTCATCAGTGCTGAGTCATATGCAAAACTATTTCTAGTGATCCAGAATTTAACAGAATGGGATCTCAATTTAGTGTATACCCTAAAATTCAGACTAAAGAATTATACTGTGGTGTAGGTCATGATATAATAGGTTGTGCCCTCTCTATATGTGTGTACAGTATCATTGTAAAAAATTCATGAGACCTCTGGGAGAGAGGTCTTTCCTCTAATGAAGTAAGAAGGTAGCTAGATAAGAGAATATGAAATATTGTACTCAGTATGTCCATATTCCTCAAGTGATAGGACATTTTCAAGGCAACCTTCTATATTTTATTGCAAAGAGATAGAATTGCAGCGCCATGATGGTTCTGCGGCATTATCAAATTGGGCACAGGGAAACATCCAATGGAGGATGCTTAGCTTCTTTAGAAGCAAATTATGTGCAGTGAGAATCCTTCTAAGTTTTTATTGCTAGCTAACTGCAGTCTCTCCAATTGTTATCTCCTTTGTTGTTTCTCCTTTTTACTCCTCAGATCCTACATGGTAAGATATGGTTATTAGCCATGAAAAGGTTATCTTCATATCTTGCCTGGTCATACAGTAGCAATACAATATAACAATACATTATGAACTGTAGTTTCTTCAAAATTTATATTGGATTGTGACACATGGATTTAATTTCATAACTCTTATTTATTTGTGTTAAATGTGTGTCTTCTGGAGTCGTGCGAGGTGGGAAGTCACTAACTATTGCACAAGTATGGTTTGGAATGAATGATTGTGTAACTGCTATTAGTGGTATGGGCTGGATTAACATACCACCATTCTTGAAGTTAAAAAGAAGTGTTTAAGTAAAAGGATTTTTTTCATTATCTATCATCAGGAAATCATGAACTATCTGCTCATATAATATAGAATATCAGATTCTTTGGTTTCAGTGGCATTTGTTCAAAATGTGTTCAAAAGCCCAGGGTGAGAAATCAGGATGTGTTTTCTGTGCAAATGCTTACATCATGTAAAAGATGGATTATGTAGCAAGCAACATTATGCCCTGTAGGATTTTCAGCACTTTGATTGTGAGCCCAGATAGATGTGCTGAGTCTTGCTGAAATTATTTTAAAAGATCATGCATTATTCAGTTCACTTGCTGTAAGAGCCAAGAGGTAAAGCCTTGAGCTATTTTTCTAGAACATTTTTCTTTAGTACAGCCTTATAAAAATGGATTTGGAACAGACAACTAAAAGGAACAGGGGAAGAAGAGGAAACGTGTAACAGTTTTCACATCGGAAAGAGCACAATCACTGCACTTCCTTAACAATGCCCAGCCCTGTTCATCCCTTCTTGGAATCGGCGTCGTGATTTTTCTACCCTTTCTAAACTAGAGCTTCGTCTACATGCCCTCTGCTGCTTCCTAACCTCGCGTCTTCTAAACGTACCATTTTTATCAGAACAAAGCCCCCTAAATGGTTTCGCCGGGAACTATATGGGGGCCGTCTGTGTGCCATTGCGAAAGGCACACGCGACCCAAAGAACAGCTGCATCTGAAATTCAGTGAGAGCTGCCTTCCAGCTTCTGTCACTGGAGGCAATACGGCGCTGGGAAAGGAGCGGCATACAGGCTGCCCCAATTAACCCGGTACGCCATTTGCGCAATCTACCCCTCTAGTTGGTTTTCTACGCAGGAGAGAGGAGGTGCTCGTCTTTGTGAATCCGATGCTGCACTGCGGCGCTGCTTCCCGTCAACCAACCTCTGCTCCTCCCCCCTCCTTTGCTCTGGGTCCCCATCCTTTGTTCGTTGTGATTGGCTACTCCGCCGAAGTCTCTGCTGGCGATTGGAAGCCGGCTTGTTGAGGAGGGCTTAGCTGCACGCTGTGTAATAAAGTTAGTGGGGCTGTCTCAGTACGCATTAGAAGCGGCGGCGAGTTGGTCTGATCTCTATGGAGGTGACGGAGGGACGTGTTCGGTGGCTGCTGTGGTGATTTAGAGATCCGTCCTGCCGTTCGTTCTCTCCCCCTTCCCTCTCCCAGCCCCGATCCCCGGCTCCCTCTCCCCCTCCCTTTTCTCGCTTCTTCCCAGACCTCGCCGCCGGTCCTGGGGACGCTGACGAGGCTCTAGGGAAGGTGAGGAAATGGCTGCCGTTGGCTAAGATGATAATTGGGGGGAGAGTCGACCGCGCTGATTCTGCTTGGACTTGGGAATATTTGAGGCGTGTGGCGAGTGAATGTGGCTGAAGAAGAATCGGCTGCTGGTATGCAAAATGGCGGCTACCTAAAACCGCCGCCATCTTGTTCTCGGTTCTGCACGTTCGCCGAGCCACAAAATGGCGGCCGACACCGGTCTTTGCCGGCGTCTGAGGGGAGAAGGAGGCTGATTTTGCGTGAAGATCGTGACTATAGCACAATCGTGTCCGGTGTCGAGATACTCCGATTCTTACGCTGCCTTTTTACCCCCCACGCGGCTCGAGGAATAGAGAATTCACTATTTTTCGCCGATGGCCCCCATTATTCCATGGGAAAGGGGGAGAGAAGTGTATCTGACCTCCGAGTGGAATAGTTGTATCAATTCTGGTTCCACCGCTCCCCCCCTCCGGGAAAGTTGTAAACTTGCCCCATCGCCGTTCCTGGGGGCTGAACAGCCGGCGACTGCGGGTCGGGCTGTGAACCAAGAACAAAGGCCGGGCCTAGTGCCGGGGGTGCGCCTGAGCCTGGAGTCGGGCGGTGCCCAGCGGCGGGTAGAGAGGGATCGAGGGTGGCCTGGGGATGATGCTTGGAGCAGGCTAGAGCCTGTTCGAGTATCCGCGGAATTAAACGGAGGGCTTTCATTGGTCTTTTGTTGGGCTGCGCCGCTCCATCTCACCGCCTTGCAGGCGTATTTTAAGGGTAGATCGGTGGCGGGAAGAATAAGAACCATGGATGTTGCAGGTGTGGCTGTCTTCGGTGGGATTGGACCTCTTGTGTTTTAATTTACTTGGAAGAAGTCTCATTAAAAGTAGAGCTGAAATTTGAAGGCTGTTTGATACAAATAGGATCTTTCCTGAAAAAGTGCGTGGGTTGCTTCCGCTTTCTTCGCTATCAGATATCCTGACTATCGTCTGTTAGGATGTTGAAAGCATTATCAATATCGGGTCGAATTTCCTCAAGTTAGGTATGTTGTTTGTTCAGGTTTATAAGCGCATGCTGTGCTGGGCAGCAAAATATATACCCTATTGTGGGGGGGGGGTTTAATGTAGAAAGTAGACAATTCGGATTTTGGTTATACACAGCATTTATTGTGAAGTATTTTAAAAGTATATAATATGTAAGACTTTCATGGATATATGTATGTGGAGTCAGCAGAAGGCAAGGTTGACTCAGGAGATGCAGATGTGGAAGGAACTTGGGCTCAGATGCTAAGTAAAAGAGTGGCAAACTGTATAAGAATCTAGGAAATTATAATTAGTTAGACTTGGAATACCAAAATCTTAAGGAAACTATTTCAGTTTTAATCTTGGGGGGTGGGTTAGTATTATTGGAGCCTTAATCAAAAACTTACATTATAACTCTTGCCTTTTAGGTTTGTTTTTCCCTATCCTGTCAATTTATTATTCTTTTGAAGATTCTTCATTGCCAAGCCGCCAAAGTGGAGAGTGCGATTGCAGAAGGGGGTGCTTCTCGTTTCAGGTAAGTAAAGTTTTTTGATGGTAAAACAGATAGAAAGACAAAGCATCTCGATCTAAAGACAATTTTCTTAGCCTTTTAAGAATAGCTTTCTGCAGTTATTCACAAATGATTAAAATTAAGTACATGTGTATTCCACTAATACAAGAAATTCTGGAAAGTTTCTAAGCAGACCATATATTAAAAGGGAAGAAACAAATGGCTTTTGTGTATTTGTAGTGTCCTTCATAGAGACTTGAGAATAGGATAGAACTTCATCTGGTTTTAGCATTATGTAAAGCAGAGCTTTCCAAACTGTGTCGCCACACACAGTCTGGTGTGTCGCCACACAACCCGGAAGCACTGATCATCATCAGCGCTTCCGGGTTTTCCCGCAGTGACACACCAACGGTGGCACAAAAACCCGAAAGCGGCAGCAGCGCTTCCGGGTTTTTGCGCGCTGCCGCAACGGCGGCACTTCCGGGTTTTCCCACGGCGACACACCAACGGCGGTTGGTGTGTCACCGCGGGAAAACTTTGGAAAGCCCTGATGTAAAGGATACTAGTTGATTCAAACAAATGATCAGGCTACCAGAAAATAGTAACTTGTGCAGAAGGAAAGAAGATTTAATAATCCAGGAAGTTTCTTATCACAAATCATCAGGTTATTTACAAAATAGTTCTGGTTAAAGTACAAAATTTTGCTTTCCTGTGTACAAAACAGATTCTTTAACAGTTGCTCTTTATTTATAGTGCTTCTTCAGGCGGAGGAGGAGGTAGGGGTGCGCTTCAGCACTATCCCAAGACTGCCGGCAACAGGTATATCAGCATGCTAATTGCAGTGCTATCTTGGCTGTTGTTATATGAATTTGTGATGCATGCTTTAATTTATAAGTTAAATTCCATTGTAAGTAAGTGGTAAATTGAAAGTCTGTATGAAACTGAGTGTTGTTCTCTTAACTATTTCACGTCTTAGTGTTTTTAGGTTTTTGTCTGATACTTGTTTATCTCTCATGGGGCATGCATGAAAGCAAGCAGAATGTTTCAAAGGGGCTGTGTCCCAGTAGAATGAAATTCAAAGCATTTTGAGTATTCCACAATAGGGAACAGTTGGAATTCAAAACAACTTCCTTGCTTCCTCATTTCTGTCTTAGGACCCCAAGCATAAGTGGATGGTAATCCATGCTGAGTTCTGCTTACCATCCAAACTCCAGGTATGCAGCAGTCATTGGTCTAGTGTAATTTCTGATGCAGAGTTATGTGGCCTGAGAGCCAGTGCATCCTATCTGACCAACCCATATCAATGACTGTGAATGTTTGGATAGCTGCTGGTTGACTATAGAGTGAGGAAAGAGAGTTCAGGCACCCTCCAGTGGCAGGTCAAGAAAGTTAAGCAAAGGGCCTTGAGGGAGATCAACTTCCAGCAAATCAGCATTTAAGATAAATTATAGGATGCCACCTATCCTAAAAAGCTTCCCATCACATGGAATTTTGGTTGGAGGATGTGTGACATACCACTAAGAAATCATTTACATACCATTCATAAGAGACAGTAGAAAAGTCAGAAGACCAGAACACCTCTTTGCCAGCAATCAACAACCAGATAGGCAAAGATTAACAGCAAGATTAGCAGCAGAGGAGCAATCAAACAACACAATAGACCCTAATCAAGGAACTATTAACTCAGTCAATCAACCAAGCAGCAAACAACAACCCAATCAAGGTACTACCAAGGAGAGTACAACACCCCCACCAACACAGGCATGTCAAGCCAAGGTATATAAACGGGGAAAGTTCCACTCCCTTTTCGCACTGAAGATGTTGCCTAGCCTGGCAATGAAATGTTTGCAAGAAAACAACAAGGCTCAGAGCACCATGGACTCCACACTAAGAAATCATTGTCCAATCTGGTCAGATATGCACATTGGCCATCCAATCATCTGCCCACTTACACAGTATAGAATGTTGCATTTTGTACTTTGGAGGAGGAGCCAGCAGATGCCTTGCTTATCCTTGACAAGCCAGTAGTTTCTCCTCCCCTCAGTGTGCCAAGGAGAACCTATGCTAGAACTAGGCTCTTAGCTGGGACTGCTGGAAATAACACATGTGCTAAATATTCCAATACACTACTGACTACCTAGTCTCTTCCTTCTGAGTCATCTGCAATGAGAAAGTCCCTTTACCTTGGGAGGTTAACTGGCAATTACCTTCCCTGTCTAGCATATAGGTAGCATTAGTAGAAGGACTTCAGGTAGTGCATGATGCCTGCTTTCAGTATACTTTCCCTTCTTTTGAGTCAAATTTATCCTGGACCTTTAGCCATTCAGAAGAAAACAAATGAGCAGTGCCTATAGGGATGGGGTGGAAGATTGCTTGAACAGGCAGCAGTGGATTAGTCAATGAATATCAGTTTTGCAAGTCTATCTGTGTTTTCCACAAAGTAGAAATCCAGAGATCCCTTAGTCTTTGAACATGTAATTAACTGAATCTTCCCCACACTCTTCTCTTCAACTTGATCCAACCAGTGGGAGCAGAGATGGAATCTATGTCTGCAGTCCAAACTATTCCCCATAATTTGAAGGATTAAAAATGCAAATTGTGGAATATTTGAATACTCAAAATAACGAGAATTAACTCTCCCATTTTGTCTGAAATTTGGAACAAAATGCCAGAACACAGGGGTGTCTTGTCCTAAGTTCATAATACTTGAAATGGTGGTTCCATGCATGGAATACTCCAACCTTGCAGTGTTTTAATTGCTGTTTTAATTCATTGTTAACTATTTTTTATTTTGTCATCTTTGACATATGGTGTGGCTTTCTTTACTTCTCGTGAGAATTTTTAGCTATAAGAACTGTTCCTGTAAGAGAACTGTTCAAATGAGTTCAGAGCTTCATATTTCTGTAACAGAATCCGGATATGAATGATATGCAATTAAATAATGGCTATAAACAGATTTGGGTTACTGAAATTTCAGGCTTTCTTGGGGGTACAGATTTGAAAACAAGTTTGAAGTTGAACCTCTTGTTTTCAGTTTATATGGGAATACACTGCAGGTTTTAACAAATGAATGTTCTATTTCTAAAATAAAGCGAGTTCCTGGGGAAAACCCCAGGGCAAAACGCTCAGAAATGGATTCCTTCACGAAGCACTAGACGAGATGACGACTCCGCAAATGACAAAGAACGACATGATGCAATCTTCAGGAAAGTAAGAGGGTAAGTTTTGAGGTAACAGAATAACTCTATTATGATTTAATTGTGAGTGGAATTTTATAATCCAAGAATTGACTGGATGATTCAGATCTAAGACACAAAATGCATCCTTGTTTTCCCAGCCATGTATTTCCAGTTGAGATTTTCTTTGTTGCAAAGCCATGGTTACTAAAGGTGTTCTTGAGTCCTATTTGGGAGCAGGATATAAGGAGCCTGCATAGTATAGTGCAGAGCTTTCCAAACTCTGTGTTGCGACACAAAAGTGTGTCACCACACCACACGCCTCCCCCCCCCCGCGTCGCCGCTGGTGTGTCGCCAGCGGTGGCACTTTGGAAAGCCCTGGTATAATGACTAAGAAGGTGGGTTGGACATGGAGGACTCAGGTTCAAATCTTCTCTTAGCTGTGGAAACTCACTCGTGACTTTGGGCCAGTCGCTCTGTCTATCTGAAAACATTGTTATGGAGGTAAAATGAAAGGTTCAATAAATAATGCGAGATGTTCTTTTTCGATGCTAGATCTGGTCCATTAGACTTGTGACTAAGGAAGCAGTGTTCAGCCCACATTGAGTTGCATGTGTGGCCTCAAGAATGCTTGATAGCCATTCTTAAACTTGTGATTCCGGGCAGAAGCAAAATAACAAGTTTATTAAGCTTCTGTGTGTTCTATTCACTTGGTGGATTGTGTTTTTGTTTTGAGTTAGCATAGTCTAGGCCAGGAATGAGGAATTATTGGTCCTCTAGATGTTGAATTATAGTTCTCAGAATTCATCACTATTTGTGCTGATAGACCCACTGGATTCTTGATTCCAGTGCCTGCATTCCATAACATTTTCTTGTGTATTTCCTCACTTCTGTGAATCTAGTGTCAAGGCTTTGCATTTTTAGTCTGTCCTGCATTATTTTGCTTTTCACTTTGTGTTTGACACCCATTGTTTATTCAGAGTCCTTTTTATGGCATTACCTATTTTATCTCACATTGTTTAGCCACCCTACTGTATATTATTCTCTACCTATCCTCTTTCCCCTTTGCAGTACCTGTAACTCAGCTCTTCCTGATTTGGTTTTGTCAGAGGGCTGCTCATACTAGGCATTTCCTATCTTAATACCTTGCTTTACTTATTTTTTTTACCACCACCCCCCCAGTCTCCACTTGTTATTCTTTCAGCAAATGAATGACAATCATCCATTTTTGTTAATCTTTTGGTTTTTTTCCTTTAGTTTGTTTAATAACCTTGTTTCAGCATCCTTGTTTTTTGGGACCTACTCAGCCTGTACTAGTGGGTTGTTGTAATTGTTGCCAAACCAGCACTTATCGAGGCTTTCAAAGAATCTGGTCTATAATCTACATAGATTTATGAGTAACCATTTACACAATTACCCATTTAGTGTCAGACAATTTCCAACAGATTTAAATTAAAAACTGCTTGCAATTTAAGATTAACTTATAAAACCTTTTGCCAGTATTAAACTGCAGTAAACAAGTCAAACCTTGACTAAGAAAAGACTTGATTTCCTTGTTTTCTTTCCTTTAGCATACTAAATAAGCTTACTCCTGAAAAGTTTGACAAGCTATGCCTTGAGCTCCTCAATGTGGGTGTAGAGTCTAAGCTCATCCTAAAGGGGATCATACTGCTGGTAAGAGAACATTAATTTATTAGAAAAATACTGTTTTAATAAAAGTTATGTGGTTTAAGGCAGGTATAATTGTTCAGTGTTCTTAAAATGTACAGTTTACAAGGTTGCCTAATATTCAGTGTACTGTGAACATGGACGTTAGGAGTTGTAGTACAGAAAAGAACAACTTAGAGAATGAATGACTCTCAAATACTGTACTATCTAGAGGCATTCTTTTCTATGTATACTTGTAAGATTACATAAATCAATCATACTTTCTTCTGTCTTATTAATAAAGCTGTGGAAATTTCTAAGTGCAAGAGGATACTATCACTTTGCAAATAGTATTGCTCTGATGTTGGCTGAGGGAAAATGCTGGGCTGGTGTATTTCAGGGGTCCATGATTGTTCAGATAACCATCAACCAGATTCCAAGTTTTGTAGAAATCAAACATGAAGATGCAGCTTACTTTCCACTATTGTGACTGTTAAAACACATTAGATTTATTTATGGCCATCAGTACCAAGTAGAATAATGGAATTGTCTCATATTACATAATTGTTTAGAGGAAGAGCAGGATAGGGAATCTTAACTACACAGTATCTAAATAGGTTTTTTGTACTGCATAGTTGTCATCAACTTTTACATGCCTGTGAACTTCTGAAACACCAATAAAACTGGATAGGATTACCTAGGATCATTTGAATGTGCAGCTTTTAAATATTACACAACTTCCACATAATTGATGAAGTCTCTGCTCTCTTAGATCGTAGACAAAGCCCTTGAAGAGCCAAAGTATAGCTCGCTATATGCTCAACTATGTCTGCGACTGGCAGAAGATGCACCCAACTTTGATGGCCCATCCGCAGAGAGTCATCCAGGACAGAAGCAAAGCACAGTGAGTATAATTTTCTTTTGAACTAAGGCTATTAGGAGAATTGGTATTTAAGAATGACAAGACATTAAATGTTTGCATTCTAAATCCTAGACATTCAGACGCCTCTTAATTTCTAAACTTCAAGATGAATTTGAAAACCGAACCAGAAATGTTGATAGTAAGTTTTCAAAATACTACATAATTCTTGATTTGCTTGTGTTTTTTGTTGTAAAAGTAGAGCAGCATCTAATATGTACTTATCCCTATTTTTAGTCTATGATAAGCAAGATGGCCCCCTCCTCCCAGAGGAGGAGGAACAGAGAGCCATTGCTAAGATCAAGATGCTGGGAAACATCAAATTCATTGGAGAACTTGGCAAGCTTGATCTTATTCATGAATCTATCCTTCATAAGTGCATCAAAACAGTAAGTGGGTTTTAAAAAAATCTTTACTATGTAAACTTTGGTGAGATCATAGATGGTAATGTACTTTGAAAAATGATTAGGTGGTACCTGCTAGTGAGTATATGGTAGACAAACATTTTTAGCAATGGATTTCCTAAAGCAGAAGTTCTTCTGCCTTTTTTACCTTCAGAGTACTATTTCCACATTGGATAACAACTAAAGGAAAGCCTGTAGATCTGCTTGAGAAATCTAGGCAAGTTGTAGGAAACTCCAGGTCATGTTATTGCCAGTGTAAAGCACTGGCCAGAACTGAAGGGGTCCTTATCGTTACCTTGTGTGTAGTTTCATGTGGTTGGATCTCTTATGAGAAGGTGGCTAATCAAAGCTACCAATTGTGTTGATGTTCTTTTTGGGGAATCCCTAATACTTTCCAAGAGATTCTGTGGGTGGAATCTAATGTTGGATTTGCATGACACACTAGGCTAGGCTGAAATGGAATTGGGTAGTTTGTTTGGGCATAGCATCCTAATTGAAAGCAGCATTGTGTTTTGCTACTTGGATATATGATTTAATGTTATTGTGCTCCCATATTATTGATATACATCTGGTGAAAATAAATTGTAAAATGGCAGTAAAAGTCTTCCATTAATTTATTCTGTCATTTCAAATTTCCCAGCTTTTGGAAAAGAAGAAGAGAGTCCAACTCAAGGATATGGGGGAGGATTTGGAGTGCCTCTGTCAGATAATGAGGACAGTAGGACCTAGACTAGACCATGCAAAAGCCAAGGTAAGCACCAATAAAACTGCATAAATATATTTTTGTATTTATGCTGTTAGTGTTCATCTTCCTATGCTAGGCTATTCTAGATAAAAGATAGTAGTTCAGCATTTTTAACAGCTAGTTTATAGCAGAACCTTTAATTAGCAGATAAAAATAAGACCTATTGTACATACTTTTAAAAAGTTTGTTCTTTGTGATAAGCTGTCAACTTGCCAAACTTAATGAATTTCTTTCTCAACAGTCCTTAATGGATCAGTACTTTGCCCGTATGCGCTCCTTGATGATGAGTAAGGAATTGCCGGCAAGGATTCGTTTCCTGCTGCAGGTAAGAGTATAAAATTGCTTACTATGACAAATCTAGCATATGCCATGAAATTAATATTCTGTTTCATCCTTGAAGGATACTGTGGAGTTGAGAGAACACAATTGGGTTCCTCGCAAAGCTTTTCTTGACAATGGACCAAAGACTATCAATCAAATCCGTCAAGATGCTGTGAAAGTAAGTATTTCACTAGATATAAATTTAGCTTTATGGTTTATTAACAGGCATTAATGTGTATTAAGAAGTGCTGCTTTTAATTTGATTTCCAACAAACTTTCTTTTTAAGGATCTAGGAGTTTTTATTCCTCCTCCTTTGTCTCAAGGAATGAGAAGTGACTTCTTTCTGGAGGGACCGTTTATGCCACCCAGGATGAAACTTGACAGGGATCCACTTGGAGGGCTTGCTGATATGTTTGGACAAATGCCTGGTAATTGCTGTTACTTCAGTGAGGAAGTTTTTTACTTTCTTTAAACATGTTGATAAAGATATCCTGAGTTAATATATCCTCTTGTTTTTTTATGAATTCAGGTAGCGGAATTGGTACTGGTCCAGGAGTTATTCAAGATAGATTTTCACCTACCATGGGGCGACATCGGTCAAATCAACTTTTCAATGGCCATGGGGGACACCTCATGGCTCCTGTTCAATCCCACTTTGGAGAGCTAGGCAAATCCTTCTTGAAAAATCCAGTAAGTGACTTTGATAGAAGCAGAAATGCTATTTTTTTTTTAAATTTAGAAAGTGTACATGGCCGCCCATCATATATGCCATAATTCAGAGTGACTCACAGCAACAACAATAAAACTTATAAGAAGCAATAAAAAAACCAGCCCCCCCCCAAAAAAAAAAAGCACCCGGTACCCTCAAGCAACACTCCCTACTAATGATAACCATAATCATTTAAAACCACTGTTCCTTGTCCTGGTTTTTGGAACACCACTAAGAAGGTCTATGTTCTGTGTGACCAGCTTTCAAATGCTTGAAGACATGTGTCTCCTCAGTCTTCTCCAGGTTAAGCATACTCAGCACATCTAGCTGTTCCATATAAGCTTTTTCTTCTAGCCCCTTAACCATCTCACTTATTCTCCTTGAGACACATTCTAGTTTGTATTTTTGGAAGGATAACGACAGTGCCAAGAAAAAGATGCAGTGTTCTAGCTGTGATCTAACTAGCACAAAATAGAATGAAACAATTATTTCTCTTGATCTTGACACTGTACTTCCATTAATGCAACCTAAAATTGTGTTTTTTTCTTGCAGCTGCATTATGCCATGAGCTCATATTCCTTTTGTAATTTACCAAGTCACTCAGATATACTGTGCACATGCTGTTGCCCAGTATGGTCTCCTCCATTTTATACTTGTGTTCTGGATTTTCCATACCAAGATGTACTTTACATTCATTCTTGTTGAAATTCATCTTGTTAGTTTCTGTCCATTGTTCCAGCTTGTCAAATCCTCTTGAATTCTGATACTGTCCTAAGTGTGTATCTTGTTATCAGCCACAAACTTGATATCCATCTTTTGTTGTTTTTAACCCATCTTGTAAGTTATCCATGTTGAACAGTATAGAGCCTGGAATGCTCTGGAGTATGTTCAGCTAGTTCTGTATCCATCTAATGGTAACACAGACAACCTACGTTTTGTTATTTTCTGTGCAAGGATCTTGTGAGAAACTTGATTAAATGCTTTGGGAATTATATTATGTTAAATATGTTACGTTTGCTATGTCCCTGTAGTCAACTAAACAATAGAGAATATCAGATTACTTTGGCATGATAAACTCACACACTTGTTTCTCCTCAAGCATTTTTGTTGTCCAATCCCATCTTCCCCAGTAGCTGAAGGGAGGGATACTTCGCCTCTAGTACCTCTAGCTGCTCCTCCAAAAAGGCAGTCTGTCTGCAGTTGCTGCATGTATAGTTCTTGCCATCTTTTGGGAGGAAAACAAATACGTTGCTCCCCCTGTAAATAACAAAAGTAGTTATCTTTGTCCCCGTATTCGTCTAGTGATTTTTTTAAGAGCCTCCCCAGCATCAGTAGCACCCAGGGATCAAGGAGCAGAACTGATCAGTTGGTTCTTTTTTTCTGCTTCTTCTCTTTCCACAGGCAAGTTCTCTTTCCACACTTCTGTTTAGAATATTTTCTTTGGTTTCCAAAATTTAAAAAAGGTGAAGAGAGTAAAATTCCATTATTTTCTTTTTCATTATTTATGTGAAAATCAAAGCATCAGTAGCAACCCCCGATGCCGTAACTGATGCATCTTCTTTATGAACGCTTCTATAATGTAGTTGTTGGGATTGAGCCATAAATTAAGAATTAATACTTTGCCTTTTGATTAGATCATCTCCAAATTAACTTGCTTGGAAGAATAACCACTATTACTGTATAATGGTTAAGATGCTAGCTTACAACTAGAGACACCCAGGTTCAGGTCCACCCTTAGCCAAGGAAGATCAGTGGACAACTTGGGGCCAGTCACGTTCTCTAAACCCAACCTACCTCACAGGGATGTTGTGAGGAAAAATTGGAAGATGGAGCTCCTGGTGGAAAGGTAGGATAACAGTCTAACGAATGAATGATAATCTCTTCATAATGGTAGAAGGAATTCTAACAAGATTGAAAAGTGCAATATAAATAGAATATATGAAAAATGTTTTTATGATAACATGGTAAAGAGCAAGAGTCTACATTGATATTCTTTATTTTCTTTTCACTCTCTTGAAAACAGGGGCAAAGCCAACTATACCATAATCAAAATCAGGGACTTCTGTCTCAACAAGGACAGTCCAAGGATATGCCTCCACGGTTTTCTAAGAAGGGACAGCTTAATGCAGATGAGGTATGCCCTTGAAAAGGGAATAGACTTGGGTTTTTTAATGCAAAAAAATGCCCAATGATTATAACAAGACGCGTTATTACGAGGATCAGCACTGGAACTCTCCTTCCACCTTCCTGCTGTTCACCTTTTCCCCCAAGTTGTCTATCTTTTTAACTTTATTCCTCTTCCTCTCTTTCTTTCCTCCTCCCTTCTTGGAGTTTCCAGTGTCCTGTGAGCAAGATTATGAGATATGAGGGCAATCTCTTAATCATAAAGAAGGAGCTGTTGAAGTAATTTCAGATCCTGGGTGGAGATATAAAAGACCATGATAAACTTGTAATGAATTCCTTTCTCAAAAAAAATACGTTGTTGCTATAACTTATTGGTACTTTGGGATAACATACAACTCTGCTCTGGCTATATGTAGTTTTCACTGCTACCATAATAGAATTATACTCCAGATTTCTAATATCCAACTCCTTTTCACAGATTAGCCTGAGGCCTGCTCAGTGTTTTGTAGTAAACAAAAACCAAGTGCCAAAGCTTCAGCCCCAGATAACTATGATTCCTCCCAGTGCACAGCCACAACGTACTCAGACACCACCTCTGGGACAGGTAAATATTTGTTTAATAAGTTGTTTTAATCAAAACTTCCTAACATATTATAGTAGTATTAATTACACAGGTTGCATTCTAGATACCATATGGATTATTAAGGCATTACAATAATGGGGAGGGAACCATTAACTCTGTAGCCTAATTCTGTTGCTGTGGCTGTATATTTGAGAATATTGTGTCCTACAGAGGCACTTCAGAGCATTGCAGCACATGTCTCCAGTAAGTCATTTTCTTCTATTTAAGAGTTCAGAAGAACAAATGCTTAGCAAGATCCTGGAATTCTGCAATATTTGCTTGTTTGGGAGTAAATCCAGGTAAACAGTGAGATTTGATTGGACAACTAAATATTTAACAGCGTTTTTGCAGAATGTATGTGCTTAAGGGTGATGATGAAAGTGAAAGCCTTTGCTAGGCTATTCCACCACATTATTATTTCAATTTGCCACAGCGCCAGTGAGCTCTACTAATTAAGAATTGTTTGGTTAAAAGGATGCTAAATACTGCCGTTTGAAACTAGCAAGTGTTTTTTAAGATACTTATGTTACTGTAAGTATGACTTCTCTAAATTCTGGCCTTTGTTTTTTTTAAGCCACCTCAACTTGGTCTCAAAACAAATCCACCACTTATTCAGGAGAAGCCTGCAAAGACAAGTAAAAAGCCACCACCTTCTAAGGAAGAGTTGCTCAAGTTAACAGTAAGTTCAGTTAGTTTGCTCTCAGTAATTACAGTATGTGATATTGTAAAGAATTAGGGGAAACAAAAAAACTTTTCCTCCTATTTTAGGAAACTGTTGTGACTGAGTATTTGAACAATGGAAATGCCAATGATGCTGTCAACAGTGTGAGAGAAATGAGGGCACCAAAACATTTTATTTCTGAGATGCTGAGCAAAATAATACTTCAATCACTAGATCGATCAGATGAAGATAAGGAAAAAGCAAGTTCATTGATCAATTTACTTAAACAGGAAGGGATAGCTACTAGTGACAACTTCATGCAGGTAACGTATGTATTCATAAGTACACTGATGGCTTTGCATTGTTTGATGTCAGAACCAGACATGGAAGAATGTAATTAATGCTAGTGAACTTTTTTTTCAGGCATTCCTAAATGTATTGGACCAGTGCCCTAAGCTAGAGGTGGACATCCCTCTGGTAAAATCCTATCTAGCACAGTTTGCAGCTCGTGCCATAATTTCAGAACTAGTGAGCATCTCTGAACTAGCACAACCATTGGAAAGTGGCACCCATTTTCCCCTCTTCCTACTTTGCCTTCAGCAGTTAGCCAAGCTACAGGATCGGGAATGGCTGACAGAACTTTTCCAACAGAGCAAAGTGAGCATGCAAAAGATGCTGCCAGGTAAGGAACGAGAACACTGGTACATGGAGGGAATTACGATGTAGATGATACAAATACAAATGTACAGTTAGGAAGTATGGTTAAATCTTATGGACCCTTTAAAATGTTAGCTAAATTAAATTAATAAAATAAATAAATATTAGATTGACAAGCTGAAATAGTATTTTGGACAACTTTGTACCTGTATGTTACAGAGATTGACCAGAATAAGGATCGTATGCTGGAGATATTGGAAGGGAAAGGACTTAGCTTCTTGTTTCCACTTCTGAAACTGGAAAAGGAGCTACTGAAGCAAATTAAGTTGGATCCATCCCCTCAAGCAATCTATAAATGGATTAAAGACAACATTTCACCAAAACTACATGTAGATAAGGGATTTGTTAATATTTTGATGACCAGGTGAGAGATGCAACAGAAACCAGTAGTTGAATATCATACATAGCTAAATATGCTGTAATACAAACTGATTTTGGTAATGGTGGAGTTATTTCCCCACCCCATTATTTATTTATATATGTTGAGTGAAGAAATAACTCTTATTTGCCTTTTCTGCTGCTTTACACAGATGAGTATGTTAAACTCAAACAATTTACACCATTTCCTTCCAATTCTTTCAGTTTCTTGCAGTATATTTCTAGTGAAGTAAACCCACCTAATGATGAACCAGATTCTTCATCTGCTCCTTCTAAAGAACAGTTGGAGCAAGAAAAACAGCTGCTTCTTTCCTTTAAGCCAGTTATGCAGAAATTCCTTCATGACCATGTTGATCTACAAGTGAGTGCCCTGTATGCCCTCCAAGTGCACTGCTACAACAACAATTTTCCAAAAGGTAAGAATAAAACCTCTTCCCTCTTTTTTGTTTCACATGCATTTGATATGACCATATAGTGGGGGTGAAAGGGAATTCTAGCCAGATCTCTGGATAGCAGCTATCTGACAATAGGGAAGGGGTGTTTCCTAACTGTTTCTACAGTCATAGGCTGATACTTGGGATACAGATAGAGAAGTGCTTATATAAGTTGGTGATGGGTTTGTTTACAACCTTTTGTGGGACCAAGTGAAATGGCTGAATAATACATTTTAGTGCCACTGATGCTAAAGAAATGGCTACCTTAAAATCGCGATGCTTTAAAAGATCTATTAGCATGTAACACAAATCCTTCTGTATAAAAAAAGCAACATGTTCTCTTTGTTACAGGCATGTTACTGCGCTTCTTTGTGCATTTCTATGATATGGAAATCATTGAAGAAGAAGCTTTTCTGGCATGGAAAGAAGATATTACCCAAGAGTTTCCAGGGAAAGGCAAAGCTTTGTTCCAGGTGAATTACCTCATTGTACTTGTAGACTTATTTGGGAAAACAGAATATACTGTAAAAATCAGATTTCTGTAAAGTTTAAAATTAGGTTCATGAGAATGTGCCTTATGTTTTCAAGATAATAATTTTATTAAAGTTTACAAATACAAAAAATGAATGCAAACTAAGAAGAATATAAAAAGTACAAAGTACAAAGAAAAAAATAATAAAAGGGAAAAATGGGAAAAAAGATACATAAAAAATTACTCCTCCCTCCCTCCAGACAAGTATAAACAACTTCAGAGACTTAACACCTTCTCTAATGTTTTAATAATAATAATAATATAAAATAAATACTCTTCTTCCCATATCTAATTTCTTATCAATAAATTGTAAATGCTCATCATTCAGTCCTGATCAGCAAAAGTCCATTAAGAGCTACCAGAAATAATAGCATATGTATTTTAACCTTAATCAAATAAATCCATTTTATATTCCAACTTACTACTTTCTCTAAAAAATAAAGCAGAAGAAATCTCTCCCCATATCTTATCTGTTATCTATAAACAGGTCTTTAAAATCTCTCTCAAAAACTCCCAGAGCTCTAAAACCCGCCAGAGACAGCAATTTTACAATCTCTTTGCGGGGAGTTTCTGTATGGAGCAAACTTGTGGGTGATCCTAGTCCTCTCCTTGATCTGGAGAGGAGTTCTGAGGAGCCAGTCCATTCACCACTTCTTCATGGAGCCATCTTCAGTCTGCCATTGCTTCCCCAGAAGTCACGAGAATGTGCCTCATGTTTTCAGTAGGTTTTATACTGCTAATAAATTACTGTGTGCTCTAGTGGTTTCATATGTAGTTAATCTCTAGATACATTTGAATTACATTTCCTCCTTTTTCTCATTCTAATAACTGTTTGGGTTTAATTGCAGGTAAACCAGTGGTTGACCTGGCTGGAAACAGCAGAGGAAGAAGAATCTGAAGAAGATGCTGACTAAACCAGCCAAAGCCTTAACTTGTGCAAACATACTGTTGCTATGATGTAACTGCATTTGACCTAACCACTGCGAAAACTCATTCCGCTGTAATGGTTTCACGATACTTAAAGCAGTAGCGGGTCAGTAGGACTTGCTTCTGCATAAGGGTTTTTGTAGTATGTCTTAATCATAGTCTACCATAAAAATATTTTAGAGTATCTTTAATGTTTAGATAACAGTGTATTAGCAGCATGCAATAATTACATCATAAGTTCAGAAGCAGTCTGTGTAAGGATCTTCTTTGATGCCAGTTACCATAGGCTGTTTGTTAGAAATCTGAATAGCAACACTGAATACTGTAGAAATGCACTTTGCTCAGTGTAATACTTGAGTTGTTGCAATATTTGATTATCCATTTGGTTGTTACAGAGAATCCTTAACTGTAATTGATAGTGGTTGCCGTAATAGTATATTGCCTGTATTTCTACCTCTAGTAATGGGCTTTATGTGCTAGATTTTAATATCTTTGAGCCTGGGCAAGTGCACAAGTCTTTTAAAAAGAAACATGGTTTACTTGCACAAAAATGATCAGTTTAAAGAGGTGGATAGATGCCCTTGGAAGTGGTCTTTGTGGGTGTGAAACAAAATGGTGAGAAACTGAATTGGTCCCTATTATAGTATTGGAATTAAGTCTACTTAATTTATCAAGACATGTTCATGCCCTGATTTTATATACTTGTATCTATCAATAAACATTGTGATACTTGAATGTTTGTTGAAATGGCTACTATTTATATTTTCTTTGAAAATAGATTCTGAAGCAGGAATTACTATGTGACTTTCCATCAACTCCATTTAATTAGGTATATCTTGTAAGGTAACTTTTGTGGAGAAGGCAGTCCTGTTTCATTATTTCCCAATTGTGAATTATGAAATCGCCTGTCATAATGTGATTCATATGTCAAACTAAGATTCTCTTTGAGATCCATGTAAATCTGGATGAGAGCTCTTGTGAAAATGCTTGATATTTTTGAGTTCTTTATGAGGTCTTCTAAACCAGGGGAAGACAACTGAAAGAGCCAAGTGTCAAAAAGGTACATTGGTAAGGTGGTTTCCTGTTGCGCTCAAAATGTATTGGTTTTTTAAGTATTCCTAGAAATTCTGGGAGTTGAGGTTCAAATTTAATACATCTGGGTGGTGGAGTCTGGATAATGCTGTGTTACAATTCTGCAATCATGATTTTATGAATTGTAAGTCTTAGGCAGCAATATTAACATTACATTTTTCCAAAATTATAAAACATGGCATCTGAAGAACTAGGTTGAACTCTAGGTAGCTTGCTATTTTCAGATACAAATAGGCACTGTTGAGTGAATATGCCAGATTGTTTTGTTTGCATTTATACTACCTTGAAAGAAAAATATTGCATTCCCTTTATGTAAGTTTTAACATTTGAAATGTTAATATAAAGCCTTGGTTACTCTGCTGGGAAAAACTACAAAAGAAGGGGAAGCTAAAATGATGTAGGTATTGAAAGTCCTTTCCTATTCTAATGGACGGTGGGGGGGAGAAGGTAAAGTTATATAAAATTTAGGAATCCTGCCTCACAGCTCCAGAATTTGGCATCACTGGAATCAATAGGAGTGTCAAAAGGGAGCAGGACTACATAAATTAGGTACTTAGCATTGCCTTAAGTATTACCCTTGATTGACTTAAATGTATTCGTAGCTATTGTCTGCATTTGAATTTCTATGGACAAATACTGTATTTTCCAAGTATTATTCTCTGAAGCTAATCATTCCTACCCTACCTGTCATGAGCCACTTCACTGACTATTGGTAGGAACCGAATGCTTGATTAGATAAAAAAAAAAAACCCAAAAAAACAGGACAGATGTTAACAGCATTTTCCAGAGTTCAAAACACCCACAATATTACAAATGTTGGCTTTAATAATAAAGCCGTACCTTTCTATCACCTGCTTACGCTCAACAGAAACTCTTGCACTTGCATATGTCTTGCACTTGCAGTATGTAAACTCCAGGCTCACAGGTATGAAGGTGGAAGGGGGGCTTATGGTAATTTTAGCCTTTACTGCCCTTGGATTCAGTGTTGCTATCGTCAAATACACTGGAGAAAATATTAAAAATACATTTGTTGCCTGAAGTTGGTGGACAGTTGAAATTTTGTTACTGGTCAAGAGGAATTGGTATAGGTATATGCTGCTTTTTATTACCTTTTTTTTTCTGGCACTATTAAGTTACTATCTTAAATGTTCTGTAGTAGTTTAGTTTATACACTACACTTAGTCATGGCCCATTCAACTACTGTAATAAATGGTAATGATTTGGATTTACCTAATATGCAAAGCCCAAACTAAAGAAACTACATAATGGATTAGCATAATCTAGTCTTGTCTGCAGTTAACCTTTGTTCCCCCTCCAAGCCTCTACCACATCCATTTTACAGAACATGGTTTAATGTGGGTAGAAACCTTACAAAAGCAGAATAACCTGTATATTACATTGATAATATAAGGCATTGATAATTATGATTTGTCTTTTATATGAAAGATACAGTGTGTTTTTGTCATGTTTTTGCCATCTTGGTGGTTCATATTCTTGTAATTGTTGGCTATGAAATAAACAGTTGTATCAGTAATATAAGCAATTTAGTCAGATCTCAGAGAGACCTGACAGTTCTTTGAATTGTAGGTTTGAGAATAAGAATTGTACCTGTGTGGATATTGAATAAACTATAGAGCACAGGGGTATGCACAAACTGGAAAATAGGTTTGATTCCATAGACAAAACAAACATGCTGGGATTTTCGGCAGGACTGTTTTGTGAAGATCATGGTCCCGCTGAACTGAAAGTCGGAACAATTTGGTTCTGGCTTTCATCTGAGAAAAATGCAGAGGAATCTTTGGGGCAAGTAGGGCAAGGAGCCGATGCACCTGACCTTCCACCTGGCCTGTGTGTCAGCTTGACTACCTGATCTCCCTGCTGCCACACCTGAAAGCACGGCATCCGTGACTGGCCCATCCACCCATCCCTGATTTTAGCACCTTCATACCCAGTAACTGCTGCCACCTTGTTCAACCAGCCTACCCACTCTCCCACCATCTTCCATTTACCTTCCCACCCCTGCCCTCAGCAGCAGCTTTTCATTTTCCCTGCTGTCCCCACCCTGATGCACTTTAGAACTAACCGCACATTCCTGACAGCTTTGTCCTGGTTTAAATCAACCTTCACTACAGCACAGAACTCATGCTTTTTCAAAAGGATACTAAAAATGCTCACAAGACCTGACAAGCACTGTGGAACACACCAGTCAAGTGTTACACTGGCATATACATAGAGTCCCCTTCGGGGGAGATGGTACGATAATAGAAAATTAATAAATAAATAAATAAATATGCCTCTGCAGAAGCCAGGGGTCCAGTCCCCACTACATGGCCATGGCCATGAAGTTTCTCCTAAATTGCTGTGGACAGTTCCCAGCAACCTAGAGATGTCTCCTTTCCTGGGCTTACATGGTAGCCGTGCGATCCTAGGGAAATAGGAAGTGGCAACAGAGTATGAAGAACCCTCTCTCCTGAATGGAACCAGCCCATCCTATTCTGCTTAGGACCCCCAACTTATGAAGGGCCCAGAGGCTATCAATGACCCTGACATGGAACGGCCTCTCTGGTTCAGTTGGCCACCTCCTGATGGGCTCTTGAGGACAGCTCTCTGTCTTTTCTGTTTTCAGGAGGGATTGTATTTTACATGCCAATTGCTGTGGTTGGGATTCAAAGAAGGGCATTTATGATGGGTTCATTTTAAGTTTTTGACTTGTAAATTGCCCTGAGTCAATCCAATTGAATGATACAGTATGTATTTGTACATGTATTTCATAATTATATTTATTATCATAGTATTAAAAATGGCATATTTTCCTTACTTATTCATCCCAAATGCAGTCGTGTCATAAATGCTGAATAAGTAAGAATATAAGAATAAGTAAAAAAAATTGATTGATCTCAAAATATTTTATGCTACATCAAAGCTTATTCTTTCAGCTTTGTAACATCTGCATGCAGGAATAACATAGATTGGCCTTTTTCTCATGTGGGCTGGTTGCCTCTTGTTTCACAGCATCAAACTGGGTTATGCAGCAGCATCAAAAGGATGTATGTAAAGGATGGCTTAGAAGAACTGAGATCCCATTCAGCTACTTAAGCAGGCCTCTAGAACAACTTGTAGCTGGAAGGGTATTTGAAGGAAGGAAATGAAACAGATAGCTCCTTTTTAACTTTCTATAAACTGGATAACAAGTCAGTTGATTGTGAAGTGAGAGACCTCAAAGAGACATCATTGCTGATCAATTGTTAGGTGATGAGTGTGGAGCAGGAAGGAACTAAATCCTATTTTCATCTTCCATCTCACTGGCCTGCCTGCTCACTTAGGCCAACTAATTATTATTGATTTATGTGATAAATGGATGAGAAGGCATGATTGAATCAGGGTCTCAGGAACAATTTTAATGACCTAAATTGGTACCAGCAAATCTGTTGATTTAGTAGGTCTATTACAGCAGTGAGCATCTTATTAAAGAGGTACTAGTTTACCCATAATATTTCTGTTGATCAGTAGCCAGATATCATAAGAAATGTCCCCCTATTGCTAGAGAATAAAGAAGAGATTGTGATCTGTGTAAACAGCAAACATAAATATTTCCCTGTTAGTAGGTTTATTTATATGAGCAGTAGAACCTGCCTGTATTTGAAGGGTCTGTATTCTATTCTTTTTCTCTTGCCTGTATAATACAGTATATGGGCAAAAAGGCAATACAGATGAAATGAAAAGTCCAGGGGAGTAGAGAACACTTGGTCCAACTGATTGCTAAGTCAGTTTTTTTATTAACTTCATGTTTTACTTATATTTTGGAAAGGTTTTGCATAATGATACTGCACCTAGTTCAAACTCCAGTCTACCACAGATGTGTGTACTTTGTCTTACTGAATTACAGAAGAAAATGCTGGCTAGACAAAGCAAGAAAATAATGGAGTATTTCTGGTTTCCAGGTGATGGTCTTAATGAAGAATGATGGGGAAAGATAAAAACAACACACCAAATGTACTTATGAGAAAAAGAAAATGGTACTTTAACTATAGAACAATAATGGATGATCAGACCTCTTGTGTCCTTATATCTATCTAAAGTAACTTTAGTAATAATGCAATAGCTGCTCTCTGCCCTAGATAGTGGCTTTCTCTTGGTTCTGCACTTATCAGCATGTCCCATAAGAACTTAACATGCTGATCTCATAATATATCATATAAAAAGAGCCAGTTTGGTCTAGCAGTTAAGGCAACGGGCTAGAAACCAGGAGACTGAGACTTCTAGTCCCGCCTTAGGCATGAAAGCCGGCTGGGTGACCTTGGGCCAGTCACACACACACAGCCCAACTCACCTCACAGGGTGGTGGTTGTGGGGAAAATAGGAGGAAGGAGTATTAGGTATTTTCGCCACCTTGAGTTATTCATAAAAAAAATAAAGGGATAGAAAATAAATAATAAATAAATGTATGTAGGGCCATAGGAGAGGCATGGTGGCTCAGCGGGTAAGATGCCAGGCTTGTCGATCGGAAGATTGCAAGTTCGGAGGTTCGAATCCCTAGCCCTGCGTGCGGAGTGAGCTCCCACACTAGCTCCAGCTCTTGCCAACCTAGCAATTCGAAAGCATGCAAATGCAAGTAGATGAATAGGTACCACTTCGGTGGGTAGGTAACTGTTCCGCGCGCGTCATGCGGCCACATGATTGTGGAAGCATCTTCGGACAACACTGGCTCTTTGGCTAACAAACGGAGATGAGCACCAGCCCCTAGAGTCGGACACGACTGCACAAATGTGCGGGGGGAACCTTTACCTTACTAGGGCCATAGAGTCAATGAAATGCTCACTTGCCCATTGCCCTCTGAGATGTGAATTCCTTATGTACCATGAGCAAACGTTACATGTCTTAATCTGACAATTTCAATGGAACTGATTCCAGAATAACTGCATTTCATTTGAGGACTGAACTGAATTATGGACAGGGAATCCATATGGAACAGCCCATTAATTTATATGGCATCAACTTCATTTTGATAGCTTACTAAAAAAAATACATTTAAAACTGTGTTATAACATACTATACTATATGCCAAATTGTAATCCAATGTATAAAGATATGGATAACTCAAGCTTTTGAAAATATACTCCAAAAACTTACAATGAACCATGTCAAAGGCCTTTTGATTAGAACAGCTGACTCCAGCTTATCTGCTGTATCCAAAATATAATCATCAAGCAAATATTATTTGATACCTGTTTGAGTTTTATAAATCCGATTGAGTTGGATAAATTATAGATAGTATCATATTCTATAACTTTTTAGCTAATATTGCTGTTAATATCTGGGCATCAACATTAAGCAACAACATCTGTCTATAACTAGCACATGTAATAGAGTCTGTATATGTTGCCTTGAGCTCCTAGAGCAGAGCTTTCCAAACTCTGTGTCGGGAGGGCTGCAGTGTCTGGGTGTGTCTTGACTGCTGCTGCCTCCGAGCCCTGCCAGGATTCTGTGCAGGTCCTAGTGCCTGCCTTGTGCCCTGCTGTAAGAGAGAGTCGCGAAATGATGCATGTCCAAAAAGTGTGTCACCAACATAAAAATTTGGAAAGCTCTGTCCTAGAGAAAGGTTGATTATAAAGGGAACAAACATAATTGGCATCTTTTCTATCCTGAATTATTGAGCACGCCAGTAAATATTTTAAATTCTCTACACAGGTCATTCATTAGGAAGGCAAATTTTAAGAGATGGTAAGGATTATAAAATTTCTACCTACCAGTGCTCTTGGCCTTTTCTTCATCATCAATCATGGGAATTGAAGGGTTTATTTTTCTTAATTCACTTATTCCGTCTCTCTGAAGATACTTTTTATTTAACATATTGTGTCAGGATGTCTTTTTTTAAAAAAAACAACTCAGTATTTGAACAAGAGCATTTTCTGTTGGATTCCTAAAAGTAGCCCCTTGGCAAAGTGTATGTATTGTAGATCAAAAGCTCCATTGTCTAGCTGCAATTCTAGGATCACGTCTTTACAATACAACAGGGACCACCAAGGGACAAGATTAGCATCTCCTCCCAGAAATTTAAAAATATGGTTAAAATGAACCATAAATATATCCCTTAATTTAAATGTTTCAAATAGAAAGTTTTGTACGATACCCAGATTCTTTGTTCATTTTATTTTAGATTTTACAGTAAAATTAACCAGTCAGATTATCAGAGCTGCCTGAGTTATGAGTCTTCAAAGGCACGTTTTGTAAAGCTACTGTATTCACATCTTGGCTGCCTCTCTACAAAAGGAGTCAAATCCCAGAGCAGCAAAGAAATGGATCTCTCCTGTGAAACGCAGAGAATAGCCATGAGTGCAACCCACACAAAATGATATTCTGAGACTCCCATATGAGAAGCTTCCAAACAGAACAACTTTTAATATAAAATATTCTTGGCACTTGTCCCACACAAACTAAGAAGTAAATAAAGTTAAACATTGTGGTCAACTTGTCTCCATTTGTTAAGGCTAAGTGGCACAGAGGTACTACTGGGTGGTCCACTGTAGGATAAGCTATTTTTTTTCTCTTCAACCCCCCCCCCCCAACATTTACTGCAGATGACTTTGAGCCATCTCAAGCAGGTTTGATCGACTGCCGGGGGAGGAAGAAAAGAGTAAATTTCATTCCCTAATGGATGAATAAATTCTTGCTAGAGAAAATAAAACTTTATCCACAGAATGAGATGGGAGGGAGCAGAGTTTGTGTCACGCTAAGCTATTTGCTCTCTGCACTGCTTACCACAAATTTGTATAGAGCTCCAGCTTTTTTTCTTACTGTTGTTATGCATTGATTGGTTTCACTGATGCACAACACACAATTCTTCATTTCACCTGGCACTAAGAGGCAGGGGAGAAGGCATGAAGTTGGTATGACTGAAAACCCATTATTTGGAGAGCTTTATGGAAAACATGAATTTTGGAATACCAGAAGCCAAAAAGACATTTTGTACTAATGGGGGGGGGGGGGGAATATAGAAGCAAAATGTAGAGAAGAGCATATGATAAGAATAAGTGGAGGCTTATGCTGATAGAACCCTTTTCAAGGACACCATCTCTAACTGAAGGAAGTATATCCTGCATTTCACCAAACTTTATATTTTTAATTTGTCCATTTCAAGGAGAGGAGCTGGACTCAATCCAGAGGTTTCATAATGTCTGCCAATACACTGCTTATCTCACAACTGACAATTCCCTGAAGAGAGTTATAAGAACTAAAGGAACACAGTGTCAAACAAAATGTACCTTTAAAAACTAAAGTCTCTCTCAAATCAAGCTTGAATCCTGGTGACTTCTGGGACACTGACGTTTTGTCAAAAACGCAGCAGTGGTTTGCTATTGCCGCCTTCCAGCATCTTTTGGCATGGGTATTGGGGTTTTTTTTTTAACTGCCCAGTCTAGGATTTCTAGCTGTCTCCCAAAGGCAGCTGGGTCTCAGCTTTTCAAGATCAGTCAAGGTCACTTGCTGAAAAAACATGATTAAAACATGCTTAGGCTAGTTATGTGTCTTACGTTATAAAATGTACTCCAGATGTACTCCACACCTGTGACCAGGCATTTCAGTTAATTTTGAACCTGGGTCTAGCATTCTTTTGAAGTGGTGCAAGAGAATGGATGTGCTAGAAATAGCTTGGAAGTAGCCTATGATGCACACACAGTGATATGAGGAAGGCAAAAAGATGTCCCACTCCAAAATACATAGGAGTATACCTATGTGAAGCAAAAGCAGTGGAAAACTGTAACATACTCATTTGGGACAGAACTAGTGATGTGCAGCTACCAATCTCCGTACCATTCCCAAGTTAAATCAACCCTCAATGCAGCAAGAAAGCCAGTTAGGTGTAGTTATGAAGGCATCAGGCTAGAAACTGGGAGACTGTGAGTTCTAGTCCCACCTTAGGCATGAAGCCAGCTGGGTGACCTTGGGCCAGTCCCCCTCTCTCAGCCCTAGGAAGCAGGCAAGGGCAAACTGCTAAAATCTTCCCAAGAAAACTGCAGGGACTTGCCCAGGCAGTCGCCAGGAGTCAAAAACTGACTTGAAGGCACAGATACAAAATGCTATGCAGCAAAGGACAAACAGCATTTATCTTTTTTTAAAAAAAATACAGGTCTAGTGCTCTTTGAAAATATTCATCCAAAAGGTTCCTGCAGTGCAGCTTGTACATGTGCAGATCACAACCCAGTAATTGTAAGATTAAACAGAGGAATCACCAGACTGAAAAGGTGGAGGCTCAGCGAACTTCTACTACTGCAAGGGGACATCAAATTGGAGTGCCACCAGGAATTAGTTTCTTCTCAATTTAACTTCTGATGTTTCTTTATCTACAACAGGGGTTTTCAAACTTTTTCAGGCCATGGAACCTGTTTATGACACGAAAACAACCCAAAAACATTCTTGGATCCCCTGATCCAGGAGGCAAAGCTCTAATGTGGAGTCCTTGGTGCTCTCTGAGCCTTGTCTCTGAGCTCTCATGACCCAACAGCAGGGTTCTAATTTGAGTAAGGATTACCAAAGCAGATTTTATAACTGTAACAAGGAGATTGACAGGAAATGCATCATAAGGAAAGGCAAAGCCTGGCACCTAGCTAACTACATCCTACCAGGAAGAGATTCCAAAAGCAGTGCTCTGTGTGTGTGTGTGTGTGTGTCTAGGAAGAAAGGTAAAAGGAAGTAACCTCGTTGACAAAGAACAGGCACAGTGAAAGTCAGAGAGTAAATCTGTAGCTCTTGATCTACCCGTTCTCTCTGGTGATCAGAAGATATGAGGTGATGAAAAGTCAGTGCCACTGGATTTGGACCACCACCAAGGACTGCTCATATTCCACCTGCCGCTATCACCGTAGCAGAGGTAGCCAATCAGGATTTTCTAGGGACAATTTTTTAAGTGGGAGTACTCACACAAAACTCTGACTATCCTGCCAAATCAAAGTTGGCAAATATGGTTTATCATCTCAGTGAGCCAAGTTGCTGAGCAAATATTTTGTGTATTGTAGAACACACAGAAATGTAAATACAAGAGTATAAATGCTGTAAAATGGACGACAAAATGCTTGGAAACTGTAACATTAAAGTTAGCTTGAGGAATGAAGAAATGGACAATTCATAGTTAGGTTGTACTCCTCTAATATGCAAGAACAACTGTGGAGATATGCCTTTCCTACAGACTTGTTAAACCAGCTTAGCCACATTTTTTTAATCTAACACAATGGTCTGGATTCAGAGTAACACAGCAGATTACAGAGTTGTCATTGGAATCAACACATACACCATTATGATGTACTGTAACTATATCAAATATAACCATTCGGGTCCTGGAGCTTTCTTTAATTTCAGATGCTTCTTAGTTTCAACTTCTGTTATTGGTTTATTGAGAACTTCCTTTTGCGGATTTGTAAATTGTAAATTTGTAAATGCTTACAGTATAGACTGAAATGCAATGTTATAATCATTTTGTATGTGGCATAGCTCTTGTTCTTTTTCAGAATGGATGGTAGAAAGTGTCCAATTGCTGAGTCATCTTTCCTCTATATACAAAACTTGAATGTAACTCAATTCAGGCACACTCCAGATGACTTCACAATGTAAATAGCTCCATATACACTGACTCCAATTTTTCAATGAATGAAAAATGAATTTTCAATTAATGTTATCTGTTGTTTGGGAACCTTCACAGACGTTTGTGAAAACTTCCACAAGTGTTTGTACTATCAGGATCCTTACTCAAGTAGAAACTTTCACACACACACACCTGTACATGTACATCCTGTGGGCAATCTCATACAAAGGGTGGGGCCAAATTGCATTGTTTACCTGTTAATCTTATGTAATATGTATGATACTAAAATAGGAATTGAGAAACTCTGTTCCATAATTGTTGTTGATACCTTGGCTTTCTATGTTCCTTAGGCAACGTATGAAATTGACTTTAATCTTCTATCAAGTGTAGACAAACTCTACAGTATATAGTAGAAGGAGCCACTGTAAAGCAGAGACTAAGGCTAGCAGACAAGATGAACATTAGAAACTATGAAAATCGTTCTAAGCTTTGCTGTGCGTTAAACCTAATTATAATAAGGCTTGAGATTACTCATTATTCTCACTGTTCAACAAATACTGATGACATCTGCCCAGCGTGAAGGTGACCGATTATTGTTTCATAAATGAAAGATGACAAACAGCTGTAAGCAATGATTCTAAGTTCTTCTACAATGAATTTAACCAGCTTCTTGTCCCTGTTAGTTTCATTTTTCTTCCGCCTCACATTTCAGAAGAATCGCTCATGATCAACAAATATTTAAGACAAAAACTAAACCATGCACAAATAATTATTTTTTCCAAGTGTCCTACGCAAAATAACCATTAACATTTTTCCTTCTTATTCTGATCAACTATTTTTATATGTGCTTCAAGTATTTTGCAATTTTGGCAGAAAAACAGGCTTCCCTATACTGTATTTCAATGCATAAGAAATCAACAATCAGAATATTAATAATTCAACACTTAATAACTCTCAAAAATTCTCAAGCACCATGCAGATAGGTAACCAAAACCTCTAGTCAAAACACCAGGCATTTATACCTTTTCTGCAGATCTTAAGATCACCTCCGCCACTTAATGCACTATTTTGGAGTTTTTCTTTTAAATTATTTAACAGAAAAAGCAATGTACCCACAAATAATAGCTGCTAGTTATAATGAGTCTACTATGGAGATTCCCTGCTTTGGACTTCCCATATTTATCTAAGTCAGGGCTTTCCAAAGTTTTTCCCGCGACGGCACACCAACTGGCGTTGGTGTGTCGCCGCGGGAAAACCCGGAAGTGCAGCAGCACACAAAAACCCGGAAGCGCTGCTGCCGCTTCCGGATTTTTTGCGCTGTAATTGGTGTGTCACCCCGGGAAAACCCGGAAGCGCTGATGATCAGCGCTTCCGGGTTGTGTGGCGACACACCAGACTGTGTGTGGAGACACACTTTTGTGTCGCGTCACACAGTTTGGAAAGCTCTGATCTAAGTGGTCACTGCAGGAGCAGAAGCTTTGACTATTTTGCCAGTCATATTCTTAATGTTTCACTAATAAGGCAAATGAAATCTCTGTTTATGTAATGTTCCCTGTATCACTTGTTGAGCAAGAAAATGGAAATTATTCCTGTGAATATGGTATGACAACCACCTCTATTGAGCTGCTACATAGACTTGAGTTAAGGAAATCTCCCTCTTCTTAAATGCTGGTCAGGTAAGAAAAGCATGCCAATTTTATGAAGAGATACTCTAATCACACCTTTAAGGTCTAGCTATAACTCTGATTCAACAGATGAAGCAGCAAGAATTCCAACAATAAGTTTGGCAATCCTTGTAAGACTGAACTTGTCGCAGCCTCTCCCTTTTTTGTTAGTGGACTTTGGTATACCTTTGCTTAGCTTTGTAGATTAACTTTATGGAATGAGGATGAGAGACTTCTAACTCAACAGACTTTGCTGAACCACAATTCCTAACAGCCACAGCTGGCATGGCCAATCATGATTTTTTAATCCTACAACATCCTTGTTATAAAATATCAGAAGCCAAACACACTGCAGAGAATAGCCAGAATATATCATATCAGATATAGTCACCATGTTATCACACTTTAAGGAAAATGTGAACCAAGTAATGCTATTAATCTACGTTTACATGAGTGTTTACCTTCATTACCTAGTTCATTTGATCAAATCATTCCCATATTTCTAGTTTGCTATTGCTGGATAAGAACATTTATTGAATCATAATAAAATTGGACATTTAAAGACAGAAAGGCCTAGCTATCTAATGCAAATATTATCTAGTTCGGCTAGCAATTCCTTTGATTAATTTATTTTGCAGTATATTAGTAACAAGACTGTGTGTGGTAACCATCTTGTCTTTGTAATCAAAAGCATTTAATGTGAGTCAGGAGGCCCATGTGGTCCCGAGATTCACAAAAACAAAGGTTTTTTTTTAAACAATCAAGATTTAGAAAAGATGAAAAACTGGATCCTACTAGAGGAATAAATCATTTTTCTTTAGCAGGATGAAGAAATGTTTTTCTTTCTGAACATTACTACTACTTATATTAGTGACAAGAATGCAAAATTTATTATAGCCCTTTTAATGTGGGATATATTGCTTTAGTAAGGCTGCAGTTCTATACCTTCTTACCTGGGTTTAAGTTGCACTGAATTCAATGGAACATATACATGAATACTCCTCCAATGAACTGCACTATAAATAAGGGGATTAAAACCTATCAAATTATTTCTTCTATCCTGAAATTCCAGAGCTTTGTTGAACAATTATAGTAATAATAGGACTACTCACACAGGTATGAAGTAAAAATACAGAGTGTCTCAACATTCAGTTCATTAATTAATTACATGAGAACTTCGGCAACAAATGAAAATTACTTCTTTTAGGGCTTATTAGAATTACTCAAGAGGGAAAATACAAGAATACTACATGTAAGTTTTTTCATGTAAGATAGTAGTATCAAAAACTAGTCTGTTATCATTTCTACCGTTTCAAAATTACAGATCAAAACATACAGGCTACTAAAATTGGCAGACAGCAGATTTCACGTGGGCTTTGCTGTTCCTGTCAAACACAGTTATTGGAAACGGGGGTTTGAACAGAAAGGGCAGGATAATTGCAACCTTCTAAATGGTACTAAACTACAGCTTTCAGCAGTCCTAGGCAGAACATAATAGGAGATGATGGGAGTTGTAGTTCAGTAATATTGCCCATATGCAGCTTTTGCACCTCTGACATAAAGGCATGGATTGGAAATGGGCATTCAAGGAATATTTTCCAAATCTAGGTAATTTATAATTTGAAATTAAACTCTGCAGATGCCCAAGCTTAACCATTCAAGATTACTGGAATACAATCCTTTAACAAAATGTTAATGCTGAACTCAAAAGGATTTATTTCAGAATACAGACTTGTCAAAAGCTGTAATAAAATGGACAACTCTGAACAGATGATAACAACTTTTATTAGATGCCACAAGCAGATCATTTTATCCCAGAAGGGCTCTTGTTCCATATTGTAATTTGGCCACATTATAAACCTATCATTCATCCACAGACCTGTAGCATTTTTTAAAATAAAAAAAAATCTGTTTTTAAATTTAGAATTTTACTACAATAGGCATGTACATAACAAAAAGAGCTAGCTAGCCAGAGTGACAGCTTTGGAGACCCATTCTTTACACCACTTGAAAAAGTATCGGAACTTCTAGTAAGACTAGGCAAGGCAAGACGAGCTACAGTCTTCCATCTAGATCAATGCGCTTCATTTCAGGGCATTTCTCTCAGGTGGTTCAAGCGAGCCGATCTGGATGCAACGTTGCCATTTTGACCATTTGGCTCATCTTCAGGTAATATATACATTCCAACAAAGTAAGCTTTTAAGTGTCCTATGCAGAATACTTAATGCCAAACATGGTACTTAAGTAGCTCACGTACGCTAAAGGAACACTAGGATCTAGTGAATGTGTAGTTCAGTAGAAAAATGTTGTAGGAAAAGTTTCAAGACTTTTTTTTCCTAAAGCAGAGCTATGCATGTTTTTAAATCAGTTTTCAGATATAAATGATGGTTGTCTGTCCTTCTCATTACTCTCAGATCAACATGTATTTACAAAGAAGTTTATAAAAAACAGGCCGCAACTGACATTTAATCACTATCATCGGATCCATGATACGAGCCTCGTTCGGAAGCCTCATTGTTGGATGCCTCTGGCTCAGACTCGTTACCCGAGCCTTCGTTATCAGAGACTCTCTCTGAATCTCTGTCAGAATCAGCGCTGCGGGAAGCTGGGTGAGATTCGTTCTCAGAACCACCAGATGGACTTCTTCCCGACTGCACAGACTCGTTATCCGACTGTTCTGAATCAGACTGTCTCCTCTTTCTCACTGACCCATCGCTGTCTGAGTCTTCATCTGAAGGGTGGGCACTGGATCGCCGTGGACTGCCTCCCTCACTGCCAGACTTGTTACTGTGGTCCAAATCACTGTCAGACACAACATTTTTGTTACGCTGCTGCTCTGCGTCGTCTGAGTCACTGTTGCTGTTCCTGGCGTTGCTGTGCAAGCATAGAAGAAAAAATAAAATGCAAACTTCTGAAGCAGAACATTAAACTGTATAAGAAATACTACAAGTTCCTGGGAGTTATGTTGATTCTGTCCAGCAATAGAAACCTTATGCCAAGAAAGTTAAATGAGACACCATTTTGTGAGAATTTGTTCTCGTTTCTGGTTGCATCTATCAACCATACGGTGAATTAAGATTGTCCTTAAGGTGATATCTCTATAGCTTCTGAGATGTCAGCATACACCTTTTCATATAATTTTGTAGCCAGGAAGGAAAGTACTGATTAACCACATTTACAAATTTCAGGAAGTTTAATTATGCATAATAGCACCCTAGGCATTACTGAAAATATTTTGAATGAAACCATTTCAAATACGAAAGACCATTTTTGATCTTGAGACGGGGTTGTTTCAACCTCAAAAACACTTTCCAAATGCTCTAAATGACTAGCTTGGAGTGCAAAACAGCTGCTTCCCATTTGAAGCAAGGTATTTCTTAATTCAAATGGCTTGAATCAAAACGTTTTGCATACCACTAGTGCTTTTAGTGGGTTTTCCACCTAGATACAGAATTATCCCATGCACAGTCTGTGGCTTGAATCATGTCAACTAGATTTCTATTTTTTCAGTCAGACTGAAGAAGCTCCTTGGATAAGGAGTGAAACGTTTCTACTGAGAAAATAGAAATCCAGTTGACATGATTCAAGCCAGACTGTTCCACCTGGATGACTGAGAACCTTCATCGACATATCCCATGCACAGAATCAGAATTAATTACACTGAGAATGAAGGCCAAACAGAAGCTGCATCTCATGAGGCAACCATACATTTCCTTCCTTAGCCTAATACTTCTTTGGGTCCAAATGGAGTGTTCCCAAAAAAATGCACAGAACAGTTTAATATAACCAACCCATTACAAGTAGTCCTCACTTAACAACCACAATTGGGACCATGAACTCCACCACTAAGCAACACAATCGTTAAGTGAAACATCATGTGACTGCCCCGACTCACGTCAGTTCTGCTACGGTCGTTAAGCAAATCACCCGCGGTCATTAAGTGCAACATCACGTCACCATGATTTGTGACTTCCTGCCAGCTTCCCCATTTACTTTGCTTGTGGGAAGCCAGCTGTGAAGGTTGCAAATGGCATTCATGTGACTGCGGGACTGTCATGGGTGGCTCGGAGTCCGAGGAAGGGCAGCCAGGCCCTGGGACAGCTTTGGAGGGTGTGCAGGCAGCGACGGACGAAGGTCCGCCTGGGCAGGCAGAGAAGGCGGGGCTGGCCAATGAGCAGCAGGGTCAGGTGTCGCTGCTCAGCGGGGATGAGGATGCAGGGTTGCCACCCCCTCCCAGCCCGAGAGCAGAAAGGAGAGAACCGTGGAGGTCGGAGAGGCTATGCACAAGAAAGCAGTCCCGCCCTTCTAAATAAGCTCCACCTGGATCGGAATTCTTGGGAGTCCAGGAGTGGAGGCTAATGGATTTAGAGACTCGGGGGGCTACAGGGCGGGACAGGCCATTGAGGTGGTGATGGGCAGGGGATATTATGACGGGAGTCGGAGGGCGGGCCATCGTAGGGGAAGACGCCCCCGGTGTTTATTACCAGTGGCGTGTTCTGGCCCTCTGTGCTCATACCTAGGCCCTGGTCAGCAGATGCGTGGTTGCCCTGATTTCCGGCTGTTGCTATGTAATGCCAGGTCAATAAATAACAAGGCCCCCCTCATTCACGATCTGATTTTAGAGGAGGGGGCAGACCTGGCATGTATTACGGAAACCTGGCTGAGCCCGGAGGGAGGTGTTCCTCTCTCTGAAATATGCCCAGCTGGGTTTCAGGTTTGGCATCAGCTGAGACTTCAGGGCAGGGGAGGAGGAGTGGCTGTTGTCATCAGGGTGTCTCTAGTGGCTGTCAGGGGCCCTGCTCCGCAAGTCACCGGGTGTGAGACCTTGTTATTCAAGTTGGGTTCTCGTGAACAGTTGGGAGTGTTGCTATTGTACCAGCCTCCCTGCTGCGTGGCAACCACCCTGCCTGAGCTGCTGGAGGCCATCTCGGGGGTGGCGGTTGAGTTCCCCAGGCTTATGGTCCTGGGGGGCTTTAATCTGCCCTCCTTGGGGCAGGCCTCAGAAGCGGCTCGGGAGTTCATGGTCACCATGACGACCATGAGCCTGTCCCAGATTATCCAGGACCCGACTCGAGATAGTGGCCTCACCCCAGATTTAGTTTTCTTGTCGGAGCAGTGGCAAAGTGATCTGAGGGGAGAGTTACACCTTTTCCCTTTGTCATGGTCAGACCACGCCCTGGTGACCGTGAGATTTTCCTATGCCGCTCCCCTCTGCAGGGAGGCTGGACCTATTCGATTGGTCCGCCCCCGGCGACTGATGAACCCGGTAGGGTTCCAGAGGGAGCTGGGGGTTATACCTGAAGATCTGCTGCACGGTCCAGCAGAGGCCCTGGCAGCCGCCTGGAATAGAGAGGCGGCAGGGGCCTTGGACAGGATCGCGCCTATGCGGCCTCTCTTGTCCAGTCGGGCCCGAAGATCCCCCTGGTTTACGGAGGAGCTGAGGGCTCTGAAGAGGATTAAGAGACGCCTAGAGCGCCACTGGAGGAAGACAAAGACTGAATCCTACCGAACACAGGCTAGAGCCGCTATTAAGGCCTACCTTGTGGCGATAAGAGCAGAGAAACGTCAATATTTCTCCGCTCTTATTGCATCTGCGGAATGCCGCCCGGCGGCCCTGTTTAAACTTACCCGATCCCTTTTGGGGAAGAGGGAGGTAGAAATTCATCTCCAGGGCCGTGCGGAAGAATTTTCTGGGCATTTACTGGATAAAATTGCTCGGATTCACTCTGGGTTGGACTCAGAGTGTGAGACAGAGTCTGAAGAGATACCCAAGGAATGTACTTACTTTGTTAACTGGGAACGGTTTGAGCCTGTTGGACCCGAGGAAGTGGACAGAGTTCTCCGGACTGTAAATGCCACCACCTGCCAATTAGATCCATGTCCCTCCTGGCTGGCGAAAGCAGCTCGGGAGGTGACTTCCAGTTGGGTCCAGACGATAGTCAATACATCGTTGGGGGAGGGGGTGTTTCCGGCAGTTTTTAAGGAAGCGCTGGTACGCCCTCTCCTCAAGAAACCATCGCTGGACCCTACTGTACTGGATAATTTCCGTCCAGTCTCCCACCTTCCCTTTTTGGGGAAGGTGGTTGAGAAGGTGGTGGCGTTGCAGCTCCAGAGGATTCTGGACGAAACGGATTATCTCGACCCCTTTCAGTCAGGTTTCAGGCCTGGTCATGGGACTGAAACTGCATTGGTCGCGCTTATGGATGATCTTTGGCGGGAGCGAGATGGAGGTAGTGCATCCATTCTCGCTCTTCTTGAGCTCTCAGCGGCTTTCGATACCGTCGACCATGGTATCCTTCTGGAGTGGCTCAGGGAATTGGGGGTGGGCGGCGCTGTATTACGCTGGTTCGCCTCCTTCCTCCAGGGCCGGTTCCAGTCGGTGTTGATTGGGAGCGAGAGATCAAGCCCACGGGCCCTCTCTTGTGGGGTCCCGCAGGGTTCGGTACTCTCTCCGCTCCTTTTTAACATCTACATGAAACCGCTGGGTGAGATCATCCGTCTCCATGGGGTGAAATATCATCAGTACGCTGATGATACTCAATTATACATCTCCATCCCAGGGGAAGTAAGTGATGCAGTTTCTACCCTGTCCAACTGCCTGGGGGCTGTAGGGGCCTGGATGGGGAAAAACAGGCTTCGACTGAACTCTAGTAAGACGGAGTGGCTGTGGATTAATGGCCCCTCGACATCTAGGAAATTGCCATCCTTAGTTCTGGATGGGGTAGCACTGCCCCAGACAGACCCGGTACGTAACTTGGGGGTCCTCCTGGACTCGCGACTCCTGCTCGAAGAGCAGGTGGCAGTCGTGGCCAGGAGGGCCTTTGCACAACTTCGTGTTGTGCGCCAGTTACGACCTTTCCTGGAACGAGAGGCCCTTCGAACGGTCACTCATGCCCTGGTTATCTCACATATAGACTACTATAATGTGCTCTACATGGGGCTACCCTTGAAGAGTATCCAGAAGCTTCAGCTGATCCAGAATGCGGCCGCACAGACCATCTTGGAAGTCCCTTATCGAACACATATAACACCATTGTTACGCGAGCTGCACTGGGTTCCAGTTTGCTTCCGGGTGCAATTCAAGGTGTTGGTTATGACCTTTAAAGCCCTTCATGGCATGGGACCAGGTTACCTAAGGGACCGTCTTATCCCCATTACATCATCCCGTCCCATCCGGTCATGCAGGGAGGGCATGCTACGGACCCCATCGGTTAAAGAATTCCATCTAACGGGGTCACGGAGGCGTGCCTTCTCTGCAGCAGCACCTACTCTGTGGAATATCCTTCCCCCAGAATTAAGACAGTCCACCTCGCTCCTGGACTTCAGGAAAAAACTCAAGACTTGGCTTTGCCAACAGGCCTGGGGCAGGAAGAAGAGTATAAACTCTTGGGGATGGCTAATATCTTAGGATGGCCCTAGAATTGCCTTTCCAATGTTTTAAGAAGACATCACCATCTTGATTTTATTATATTTATTGTATTTTTAAATTTTCCTATTTTAATGTTTTATCAAATTGTAAGCCACCCCAGAGTCCCTTGAGGGAGTTGGGCGGTGAAGAAGTCGAATGAATGAATGAATGAATGAATAAATCTACCTCTATAAAAAGAGAGCTGCAAGCCCAGACCGGTTGTTGGAGACAACTGTCTGCTTACCAGATTCCATATGCCTTGACTTCTGATCAGAAACCTCGTGACTTGACTTTGGACCCTTGGACTCGCTTGACTAACCTTGTTTTGAACGTGAAACTCCTTTAAGGCAAGCTCGCGGGACCTTTGGGCTTGTTTCTGTAGTGCAGAGCTTTCCAAACTGTGTGTCGGGACACGTTAGTGTGTCGGCTGCAATTTCTGGGTGTGTCGCGGCTGCTGCTGCCTCCGAGCCCTGCCAGGATTCCACGCAGGTCCTAGTGCCTGCCTTGTGCCTCCAAACCTGCTGTGATTCCGCGCAGGTCCTAGTGCCTGCCTTGTGCCCTGCTGTAAGAGGGGAGCTCTGTTTTCATGAGATATGTTGTGTCCCCATACATTTCGCTATTACAATTTATGTATGTGTCCATATCTCTTATAAGTTACTTAGTTTAACCTCTGGTTTGCTAGTAAAACTGAATTACTGTGTCACGAAATGATACATGTCTAAAAAGTGTGTCACCAATATGAAAAGTTTGGAAAGCTCTGCTGTAGTGTGTGCGCGTCTGCGCTCACACTTCCTTGCCGCCTGTTCGTTTACCTCACAAGTTCCTCAGTAAAGTTTGCAACTGCCTCCCTGGTGTTCCGTGTATGATTTGGGCTGGGACAGGACAGGGACGCTACAACTATTGTAAATGCCTGCCAGTTGCCGAGCGCTTGAATCACAATCATGTGACTGTGGGGGATGCTGCAACCATCTTAAGTTAGAGGACTGGTTGTAATCCTACCTTTTCAGTGCTGTCATAAGTTTGAATGGTCGCTAAACAAGGCAGTTAACAACCGAGGACTACTTGTATCTGTGAAGCCATAGAAAAAGCTAATAGATTTTGTATTTCTCAAAAGAAATATAAAACACTTTATCAAGGGGACATATAATGAGGAGTCACTTGGTTTATATGGATTTTTAAAACGTTTCTTAATGTTTCACAATTTAGTTCTATTATCCTGTAGTTAAAAGTTATATAGCATATAGGATTAGGGCATATTCACTCTGTATTTTTCAGTGTTTTGAAATGGAAAAGAAAATACATGTTTCTTGTAACTCTTGTTTTTACCAGAATAAATGAATTGGTATTACTTCCAAAGGGATAAAAAGTACATACCCATCATCAGCAATTTTGAGTTTATCTTCATCAGATGAGTCATCACTTGATGAAATGATAGCTTTAGATTTGATTTTTCCCTTCATTGAAGGAGGCAAGCGTTCTGGCTTGAACTACAGATAGAAAAAAAATGATAGGAAAGAAAACTGTACTTGTAAAGAAAATTTGCAGATGCTTATGCTGGGAAAGTAATACACTTTAGCTATTAGGTTGCTACGCATTTCTCTTTGTATTTAATGTTTTAAATTAAAAATAAAAACAGAACCAAAAGCTGTTATGCGGGGGGGGGGGGGGAGAAGCTCCAACTTTCCACATCTTCATTTCTAAAGAGCCCCAGAAACTTAGTTAGAAAATAAAAATGACTGGTACTTAGGGCTGCAAGCGCTCTGACATAAGAGTGTCCACCTAGCAGATAAAGGTAAGCACAGAAAGGAAGAGGCTCAAGGGGGTAGATGATTATATTTTGGTAAATCAGTGCTTTGCAACTGCATACATCTCCCACTGAAGCTATTTTGTGAATGGGCAAGCCTCCTCTCTCTTCAGCCATTTTATAACATGTTCTCAACATTCCAAATATGTTCATTAGCCCAGAAATGTTGGGGACCTCTGCTCCAGGCTAAGATGCTTTGGAGTCTTCAGTTTAGTTCAAATCCAAATATGTGAAACTATGCTATGTGCAAACAAGGATGGGTCTCAATCAAAGAGAATATTTGTAGCTCAGGACTCCAAGGATGAGTATTTCCAGTGCTTTCTAGGACATTCAGCTATCCTATCTTAAATCAAAGATTTTTCATTAGAATCAAATAGCACTTAATGAAATAGTTATAAATCACACCATTTTTCTCTTCTCAGTTTTGGCTGGGCGGCGTTTCTTCTGTCTGGGTGCGGTTTCATTTTCATCATCATCAGTATCATCATCTCCTTTTTGAGGTCTTGAGGGAAAAAAACACACAAACATACAAATCAGCAAAGTTCAACTAACTGTTCTATAAATACTGTGTCCTGATCAGATCTCTACAAAGAAAAAAAACCTATATATTTTTTAATTTTCCTTAAACATTTCCTTTAATAGTTCCATTAATTTAACACTCCTTTAATAGTGTTAAAATTACTTATCAATATGGACAAATGGTAATGGGTGCCATATGGTTGGTCTCATGTTAAAAAAAAAAAAAGTACACTGCAGGTCTAACTCTTGAAATGATTCCAGAATAATTTTTAAACATAAAACAGGAATTAAAAACTTGTATTTGCACATCTAGTCTAGCCAAAGAAGACACCTGTAAACAATAGTTCTTAGTAATGCCAGTAATTGCAGTTCAGGTACCATGGCTAGGCTCTGAATGTGTCTGTGAGCACACACCAAGACTTCTTTGGTTCCCCTCTATCAAAAGCTGCTCTTTGTTTTGTGGAATCAGGCAGCAAGGCAGGCTAGTAATGGAAGAGGGATCGGACTTCCCAATGTGTTTATGAAATTTGCCGTGTACTCCTCATTTCCCACCAAAGGACTTCACCTTCGTCGCTTCTTCTTCTTTCTCTCTCCATCCTCTTCTTCGCCATCTTGTTCACTGCCACTGCCCTTCCTCCTCTTTTTCTTTCTAGACACTGGAAGATCTTCATCACTGTCATCATTGACAAACTCATCAAATTCTCCAGTTTTTTTGGAACGCTGTCACAAAATCAGAAGCCACAATACATTGTTATTTTTTGATGGAAATCCTCTCCTAAAGCAACCATTTTAGAAGTGAGTTACCCTCCAGTTTAAGAGACTACACAATTGGAAAGTTTCAGACTTAATTTAAGGAATTTCTATCCTTCCTTTTAGAATTGTTATTCTCAGGACCCATATTATGCAAACACAGATTAACACAAATCACAAACTGAAAAAAGTGAATAGCAGAATAAGCCAGCTGGTCTTTAATCTTCTAATGCTACTTTTGCCTAACCGCCATCAGTCATTTGTAACTAACAGCACCTCAAAATTAAGAGTGATGGAAAAACAACATGGAAGACATGAAATATTAACATACTAAAATTAAGTAGAGGAAAACTATGTAGAACCTGGAAGACTTCAAAGCAGACAGAGGAAAGTGTTGCTCTTCTTTTTTTTTTTAGAAATGTTATAAAAAGTATTTTAAGAGATTAAGAACTCTTGGAAAAGACCAGGAGGCATAGATTACAACAAATCAAGGTAATGCAGTAATCAAATGGAATAAAGCATAGGATAATTACATGCAGATACAGATAATAATCATGTCAGACAGAAAGATATCAGAAAATACAATGTGAGCATGTGAACATGTAGAGGCTATGAATATGGGAGATCGAATGATAAGATCACACAACCCTGAAAGATTATACTAATGCAGAATTAAAATGAAGTACGTTTTGAACAATGATTATAAAAGCACAAATTAACTCTGCTAGGCCTCAGCCTACTTTATCCCTGTTATCTCAGAAGGCATCTGATCTTCGTGCTCATTCTGATTACCATTTTAATAGCAACTAAAGGAAAAGGTATAAATTGATATGAATGGAAAAGAGTTGATGAATATTCATTCAGGTTGAGTTTAGGAGTCAGGCTTTCTTAAAATGTTTATCAAGGAGGCAAGGAACATGATGTATCATTTTGAGGGAGCAGAAAGGACCCACTGTATTATCTGGATGCAGCAGATGTGGGGGAGGTAGCTGGACCAAACTAATAATCAATGAGAGAGGCACAAGAGGAGTATGAATTTGACAATAATGCCTCTCTGATTATTGTCAGAAGGACATGTGAGGGAGATAATCAGCATGAGACAACAGGCTAAAGTTGAAGGACCAATCAAGACCCAGAGATGTTGGATGAATCAGAAGAAGAAATGCTGGCAGTCTGGCATTCCTGAGAGTAGAAAAGGATTGGACTTTAGGGTAAACAATCAGAAGACTTCAAGCATCAATCAGCTTACAACAGACGTCTGTCCTCCCATAGCTCTCTGTATTTCTTTGTGTTCAATGGGTTTTATAATTGGACCAGCCATCTGATTAGAGCCTGAACCCCTTGGTAAAGATCTTCCAATATAATTGTTCAAAGATAAAGTTAAGAAAGGATTCAGTGATGGACTGTATTAGACAATTTTACTTGGTGGGAAAATGCTTCTTTGCTTGAAACCAAGTAAAAGATAAAGAGTTTAACTTCTCTCATCACGTAAACCATAAAGCTGAACTCAGCCAGGATTTTCTAATGTTCAAGGACCTAAGGGAGAGAATGAGTGAAGTGTGTCTGCAACTGATAACAGATTTCTGGGTTGTCACTGTAGTTACACATGCCAGCAAGGGCCAATCAGATAAGACTGTAGGGTCTATTGCTTTAAACTAAAAAATATTTCTGAATTGCGCTAAACCAAAAGTATGGAGCAGCACCTTTCTTGCAATGAAGAAACTGGTTTTGAGCACAACCTGAGGGTCAAATCCAGAGCTTTTGGAGAAGGATCACCTCTGACCACTTGGTATCTGTGTGGCCCAACCATCCGGGCTTGTGGCATTATAAGGCTCTGAGGAGGTTGAATAGGGCTGCCAGGTTGTCCATCCGAATGGTTGGAATCAGAAGCAGAGCACCATAGGTAGATTCTTATAAAATCTATTAGGCTTTCATTAAAATGGGTAAGAGGGCCTACAAAGAGGGCTCAGCTGGATATTGGAAATAACTGCAGGATAAAAGAATTCCTAAAGCAGAGAAATTATTTATATTTTAATCTGTTCAATTGTGTCTGATTCTCGGAGACTGCCTGGACAAGTCCCTGCAGTTTTCTTGGCAAGGTTTTTCAGAAGTAGTTTGCCATTGCCTCCTTCCTAGGGCTGAGAGAAAGTGACTGGCCCAAGGTCACCCAGCTGGCTTTGTGCCTAAGGCAGGACTAGAACTCACAGACTCCCCATTTCTAGCCTGGTGCCTTTACCACTACACCAAACTGGCACTCAAAGCATAGAAAAGGCCAAGGGAAAAAAATTATTTGCTAAAGCAAAATAAAAAGTTGAGCAATTTATATACAGGAGTAAGTATCAATATTACAGGGAAAGAGAGAATCTAATTCTTGGGTAAGTAGAAATAAAATTAGCTAGTACCACAGATGCAGAACAGACAAAACCACAAAAGTTAATAAAGAATAACGAAAACAGAAGATGAAGAGTTTGCTGAATGATAGAGCACTTGAAGAATACCTTTCAAATGATGCAATGGAAATAAAGATGGGATGATCAATGACAGACAATAACCATGAATTCTTAGGTTGTTTAACAGATGAGTAGAAGAACTGAAACTCCAGCAAAGGAGATCGTTACCTTATCGTGGTGCGCTGGAGCTTGAGCACCTCAATGAAGCCATGAGCTAAACCGTGAAGGGACACCCAAGACGGGATGGTCATGGCAGAGAAGTCAGACTAAATACGATCCCTGGGGAAGGTAACGGCAACCCACCCCAGTAGGCTTGCCATGAAAACTAAATGGATCAGTACAACCAGAGATATGTCGGTATACCATCGGAAGATCGGACTCCCAGTCGGAAGATAGTCAAAATGCTACTGGGGAGGAACAGAGGATAAGTTCAACTAGCCCCAGATGTGATGACGCAGCTAGCTCAAAGCCGAAAGGATGGCTAGTGGCCGACGGTGCTGGTGGTGAACAACAAATTCGATGTTCTAAAGATCAACACACCATAGGAACCTGGAATGTAAGATATATGAGCCAGGGCAAATTGGATGTGGTTATTGGTGAGATGGCAAGAATAAATATAGACATTTTGGGTGTCAGTGAACTGAAATGGACTGGAATGGGCCACTTCACATCAGATGACCACCAGATCTACTACTGTGGACAAGAGGACCACAGAAGAAATGGAGTAGCCTTCATAATTAATAATAAAGTGGCTAAAGCAGTGCTTGGATACAATCCAAAAAACGATAGAATTATCTCAATTTGAATTTATTTAAATTATTATTTAAATTTGTATTACCGCCCATCTCCCTCAAACCAGGAGATTCAGGGTAAGCCATTTAACATCACAGTGATCCAAATATACGCCCCAACCACAGATGCTGAAGAAGTAGATCAGTTCTATGAGGATCTGCAGCACCTACCGGATAATACACCAAAAAGAGATGTTATTTTCATTACAGGAGACTTGAATGCTAAGGTGGGCAGTCAAATGACACCTGGAATTACAGGTAAGCATGGTCTGGGAAAACAAAATGAAGCGGGACATAGGCTGATAGAATTTTGCCAAGATAGCTCACTGTGCATAACAAACACTCTCTTCCAACAACCTAAAAGACAACTTTATACATCGACTTCACCAGATGGTTGACACTGAAATCAGATTGACTACATCCTTTGTAGCCAAAGGTGGCGGACATCTATACAGTCAGTACAAACAAGACCTGGAGCTGACTGTAGTTCAGATCACGAACTTCTTATTGCACAATTTAGAATCAGACTAAAGAGAATAGGGAAGACCCACAGATCAGTTAGATATGAGCTCACTAATATTCCTAATGAATATGCAATGGAGGTGAAGAATAGATTTAAGGGACTAGATTTAGTAGATAGGGTCCCGGAAGAAGTATGGACAGAAGTTTGCAACATTGTTCAGGAGGCGGCAACAAAAAACGTCCCAAAGAAAATAAAACCAAGAAGGTAAGATGGCTGTCTGCTGAGACACTGGAAGTAGCTCAAGAAAGAAGGAAAGCAAAAGGCAACAGTGATAGGGGGAGATATGCCCAATTAAATGCAAAATTCCAGAGGTTAGCCAGAAGAGAGAAGGAATTATTTTTAAACAAGCAATGCACAGAAGTGGAAGAATAGAATAGGAAGGACAAGAGACCTCTTCCAGAAAATTAGAAACATCGGAGGTAAATTCCAGGCAAAAATGGGTATGATCAAAAACAAAGATGGCAAGGACCTAACAGAAGCAGAAGAGATCAAGAAAAGGTGGCAAGAACATATGGAAGATCTGTATAGGAAGGATAACAATATCGGGGATAGCTTTGACAGTGTGGTCAGTGAGTTAGAGCCAGACATCCTGAAGAGTGAGGTTGAATGGGCCTTAAGAAGCATTGCTAATAACAAGGCAGCAGGAGACGATGGTATGCCAGCTGAACTGTTTAAAACTTGCAAGATGATGCTGTCAAGGTGATGCATGCCATATGCCAGCAAATTTGGAGAACACAAGAATGGCCATCAGATTGGAAAAAATCAACTTATATCCCCATACCAAAAAAGGGAAACACTAAAGAATGTTCAAACTATCAAACAGTGGCACTTATTTTACATGCCAGTAAGGTAATGCTCAAGATCCTGCAAGGTAGACTCCAGCAATTCATGGAGTGAGAATTGCCAGATGTACAAGCTGGGTTTAGAAAAGGCAGAGGAACTAGAGACCAAATTGCCAATATCTGCTGGATAATGGAGAAAGCCAGGGAGTTTCAGAAAAACATCTATTTCTGTTTCATTGACTATTCTAAAGCCTTTGACTGTGTGGATCATACTGAATGATAATAACGACTGAACGAATAAACAACAACAGAAGAACTGAAAAGCCAAAATGGGCAAGTTTGTTACTTTCTGCCTATTTTTTTTTAATCTCCCTCTTTTTGCACTTAAAGAAATAAGGCTTAAAAATAAATTTCTATTAATCTAAATCAGCATAAAACTGGTCTAGATGTCTCTTACGTGAATACCTTTTCAAATCTGACCAAATTCAGCATTTCCTTTCTGTAGCTTTATGTACTATCTGGCCATGTAAAAATAACAATAAACCCTCCCTTTTTTTATTTACCCGGCCAGCTCCACCACGCTTTTTCTCTTTTGACCCTTCAACTTCTCCTGTGAACATGAGAATATTCTTGGTCTTCTCCACATACTGTGCTCTCTGTTCCAAAAGTTTCTTCTGTTCTTCTATTTCCCTGAGACGTTTTTCTTCCTGGAAGAGTAACAGCAATCAAACAAGTTATACTGTACTTCTAGAATTGGATGTAGGTATGTAAAGCATCATTCCAACATAGAGAAGTTATTTTAAGAAACCAGACTACAGGTAGTCCTCGACTTATGATCGTTCGTTTAATAACAGTCTGAAGTTACGACGGCATCGGAATGGCAGCTTTACGGCCTGTAAGGCACTTTGAGCATCGCAAAACATTGCACCATTCACTATGGTCACATGATTGCATTTCGGACGCTTGGCAACCAGCTTGCATTTATGACCGGTTGCAGTGTCCCGCGATCACATGATTGCATTTTTTGCCAATTTCCAGCAAAAAATGCCCATTGGGGAAGCTGGATTTGCTTAATGACCACGGTGATTTGCTTAACAGCCACCATAAAATGGTCATAAAATCGGATCCAGTCACGTGGTGACTCGACTTACGACTGCAACGACTTACGATGGAAATTCTGGTCCCAATTGTGGTCGTAAGTTGAGGACTACCTGTATTGTTGAAAACTTTTTTGTGACACAATGACATGGTATCTGCCTTTAAATAGTCTGCTCTGAAACAATGATATGAAGAGAACCCAGTGCATGTAGCAATACTCTAAATATCCAAGTGGAAAAAAGCAAGATGTTTCTAGGTTACAGACTGGATGAGGCATATATTTTATTTGCCCAATTCTTCATTATTTGCAGCCTAAAAGTAAACCATCCTTCCAAATCTATTTTACCCATTTACAACCTCAGAGCTCACATTCCTGTATCTGTTCATCCTACATCTCCACTGTATTTTGTTGCAGCATCATGGCTCATAGGTCAGCAGCAGAAAGTGATCCCAGCTCTGTTTTAGTGGTATAAGGAACAAAGTACCTGTTCTTTGAGTAACTTCTGACGCAGCAGTTCTTTTTCTTGCTCTTGTTTTGCTCGCAGTTCCCGCTCTTCCTCATCCTGCTTGCGAGCCCGAGCTACGTGATACTGAGCTTGGCTCAGCAGATCCGAACACTGCCTACAAGTTTGGGTTAAATTTGCAGACAGAAGCAGAAACAATGATGAAAAACACATGTCATGCCACTGGCCAAAGCAAAACCTGTCAAGAACAACAGACTCCTGAATGCTAGTAGTTAGCAACTAGACTATAGTAAATACATCTAGTGTAAAGAAAAACAGATAAATGCAGCTGGGGTTTCACTTCTTAATTTCCTAGAGGATTTTTATTTCTAACAATCAAATCACTTTTTAAAACACTAGCCTGGCACCTCAAATTGCTCTGCTCCTAGGAAATATTAATCATTCATCCAACTAAATGGACTGCATTGCTCTTGTGCACCAGTACATGACAAATATCTGGGTTTTAGTGCTTTATATATTTAGTTTCATCACACTGGTCTTTTATATTTAGATTTAAAAATTCTGTACTGCTTTTTCTTCCAACAACACTAAGCATTATTTTTAGCTTTCATGGACACCCCCCCCCCCAACAGTTGTTTCAAACTGCTTTTTGTTTGGCAACTACTAACTTAGGCAGCAAAAAAGACAAGCCTTTTAAGAATTAAATCCAGAAGACAAAGGCAACTTTTCTTCATTAAAGAAAATCCTTGGAGAAATATAGTTTACAGAACCAGCTAGGCTACACTCTAGAATTATTTCAAAATACCTATATGACAATATTTAGAAAAATCTGGAGTTATGTCTGCTAGAATTAATAATAAAAAATACAAAACCCATTGTAATGATCCACAGAAAATACTACCTCCCCAACAGTACACATCAATACCTGCCACATATAATTAGTCAACATTACTTCCTGTTATAAGCTGACCTTCCCTCCCTTGTGGATTTAGGTTACAGATGTGCATAGTTCACCTTAAACTTCTGTACTAAAATGATCTGAAACCTGCCATTCAAATACCTGCTTATTTCATTAGGTATTGATTCTTGTAAGCACTGGTTACATTTTTTTACCTGGCTTCAGTTGCAGCAAGTGCCAAATCAAACCTCATTTTATCTCCCACTTTACTCAAGTAACTGAAGTATCTGAATGGGAAATAGAAAGTTAGGGATATCTTAAAATTCTTGCAAAACAATCATACAGTCCGTTTTCCCTATGTGTGCTTTTGTTAAAAATGGTACATATTTACCATAAACCAGACGACGTAAAAATTAAAATGCTACTTTTTAATTTTACATCCTACTCTCCATTTTTATCTCCCCACAAAATCACTCTTTCAGTTCCTACAGAAGAAACTGTCCTCAAAGTATTTTAATGACAAATAACTCCTCATAAAAGTCAACACAACCATTTCTACTTCTTTAATGAGTTCGGACTGCATCCTTTGAAAGTGGAACTGAATCATCTTGCAGGTGGCTCCAGACAAGTTTTGGAGAATCTGTCTCAGAACTTGCTGAACTGATTATTCTATGGACATCTCATACAAAAGAAACTCCTGGGATAAAAGAAAGGTATCTGGCAAGGGCAAACACTCCAAAATACAGGGCAAGGTACTATATAAAACTGAGAAAACAATAGCCTGCCTCAATACATTAAGTAAAAAGGATTTAATTTTTAGAACAAGTGTCCAGTGCAAAAGCACACCGATAGTAAGCCTTTGGGCAGTTTGCTTCTGCTTGAAGGCACCTAAGTCCCGTTCCCCACCTCCACCCCCGTGTACTAAAAGAGGCAGTAATGCTTGTAGCCTAGAGCAGCTATAGTAGATCCAATTCTGAAGCTCTCATCTTCTGGCTTTCAGGCTCTGCTGAAAATTTCCACATGTACTACTCATCTGCCCTGAACCTGCATATCTATCCACCAACTAGAGCAGAGCTTTCCAAACTCTGTGTCGGGACACATTAGTGTGTCGGCTGCAGTGTCTGGGTGTGTCGCGGCTGCTGCTGCCTCCGAGCCCTGCCAGGATTCCGCGCAGGTCCCAGTGCCTGCCTTGTGCCTGGCTGCCTCCAAACCTGCTGTGATTCCGCGCAGGTCCTAGTGCCTGCCTTGTGCCCTGCTGTAAGAGTGTGTCGCGAAATGATGCATGTCTAAAAAGTGTGTCACCAACATGAAAAGTTTGGAAAGCTCTGAACTAGAGTTTTAGATGACCACAGCAATCGAACAAAGCCATTCAAGCAACAAGGCTATCTACCTTCCCTTCCCATTCCTGTAGGCATTATTTAGCAGATTAACTTTTTGGGTGGTGGTGGTAAGGGTTTTACACATCGTATTGACAGAAAGAAAGTCTAAAAGCCATCAGACAGAGCTTATGAAATATATTATTATTCTGTAATAACGTTGACAGCTTTAATCTCACCTCTAGATGCATCCATACAAAGTAATTAGATAGATGCAGCTATACAAAATAATTAGAGTTTAGTTGTAAAGCTAGGCTAGAATTTGGTCTTATCATCACCCCCCCCCCCAATGCAGCATAGATTATACAGGGGGCTCCTTTCTCAAATAAAGATTATACCTCCTTACCTGTGAGCTAGCTCCAGTTCTTTCACAGCATTTAGTACTTCCTTCAGATTACTTTTTTCATCTTTCAGGACAGAGGTAGCTAGCCTTTGCAGCACAAGAGCAACATTGAACATAAGGACTGTATCGCTGGGTGCTACGTGTCTTGCCTGAGAATTCAAATTTAGTTTAAAATTAAACCGATATGAACCAGCCAGAGAACAGAAACTGTGTTACAACACACCTATGAAGCCAGACTGGCCCTCTCAGGGATGGCCTTCCACAGGTTAGTGAAGAGGAAGCTTGCCTGGAGGGCCTCTGAGGTATGACTGTTCACCATCAGTGTTTTATGCCTGTTTATCTTGTACAGTACCTGTAATTTGTGATTTTGATTTGTAATGACTCTATATATAGCAGGGGTTCCTGATCTTTTTGCCATCACACCTCCCTTTAGTGTAACCTCAATGTACACACCTCCCCTAAAAAATTCAAATACCAAAATGAACACAAATAAACAAGAAAACAATACAATGAAACTTTGGGAAAGGTGGATTTATTGTAACAATGTAACTAAAAGGTTCTTCACACCTCCCCTGGACTCTGTCTGCACCTCCCCAAGGGAGGCACACCTCACGGCTTGGGAAACCCTGCTCTATATTGTACCATGGTGATATTTGTGATCAATTAATTTTTCTTACTGTAGATGCTTTATTGTACTTAGGCTACTTTTCTCCACCATGGCTGTTTTATTGTATTTTATGCTATTGTAAGCCACTGTGACTCTAGATGATTCTGGGGCATATACCCTTAGTAAATAATAACAAGTATTATTTATAATCGTTTTGGCAAATATTAGAAACTTTTTCTACCTTTAGCAATGTTTGCTTGCATTCTTGTAATTTACCACATTTGAAGAGAGCCCGGGCCAAATACAGTAGGACTTCGGTGTTCTGGTGTTTATAGAATTTTCTGAGACAATTTTCGTACTATGGTGGGAAAAAGAACATTTAAAGAATTACTATTTGTTTAATTAAGTTGCCAAAGTTAATAGTGTTTCAGACAAAACTGCCCTGCAGTCTGAATGCAATGCTGAGCACAGCCTTGTAAATGAGTTTGCAAAGGTCCCTTTGTGACCTCTAAGAACCTACTATCCTGCATTTCTAGGTAGGCTGCAGAGGAAGGCAAAGGTCCCTCTTTATAGCCAACACAGGAACACAACAAATCCAGCCTCTTAGCAGGCTTCAAAATGCTTTCCACTAAGTGGGCTGGAGAGAAAGAATGTGTTTCCTTTTCCATGCAGTTAGCATAGAAGCCAAACCCACGTATATAGGTTTCCATCATACATGACTACACAACCACTTCTGTCATATATGGCATATCAAAAGTTTGCCAGATGTGTTATCTGCAGCTGCATGATTTATTTTTCACCAATTTTCAGATGCATGGGGAAGATTTTTTTTTATCCTCTCTTCCAACACTGTAGTCTTAAAAATAAATCCATCTGCTTTCTTCTGGCGCCACTGACAACTGACTAATAGGCCATTAAGTCTGCCAATTATGCATCTCAATTACAGCAATTCATCTCCATTTCTTCATTATAGTGGGAACCTAGACTATTTGATATATGCAATAACCAGGGATATTATTTATTCATTTCGGTAAGCCCAGAAACCTTACATTGCATTAGCTGATCCCCCACTTTTTTTTACACAAATATATTATCCAAAGACCCCTTCATGGATCACTGCCTTGTCGTGGCGAAGGGGCTTGCGTAACTCAATGAAGTCAGGTCAAGAAGAACAGGTCATGACGGAGAGTTCTGACAAAACGTGGTCCAAAACTGGAGGAGGGAATGGCAAATCACTCCAGTATCCTTGCCAAGAAAACCCATGGACAGTATCAAAAGGCTAAAAGATATGACGCCGGAAGATGAGCCCCTCAGGTCGGAAGGTGTCCAAAATGCTACTGGGGAAGAGTGGAGGGCAATTCCGAGTAGCTCCAGAAAGAGTGAAGCGGCTGGGCCAAAGCCGAAAGGACGCTCAGTTGTGGATGTGTCTGGAAGTGGAAGGAAAGTCCGATGCTGTAAAGAAAAATATTGCATAGGAACCTGGAATGTAAGATCTATGAATCAAGGTAAGCTGGATGTGGTCAAACATGAGATGACAAGATTGAACATCGACATCTTGGGAATCAGCGAACTAAAATGGACAGGAATGGGCGAATTTAATTCAGGAGACCATTATATATACTACTGTGGGCAAGAATCCCTTAGAAGAAATGGAGTAGCTCTCATAGTCAATAAAAGAGTGGGAAAGGCAGTACTGGGGTACAACCTCAAAAATGACAGAATGCTTTCAGTTCGAATCCAAGGCAAACCATTCAACATCACAGTGATCCAAGTCTATGCCCCAACCACTGATGCCGAAGAAGCTGAAGTTCTATGAAGACCTACAACACCTTCTAGAACTAACACCAAAAAAAGATGTCCTTTTCATCATAGGGGACTGGAATGCTAAAGTAGGAAGTCAAAAAATAACCGGAATAACAGGCAAGTTCGGCCTCGGAGTACAAAATGAAGCAGGACAAAGGCTAATAGAGTTTTGTCAAGAGAACACGCTGGTCATAGAAAACACTCTTTTCCAACAACACAAGAGATGACTCTACACATGGACATCACGAGATGGTCAATACCGAAATCAGATTGATTATATACTTTGCACCCAAAGATGGAGAAGCTCTATACAATCAGCAAAAACAAGACCTGGAGCTGACTGTGGCTCAGTTCATGAGCTTCTTATCGCAAAATTTAGGCTTAAATTGAAGAACGTAGAGAAAACCACTAGACCAATCAGGTATGACCTAAATCATATCCCTTATGAATATACAGTGAAGGTGAGGAATAGATTTAAAGAATTAGATCTGGTAGACAGAGTGCCTGAAGAACTATGGATGGAGGTTCGTAACATTGTACAGGAGGCAGCAACTAAAACCATCCCAAAGAAAAAGAAATGCAAGAAAGCAAAGTGGCTGACTGATGAGGCTTTACAAATAGCTGAGGAAAGAAGGGAAGCAAAAGGCAAGGGAGAAAGGGAAAGATATAAACAACTGAATGCAGAATTCCAGAGAATAGCAAGGAGAGATAAGAAGGCCTTCTTAAATGAACAATGCAAAGAAATCGAGGAAAACAATAGAATGGGGAAGACTAGAGATCTCTTCAAGAAAATCGGAGATATCAAGGGAACGTTTCGTGCAAAGATGGGCATGATAAAGGACAAAAAAGGCAGGGACCTAACAGAAGCAGAAGAGATTAAGAAGAGGTGGCAAGAATACACAGAAGAACTATACAAGAAAGATCTTAATATCCCTGATAAATACGATGGTGTGGTCACTGACCTTGAGCCGGACATCCTAGAGAGTGAAGTCAAGTGGGCCTTAGGAAGCATTACTAACAACAAAGCTAGCGGAGAAGACAGTATCCCAGCTGAGCTATTTAAAATCCTAAAAGATGATGCTGTTAAAGTGCTGCACTCAATATGCCAACAAATTTGGAAAACTCAACAGTGGCCACAGGATTGGAAAAGGTCAGTTTACGTTCCAATTCCAAAGAAAGGCAATGCCAAAGAATGTTCAAACTACCGTACAATTGCGCTCATTTCACATGCTAGCAAGGTTATGCTCAAAATCCTACAAGCTAGGCTTCAGCAGTATGTGAACCGAGAACTACCAGAAGTGCAAGCTGGGTTTCGAAGAGGCAGAGGAACTAGAGATCAGATTGCCAACATTCGCTGGATCATGGAAAAAGCAAGAGAGTTCCAGAAAAACATCTACTTCTGCTTCATTGACTACGCTAAAGCCTTTGATTGTGTGGATCACAACAAACTGTGGCAAAGTCTTAAAGAGATGGGAGCACCAGACCACCTTACCTGTCTCCTGAGAAACCTGTATGCGGGTCAAGAAGCAAGAGTTAGAACCGGACATGGAACAACCGACTGGTTCAAAATTGGGAAAGGAGTACGACAAGGCTGTATATTATCACTGTGCTTATTTAACTTATATGCAGAATACATCATAAGAAATGCCGGGCTGGATGAATCACAAGCCGGAATTAAGATTGCCGGGAGAAATATCAACCATCTCAGATATGCAGACGATACCACCCTAATGGCAGAAAGTGAAGAGGAACTAAAGAGCCTCTTGATGAGGGTGAAAGAGGAGAGTGCAAAAGCTGGCTTGAAACTCAACATTAAAAAAACCCAGATCATGGCATCTGGTCCCATCACTTCCTGGCAAATAGAAGGGGAAGAAATGGAAGCAGTGACAGATTTTATTTTCTTGGGCTCCAAGATCACCGCAGACGGTGACTGCAGCCATGAAATTAAACGACGCTTGCTCCTTGGGAGGAAAGCTATGGCAAACCTATACAGCATATTAAAAAGCAGAGACATCACCTTGCCGACAAAGGTCCGTATAGTTAAAGCTATGGTTTTTCCAGTAGTAATGTATGGCTGTGAGAGTTGGACCATAAGGAAGGCTGAGCGCCGAAGAATTGATGCTTTCGAACTGTGGTGCTGGAGAAGACTCTTGAGAGTCCCTTGGACTGCAAGGAGGTCAAACCAGTCAATCCTAAAGGAAATCAACCCTGACTGCTCATTGGAAGGACAGATGTTGAAGCTGAAGCTCAAATACTTTGGCCACCTAATGCGAAGAGAGGACTCACTGGAAAAGACCCTGATGCTGGGAAAGACTGAAGGCAAAAGGAGAAGGGGACGGCAGAGGATGAGATGGTTAGATAGCATCACCGATGTAACGAACATGAATTTGAGTAAACTCCGAAAGACAGTGGAGGACAGAAAGGCCTGGCGTGCTATGGTCCATGAGGTCACGAAGAGTCGGACACGACTAAACGACTGAACAACAACAAAATTATCCAAAGAATCACTGCTGAAACTGAGAAATACAACTACAAAGTATCAGGGCAGAAGAAAATCCATGTTCTTTAAATGAAAAAGTAACTATTAAACCATATATTGATGCTGCATATTATTTAATAGCTTGCATAAAAATCCATTATTTTTCTCTTTCTTAACTGATCAACTTGTCACTATTGCATCTGGTGGCTGGCACTGTCGGAGTTGTGTTAGTCCATGGTAACCAAAATCAGGTGTATGGTAGCACCTTTCCCAACTCACAAATTTTATTAAAAGGCCCAAGCTTTTGTGAGCTGCAGCTCATTTCATCAGATGCAGAGAGATATTTTCCTCTTTACAAAAGCTATTTTATATGTCACAGCTACTAAGCATGTTGCAATCCTCACCTGTTGTTTAGAACTGTAGTTGGTTTTGAAAATAATGTTAGATTTTTGCAAACCAGAGTTCCCCCAAGCATGCTAATGCCTTCCTTTTGTTTCCCAATAGCTTTGTTCCAGCCTCAGTCTTGTTGATACTCAACATGTGGGTCTGCTTTTAACGACAATAGATGGTTTACAGAAGGTATGTTATCTACACCACTGGTTTTAAACCATCTCCAAGGAATTTTCTTCACTCAACCTAAGGAATTCCTATGCATGCATCAATAAATCCTTGTACATTCAGAGGCCCTTGGGATATATTTTACAGTATACTGGTAACACAGAGACTTTTAGTACATGCATTTTGAGACGTACTGTTGCTCAGTCAGTGTGGGGCAAATTGTCATAAGGGAGTGCAGGGATTTTGTCCTAATGGCTAGTTTACAGAGCAATGTCATATCCATGGGCAGGATTAGACTTTTCATATATTTTTCCAAAGTAATTTTTTTTTGTGAGGCGGAATATTAAATTTTCAGCTTTTAGTATTTTAAACAGAGCATTTAGTATTACTTCCCTCCTAAAAATAATAAACATGATAAAACTGTAAATATGTTTGTCATTCTTTTGAAGGAAGTCTTTATAAAGTTTCTACCAAGAACCTCAGGATTTACTAGAAGTACTTGGAAGAAAACATCTGTTATTAACGCCAAACAAACTTTTTAGGAGTTTAGGCTGTAGCAAATTAAGTAAACCCCTTCAAAGTCTTCTCTCTTCTTCCCACACTACCATTTATTTTATGAAACAGTTCTTCCATCCGGTGACCTGCATTTGTAGTTCAGTTTAATTGAGATGGCTCCTTATTGCTTTTATGAAATAAGATCATGCTAGAATTGAGATTTCATGGCAGGAGGTGGGGGGGATGTCTTTTTGATCTTAATAAGGGGTATCTTATCTTAATAAGTGTTATTGTTAGACGCTTTTTGGATATTTATTGTTTTAATGCTATGAGCCACCCAGAGTCGATTGGAGTTGGGCATTGCCTAAGTTAAAACAAATAAATAAACCTTCAGCAAGCAATCTTTGCTTTATTATTCCCGAAATTATAGTTATTAAATAAGATGTGATTGTGCTAACAAAGCTGTAAAAATCCCCCTTAGAGAAAAGATTCATTCAACTTGAAATTCCTACTTCAGTGTTTACAGGAAATACAGTATGTCCTAAGTCAAGCTATTTGTTAAGGATTACCATCTGTACAGCACTGATGTACTGTTTCTGCTCCACATAAATGTGTGCAAGATTAAGCCATACATCACTGATATCTGCGGTTGCCTCTCTCACTTGGGCAAAAACATCACGAGCCTCACGGAAATATCCTTTGTGTGCCAGCACAGCTCCTAAGAAGGAAAAAACAAAGGAGAATTTCCAGATTTATGCAAAATAATTGCAAAATGCTACTGTAGAAAGAAAGCTCAGACAAGGAATCTCATTACCTATGCCATTAGCAGCATACAAATTCTTGGGGTCATTCCTGAGGACCTGTTTGTAGATGGCTAGCGCACGATCTTGATGACGTTTTTCCTACAAAAGGGGGATGTGAACTCTCAAGAAAATGAATGCTTACAATATTTATTAAAACATTTTAATAACTTTTCTGGACATTCAAGAAGTGTCAAAATATGTTAAAACAAAACCATGCGCCACGATCAATATAAAACTAGCAGCCTAAAAATTGGAAGCTAATGTAAAATCCTTGGCAAAGAGAGAGGAGAGTTGTCTGTCCTCTCATTTCTTTCAAGATTTCCATTTCAGAGTAGTTTTTGTAAAAGTCTTACTCTCTGTTGTTGTTCAAGCCTATCATAAACCCAGAATACATAGCCAGTAAGTGCTGATTAATGAGATCAACTGGTGAATGTAAGAAAATTTCCATTTCTGCATGGAGACTTCCTCTCTCCCATTTAGGAAGACTAGGGGAGGGGAAATCCTTTCCTACAGCAGTTTGTGGATTTGAAAATCAGGGTTAGGCAAAATCCAATGCTCATCCATTGAAGCAGCTGCAAAAAAGACAATATAAACATGCAGAGTATTTACCTTCTCTCTGTCTCTGGTGGGTTGGTGCAGAGTCTGCAACCACACATTGCCCAAAGCCAACATAGAGTAAGTGTCATTCTGTGTTGATGGTTGTTTTAATATTCGTTCAAATTTCTTCTGTCCCGGACCCCATTCTTGCTTGGCCAGGTGAAGATTGCCAATCAGGGACCAAGCATCAGGATGGTCCTGAAATCATGTTCCAATTTACTAATACTCAACTTACTTGAGAAAAAGATCCTCTCCCCAGCTCCAAGTAGCATCCCAAGTAGCATTAAGAATTTTAGCAACTGAAAATTCTCCTAAAAGATTACATTTCTTCTGTACAATTCAAACTTTGGCAAAGGGAAGAAAATGCCAAGGTAGCTGCTGATGGTGTTTTGTGACACTCCAACTACTCATACAAAAATACATTACAAAAATGCCACAGCCAGCAATGAAGTAATGTGTATTTATTAGGTTATGTGACCTTTGTTAAAAAAAAAAAAAGTTAACAATGATTTGCTAACTGGCCACAGAAAATCTTTAGAATTCATGGCCTAAGCTGTAAAATTGCTTTCTAAATGTTGACAAATTCTTACTGACCTGATTAATTTGAAGTGCTTCTTTAAACCAGTCAGAAGCTTCATAAAAGTTTCCTTTATCTCTAGCCATAGCTCCTAAACGCAGATAGCCTAAATAAAGGGGAACATATTTTAATTAGGAAAGACTCGTTTCCAGAACTCAGTACTTAAGTAAGTGCTCTGAATGATGCATATCTGCTCTATCAAAAGAGTTTTGCTATATTAGTGCAGCACTAGATTGGGACAAGAGCAGAGCAGATTAGTTAGCTATTAATGAATAGTGCCAGCTATCAGCTGTACTACAGGTTAGAAGGGACCACGCAGTGATCCTAGTCACTAAGATGTCAAATTAAACAGGAACAACAGAATGCCCATCTGTTACAGCAGCAAGTCCTCTTAATGCCACTCAGGTCAAACACAAAATGTTTCAGAAACTTATTCCAATATGTGTCTATAAAGATGTCAAACAACAATGCAGCTTTTACATTTTTCAATTAGATTTACCTGCAGAGATTTTTAAAAACAACTGCATACACTTTGCATATATGGATTTAAAGAGGAGAAAATTTTGTGACTTTGGCTTAGGATGGCAATATTTTACTGGCTATGGCAGCATATGTGATCGTTTTCATGATTCTCTAAATTTTATTTATTTAATCTATTTTTAAGTCTTGCTAGGGTTAAGTCTAAGCCTGTTCCTCCCCATCTGGACCCCAAAAGCCTCCAGGCCCTACAACGGAAGCTTGACAGCATGACATGGTCAGCCAGAGGTCGAGATATACAACTGGGTATCATCAACATATTGATGATACCTGATGCTATGCCATTGAATGAGCTTATCCAGTGGCTTCATGTAGATGTTAAATAGGAATAGTGAGACCATAAAGCCCCTGCATAGCAGGGTTATTGGGCTCGCTCTTTCACCCCTGATCAACACTGACTGGAACTGACTATGGAGAAAGGAGAACCACCATGCCCCTCATAGTCCCTGTAGCCATTCCAGAAGGGTACCATGATTGATGGTATTGAAACTGCCAGGAGATCACGCAGGGCCATCATAGCTGCACCACCCCCATTCCAGCTCCACCAGAGTGCTCCATTCACAAGTGCAATCACTGCCATCTAGTACTATACCCAGAACCAAAGCTAGACTGAAAACACTTATTCAAGGACCCTGTGGCACTACAGTCCAACCACCTTCTCCAGAATCATTCCTAAAATAGGGACACTGGAGACTGGCCAGAAATTATCCAACACTGTTGGGCCCAACAATGGCTTCGGAACATACTACCATTTCCTTCAAGGCAGTGGGACCACACCCTATCCAATGATATATGAATTCAAGAGTCACTCTTTTGGGGGGAGATGGGCGGTGGCTAAATCTGATAAATAAATAAATAAATAAATAAATAAATAAATAAGTAGATACATTATTTCTGATGACAACTCAATGCATACATCTGTGAGATAACTCAAAGTTGAATGTTTATAACAATCTGAAGATATACACATGCAGCTATTTTCAATTTAAGGATTGCACCAAGATTTCTTACAATCAACATAATTTGGATGTTCCCTTAGGATGTTTTTGTATAGTTTCTCTGCTTCATGGAATTCACACATTGCTTCATATAATCTGGCTAAGTTGTAGGATGTTGTCACTGAAATTGCATTGTAGTAATGTTCATCATGTTCAGCTTCTGCTTTAGCCCGATCCAGAGATGCCAAAAAATATTTCTAAATACAAGTATAGGAAAGAAGAAGAAAAAGTGTGTGTGTGTATATATGTGCATACATACATTATACATACAGTACATATATGCACACACATATTTACACACACAGCCAAGTTATAAATATATTGCATACTAACAATAATAGTGGTTGGAAAGCTGAGATTCATACCTTTGCTTCTCCTAAGTTTCCAAGTCTGAAGTGAAGAGCCCCCACATTATTCAAAATTTCCGGGGGAACATCAGCTTGTACTTTTTCCTGAAGTATTCGTGTTGCTGTGCCATAGGCTGAAAGAGCACCCTATACATTTAGAGACAGTGGACAGATTTAGTGTAATGTGTAACTTTTCAGCATAAAACAAGTGTACTTTACCCACCTTTTATATACCTGTATATCTGTCTGCTCAAGGATTTGTGCTAGCTCAATCCAAGCTTCTACATCATCTGGATACTGTTCTGTCACCTTCTTTAAATGACCCTATAAAAAATAACTTGTTACTTTATATAATTGATTTTAAATGTTCCCCTGAAAAGTGCCACTCAGTAAATATATAGTTTACTTCTTATTCTTCAACAAATCTAGTATCAGCAAACTTAATTGGGGTGAATGCTATCTTTAAAAGTTATTAATTTCCAGAAGTACTGACATTTAACAAAAAGTATTAAAAACATCTTAACTATGACAAATTATTTGCATCAGAATGAACAAACATACACCAAACCAATATGTAGCGTCTTAGAATTTAACATTCTGAAAATAATAACTTCTACATGCAGTCTAGCATCTGCTGTTTCTGAGATAAATGTTCCCTTCTTAAAAATAGGCATTTTTACTTTATCAAAATAGCTAACCATTATAATAAAAGAAAATCCCCATCAAAGCAGCAAAATCAGATTGAATTAGAATGAGCAAATGTTTGCCTAACATTTAAAAAATACAAAATAGGTAAAAACCAACACTGTCCAACCACCAGCAACAATAGAAACCACTGGATTGGTGGAAATAATTCTCCATCCTCCATCCTTCCAAAATGTACTCTGGAAGGTTGAAGGACTGAAGAATGTATCAAGGGTAGAGAGACATTGTTGTTTGATGCCTTGAACCTTTAGATCAGGGTTTCTCAACCAGAGTTCCGTGGAACCCTAGGGTTCCGTGAGAGTTCACTAGGGGTGAACTGTACAGGGGAAACCTTTACCTTTAACCTTTACAGGCCTACACATGAAACAAATTTTGTAACCTCTGGCCTATATTTGAGCCTGAATGTGCAGGGGTTCCCTGAGGCCCGAAAAATATTTCAAGGGTTCCTCCAGGGTCAAAAAGTTGAGAAATGCTGCTTTAGATAGAAGGAACCACCTGTTTCTGAGGAGAAATCAGCATTATCACTTACCTGTAAATAAGAATTAAAATTAGAAGAAAAGGAATTTTCCAACAATGGAAAAACTTTAACTCTGTTCTGAGCATGCCCCAGAAAAACCACTGATTTTAGAGTAAGTTTATTTATCTTACCTTCTGGTATGATATCATTTTTAATACAAAGTAAAATATCTACTTAGCTACATACATTGGACTGAGAATGGCAGACTAATAAGGACATCACAGATGAATTTTATTTTCAGAAGGCTCCAAATACCTCTGAATTTATCCATGATGGGAAAACTCCTAATATATACCAAGTCAACCAGCAATATTAATTAAATCTCAATTGTACACATATTTCTCAGAAATAACTGCCATTGAGTTTGATGGTTTCATCCTAGATTAAAAGAGTGAAGGAACTGCCATTTTACTCTTAACACTGAGGCTTACTGTACCTTTGCAATATCTCGTTTGTCTTGATCTTCGGAAGCAGCATAGAGAGATCCAAGAATTTTCATGGTCTCATAATTGTTAGGGTAGGCTTTCAAAACTTTTTCAAAGCATTGTGATGCATTTTCCTTGTCCCCTCGGTAAATGTACATTTGACCCAGCCCAAAAAATGGCAATACGAAAGATGAAGAGGCAAACTGTGTGGCTTGGTAATAATATTGGAAAGCTTGATCATAGTCTTCCTAATAAAAGGAAGAAAGGAGGAAGAAAGGCATTTAAACTTGGAAAACTCTTTGAAAAATAAGATTGCAAAGTAGAAAGGGAGGTATGTAAGACATAATGTACCTGAACGTGAAAAGACCTGGCCAGCTGGTAGCAACTCTCTGCCTGCATTGCTTCAACTTCTGTGTTGTGGAAAGCATGAAGCGCCAAATGCTGCACCTTACCATAATCCTGTACAAGGAAAATAACACTGCCATAATAATATTCTTATAGTATTCAAAGTCACAGACTGAAATTCAAGATTTTGGAAACCTTAGGTTGCCCGTTTTCTCACTCATTGCATTCATTCATAATTTCTTTAAGATATTGTTGCCTATACAATCCCTAAACCTTAAAGTGTGACCATCACAATAGTCGAGTTCACACATTCCCCAATTTGTATCATGGGTTGGTGCAATATGCAAATTCAGCCACTGTTTGAAAGAGGACAGATTCATCTCTCCCTCTCTCTCATACACACACAAACATGAATGAACCTCCTGAACCCAGTCTGCAAATATTCACATCATTATGGAATCTATACGTCTGGCTCATACATTTGAGATGAATACTACAGGCAGAAACTTGAGAAATTTGTTTTTAGGAACTTCATCATTTGCATTAGCATGTCCTCACCCCACAATGATGTGAAAAGCAAAATGCAATCCCATTTCACAATTGAAATGATGAAAAATAAGAATGACTTCAGGCAATTCTGAACGGCTTATTCTATAAACTCAAAATGCAAGACTGAAACATAATTATGCTTGTTCTTTGACAGAATCAGAATCTTCAACTTCAGATTTACTTTATATTACCACCATTTTTTTTAAAAAAAAAGTAAAGTCTGATATGTTATGAAACAGCCTGAAAAGTTTCAGCTAGCAGCATAACTCAAAACCTACCCACGTTGCCTTACCTTTTTAAAGAAGAAGTGATTCGCCAAGTGGTTTAACACCATTGGGTTACTAGGATCAATTGTGTAAGCTCTAGAGAGTAGCTGGACACCATTTTTGATGGAATCCGCCTGAAAGGAATATTGATAGTTTTTATGCATACTGAAATGCATGTTAGCTTTCTGGTCACTGTCTTTAAAAGTTCAAGGGCTGTGCTTTTAAAATTGGTTTCAGAATCCTGGTCACAAACTTGATTGCCCATGTGGGTAGGTGCCATTCCCAGCTTAACCCTCCCCAGCAGAAAAACAGCCTGTTTCACAAACGTGCTACGAAGATGAGTGAGATTAGACTGATAATGGTATATCAATTAGAAGAATAACAGCTTTTTTTAAAAAAATAAGAAAACTCTACCATATGAGAAATTTGCCTTCAGAGCCAAGAATAGCAGTACGTGGTTCAAAGACTAAAATGGAAAATGTTGATCTTTTCATGGTTGTGCTAGTGGGCAGGGGGAGTGCATAAGTCCAAGGTTCAGAACAACTCAGCTCATCTTCATCACATTAAACCATGTTGGTAAGTAATGGCTTTTGCTGGTATCTTTTTAAAAATACATGAATTAGCATGAACTTGGGAGTCATTTCTTGCTTGAGCTGTGAGCTGTGCTTAGATTAGTAAATGTTAGCAAGCCTGATTTGATTATTTTATATTTACACCCACCAAAGTTTATAGGTTAACAGATTCAGCTTTGGACAGATTTTATTTGGTGCTCTATTTCAGGCCTATGTAACAAAATCCGTATGACTACAATCCTTCCTCCATGTTCCTGTGATGTGGACAGGGCAGGAAAGCCAATCTAAGATAAACTGCCACAAATTGACAAGTCTGCAGTTGTTTAAGCATATACTAACAACCTGTATAAAACCAATAGGCCTTTCCTGGCTCTATTAGTTCTTTTTTAAAGGAGATATTCAGCAATTGTATTACTTCAAAATCAGAAGAGCTATACAATTGTTAAGAAAGAAATAGTCAGATTTTTATTTCAACTTGTGAGATGCCCATGGCTGCCCCTCCACCACCAAAATAAAAGTGACTATAGCATCAACAGGGTCCTGAGATATTACCATTTTAGGATAAACTCACTCACCTCTTTGTTATTTAGTTCCAGAACAGCCAATCCAACTAAAGCCCCCACACACTTGGAATTGAGCTCCAGTGCCCTGCTGAATGCCAGGCGAGCTTTCTCTAGCTTGTTCAGCTTTACAAAGCAATGGCCCATGCCCAGCCGAACCTCAGCTAGGAGAGAAAAACAGTAAACACTTCCCAGGTTTATGTATTTATTTGATTTAAAACTACCTTTCTTTCAGGACCTCAAGATGGCCTACATAGCATTCCCACCTCCAATTTTTTCCCCATGAGGTGAATGTGAGGTAGGTTGGGCTGAAAGAACAAGAGGCACAAAGTCACCCAGTGGGTTTCCATGGGTCAGGGTGGCCTTGAACCTGGGTCTCCCCAAAGCAGCCCAACACCTTGACCACTACCTTACGCTGGCATTGTCTCTCTGATTTCCAGTTATATTAATGACTATGAAGCACTTTGTACATAATAGCGGGCATATTTCCTCAAAAGTTGCTATGGTCATTTGCATAAATGGCATTTATGCATGTGAAGTTCTGTCAGATTAACTCCAGAGAATATAAAACTCTTAATTAGATGGCTACTCCAAAATTCTCCTCTAAACTATAAAGATTAGGTGATGCAGCACTTTGGGTTCAGTCTCCAACATGTGTTTCAAAATGCACAGAAGCATGAACATAGCACTTGTCTACAACACCCACAATTTTTCCCAGGATAATGCATGAACTTAGGAAAGGGCACAGCTGCTTTAAGGTGTTACAGACATTTGTGCTCCCATACATTCAGAGGCATCTTTGGTAGATCAAATCTAAAGCACTGTATAGCCCTAACAAAAATCCACAAAGTTCTTTAAGTTCAGCTCTGTAATTTTCATGAGCATTAGCTAATATCTGAACCATAGAGGTGCTCCTGGTTCCAATATTAATCTCTGTTAATCACAAAAAGCTGTTATTTTTGGAAGCTGCAGATTCATAAATATTTTCTAAACAAGGATAAAACTTTCCTAGACAACCAATATGTAGTGGTTGCTGAACTGGGAGCAGCCAGTCTACTCCTTTCTTAGGCATGGACACCAGCTGAGTGACCTTGGGCCAGTCACTGTCTCAACCAAAACCAGTTTTATATAAAATATTGACTTTTCATTAAGAGTACATGCTTTGCTTCTTACCTGGGCAGCCAGGATTAGTTCGCAGGGCCTTTTTATAATAGGCAAGGGCACCTCGGTAATCCTTCTTGTTGAAGGAAATGCATGCTTTACCTATTAGAAAGGTGCAATAAAAGATGATAAATATCTCTAAAGCAGGGCTTTCCAAACTGTGTGTCGCGACACAATACTGTTGCCTGGGGCCCCCAAGTGTGTCGCGTGACAACCCGGAAGCGCTGATGAAAATGCCCTCGGTTCCGACAGGGAGGCGAAAAGCCTCGCCGCGCACATGCTGCTGGGCTTCCCGGCGCACAGCTGATCGGTGCAGAGAATGTTCACCCTTCCCCCCCGCGCCGATCAGCTGTGCGCCGGGAAGGTTGGCAACGTGTGCGCGCAGCGAGGCTTTTCGCCTCCCTGCCGGAACCGAGGGCATTTTCGGCGTCCCCGGAGCCTGCCCTTTTGAAGGGGCAGCTGCTGCAGCCACGGCGGCAACTCGGAAGCACCGCTGCCGACGCTTTGGGGTTTTTGCGCGCTGCACTGGCGGCGGCGCTTCTGGGTTTTTGTGGGCCGGTGTGTCGCCAACGGCAAAAGTTTGGAAAGCCCTGCTCTAAAGGTTTTGACAGACATCAGGAGTTCAGAGTTTATTAACAGCAAGCATAAGTAAACCATTAAAGATCAAGGTATCAGGGCCTTTTATTTCCTACTTTAAATTCAAGGTCCAAAATTAGTAATAAACTGTAGAAAGGTAAAGGTTCCCCCCGCACATTTGTGCAGCCGTGTCCGACTCTAGGGGCCGGTGCTGATCCCCGTTTGTTAGCCGAAGAGCCAGCGTTGTCCGAAGACGCTTCCGCGGTCATGTGGCTGGCATGACGCATGCAGAATGCTGTTACCTGCCCACCAAAGTGGTACCTATTCATCTACTTGCATTTGCATGGTTTCAAATTGCTAGGTTGGCAAGAGCTGGAGCTAGTGCGGGAGCTCACTCCGTCACGCGGGGCTAGAGATTCGAATCTCCGAACTTGCGATCTTCCGATCGACAAGCCTGGCGTCTTACCCGCTGAGCCACCACGCCCCTTAATAAACTGTAATTTTTAGCAAAAATAGTAAAAGGACTTGGACTTCAGTGACTTGCAGTAGAAGCAGCGATACACCAAGGTGAAAGGGATTTCCCTTGTGCCCTTGTATACCTCACAGATCACAATCTTTTAGTCTGCTGGGCTCAACATTGTTAAACTGCTTTTATTTGTGTGAAGACAAAATGCAACTGACTCACCAAGAAGGGCTGGAATGTTATTGGGAGACTGATTGAGTACAAAATGAAACTGTGCATCTGCTTGATCCATCTTATCACCCTCCAGAAGGCAGAAACAGGCTCTTCCCAATAAGTGGTTCTAGAAAAGCAGGCAATTATTGTAATTTTTATTTCAAGGAGAGATTACTACCAACTGTGCTAAGTTCGTTCTGCCTGACCCCACTGATTCTTCATGTTAAAAGTTTATATGATTTCTCATAACCAAAGTGATAGAGTAGCAAAATCACACCTTGCTCCTATATGCATTACTCTGAAGTGTTGCCTAACTACTTCAAATGCTTCTATGTCCTCCTCCTTTTATATCCATATCCACTTCTTTTTTATAGCAAGCTGCAGACAATCAGTGACCAACAAGCAGAAATCCCTTCTGTAGGTCCCAGAGCCTCTTCTCCTTTTTCAGCAGCATGCCAAACTGCAGCAGGAAAACTTAATTTTTCAGCTAGTAATGATTTTAAAACCTTTTGTTTGTATAAAAAAACTTTATGATGCATTGTATCAGTCCTGGCTTCTTTTTTGTTACTGAAAAAAATGTCTAAGTGAGGAACCCAGGCAATAAAAGTTATCCATCTGCTCTATAACTATTTCTCCAGTATTTACATTGTATGAATACACATACCTGAGTTAATTTTATTCACTTCTTTGATTTATGTCCTATCTTTTCTCCAGAAGCTCATGCTGGCTCTCTCCTTCAATATTTTCTCAACACAATTGTGTAATTAGTGGACTGAAAGTAATTGGCTCAAAATCAGCCAGTGAGCATCCACAGTTGAAGGTACACTTGAAACCGGGACTCACCAGTCCCATCTAATGACCCTCTGCACCATAATCTAATACATTCTGGAGGAACATTCAACTTTCAGGAAAAACGTTTTGGGTAAGACTGGGAACAGAAGAGAGAATTGCCAAAACTGGGTGCCTTAACTCGAGTAAGACGTGCTTGTCACTAAATACAAGATTCTTATTTCCAACATCCTTCTTTCATTCCCAGGGTGGAAATGCCCTTCCATCTATCTAAATCTTCTTCAAGTCATCTAGTTACTAGCAACTGACCTCCAGATACTTGAGCACTAGCTAGATATGCCTAAAATTCTATCTGGACATTTGCATGCTAAACAAACACTGAGCTGCAGTCCTTCCCTTTAAGCACTTTATTTCACCTAGATAACTTCCAACAGATCTTTCTCATTTGTCTTCCTTTTCTTTTTGTGAATTACACTGTAAGTCTATGGGCAAAGGATTTTTAATTTTTAATTATTTAAAGGCTTTATATATTTCTTTAAAGTATGCACTGGAGAAGCAATGACAGTTTAACCATAAGCTAGCCACTAGTCAAGATTTGGACAACACACTGATCTAAACTAAGTAAGCTAATCTACAGCAAGCCGTGGTTATAGATTATGGTTAAAGTACTCCTTTTGAATCATAGTCAGATACATGCATGCTCCAGTTTTGGACACCACAGTAAACCAAACAACGTGACTTAGCTTGCCCTGTGAACACAATCATCTGCATTAATGGATGATCTTTTTAAAGAAAGTTGAAACATAATAGAAAACCTCTTTTCATCTTCGAGAGAGATTATTTCAGTGCCCATACTATTATGGTTGTAACGATATTATAAAACAAACATCAGTATCTTCATAATTATTTGACTGTTCTTACCTGATCATACATGATAATTTTATCAGCCATAGTGTACAACAGTGTAGCTTGGGTAATAAGCTCTTTCTTGTTATCTTTATTCTTTTCTTTCCGAGCCTGCTGTACATAGTAGGCTGCTAAGGTATCTAAGCAAGTCATCTGATCTTTTTCATGGTCTCTATAATCCAGGTTTCCATCTATGCGAGCAGCCTCTAATAGTTTCACAAAGTCTTCTGTTTTGCCTTGTTTGTAATATTCCAGCTTAAAAAGTAAATAAAAATACATTTAACAATAAGCTATTAAAACCACATTAATAAAATATGCATAGCACATAAAGTTAAGCAATTACATATTAATTAAATAAATTATTCCAGGAAATTGGCGTTCTGGGGTACACCTGTAACATGCCATCCATTTCATTGCCGATGGAAAGCATGCATGCATGCATGCATGCATATATATATATATACACATACATACACACACACACACACACACATACACACGTGTGTTTGTGTGTATGTATGTGTGTATGTATGTGTGTGTGTGTGTATGTGTGTGTGTATATATATATATATATGTATATGTATGTATATGTATATGTATATATATATGCATGCTTTTCCTTATGTATACGAACAATCTCTCTCTCCTAAAGGAATGGGCAATCCATGGGCTGCACATAGCCCCAGGTTCATTTTTGTGACTGTAAGAGCACCCTCAAATCATGCCACTGATTTCAGCAGAAAAAACACTAGTTTTGGTGGCACAATTGTTCATGTTTGAGGAGGAGGTATAGTGTAAGTACACTAAGTTTATTGCTTAATATATAGTTTATTCCTTGAACCTCCCACTCCACTGCAAACTGACCAAAACCTTTGACCTGGTAATGTCATCATATCACTAAACTCATATATATATGAGATATATATATATATATATATATATATATATATATATATATAATTTATTTATTTATTTATTTATTTATTTTAAAAAGAAAAGCACAGGCCTTGACTGCAAAAAGGTTGCTACTGAAATAAAAAGACAGATCTTCCATGCATAAATTCAAATGATCCACAAATGATTACTTTGATGAGGGATCAGTAATATATACACAGAGGAAAAAGAAATGGAAATTATCAATAAAACTTATTTTATTAAAACTGTAATGTCTTAAAAATGGTCATCTAGGCCAATTCCTGGCACCATCTTAAATAAAATTAGTTGAAAAGAGATACCAATGAATTCATATGTAATTACTCCTTTGGAATATGCATAGGCTTCAGCCATCTCACCGACAAATATCAAGTAAGCTAAAAAAAATCCAGACCTGAGTAAAGGTGAACAGGTAATTGCCTAACAGTTCCTTGAAATTAAATATAAATGAGCCTACAATATAAATAAAATACAGCAAACTGATAAGCAACTGACCGCTAGGGCAATCCATATGTGCAGCTGAGTATGCTCCTGTTTCAAAATGCTTATAACTTCATCCCCCTCCGGTAACTGATCGAAGTCAAGCTCAATGACCTAAAAATCGAATGATAATGACAACATACATAATTCAATATATTTTATGAGTTAATAAGGCACATACAATAACATAGACCTTCACAAAGCAATTTTTAAAGAGTAGTTCACACTGCATACATTTCCTGAAAATATGTTAAGCCCCCTCCTTGACTAAAATTATTTAAAAGGGGATTTCTGGAGTTCTACAAATCAGCAGCACCTCATTCAGAACTACTTTTCTACTCAGAAAAATAAGACTTCCATGTATTCATCCTACATAAGGACCCATTCACAGAATTTCTCTACTTTCCAATGCAGAAGTAATTTCTCCTGTAGAAACTAAGTAGGAATGCACACTTAGGTATATTTGCACAGCAATAGTAATTATAAGCTAAAAGTGTAACCAAATTCAGCTGAACTCCTGGTAAGCTCGTGGTGGTTTTTCTACAATGTGGAATTGGTTTGAACTTGCCTTCTTCCACAAGGCTATTATATGTAGACTGCAAAAATCCAGATGACCAGTAAACCAATGGAAGCAAAGAGACACTGAAAACCTACTTTTTGCTACCATGTAGTGGTCATATAGATTTTTGCAGCCAGATCTGGTAGCCCTATTCTTCTCGTTTGTTTTTACATCCCAGTCCTGTCTACAAGTCTCCCATCCAAATGCTAAACAGGTGCAACTTTGCTTAGCTTCCAAGTTGAAACAAAGTTGGCCAGGCACTGCTACCTTCTGAGATGAGACACATGGTTTTAAAATACACAGCCAGGGACAGTTCCTAAATAATCTTGCATTCATTCTCCAAATATGCACACCTGCACATGCTGGGAAATGAGTAGCAACTAGGCAAAATGACAGTAACAGCAGTGTCCTTTATGTATTCAAACAAATAAGTTAGTACTAGTAAAAGCACAGACTCAAGATCCATACAGCTTATTCAGTACCTTATAAAAATATTGTTTATGCCTCCACCCCCCAAACTTATAAGCTGTTAAAGGAAGCAACAGGTTTAGTGATATCAAAATTTCAAAGTACTGCTGGCAATATATACACACGTGTATGTACTTTGCTGTTTGTTTGGCCTTCAAGTCAGCCTTGACTCCTGGTAACTACATGGGCAAATCCATGCAGTTTTCTAGACAACATTTTTGGAAGTGGTTGGCCATTGCTTTCGTCCCTGGGTTGAGAAAAAGGGACTGGCCCAAAGTCACCCTGTTAATTTCCATGCCTAGGGCAGGAGAATTCAAGTCTCCCCACTTCTAGTTCAGCACTTTAACCACGAGAGCAAATTGACTCTGTGCATCCACACGTATACAGGTACATATACAAAACATCAGTATTGCAGTTTTGCTTTGCATCAACACCCCAGGATTGGCTCAAGCTCCTCCAAGAGAAGCGGGTGGGATCCTCAATAACCCTGCCTTTCCCCAAAGCGACTCAAGACAAACACGGACCCACCGAAAGCGAGCCAAGGGACGCCCGCACCACTCACCTCGTCGGTATCCCGGAGGGGGATCTCAATCGAGCCTCGAGACATGATGGCGATGGCAGTGCCGCCGCTCCCGCTACGGGGATCCCTTCAGTCCCCAACACTTCACGCCGCCAGCCTCTCGCCTGAGCAGCCGTCTGACCAACAGCCCCACCGCCGTCGCCGTCCGCGCAGGCGCTCTCGAGCCTTACCCTCGGAAGCATGCGCGGAAGGCGACGCGAAGAAGCGACGCGCAGGAGGAGGAGGAGGGGGAGGAAGTGATGGGCAGGCGCTTTTTTTTCGCGGGTCTGCAGAAGGATCCTTGAGCAAATGGTTCTCCTCCTCCTCAGTAGTAGCAAGCTTTTAGAAAACGATCCGCATATTATGCAGAACGAAGGGATCGTTTGAAATAGATGGGGGTTATCTGTAAAACATTTACACTCCCTTTGTCAAAGAGAGAGAGAGAGATGGGGTACCTTGCCTGAATATCTCTAATTAGCTGATTAAAAAGAAGAGTCAATATAGCTCACTCCCTAAAGCGCTAGCTTACTGCATCCAGGAAGCTTTGCAAATCAAGGATATTACTAAGAAATCTAAAAAGTTACTAAATTACTAAAATTAGCAGACTGAAATAGGCTAGGTACTATTTCCCCTAGTGTGTTTTGTAATTTCCTGAATGAGTAAATGAAAGGGACCATAACAATTCATAGTTAAAAAGAAAAGCTGTGTTTCTGAATAATTTCTAAACTTTGGATTAGTTATTTGAATGTAAATAAAGCATATGTTCACGTGTATACATACACAGGGGCACATACAGACATGATGCACTCTTCCCCAGGGTTGCTTGTAACAGACATCTGGCACCCACAACAGTTCAAAAACGAATGGAAAGAGTCGAACTAATCTGTTTCCATTCTTTGTAAAACGCTGAATCTGTTGGGAGTTGAAATAGCATAACCAGACTCTCTTGGTGGAGCAGTTGATCCATAAAAATCCCTCTGATCAATATGCTTCCCATATTGTTTTCAAAGTTGTATAGGATTGGTTATTGCAGATGCAAGACAAAGCCCTCACCAATATTTGAAAAGGGTTGTAGTTGCTTGAAAATTAATCCCTGGTTGAAAATAGGCATTATTTAGTATATCATCATATTCCCATTTTTATCTTGAAATGTTGGAAAATGGGATTGTTGTGTAATTAGCCTATGCAAAAAGATTTGTGGATAATAAGATATGTCAACTGCAGAAATATATAGAAAGCTCTTAATGCTTTGCTGGCATCTAGTGGCTGTTTGGATTTTTGCATCCTAAATATAGTAGTCCTAGTGGATAATAAAAGGTAAAGGTACCCCCCGCACATTTGTGCAGTCGTGTCCGACTCTAGGGGCCGGTGCTCATCTCCGTTTGTTAGCCAAAGAGCCAGCGTTGTCCGAAGACACTTCCACGGTCATGTGGCCGCATGACGCACACAGAACGCTGTTACCTACCCACCGAAGTGGTACCTATTAATCTACTTGCATTTACATGCTTTCGAATTGCTAGGTTGGCAAGAGCTGGAGCTAGTGCGGGAGCTAGTGGATAATACAATATGATTAAAGTGGCTTTCCCACACTGTTCAAAGAATGAGTAATTATTAAACAATAATTAAGTGGGTTGATCAGATGTGAAGATTCTGTCTATAGCCAGTATAGTGACCAGTATATCTGTTTAATGATTAATGTCTCTATATTCATCTGATTAAAATACAGATTTAAGGTGCTCTTAAATAAAAAAAATCACTGGCAACCATCCTACCTTTCTCACAATATTTGACCACATTCAGGTGATGGCATCTTTTATTTGCAGCCTATCTATATTTTCCAAACATTACTTCCATTTCTTATCACGAGGATTCTGTTAAGGATGAAAAGAATAACTAACAAGGATTTATGATTGGAAATATTAAAGGTTTTCCATTGGGAATCATCTGTAGATGATATATGAGAGTCAGCAGCCCTAGTTCTATAAAGAGGTTCAGCACTATATTTTAGGCAAGCAAGTGTGTTAATGTATTTAGACATTAAGACTTTTAGATCAAAAGTAAAACTTTAACCTGGAAGGAAAGTAAAACAGAGATAAATACTTAATTCAATATTTACTATCAAGCTTATAATGGAGCCTATGAATTACATTATGTTAATTCTAGAAAGATCCAGGAAGTCTAATGTAATAATTTTAAATATACTTAACAAAAATATAATGCTCAGACTTATTCAAGATCAACATACATAAGACTGTATGTATGCAGACTGCAGAGTAACTAATTGAAATGAAAGATATGAGGGACAAATATATAAACATATACTAAGAAAATAATGTGGTTAGGTAAATAATTTCAGACCGAATTTGTTAATTGGTGGTTAGCAATATATAAATTGACTATTATCAATTGTTTTTTGGGAAGTATTGTATGCAAATAGGTGGCAAAAGCTATTTAGCTTTATATTTGCAAGGAAGCAGTTGTTTAGAATTTCTATTTTGTTTTAAATATTAAAATTGCTTTTAGCAAAAATAAATTTGGCACCATTACATTTTAACAATTGTATAAGATATCTAAAATGTTCTAGTTACTGTACGTATGAAATGGCAATCCTTTCCTGTAGGCTTGTAGTCTAAAAAGCAAAATATGAAAAGAAGAGAAAAACAAGCAATAAAACTGTTGGTATATTATTCTTCAAGGAGTAAGTCACAAGCCTTGTTGGTTAAGCACCTGCAAACTTTAAAAGGTCAGGCAGCCCATGATCCAGGTTGAAGAGTATAAAAGAACCTGCCTGGCTGCTTGCTTCTACTCCTGCTTGCTTCTGCTACTTATCTCTTCTGGTGAGTGATGAAAGAATTGTAACACTTCCAGGGATCTGGAAGAGAACTGTAAATAGTATCTGTTTGAATGAGTAACTAATACAACTGCAACTGACTTACTACAATGACTGGCATCATTTATTGGTCTCTAAAGCAAAATGCTTCCTGATACTCTGCATGTGCAAGAAAACACACACAGCAACAAAAACATCTGTTCCTTCTCTGCTTGGTAGAGGTAACTTAAGTTGACTTTTCTCTTCTCATGATACTAACCATAACATAACATTTTGACTTAGTAACTGATGTTGCAAATCTCTTACTCCTTACCAGAAGTGCCATTTTGAGGCTATAGTGAATGATTTCAGTCAGGATTAATAATACAAAAGCTTTCTAAAATTACTAATATAACTACATACCTACATTCACATACTGATTTAAATCATAGTTTGTTTTATCAATGTTCATTGAATAAACCATAGTTGATCAAATTTACCCATCATGCAAAGCCAAAACTAAATAAAGCATATGATGGCTTAAGATGTGTGAACCAGACCACGTTGTATGATTAAGATAATTGCTGCCTTTGAGAATACAGTTTTTCTGTAAGGATCTGTTTTAAAAGGAAAATATTGATTAAGTTCACCCATAGTGCTATACCCTATTATGATTCCTTTGACTTGGACTGTTGTGTGAATCTAGTCATTATGTTCTGTAAACTATGGCTTATGGTTAGCTTAATGGTACTCAGCCTTTTGAGCTTTGTGGCATATTTGGAATTTTGAGAAAATGTTATTGGAAATAAGAGTTATGATAGGAATGTGACTTGTCTGTACACAAAACAATTAATAATTACAGCATGCCAGATTTTCATTTTTATAGTTGACTGGAATGTATGGTAGAAAGAGAGCTAAGGAAGTTCTCTGCTTGGGAGTTCCTAATTCAATGTGTGAATTCAGTCATATATTTAAAAAAAGCAATACGGCTTTATGTGTAAACATAACCATTGTGTGGAATTATGAGGGGAGCTTTATTCCGTTACTATAACATTTGTCACATATAAACAAGTATTTGTTTACCAACAGCTTCAAATTTAATTGAACATCTTTTGCTATATGTGATAATTCATGGAGTCTTGAAATCCGGGATTTTGCGCGCCACTGCCGCTGTGGCATTTCTGGGTTTTTGTGCGCCGCCGCAGTGGCGGCGCTTCCGGGTTTTCTCGCGCGCCGCCGTTGGTGTGTTGCCACAGGAAAAGTTTGGAAAGCCCTGGTTTAGAGAAAGGGGAAAAATTTTTTCTGAACTTAGCTTTTTAAATGTGCAAGTGGCTTCCCTTTTTGTGGCTGTGAGGCCAACTAAAATTTTTTTTCAAGAGATCAGTACTGCACTGGTTTGTACTGGTCTTGTACTGGTCTTGTATTGGTCTTGTGCTGGTCTTGTACTGGGCCCATAACCCTTGGTGGAGTCTTGAAGGCTAATAAAAGAACTCCAAGCAGCTAACAACAATCTTGCGGAGTAGAAGCGTGAACCAGCAGGGAACTTGCACTTTAAGCTTAATTACGTTCAGAAATAAATTCAGTCTTCACACGTTAGTTAGATGAAGAAAAATAGAGATAGCTTACATTTATTCAGTATATCTGGATATTAGTAGATTCATTGTAGATCTGTGTGCAAGCGAGATGAAATGGACGAGAGCTGCATTGTGCAGCCCTCCTGCTTTCAGGTGTGCCCAAGGAGTAATGGAGAATGTTAATCCCCCAAACCAAGAAGAAGAAGGAAGAGAAAATCAGGTGACTCAGGTAACATCCCACAAGCACAGTAGAGATGTGTTTACTAGAAAGACCCCCTATTATGCTTATGAGACAATGCTGAGTTGACTCCTGATAATCCCAACAATAATTATATAAATTACATAATGGTGGTGATAGACTATTAAGAATTACTTTATCATTAATACTCAGCATTGGGTTTAATTTAATTTTAAAAAACAGGGAAATGTCTTTTTCTGCCTTAAAGTATGTTTGTACACAATCCAACCTAGGTACATGGATGTAAGAGACCTCGGGAATATTTTATGTGGAAGAATGGCATAAAATGAATATAATTTTTTTAAAAAAAACTCTGCACTTTTTGAAAGGATACTTTGGAGATGCAATTTTCTTGGCAAAAGTAGGAAAAAATAATCAGTTTCTTCCTGATGTTTTTCTGACTTCTCAGCTTCATCTACAGATCTAATATTTTCTACTTTCTGTAGAATGTGTGGTCAGTGTTTTACAAATGTATGAACAGTGGGCTGGAATAGGTAACAAAAGAACTCTGAAGTCTCAGGATAATATTCCATGTTATCTATGTGATTACATGTTTTTAAGGTTTCATTTAATTGTGGAAGGGTTGGTGGATAGGCAGAAAGAGAGAGAGACCTGTTTAATATCTCCTACATTCACTTGTAATTCCTGCAAGTCAAACTTTTTTTTCCCCTTGATGGCCTTGATTTGGTCTTAGAGGTAAGTTTGGTGGTTGGGGTAAGAACTGTGGAGAGTCATTTTACAAATAAAAGGAAGAAAAAGCAGGCTTGGTGACATATTACTGTAAGCACTCTCAATTTTTTCAATTTCTATATGTTTCCTTAAATCAAGGTTGGAGACAAACCTGTTCTTTCTTGTTAATGTCGTTTCTCACCTGTTTCTCAAAACTATCTACAAGTTCCCACCTTCATAGCTTCTTTTTTCATAAAGAGCTATTCTAGTGGGTTAAACTCTAAACCCTGTAAGGTTACTAAAGGAACTAAAGAGCACTGGTTTTTAAATGTTCTTTTTGTGGTTTAACAGATTATACAATTATACAATTCTCTTCGATTGGTAGATTATACAACTGTTGGCTTGGACAGAGTTGTACATTCAAACCTTTTTTAAAGGGGTGAGGTGGTAGGCATTGTTCTTAGGCATACAGTTTCTGATAATCTGATCTTTTGGTGAAAAATAGAGAGATTATCTTTCAGGATATGCTATATTTTTTGCCGTCTTTGCTTTAGGTAATGCCAGTTCTACAGTTGGCAAATGAATAGCTGACAACATGTCAGTCTTTGATGAATTTGCAGAAGATGATTTAATCAATATTACTTTTGAAGTGTGTGATGCCCAAGAAAAAGGTAACTTTGATGCTATTTTAGATGTTGAACTTGAAGGCAATTCAATTTCTAAATCTTGCTGATGCGAGTGAAAGCTTTTGCATGTTTAGCTTTTTGGCTGAACTTTTGTAATATGTAATATATGCAAGTCTATATCACTATTCACTTTATCTTGCAGCTTCTTCTCTGCCCCTCCCCTTCTTTTTCTAACAGGAACAGTACCTGCATCTGTTTTTATAAAGTATTTGGAGGATGTGACAGGGCATAGCCATGATAATGGTAAACTTCTCTTGCTCTACAATATGCTGGATCCTAAAAGACTGAATGTTCCTGTTGCCCAAGAAGCTTTCCATGCTACTATGAAAAAATGGATTGCCATATGTAATCAAGACTGGTAAATGAAAGTTCACTTTTAATTTGGTTGTGTTTCTGTAGATATTAATGGATGTAGATAGTGCACTTCAGTCATTGGCAGCATTACTGTCTTGAAGTACATCTTTCTAAAGCATAGCTTTCCAAACTCTGTGTCGCAACACAACCTGGAAGTGGCGGCGGGGGCGTGCACGGCGGTGGTGTGGCAGCAGCAGCGACGACGGCAGCGGCGCGCCATCAGCGCTTCCGCGTTTTAGCAGAGGCCGCCGCCGCTGCCGTGCACGGCGCTGCCGCGTGCCCTCCCCGTGGTGCCGCTGCGTGCCCCCCGTGCTGCTGCCGTGCACGTCCCCGCACATGCCCCCGCACCGCCACCGTTGGTGTGTCGCCAACGGCGGCACTTTGGAAAGCACTGTTCTAAAGTAATAAAGTAGTGGAAAATGATGAAGCTGTTCCTTTTATCTTCTTCTCATTCAATTCATACCCTATAGTCCAAAAAGGTCTATGGGGCAAGAGCACAACAGGGTAGGCAAAACTGCTATTATCCACCTTTTTTCTATAGCCAAAGTTTTTTAAAGCAGCATCTCATTTGTAGCCCAGCTACACTAGCCAGGGCAAATCTAGATCAGTGCAATTATATGTTACTAAACAGTTGCATATTTTCCATGTAATGCTAATTGGATGTTGAGGAGGAACATATTTATCCTTCCTGAATATTTTTTCGTAAGCATGCTATAATTTTGAGTAGCTTTGTAGGGCGGGGGGAGATGTTAAGTAATTTTTCTCCAGCTGGATTCTGAGAAGAAGCCTTGCTGAGGAGAAGAACAGCTGAAAGTGGATGCCTCTAATTTCTTAAAAGATTTCCCCCCTGTAAACGTCTTCTATTTTTACACTTAACTGCATTCAAATTAATTACTAAATATCTGTTTGGGGTATCTATGCTTATTTTTAGTATACAAATTCTATCACATTTGAAATTAAACATCAGGTATTTTAAACAGTAACTCTTGATCAATATGTTTACTGCTTTAGAATAGATTTTCTAATCATCTGAGAAAGAAGACAATAAGATAAGTTATATGCTGTATAGTGTTTCAGTGTGTATGTTACTCTCTAATAAGGCTGGGCAAATCCTTCAAAATAAGTCCTTTGTAATTTATGGGCGTGCATTTGAAGCAGTTCTTTTCGAATAATTAAAACATCTGCGTCTTTTTCTGGGCTGATACAACTGCTTTTTCAGAAGCAAAGTGGCTGCACTTTGTACATGTGGAGACAGTGGGAGAAGTTTCAGAAGAAGCTGTGTGAGCTTGGAACCTCCATGGCTGCTTTAACCATTTCAGAAGATTTGCACAGACTTCTAATATGTAAGAAGAATTAGGACAGAAACAGAAGAGTACTTTCTGTTCAGTCCTGTGCATGTTCACTTCAAAGTAAGCTCTGTTGAGAGCCAAATTATATAATAATAAACGGGTGCTTTTCCTTCTGTGACTGCTATTTGTCGCTTTAAAAGCTGTATTCTCAAGTCCAAAACCCAATGAAAGCCTTCCTGGAAGCCTGTGTCTGGAAACAGGATGCTGTTAATCCAGTATAATTTTTCATTGGTTGAATACAGTATGGCAGAGCTTTCCGAACTCTGTGTCGCGACACAAAAGTGTGTCGCCACACACAGTCTGGTGTGTCGGCACACAACCCGGAAGCGCTGATCATCATCAGCGCTTCCGGGTTTTCCCGCGGCGACACACCAACTGCAGCGCGCAAAACCCGAAAGCGCAGCAGCGCTTCCGGGTTTTTGCGCGCTGCCACACTTCCGGGTTTTCCCGCGGCGACACACCAACGCCGGTTGGTGTGTCGCCCCGGGAAAAACTTTGGAAAGCCCTGCAGTATGGGATGCAGTTTCTGCCTTACTCTAGCAGCCTCTTGTATTCCTCAAGAATCTACATGGGTGGCTACGTAGGTGTGTTTGCAGAGAAAAAGGGCATTGTCAGCAGACAACTCCTTGCCCCATTTATGCCAGCAAAATATTCTTAATAGAGATGTGTTTGGGGACACTCCCAGTTGCAGATTAAAATTCTAGAATCAGCTATATCAGTTCTTAACTGCTAGATGTAATTTGACAGAGCCACTCACCAATAAGGGTATTTTCTTATTCTATTTGTGGAGAAAACCGTAAGCATTCCAAGACTGTTGTGGACTGAAATACAGCCTTTAGATCATTAATAAGTAGAAGACCTTGGTCACAGTCTCCTTTCAGTATATTGTATCACATAATCTCTAGGTATTCTGTCTGATTTATGCAGTTTGCGTTCAAGATAATTTAATAATTACACTCAGTAACAGAAGTGTGTGTTTGGGAGACTCCGTTAATACTATAAAATGTACTCGGCTGGTATGAGATTTCTTTTTAGTATTTCAGAAACAGAAGCCAACAAGGTCAAGGCTGAAACCCCTGGAAACGAGCAGCACAAAGGTTTGTACCATGAAATAAGTTACCTAAGATTGAACTGGTTGTTATCCCAGGAAATATGGTCAGCACCCTTAGAGGGTGCTGTAAGCTAATAGCCTAAGTTGCCACTATTTCTAAAGCAATGTGAAGATCATTATCTAGGGCCATTTTGATACAAGCAACAGAACATTAAATTTAAACCAGCTGAAATATGGATTAATTTCTCACTGAAATTGAAATTCATTGCTTGATCACAAATGCCTTTGACATTTGAGGTTATACAGTATATACACTTACTGGAAATAGAATTCAGTGGGATTTATATATACAGTACCTGCCTACTTAAACTCCGGGAGACAGTGCAGGACAGAAAGGCCTGGTGTGCTATGGTCCATGGGGTCACGAAGAGTCGGACACGACTAAACAACAACAACAACAACCTGCCTACTTGTAAGAATAAGTTATAAGTCTCATCCAAGCACCACATATATCTTCTACCAGGTTTTACAAATAAAGAGTACATATGTGTGCTGATTGTATTTATTTATTTTTATTTTTGAAGATGTGACAGTAGGATCCATTTTTTAAAACTATACCTAACCTGGTGGTCAACCTTTTTATATTATCACTTTATTTCTCCAGTTTTAAAGCAATACTTCCACCATGATTTCATTATGAATTGCAAAGGTTATTTTATTGGAGACTTTTCCCCCTTTTTCTTGCAAAGATTCAAGGTCGTTTATATCTGATGAAGATGCTGAGATATTTGAAGGAAGAACCGAAGATGATCAAATGTGTGTTTCCAGGTAATATTTATAATTATGAAATCAAGGGAATCCTTAGTTTCTCTGTGTTGTGCTGATTTGTGAGAGTGCATCCCTTTTAAGCTATGCTTTGCCATGCATTTAAAAGAAACAGTAGCAACATGTAACATGGCTTTTTTAAGCATTAGTACAAAGGGGTGGGGGAGCAAGCACCTATCAACCGTCACTGCTTTTTTCAAAAGGCTCAGTGTATACTAGTATCAGAAGTGGCATGGTCACACAGGCTTGACAGCATTTGAATACTAAGCACATTCGATTAGCAGATAACGGCTTGCAAATTTTGCTAAGGTCACGTACCATGAACAAAATTAATACTGAAAAACTACTTTCTATTTTATTAAGGATGCTTGACATAAATGGTGGCATTGAAGATTTAAGATATTTGAATCAGAAAATGTCTGAGCAATTGATGGGAATGAAGAAATCAATGGCATCTGAGGAAATTTATCTACAATTGACAGATGATATTGTGGAGCTGCGAGACAGATTAATGAGGTATTATTTTCCTAGTATATGTATCTTATTTCTCGGATTCCCAGAAGCTGTCTGATGCCATATTTTCTGACAGCATGACCCATATATATTTTTTTCTATGATTTTTTAAGCAGGCTATTGTAAGAGAAATGTTTGGATTTAGAGATGGAGCGAATTAGAGCCAACAGTTGATAATATGATGTGATTTAATATAACATGTGTAATTGTGTTGGTTCCATATTATTCAATTAGTTTCTATTCTGAATTTAAAATTGGCAGAATTGTGTACATGATTTCTCGTAGTTTAGCTGTTTTGTCCTGACATTTCTTGAAAAGCTGGAAATCTGCCTAAGATTGCAGTTTGCTAGTATTATGTACATAACGTATTTTATTGTATCTTCTACCAAGTCTTAATCTTCTCTGATATTCTGTAAGTATAGTATGTTGAATACACCACTGAGCATCTACAGCCTATGTAATCATGACCTTGTTGGTTGGAGTTCTGGGAGTTATAATTCAATATATACTGGGGATATCAAGTCAGAGTAAGGAGACTTAGTCTTGGCTGCAAAACCTTTTCAAATCTCTGCTACAATTTTTCTAACTCTTTTTAAGCATGCAGAAGCCTTTAGGAAACTTCAAATACATCTGGAAGGAACTTGAAGATACCAAAAATAAAATGGCACACTTGCATGAGGAGAATGATCTGATCCGTGAATGCATCAGAAGTCTGGTATTTAAGAGTCGGTCTTTATTACCAAGAGCACTGCTTTAAAGATATGGTTGAAATTTAACACAAACACCCAAGTTTGTAGTTTGGTTTATATTTATTGTTTTAAAAATCCTGCTGAGTCTCTTAATTACCAGTTTTTCACCACTGCAAAGTAGTGTTTTACAATGTCAAACAGAAAGTGGTATGATCACTGAATGTGTATTCAAAATATTCAAAGTCTGTATTCAAAATAAGCTTGTTTGTAAATTGTATAGGGATTTCTAGAATTAGCTGTCATTGCCTCCCTGTGGAGTTTGATAAACCTAGGATGGCTGGCATACAGTATGTGAAATTGCTATTGATGGATAGAAGTTGGTTTCTTTTACCAATGTGCCCATCTGCCAGTTTTAGTTGATTTGACCTTACATAGCTAGATTAAAATTATTTGTCAGTAGTCTTGCTTTTTGCTAGCTAAAAAAGGTAAAGGTCCCCCCCCCGCACATTTGTGCAGACGTGTCCGACTCTAGGGGCCGGTGCTCATCTCCGTTTGTTAGCCGAAGAGCCAGCGTTGTCTGAAGACGCTTCCACGGTCATGTGGCCGGCATGACACACGCGGAACGCTGTTACCTACCCACCGAAGTGGTACCTATTAATCTACTTGCATTTGCATGCTTTCGAATTGCTAGGTTGGCAAGAGCTGGGGCTAGTGTGGGAGCTCACTCCGTCACACGGGGCTAGGGATTCGAACCTCCGAACTTGCAATCTTCCGATCGACAAGCCTAGTGTCTTACCCGCTAAGCCACCACGCCCTTTTTTGCTAGCTACCCAAGAGCAAATTGCTACTGAAGCATAAATGGGTATGTCATATGATTCTGAGTGTTTACTAATCAAGAAGCCAGCCATTTTGAACCCAACTTTCTCTCATGGAGGATCACCAAACTTGATGTTGAAAGTTACAAAGGCAGTGTCTGTAGCAGTACATAGGCCAAATCCTAATGCAATTGCTTTAGGGCGCTGGGAAGGTAAATCAAAAAATGAATCTCAGGAAGGAAAGAAAGGGAAGAGTTTTATGTCTAAGTAGACATAAGACTGTCTCTGTTATAATGCTATGGTTGCCTACCAGGAATTCCTTCTGAATTCAGTTTCCTCAGGTAAGAGTGCATAGGAAGTCTTAATAAAAAAGAAAACTGATTATTTATTGACTAATGTGGTTGTTGTTTTCCTTTTTTTTGTCATAGAACAAAAGCATCGAATCATTGACTACTAAACTTATTTTTCTGGAAGAGGTATGTCCAGTATTTCCAATTAATGAAACAGGCTATTGAAATTATGATGTATTGATCAGATTATTTTAGTTCAGATAAGAGCTTTTGTAATAGTGACATCTGTCTGTGCAAGAAGCCCCTGACATTGTCCCTCACCCCAAAGTCTAATATATTCTCATTTTGTATTCTTTATAAATAGGCTGACCATACGTCGCGTTTTTTCCCCTTTTCTCAACCGTCCCGTCATTTTAACATAAATTTTATTTATTATTTATTAATTTTATTTATTTAATTTTTATCCCGCCTTTATTATTTTTATAAATAACTCAAGGTGGCAAACATACCTAATACTCCTTCCTCCTCCTAGTTTCCCCACAACAGCAACCCTGTGAGGTGAGTTGGGCTGAGAGAGAGTGACTGGCCCAAGGTCACCCAGCTGGCTTTCATGCCTAAGGCAGGACTAGAACTCACAGACTCCTGGTTTCTAGCCTGTTGCCTTAACCACTAGACTAAACTGGCTAAAATGCCGGTTTTGTCCCATTTTTCAGGAACAGGTGGAGGTGGAGCAGCCGACTGGAGGGAACCCGGAGGACCTGGAGAACCACCAGCGCGTGGCAAAGGAGGTGGGAGAGGCGGGCCCAGCACCGCGACAGGCGGAGGCGATTCCCCTTCCAGGTTCTTTCCAATCATCTGCTCCGCCCCTCCCATCATGCTGCCTGGCCCGCCCTTCCCACGCGCTGATAGGTGGAGGCAAACCCCCCAGCCCCCCCCCAGCAGCCGCTCCGCCCCCGCCCAGAACAACCTGGTTGACATAAATAAGTTGAAGATTCACTCTAATAACAAAAGATGCTTGTTAATAGTTGCTGATTTTATATCTCAATTGGAGTTGAACATTACTTTAGTCTGTTGTATAATATCTGCCATATTCTGGGAGATTATAGTAAATCCACTTGTCATGGGGAATACTGTATACCAGGGGTACCCAACCTTTTTGGCACCAGGGACCGGTCGTGGAAGACAATTTTTCCACGGACCGGGGGGGGGCGGGGTTTGCAGGCGGGAGCCAATCACGTAGATGGGGGCGGGGTTTGCAGGTGGGAGCCAATCAGGTGGACGGGGTTTGCAGGCGGGAGCCAATCGCGCGGACCACCACTCACCTGCTGTGCGGCCCACTTCCTAACAGGCCATGGCCCACAGGTTGGGGACCCCTGCTGTATACTGTATATGTGCATGTGTATGCATATGCATACATAATAATACACATTGTGCTCTGAATAATATCTGTTAATATTTGCTTTTAGTAATTAGCATTAATTTGACTCTGGAATTAGAATATAAAGCAGGGCTTTCCAAAGTTTTTCCTGTGGCGACACACCAACCGGCGTTGGTGTGTCGCCGTGGGAAAACCCGGAAGTGCGGCAGCGCACAAAAACCCAGAAGCGCTGCTGCTGCTTTCGGGTTTTGCGTGCTGCAGTTGGTGTGTCGCCGCGGGAAAACCCGGAAGCGCTGATGATGATCAGCGCTTCCGGGTTGTGTGGCGACATACCAGACTGTGTGTGGCGACACACTTTTGTGTCGCCACACACAGTTTGGAAAGCTCTGATATAAAGGCTCATGAGGAAAGATAAACTTCAGTATTTGAAGCTTTATTATTTCTCTCTATGTGGGAACCTTTCCAGAATTTCTTTCAAGAAATAGAAGAAATAAAATCTCAGAAAGAGAACATATTTCAAGTGCTCATGAAACAAATAGTAAGTATTCCTCTAGAGTCAGCTGGAGGTCAAATAGCAATACTGAATGTTTTTCTTGGCATTTCATATTGTGGGGAATATTAAGCATTTAACATTCATTCTCCTCTCTTCTTTCTGTCCTTTTAAAACTCTGCCTAACTAGGCTTAAACTGAAATATTTCATCTTTCATTTAAGACTTTTACCTTAAAGGGCTGGAATAATAAATAGTTGAAGAGGTTTAAGTGCATGCATGTCTGGGATATAGCAACAATTATAGAAATAAAGCAAGTTGTAAAATTCTATTTGTGCAAAAAATTCATGCAAGCTGTGTCAGAAGAGGGCAGCATCAAGTTACACTGTCAAAATAAAAAACGATTAATAAAATTTTAAGTGCCTTGTGTCTGGCCATTTAAGCTTTAACCCACAATAGATTAAATTTACCAGAAAAATAGAATTTAATCTAATAACCAATGAATGTAATTAATTTAACACTAACCCTAGAATCCCATTACAGTGCCAGCAGCATATAAAGGGAAGGAGCTTTATTTATTTATTTAGATTTATAGGCCATCCAATCAAAAATCTCTCGTGCATACAAAATTAAAACAACTTAAAATATACAATATATGCAGTGTGTTGGGGAGAAGAATAGGTATAAATACCAATTATCCTATCACTTACAGCTCAAGGTCACAAATCATCCTCTCCTCTAGCCTGTTTGAAAAGCCAGGTTTTTAGGGCTTTTCTGAAAGACAGCAAAGTCGGGGCCAGACAAACCTCTGGAGGGATGGTGTTCCAGAGGGCACAGAATCAACAGAGAAATCATGGCTCCAGGATTCCATGCAATAGCATTGTTTAGTCCAAGGGTCGGAAATGGCGGCTCTTGAGCCAGGTGTGGCTCTTTGGCCCCTTGAGTGTAGCTCTTCCGCAGCTGAACTCACCCCCACCCCTTCCACGTGATTGGATCCCACCCCCAAACTCTTACGCGCTCTCGCTCTCCAAGGCCGGGGCCACCCGCAGCCGCCCACACCTCGCGCACAGCCCGTGGGGCTCTCTGCCGCTCCCTTCAACGCCTGGCACTCGGGCGCTCCGGCTGGGGTGCAGCGGGACGCGAGCCTCGCCGGCGGCCCGCGAGGACCAGCCAGGGAAGGCGTGCGGGCGTTCCGGCGGATCAGGTGTCGCGGGCGGTGCGCAAAGAGCCAGGTGGGGTGGTGGGGCCGCCTGCTCGCCCTCTCCCCGCACGCACCAGCACCCCCGCCACTTGCCCGCCCGATCACGGGGGGTGGCAAAGCCGGTGGGTCCCCTTTTCCCCTCCCCCAGACAAACCTTTGGGAGCGCCTGCGAGAGGGGGGAGGCCGTCAGTCCCCCCCTGGCGGCTGCCATTGGTTGGGAGCGGGGGGCGGGCCTCCTCCTCCTGGATCCCCTCGGGGCCCAGCGAAGTTTGCCGCAGAAGACCTGCGCCTCCGCCTCGGCTGGCCGCCCGAGCAGCCTAGCCTCCCCCGCACTGAACCCAGATTATCGCAGCAGGCGGGATTGAGGCTCCCCACCCCTCCGAGCTGCGGAACTGGGGCGGAGAAGGCTTGGCCTTCTCGCCCGCTTTCGGGCGGGGGTCCTCCGGCTAGCCGTCGGGTGTGGGTGGCAGAGGGCCGGGGAAGGGGGCGCGCTGGCGAGGGGTGATGGGATCTGAGTTGCCCTCCAGACTATCTTCGGGCGGGGGTCCCTGCTGGAGAAACGGCAGACGCCTTCCCTGGCCGGTCCTCGCGGGCTGCCAGTGATGCTCCCGTCCCACTGCACCCCAGCCAGAGCGCCCGAGCAAGCCTCGCCCAGACATGCTGCCAGCAGCAGCAGCAGCAGCAGCTCCCAAGCCACGCCGGTCCCTCCTCCGTCGAAGGGAGCGGCAGAGAGCCCCGCGGGCTGTCCGGCTTACTCGGACCCCGGGGAGAGGGCCGCCCGCCCACCCCGTCGAAGAGAGCGACGCGCCGAGGGAACCGCTGCGACAAGTGAAATCTGGCGGGTGGGCGCGTTCCCCTGCCTGCCCGCGCCGAGAGAGCGCAGCCGGGCTGGGCGCCCAATCCCGAGAGGCGGCCCGGGCGCCGCTGAGCCGACGGGTCTGCGCCACTGTGCGCTCGTCCTCCCGCTCTTCCCTGGGGGTTGTGTTCCGGCGAGCAGCTGCGCTTGGCCAGGAGGCGGGGGTCCCGAGCGGCGGGGTCCGGGAGCAGCAGGGCCCGGCTGCGGCGTTTTCTCGCCACCACCCCAGCCGTGGCTGTTCCAAGCTGGTGCCTAAATCACCCCCCCCAGGCTAAATCACCCCGCCAGGCCTTCCGTTCCCTTCCCTCTATACTCCCAAGGCTTCTTCCCCCCCTTCATCTTCCCTCCATACTCCCCAAGACACCGTGGGCTCAGGTCATTTAACTAACGTCGCTCTGCTCCTCTAGCTCTCTTCCCCATGAACCAGTGTGCGCGCTTCCCAATTCCCTCCCTTCGCTTTCCAAATCCCTACGTTGGCAGTGGGCATGGTGTGCATGGCGGCGGGCACTGCAGTGGGCGTGGTGGACATGGCGGCAGCAGGCCCTAAGTGTGCGCGATTGGGTCCCGCCCGCAAACCCTGCCCCCTTCCACGCGATTGGCCCCCACCCACAAACCCTGCCCCCTTCCACGCGATTGGCCCCCGCCCACAAACCCCACCCCCTTCCACGCGATTGGTCCCCGCCCGCAAACCCCGCCCCCTGGCTCTCGAGCATGTTGAAATGCCCTTGAACATGTCAAACTGGCTCCGGCATAAAAAAGTTTGCCGACCCCTGGTTTAGTCATTGGGACTGCTCTTGCTCTCTGGAACACACCATATTGCCCGAGATTAAGTTGGCTCCAACTCTGCTCACCTTCAGAAAGACTTGAAGACTTGCTGTTTTCCCAGGCATGGAGGTTGGGAGAGTAATTTCGGCGTTGGTGTATGGTGTCTTCAGGAGCCACTTTGTGTTTTAGTTAGTTGAGGAATGTATTTTTATACTGTATATTTTTATATTTTTTAATCTTTGTCAACTGCCCAGAGTCACATTTGTGAGATGAGTGGCCATATAAATCAATATAAATAAACTCTCGAAAGAAACTACAGTATTTTCCCTGTATTTTTTCCTATACCATGACTTTTTTAGCACCTGAAACAGAAAACAGGTCACTTACTTGCATTTGTATTACAGATACTGGCCAACTTAGGCCCATTCATCAAGGCCTGGAAAAAAGTTGTACAGAGATTAGAAATATTTCTGGAAAGTTCAGAGCATTTGACAAAATTATCTTGGTATGTTTTGTTTTTTGTAAGACTGCAGTCTTACATATATGCAATTTTATATATGTGATTGGATATAAGTGATTGGAAACAGCAAATTTGAGATGGAGAACCTGATTATCAATGTTTACACACTGTGCCAAGTCATAATATGATTATTGTTTTTTGGGTTTTGGGGTTAGCGTGGTCATGAAGCTAGTCATTGTGACTTATAATCCATAGTTTAATTATGTTTATGGTGCTGGGTGAACAAAGCCACTAAGGATTATTATTATTATTATTATTATTATTATTATTATTATTTTATTATTTATTTGAATTTATAAGCCGCTCATCTCCAATGGTCTAAGGCAGAGCTTTCCAAACTGTGTGTCGGGACACGTTAGTGTGTCAGCTGCAGTGTCGCGGCTGCTGCTGCCTCCGAGCCCTGTCAGAATTCCACACAGGTCCTAGTGCCTGCCTTGTGCCTTGCTGCCTCCAAACCTGCTGTGATTCCGCGCAGGTCCTAGTGCCTGCCTTGTGCCCTGCTGTAAAAGTGTGTCACGAAATGATGCCCTGCTGTAGGAGTGTGTCGCGAAATGATGCATGTCTAAAAAGTGTGTCACCAACATGAAAAGTTTGGAAAGCTCTGGTCTAAGGCTTGTTCAAGAAGACGTGATTTATATCTACCTGAAGCAAGATATAAAGTATGGAATTATTCTGTTCATTATGGTACTGTCTCCATTTTTTCCCCTTAACTCCTATTATACAGTAGACAAGTATCTTGTAGAAGACAACCAGACATTATTTAACTGGCAGTTTTAAAAGTAAGAGATGCCAGTAGGAATCCCTAAGTTTAACTGTTGATCACGATTAAATTGCTTGGCTGTACTGCACGGCTGACCAAATTGCTCAGGCAGAGAAATCTGGGTACTTTGTTATTCCTGGTTTTGTACAAGGTCCAGGCTGATAATTACATTTGTAGGACAAAGAATCAGGCTGAACCTACAGAAATCGCAAGTTTTTAAGATCACAAATAATGCTTGATTGAAAAAAGCTAAAAGAGAAGTTTGAAGTGGGATATAATGACAAATATTTCAAATTTGTAAAAAGATGGTGCACATAAGTAGGTTCAGACTTGTTTTCGGTCATCCCAGAGGGCAAGCCACAAATAATGGTTAAAATTACAGGAAAGGAGGTTTCAGTTTAATCTTAGGAAAAACCTATTAACAGTCAGAGTGGCTTGACAGTGAAACCAGTTTCCCAGAAAGGTAATGATTGAATGGCTGTCTGTTGGGGCTGTTTTAATTTGGATTCAGTAATTTCCATTTGGCCTAATAATTCAAGATCGCTATTGATTCATCCATTAACCATTCAACTTAAATAATTTGATTTAAAACAAATTGATTGAAATAATGCATTTATATAACAGACTGGAAATAAATGGGCAGACTGAACTTAAGTAAACTTGAGTAGAAGCCAGAGATTTTAAAGAGCAACAGTTATGTTTTAGATTGAGCCAAAATAGTATCTAAACCACTCCAGTTTCTCTGAGCTTTGAATTAAGGGCAGCTATTTATAGGTAAAAGTATTCTTTTTCTTAATTTTAAAGGTTATATAGCATATTTTTAGAATATTTACTTTTTTTTAAAAAAAAGTAAGGTTTTCATCTTTCAGTGGTTAAGTAAAATAGGAAGGGGAAAGAACAGAAACAATAGCACAAAGATAAACCCTTCCATCCGGGAACATTTAATCATATGTATATTTTTCATCTTTTCTAGGCTTGCACTCTTATCTGTATTATGGATAGTGGTTTTGAGTTGCATCTTTGTCTAGCTTTGGGCATAATTAATTAGAAAGAGAATTAATCCATTTTTAAAATATAAAAAAAGTTGTGTCTGGATGAGAGTGCACTTTTTCGTTTGAAAAGGCCACTTCTTTTTTTTTAAAACCGAGCTTTATTTATTTCCAAATAAAATTACGTAGAAAAAAATTTACATAATAAACTACATATTACATACAATACAATACAACAGAAAAACAACTAAACCAAAACATACAAAAGAAAGAAAGAAAGAAAGAAAGAAAGAGAGAGAGAGAAAGAGAGAGAAAGAGAGAGAGAGAAAAAGAAAGAAAGAAAGAAAGAAAGAAAGAAAGAAAGAAAGAAAGAAAGAAAGAAAGATATGTATGTATGTATGTATGTATGTATGTATGTATGTGACTTCCGGCTATCTCAATTATAGATATACTAATACTTAATATAGTATATTCTCTTACTATTAATTTATCCATATTTTCATTATTTCTATCCAGTAAACTCAATATTGTATAGATCCCATAATCATAACTTCATCTTTTTCTGTCATCAGCAGATATTCTAAAAATGGTTGCCATGTTTCGGTAAATCTAAAAATAGTTTTGTCTCTGATCAATTCCGTTAATTTCGCCATTTGTGCCAAGTCCATTAATTTAATTATCCATTCTTGTACTGTTGATATTTGTGGTTCCTTCCATTGTTGTGCATAAAGTATTCTAGCAGCCATAATCATATGTAGCAGTAAATTTCCATACTTTTTCTCCAAGTCTTCCTCCATTAAACCTAATAAAAACAATTTTGGCTTTTTTGCTATATTTACTTTAAGAATTTTCTGGATAATGTTACATATCTGTTCCCAGTATTTTTTTGCTTTTTTGCATGTCCACCATAAATGATAGAAGGTTCCTACTCCTTGTGAGCATTTCCAGCATAGATTCGTTACATTTTTGAACATTTTCGATAATTTATCAGGTGTTAAGTACCATCTTTACATCATTTTGTAAAAAAAATTCCTTTAAATTATAACTCAGTGTAAATTTTAAACTTTTCGTCCACATTTTTTCCCATTGATGCATCATAATATTGTATCCAAAATTACTAGCCCATTTTACCATACAGTCCTTAACTTGTTCATCCTCCAAATTCATTTGTAGTAACATCTTATACATTTTGGCTATAATATGTTCATTATTCATACAAAGTTGTTTCTCAAAATAAGTTGTTTCATTTACAAATCTATAGTTCTTTCTATCCAGCTTAAAACGCTCAAATAATTACATGTAGTTAAACCAAGGACATATATGGCCTTCCATCTCTAGTTTTTCTCTTGTCTTAAACATTGGTTTACTTTCTTCAAAAATTAATAGATCTTTGTATCTGAACCATTTTATATCTCCAGCACTTTCTCGTCTTGCAAATGCCTCCTGTGGTGATAACCAAAGAGGTATATTATGTACCAATCTAACTTTATATTTCTCCCAGATCCTTAATATAGCCTTCCTAATATAATGGTTATTAAATTCCTCATTTATCTTAACTTTATTATACCATATGTAGGCATGCCATCCAAATCTTAACTCATGCCCTTCAAGATCTAAAAATTTTTTATTTTCTAAAGTAATCCAGTCTTTCATCCACATAAAACAACATGCTTCAAAATACAGTTTTAAATCTGGCAACCCCAATCCTCCTCATTCCTTGGTGTCCTGTAGCAATTTATATTTGATTCTTGGTTTTTTCCCTTGCCAAATAAACTTCGAGAGGTCGTTTTGCCATTGTTTGAATACTGTGTCATTTAACAGAATTGGAACCGTTTGAAAAAGAAATAACATCCTTGGCAAAACATTAATCTTAATTATGGAAATCCTCCCCAAAAGAGACAAATGTAGTTTTTCCCATCTTATCAGGTCTTTTTTAACTTCATTCCAAATATTATTATAATTGTTTCTAAACAACGCACTATTTTTAGCTGACAAGATTACTCCCAAATATTTAATCTTTTTTTCATTTTTAAAACCCATCTTTCTTACCAACAGTTCTTGATTATTCACTGTCATGTTTTTAATTAACATTTTTGTTTTCTGTTTATTTACTTTCAACCTCACTAAAGATCCATAGTCTTTCAATTTTTTCATCAGATATTCCACCGAGTCCAAGGGGTCTTGTAGAATTAAGACCAAGTCATCTGCAAATGCCCTTAACTTGAAGACCTCCTGTTTAATTTTTAAACCTTTTATTTTTTTATCACTTCTAATATCTCTGTTAAGAACCTCTAAAACTAATATAAACAATAAAGGTGATAAAGGACATCCTTGCCTTGTTCCTTTTTCTATCTTATGAACGTCATTCAGCTCCTCATTTACAATAATATTGGCCCTTTGGGTTGTATAAATTGATTTGATTCCTTCTATAAATGGTTCTCCAAATTCCATGTTTTCCAAAACTCTAAACATAAAGATCCAATTTAAATTATCAAAAGCTTTTTCTGCATCCAGAAAGATAAGTGCCATCTGGCATTCATTATGGTATTGTAAATATCCTATAATATCTAACACAATTCTTACGTTATCTTTTAATTGTCTTTTAGGTAGAAATCCACATTGATCATGATGAATAATATTCTGTAGAATTATTTTCATCCTTTCTGCTAACACTGATGCAAATATTTTGTAGTCATTATTTAATAACAATATTGGTCTATAATTCCTAATCAACATGGGGTCCTGTCCTCCTTTTGGTATGAGCTTAATATTTGCTTCCCCCCCACGTATCTGGCATTGCTGACCCCAGCAAAATCGAATTCATCAGATCTTTAAAGGGTACAATAATTTGGTCAATAAAACATTTATAGTACCTTGCAGATATTCCATCAGGTCTTGGTATTTTTCCAAGCTTAACTTTCTTTATAACTTCTACTATTTCTGAAGTAGTTATGGGACTGTTTAGTATTAATCTCTGTATTTGTGAGAGCTTTGGTAACTTTTGTCTTTTTAAATATTCATTTATCTTCTCCACTGAAATCTTCTGTTTTTCATATAAATTAGAAAAAAATTATAAAACACTTTAAATTTAAAAAAAAAAATTATATTATCCACTATTTCTACATTACCTTCTTGAATTTTAGTAATCAATTTCTTTTCTCTTTCTTTCCTTAGTTTGTATGCTAACCACCTTTCTGGTTTATTGGCAAATTCAAAATGTCTTTCATTTTGAATTTCATTTCAATTTCTTTTACTGTTATCATCGAAACTTGTTGATTTAATAATTTAAGTTGATACATAATATTTTTATCAGATGGCTTTTTCTGTAGTTCCTTTTCTTTTAATTTAATCTGTTCTAAAATTATTCGTAATTTTTTTTTGAATTTTTTTCCTTATATTTCTGTTATGGTATATAAAATGACCTCTCATAACTGCTTTACTTGTATCTCATACCGGTTTTATGTCTATTTCATTATCTAAATTAATCTCAAAGAATTCTTTTAACTTCCTTTTACAATCCTCCACTATCTCTTCCTTTTTCAAAATAGTTTCATTCAGCCTCCATCTGAAGTTTCTAGATGTTTTCTTTATTACCATACTCACAGGATTATGATCAGAGAGTGTTCTTGGCAAAATATCTACATTAGAAATTTTATTCACCAAATCTATTGATACCCATATCATATCTATTCTTGAAAATGATTTAAATCTTTCTGAATAAAAGGTATAACCTTTTGCCAAACCATTCTTATGTCTCCAAGAGTCTACTAGTCCTAAATTTTCCATTAGTTCAAAAAAAAGACTTTGGTAATTTTCCTTGTTTAATTTTCATTTGCTTCTCAGATACTCTATCCATCAATGGTACAGTCACCCCATTCCAGTCCCCCATCAAGCACCAGCTTGAATATGATAAGTCTGATAATTCATCTAAAAGTTTCCTATAAAACTTAATTTTATCATCATTTGGTGCGTATATTCCTACTATAACCATTTTTATTCCATATGTCTCTACTTCAGTTGCTATATATCTTCCTTGTTCATCTGCCAATAATAAACGTGGTTTCAAATAAGATTTAATATACATTACAATTCCATTAGTTCTCTTTGTATTGGCCGAAACAAATTCTTGCCCCAGATTTTTGTTTACTAGATATATAATGTAAATAATGAAAAACTTTTTTCCTTTTTTGTGGAGCATTAGCTCCATTAATATTCCACGTAAGACACTTTAAGTCCATATTCAAGCAAGTGATTCTTCAGAATCCTTAACAGTAGAGTCCATTTCTTCTCTGTATGTTGCACCTTTCTTTCTATTAATTATCCCTGTGTCTTGTTCCACATCCATTATATGTCTCAGTAGAAAATCTTTAGCTTTAGGAATTGAAGTCAATTTAAATCTTTTTTGTTGAAATGTAAAACTCAATCCCTCTAGTCTTTCCCAGCGAAAAGGGACTTTATTCTTTTTCAACACCTCCGTCAGAAATGCATAATCTTTCCTCTTCCTTAGAATCCTCACTGGTACTTCTTTAAGTACAATTATCTCTTTTCCCCCAGTGTTGAATTTAGTATCAAAATGTGCTTGCAAGATTAAGTCCCTTGTTTTTTTTTCTAGAAAATTCTACTAATACATCTCTTGGTTTATTATGTATGTTTGCATATTTAGAGTAAATTCGAAATATCTTATCTATTTCTTCCTCCATCTTGTCTTCTTCCCAGTCTATTGAAGTTGCCAAAGCCTGTATAGTCTTTTCCTTTAATTCTTCATCTTTGCCCTCAGGCATTCCTCTAAATCTTAAACAAAATTCCTTTTCCCTTAATTCTAATAATGCAAGTCTATCTATTTCATTTTCTTTTTCACCTCCAATACATCTACTCTGTCATTAACTATTTTCAGTTCTCCCTCCATTTTCCTTTCTATCTTCTCCAATTTTTGGTCCAGCCTCTTTTCAAGTTCAACAAATTTTACCTCCAGTGTTTGATTAACGTTTTGAATAATAGTTTGTGAGGTTTTGTAAGTATATTCCTCGAACATTGCTTTCATCCAGTCCCCTTCTCCGGACCCATGTCTTATCTGTTTTCTAGTATTCATGATTTGTTATAATTTAAATTATATTTTAAACTTATATTTCCAGTTAATAGTTCCCTCTCACGTTCTTAACTATATAATTATGAAGACAGATACAAATACTTAACTGGAGGAAATGAGGCTTCTATAGAATTCAAGTTATCTACTCAAGTCATTAATCTTTTAAATTGTGTAAAAGTCACTTAAAGAAGCTTTGAAATAATGAAGACTCACCAAGAGAAAAGGTCTTTCAATAATTGTAAATAGCCTCTTTGGGTTACTGAATTGTAGTGTCATAAATTAATTTATGAAATGAGGTGGTCAGAAGTATTGTCCTTTGAAGAAGAACTTCAAATGCGGCTCCTACAAAATGGTTCTTGCGCTTCCCAGCTGGCTCTCGCCATTTGATCTCGAAGCTGCGATCTCTCGGCGTTTCCCAGCTGTCCAGAAGTCACAGGAGCAATTCGTCAGCTTCTCCTTTCCCGGAGCTTGCTTTGTGTCTCAAAATAACTTCAAAGAGACACAATAATCACCGTGTTGTAAATCCTAGGAGCAGAGCTTCACCAGGATCGTATGTCTGCCATAACTCCGCACCGGAAGTCCTGAAAAGGCCACTTCTTAGTGCTATTCTCTTGAGCTGATTGTGCCATTCATGACTCCTAATTCAAGCTCTGCATAGAACAGTTTATTGATGAAATAGGATATTGTTAATTGTGATCTTATATGTATGGAGTTACCCATATTATTAGGACATTTGAATTTACCACAAGATGCTGTAACAACTTGAGAAACTGAATGTAACCATAATAAAATAAGCTCGTTAAACACTTGTAGTAAATGCACATGAAGTAAAACCATTATTCCTAAACTTGATATCACTTCCTTCATTTGTTTTAAGTCTTAATATTGAACACCATGAGGCAGAACAAGTGGATGAAACAGAAGAACACATGGAGCAAAGTTCACTTGAAGAAGAGATGAAAACTTCCTCCAGCTATATGGTAAATTGTTATCATTGCTGCTTGAGAGGTCAACGTGGGTGTTCCCAAATACCATCTTGGACCTCATTTATACAAAACAGCTTTGTAAACGTTAATACAAATGTTAATACAGCCTAAAGAAAAAGACCAAATATTGATACATTTGGGGAAACCTAATAAAAAAGGGGAAAGACATGAAGTCATATCAGAAATTGTTAAGAATCTGGCATGAGACAAAACTGTTATATTAAATGAAATAGGCTTCAGAACATAAAAATCAATTTGAGCAGTAAAAAAATCTGGTTGCTGCTATAAAATTTGAAAGAAACAGTTAATATAATTCTGAAATACTTTTGTGACACTTAATTGGAAATAGTGAGAGAAATATTCAACAGTTTATGAAAGCACTTCAGTTCTGATTTCTGAAGGTTAAAGGGTATTTTCTGTTTTAGGAAAATATTAAATCCTATTTCAAAATGAGAAAACACAAAATTTCATGCAACTATTGTATCATATACAAATCTTTGCTTTAATGTAGAAGCTTGGCATCCAGTAAAGTTTATAATCCAGTGAGTAACTCTCACTGAGTTTATTTGGGAAGAGAAAATATATTTAGTTGAAGAAGCAGACATTTCTCATGTGTTCCAGCTGGCTGGCAGGGATGCTGTAGCCCAATGGATTTCTGCATTGGGCTAGCTAGTCTCCAAGATCCTTTCCACCTCTTACATTCTATGATCTGGAGGAGGGTTTCTCAATGTACAGTTAAGGCCATGTGGAAGAGGCTAAAACTACTTAATCAACAGCTGCAGAAAAAAATTCTATATTTTTTTATAGAAGCTATCTTGTCTCAGTTTTTATATTTACTTGCCCTGTGAGTGTACTATGTTTTCATATTTACTTACATAGTACATAGTGTACTATGGTATGTTTTTTGTTGGTTTGGGTTTCATAGTGTGGTTGTATGCTCTGAAGTGATTAGATGGTTTGGCTTAATTTTGATGAAGGGCCTTGACCTCCAAACTAAACAAATAGAACTTAATTCTTCTGAAGTTTTCACTTTCAAGCTTTTCAAAACAACCACATTACTACTGCACACAATTTTAAATGTTTCTTTCAATTTGCCTTTATGGTGGTATGAATGTATTATGTGTATGTTTTCACTTTAAATTGGAGGGTTCTTTGGGGCAGAAACTGACTTACACATTTTAGTAAATAAATTTTGATGTGGAATTGAGCTTTTTCAGTATTTCTGATCATGTAGAAAATCTGAGCAGTACCTTCCACACGTACAGTTACAGGTAGCAAACATAATTGTGATGCCTCCGCCTGTGCAGACATGGACTACTGTTTTAGTTAAAATGGTTTAGCAGTGGCACTGTAATGAGGTTGAAAGCCTAGATAAGACATAATTAATGGATCTAGAGGGCTACTTCAAATTGTCTTAATAAATGGCAAAAGATGGTATACCCATATTTTCTTAGGGAAATCATGGTACACTCTGATTAGATTGTAGCATCTATAGAAAGTAATAGTTTTTGAACTTTAATTTTTGAGTTGGACAGAGAAAGAAGCAGAACATTGGCTAGGGGGGGGGGGGCTAACTGGCTGGAGTTCTCATGCTGAGCAGTAAATTTGGTTTGTTGGAATTTTTAAACCATTTGTCTCTATCCATTTACATTTGTAAATTCAGCAAGTCCAACTTACAAATCGTTAAGGGTGCTTATATATGGCTGGCTCCTGTCACTACCAATAAAGCAATAGTGTAAACCTATTTCATCTTTTTCGTTTCTATAGTAGGAAAAAAGTCTGAAGAAGTGGTAACATAAAAATGGAAGGTGACCTCTGTGCTCCTACCCCACCCCTCTCTGTAAAGTTCTGTGAATATGGAAGCAGTAGCAAAAGAAAGAGGGCTTCTGGAAACCCTCGGTACTTCCAGTGAGCCTTCATTCCAAAGAGAACCAAACCCTGATAGTCTTTCCAAAAACAGAACCAGTGCATTTGTATTATTGAGAATCCTAATTACTGAAGTCTGGAGGCAGGCTCTGCTACACCAATTTGAACTAAGTATTTCTGAATTAAGTCAGTCTTGCTCCAGACTAGTAAGGTTGGCACTGGTGAAATCTTAATTAGATAATATAGGACCAAGCAAGTGACTTCACTTCTCAATGAAGTCCAGAAAGTAGTAATTAGGCTTGTAAAAAGCTGGCGCTGCAGTCAACTGAGGTCTTTAAAAGGTTAGCAAAATGGGGTGTTCCAATGGTTTTCACCCTTGAGAGATGCTGGCTATAATTCTTAAAGGGCTTATCACTGTTGATCAGTGTTTTATGGTAGAGCAATAGGAAAAACTGAAGGGAATGGGGGTCATCTATGGAGTTGGAGGTTGATGGTAGGATGGGATGTTTCTAAGGTTAGAAGGGGAGGCTGAGGTAATCTGTGACCTATTTAAATCTTAATCCTTTTCAGAGTGATGCTGGATTCTGGGAGCGTGGGACAGGTCTCTAAATGCTTTCCTGCCTGCTAGATAGATATCATTTTTTCGTGGGAAAACTACTGTCAGCTATCTTCCCCTCCTCATTGAAAAACCCACTGTAGAGATACAGCTCAGTGACCCTTCAGATGAAGATGGAAAGCCCTCCACCAGCCCCAGCTTGCAAGGACAGTGATCAGAAATGCTAGGTGTGCTAGTACATCAATATTTAGAGAGCAGACGTTCTCACTTCCCTTCCTACATGGCTTTTGTATCCATGATTATTTGTGAATGCTTTAGCCTTACAAGTGACACAAATTACTTTTGGACAGTGTCTAGAAGCTTAATTAATAATCAGTCCCTTTATCTGCCCTATTTATGTTTCTGAACTAAAAAGAATTTGTGATGCTGCAGAAAACAGAGCGCTTCCTATTTTCTCCACTTGAATCAAAGCATGGGAAGATTACACATGTCAGGTGACAATGTCCAGGCTTCCTCTTCAGTGAAATCTGTGAGTTAGGCAGGATGATTTTACAATAAAAACCTTGTTTGGAAACAAGGGATATGAAATGTAGCTCATTGTATATTTATTGAGAAAAACCAACTTTGTGATTACTGTTGACTGCACAGAGTTAATAATGGTATCAATAGGTTTATTTAGATTATATCTGTATCTTTAGGGATGAGCCTTTTTTTCTTTTTATCTTGGCTTCTCTTTTTATGAGATGCTTAAATTTCCCTATTAATATTCATAATTAAAACTGTGTTTGTTTAGTCTGCAGAACTAAAAAGTGAAAGGAATTCAACTATGAGTATAGTGGAACCAAAACTCTTGTTAACATGGGAATAATCTATCCCATTGTTTTTTGGTGGCTCAAGAATGTTCAATACATGAAGATCATGACAAAAAATACTGGGTGGGTGTTTGAAAACTTTTTTCCAAGAAAAAGTAGACTATGGCAATATCTGTCTTTCCACATTAGCTTAGCTTGCTTGGTGGGCTGGGATTGCTTTTTAGTTTTTGACCACAGCTGACCTTCCAAAAACTAAACAGGGATTACTTTACTGCTTCAGTGATGTATGGTCAGAGACCAAATAAAGAATATAAGAACACTATGATGTACAGTATAAAACAAATAGCAAGACTAACTAATGACAGAATTCTAGGACTGTTGTTGGTAACCTCTCCACTGAATGGTCATCAGGCCCAATAGAACCTGATAGTAATGGCAATTGGGCAAACTTCACTACATTCTGGGAGATTTCTGGTAAGAGGTCTATAGGTAAGAAGTATGTAATTGCTGTATCTGACTAACCCATGCAATAGGAGAGAAGCAGGCCAGGCTTGGTTAGTACCTAGATGGGACACCACTAAGAAATCTCAAGGCTATAGACTAGACTCAGGAATCAAAAAGTATCCTGGAAGAATAATGGCAAGAATAATGGCAAACCACTTCTATATTGTTGCCAAGAAAGCAACAATGAACATGTCTGTGTAATTATTAGGAGTATCTGTCTTGGCTAGATCCTTAAATTATCTGTACTGTGAGAAGACCAGGAATCTCTGATAACAGTTTATTTTATTTATTTATTTATTAAATTTATATTGCCGCCCATCTCCCCCATCGGGGACCCTTGAACAGTTGACAGTGATCTCACAAAACTATACTGCCTAGGATTCCTTTTCAGAAGGAATTTTGAGGTTTTTGAGGACACTGACTTCTACTGTATTTTGTCGACATCAAATAGAAATGAATATGACATGATTTCTTAATGTAGTAATATAAAACAATCTATGTTTATTCTATGGCATGAATAAGGAATCTTTGTCCCTCCAGGTTTTACTGAGCTGCAACCCAGTACTTTTATCATCAGTTTGAATTATCTGAGTAGGAAGATGAGTGAAACTGTTGCTAGGTATAATCAGACCTGATTGTTAGATTTCTTCTGAGGGGTTTTGGTTGCCAGGCTATTGTTGTGTGAACTAGAAGAAGACAAATGCCAAATCAGTATTGTTGTAAAGATGGTACTGGCACTATTTCCACTAAGTTGTTTGGCTTCTTGCATTTATCATTTTAATAATTCTTCTCTTACATTTTTGAATTATCCTGATATGAGCAAATGACAGATATTCTTTACAGAAAGAAGTCATTTTGGCTGTGAAAAACAAAATATCCAATAAGGTAAGAAAGTAAGACTGAAATAATATTGTTGGAATTATATATTAGAATGTAGTTAGATTAATTTTAATGTAAGGCAGTCTTTACATTTTCCTACAGTGGGGTAATCTGCATCTCTAGGGGAATCAGAATTGTTTAAAAATTTACAGCTTGGATACCAGGTTATTCTTATACAATGATTTGTAATATATCTGAAAGGATTTCTTGATGTTGACAGTAAGTACATATTGTAGGGATTTTTTAAAATAATTTAACAGCAGTAAGAATTACTCTCTTTTACAGGGGTAACCAACCTTTTTGGCATGAGGGACCGGTTTCGTGGAAGACAATTTTTCCACGGACTGGGGGGGAGGGGTTTGCAGGCAGGAGCCAATTGCATGGACCGGGGGGCGGGGTTTGCAGGCGGGAGCCAATCGCACGGACTGGGGGACGGGGTTTGCTGGCGGGAGCCAATTGCATGGACTGGGGGGTGCGGTTTGGAGACCGGCATGGCAGCCCGGTTCCTAACAGGCCATGGACCGGTACTGGTCCACGGCCCGGGGGTTGGGGACCCCTGCTTTAAGACATTCCCAGCATAGCCTTAAAGGCAAATGAGCTCAGCAAGCTGGATGACACTACAGAGTAGGCAGTACTTGATAAGAAACTACTCAGGGATCCTAGCTGTGCTTATTTATTTATTTAATGTAATTATTTATCAAATTTATATGGCCGCTCATCTCGCACAAGGTGACTCAGTTAAAACAATTAAATAATTAACATAAGTAAAGACAAGATTGCGAGAAAATTAAATTAAGATGTTATACATAGTGCAACCAACACGCGGGCTGTCTGCTGCCAGGGGATCCCCAGGCCTGATGAAAAAAACACATTTTGAGGGCTTTCCAAAAGGCCATAAGGGTTGGGGCTAACCTCACCTCAGGGGAGATGATGTTCCAGAGAGCTTATACTCTTATACCTAGTGGAAAATGGTTGGATATACATGTGTTTCTATTTTTTTCCCCTGAAGATTTTGACAATGCAGTTATAGTAGTAGAAATCATTCCTATCTGGGAAGCATTACATTTAATATATACCAACTTTAGGGGCGAGCATTTTGTAATGCTGAAGAGAAATAACGAGGTATAGAAAAAAACTGTAAGTGACAGTCGCTCAGAGATCTGGTGTTAAGAGTTGAACTAGGAGATAGAGAAAAAGCCAGAAACCAAGATACAAGAAATGCCTAGATCAAAGGACAATTTGATCCAGGGAGGTAAAACTAGAGATCACCAGAATTTGTGAGTAACAAATTGCTGAATAATGAATAATCAGGCATAAAACCAAAACAAATATCATATGTTCTTTCCGTTGAAAGATTAAGTAGCAAATTTACGCAAGGCAGGGTGAGCTTTGCCTAGTCATCCTTTATTTTATTTATTTATTTATCAAATTTATATGGCTGCCCATCTCACATAAAGTGGCTCGTTTACGACTGTCACGCAGAATAAGATACTGTACCATGAGAATTCAAAATACAGGTTGCCATGCCCTAAGCAGAACAGACTTGTAGTTTGTTTATATATTAAACTAGTCAGACCACACAGAGTTCTTGATTCAAGCACATTGAGCTTTTAGGGCTACCCCCCATTTTTCATACCACATAACTTTATTTAGTATATTTAAAAGTAGGCTATTTAGGTATAATTTCTACACAATAGATTAATTTAATGGGTGACCAACAAAATCAAACAAAGAATATCTAAGATTGTGGCGTGTGGTACTGGCAATGGAGCAATATTTAGCAAAAATAGAGTCAGATTGTTGGAGGTCAAAATGCCTGAGCAACCAGAAGGTATGAAAGTAATGCTAATAATAGCCCTGCAAATTAATTCCAATATTACTACTCCATTTGCAGTTGCGGCATAATTTCCAACCCGTACACTGCACCCAGAAAACTCTGTTGGTATCCTGTAGTTCAGGGCTTTCCAAAGTTTTCCCGCGGCGACACACCAACCGCCGTTGGTGTGTCGCCACGAGAAAACCCGGAAGCGCTGCTGCCGCTTTCGGATTTTTGCACTGTGCCGTTGGTGTGTCGCTGCGGGAAAACCCAGAAGCGCTGATGATGATCAGCGCTTCCGGGTTGTGTGGCGACACACCAGACTGTGTGTGGCGACACACTTTTGTGTCGCAACACAGTTTGGAAAGCTCTGCTGTAGTTCATATCCAGAGATTGTTAGTTTGGTTCCAAATGAGGTAAACTTCAGATACTGTATGTAACTTTGAGTCCTATGGCACTGTGCGTCCCCACCCCCCAGCTTTTTAGCACTGATAAAGCCTCTGCCTCTGCCCTATTTTAAAACCAAAATGCAGTCTCAGTATAAGATATGTTATCTTTTTTATCTAAAATGTGACTACAAAATTAATAGCCTGATCAACTGATAAATGATTGTATTTTACTCATGTACAGTATAATCATCTAAGATTCCTCACATCAAGATTTTTTAAAAGTTAGCTTTTTTCAGTTTTATTTAATTGGAGTTTTAGCTTTGGGATAATATTTGTGATTCAACTGGCATGACTTTTCCCTGGGAATAAATGTTCTTGCTAATAAACGGTGAAGAGTGGTCCCTTGGCCTCTATGAGTTGGACTAAGAATAACATCTGTCAAGAAACTCTATGTAAAATTAGAATTTCTCAGGGCAGATTGAGAACCAGATTTGTTTATGCTTGTGCTTTTAAAATAGGATTTCATTGCAGAGCTCACTTTATAGTTAGAGTGTACTTTCTAGGCATGTATGGAAGATTTTCTACTGAATTTTTCCTGTTTGACAAAGTTTTTATTGTGAACTGCCCAGAGTCCTCCGTTCAAGGAGATGGGCGGCAATATAAATCTAAATAAATAAAGTCAGTCAGTCAGTCAGTCAGTCAGTCAGTCTCCACAATATTCTAACTGGGAAAACTAGTTCAGGTGGCAAAATTGGATTGAAAGACAATTGAATAGCTGGAAATCATTCTCAGAGTGCTCATCAGTGGTACGGCAACAAATGGAATTGCATTGAGGGCTTCATACCTAAGCCTTGTACTCTTGTACTCTGCAATAGTTTTATAAGTGGCTTAGATGGAGAACTAAATGGATACCCCAGAAAATAATAAAATCAAAACAGTCTTGATTAGTATGAATAGCTTGAAATGACCACAGTAATATACAGAATTGGCTTGACTAGAAGATATAGTGATAAAAAGGCAGATGCAGTCGTAAGCTGCATTAATATAGTAATTCTTAACATAAAGTTGGGACCAGTTAAAAGGTAAAGGAAGCCAGGTGCTAATTTTGGCTTAGTGTGTCTATAAATGTGAAATACTTTAAACTGAAATAGTAGCATTAACATAAGATTGCATAGAAAGAACTTTTAACAGGCTTGAAATAGAATTAAGCTCATGATTTAGGAATTTTAATTTTGATGTTTTACAATGTAATGTCTTGAAATGACCTCATATTCTTTCTGTCTATTGCTATATGTCTTTTATAGCGCCATAACTTTTGAAAGATTTGGTGTCCTAGGCATTTTTCCATGTTTTGAACTCTCTGAAAACCTGTCAGATTTTATTCTTCTCCTTTGTGGTAAATCTTCCTCTTCGAGGTAGTTGGTGGTTTATTTCTTCTAGGTTCTCGAGGAGGTACGTTTTCTTACTCTGTAAATAACTACTGAAATGTTACTCCTAGTGATTACGTACAGGGATGATGGATTGGCCACTACCCTGCATTTACTTTTGAAATGCAATACACCATTGGTGGCCTATCTCCATTTACAGGGCACAGGACGGAACTCGATTGGAGATGGTGGCATGGCTAAACAGGGCTCAGCTGAAGTGTGCGGCGCGGCAAGGCAGGGCTCGGCTGGAAAACGCGGCGAGGAGTCACGGCGAGACTCTGCTGAAGAAGAAGGCAACTGGAGGAACTCCGAAATGGTGAAATGCGCTGGCTCTGATTCTGCGGAGGCTACAGAGCAGGTTTTGGAGAGCAATTCTGGCTCTACTTCTGCTGAAGAAGTTGTTAGCTCAGTGGAACGGTTGTCTCTGGCGGTTTGCTCCTTGCATTGGCGTCTTTTTATCCTGTTCCCTTCGCGCAGTTTATCCTCGGAGACCAATCGGGCTTCTTTCTCTTTGGCGCATTTTTCGGCTCGCCTTTCCCTTGCGCTGATTGGTGGCTTAGAATGTGCTCCCTGGTCCTGGCTAATCAGCTGCTCAGGATTTTCCCACTCTGTTGAGTCATTCTCGGTTTTGATTTCCCAAGTTTTCTCAGGGTAGGTTTCGATTTCCCTCTTTTGCTTAACATAGGTTTCGATTTCACCTTGCTTGGCGTCAGAGTCAGACTCAAGTCTTACACTACCTGTAAAACAAAAATAGAAAAATACAAATAAGATTAAAAGCCCATAAAACATATGATACAAAACAAAGAGACATCACAATGCAAATGCCTTCTGGAACAGCTCAGTCTTCAACATCTTCTGGAAGGTGGTCAAGGAGCATCCATCTTAGGACCATCCATGTGTAGTGACATAAGCCCTAAATAGTCTCTTATCCCATGTGATTAATACTATATGGAGAGAGAGAAGCCAATTACACTCATCTTGCTGCTACCATTCTTATTCCCACTCTATTGAATAAAGCTTCCTAAGAATCTTGAATTTTAAAAAATAGATAATTAGAAGACAAGTGTGCTAATATTGATATTTGTTGTAAAAAACAAAGGCAACAATATTGATCAGGGAAGGCTGTAAGATTCCCTCTGGTCAAGTTTGATTCCTGGTGTCTTCATAGTCATGGCCATGCAGTTTTCTTGGCAACTGTGTGGTGTCTGCAGGGGGCATCAAAACAGGCAAGATGACAGATGGGGCATTGCAATGCAAGTTCCACCTTTTTTGTATGCATGCAGATGATCTTGTATTGCGACACCATACCTGCCCTCTTGGCTGTTTTGACCACCACACATACTGCCCCCACATACACCATGGACACTACTATATTGCAACAATAGAGAAATGGTTTGTCATTGCCTACCTCCAGAATGCTTTTTCAACTTCCCAGACTACCCTACAGCCCTGGGACTTCCTGATGGTCTCCCATCAAAACCCTAGCCAGGTCTGACCCTGCTTAGCTTCTAGGTTTCTCTCTGTGTGTGTGTGTGTGTGAGTGCGCACGCGCGCGCATGCATTCAAGTCAGTGTTGACTCCTGGGGCTGTCTGGACCAATCCCTGCAGTTTTCTTTGTAAGGTTTCTTTGTAAGTGGTTTGCTATTGCCTGATTCCTAGGGCTGAGATGGAGTGACTGGCCCAGGGTCACCTAGCTGGCTTCGTGCCTTAGGTGGGTCTAGAACTCAGTCTCCTGGTTTCTAGCCTGGTGTCTCAACCACTACACCAAACTGGCTCTCGCTCCAGAATTTATATTAAGGTACTATCTCTATCAAATCAACAGATTGTTTACAAGATAGTATAAAAATTTTCACATTCCCCAGAACCTTTTAATGAAAAAATGGTTAAATTCATCAGAAAAAAAAAAGTTTAATATGGGGGAAGGAGAAGAAACATGTCAAGTGTTTTAAGCCATGTCTGCAGAATGGGTCAGGAAAAAAAAATCCATTTAGGTAAATTAGGTAGGGTTACTTAGTGGTGGGAAGATATGCATCTTCAGACAATACAGTCCCAGTGTAAATGTTATAAAGTCCTTTTTGTTCTTCATTAAATAGCTCAATTTGGTATTTATCCAACTTACTTAAAAGCAAAAACAGCTCTATTAACAGGGCTGAGGTATTAATTCCATCTTTGATACTGTAATATGGTAAAAGATGGAAGATTTCACTTACTATGCTGTCTAAGGCCATACAAAGTAAGAATTTATGGATCACTTGTCTAGCTACAAGTAACTTGGAGACTCCAGATTTTAAAATCTGGTTTGTGCTTGGTGAAGTTCATGTTATAAAAATAAACTATTGCTTCTCCCTCTTCTTCTTATGGAAAATGTAAATAGCATCCTCTTGAATATACATGTTTAGTTTACATTATTTTTTGTAATGGAGGAATAGAGTGGCTGTTGTGGGTCTTCCGGGCTGTGTGGCCGTGTTCTGGAAGTTGTGGTTCCTAACGTTTCGCCAGCATCTGTGGCCAGCATCTTCAGAGGGCAGGAGCACAGATAGAAGCAAAATCTCTGTGAAGGATAGATAGAGGAATAGAGTCTTAATCTGGAACCGGGTTAGAGATTTTTCCTAAAGATGTAGGTGTACTTAATATGTTGTTGAAAGCTTTGTTCACAAGCAGCGGTGGAAAGAACATCCCAGAAAAAATGCTTTTGCTAATATGTACACCTGTGTTAAGAGTTAACACAATCCTGAGATTTCATCTGTTTCCTATGTGCCCATTTTAAAATTAGTTATTCAGAAATGAGTAATGTCCTCGTGTTGTAAACTGTGAGAGAATGCTAATGGGGATCTGCTTCTTGTTCTCAGCATTTCTGCTAAAATAGGGGAAACTTTTCACTCGGCTTTCTGAATAGTTTCTGAAAATCCGTTTTTAATGTTGGAAGCTTGGCTAAGCCTAGCAAGCTTAGTTAAGGGAGCCAGATGTTACACATTGACCTTAAATGGTAAAAGCTCCCAGAGTGAGTAGAAGAGAGAGAGAGAAACAGAGAGAGAGAGAAGGAAGCTTTGCTGAATGGGGAAAACAAGAGGAATAGCTCAGTTTTAGGTAAGTAGCCTCTGTGAACCGAGAGTAAAGCACTTTCTTCAGCCAAGGAACCTTTTCTACCTTAAAGGTACAGTACCTCATTGTTATGCTTTAGTGAAGTCTTATTGATGGTCCTGGATTTCAGTTTCCTGAACAGGAGTATCTTGGTAAAGTACTTAACTTAAACCCACTTCCTTCTCCTGCACTATTTAGAATGTACATACATAACCATGTTCAAGAAATGTCAGTGTCAGTCCAGGCTAAAGCCTGATGTTTAAACTAATTTTATCAGTAAATTGTGCTCTTACCTTAATTGTTAAGCAAAGCTCTTCTTTGTTCACAATTTGAGATGATTAGCTACTATTCCAGTTATAAATTAGTGTAAAATGAGCTCATTATAGCAGCAATGTACAACTGTGTGGGCTTCTTTGCTACATGCTCACTTAGTAGAGTATCTAGTCAAATTGCCTGCTTTGATGGGATATCTACTTGCCTTTAGAACCTGTCTTTTCAGAAGATGTCTCCAGAACTGGGTCTTTGGAATGGTGGTCCCTGTCTGTTTTTCAAAAAAAGCTATAAACAAACTCAGGAGATCTCTTTAAGGATTTCTAAAATTAAACACAAATGATCTTTAAAAAGAATCTTACTGGAAGGTAGGATTGGATTGTAATTCATTTGCAGGTAATTAACATCCGTTTATAAGCAACTCTTTTAAAGTATACATGCCAGGTGTTCTGATACTCTGTTCAGCTTGTGTTAGCTACCATGAACTGAAAGTTTAAGATTATGTTGATAATATTCATATTTATGCAAGCAAACCTGGGCTGGTTTAAACGTATTCCATGGTAACTCTATTATTAGAATTTACCAAGAATTCTAACTCCTGGAAATATTTATTGCATATTTGCAATAATTTTAAGGGTTATAACCTAGCCCTTTTCGATAAGTATAGCCTGATATGAAAAATATGTATTTTGTATGGCATTACAGCATTATAAAAATATGCTGAACAGCACTGTGCTATTTCCATTGGAAGTGCATTATTTCTGTTCTTTCTGACAGATCTCCTTTAAGGAGACATTAGGATTCCATGTCTGCTGTATCTGGGTTTTCTGGTGCTTCAGAACTTATCTAGAATTTCTTATGTGCATTTCCTCCCTTCAGTCACCGCTATACTGGAATGCATGCTATGTTTGTTTGTTTTGTCTTGTATATTCAAAAGCTTGAGTTAGTTGTAAGCTCTAAGGATCAGAAAATAGCTTTCATAAAGAATATCCAGTACTCTGCACCTAGTCTTTCAGACTAAGGGCCAAATTGTTCCTGAATGCCTTTGATATGTTTGACATTGTATTCTAAACCAAATAATGAAAGCAGGAAACTTCATACTTTAATGCTCACATTTCAACATCTCGTGCTGTTGTATATGTAAATGAGTGAGAAAGGATGCTGAGCACAATAGGATTAGGATCCTAAAGATTTCCTGAAAGGAGAGAACTTGGTTGTCTCCATTGTACACTATTTGTTTACACCTTGAAGACCACCAGGCTATCATTTTGCTTTCACACCTCAAAGGCTGGATGATATTTTTTTAATTTGAAACAAGTTTTAAATCACTCAGGAGAAATGGGGGATATTCTTAGCATTTACAGTAAGTACTAGCTATAATTTATATTTTGATAAAATACAACATTGTTCTATCATCTATAATCTGTTTTATATTCAAAGTACATAGCTTGTAATATTAAAGTGTAGTGGTTGAGAGGTGACATTCTAGAATGATGAATAAGAAAACATTCAAATTGCACTTGTATTTATTTGGGAGTTGTAATAAGACCTTTAGAAAGGTACCTTAATTTCTTTTAAACCAGAATATTTGCTTTGTGTCTTATATTTGCTTTGGATGATATAAACCTGGCTTTTTGTGGAAGATCTCAGTTGAAAAATGTCTTGTGTGCAGAGAAATATTCCAAACAGAAATTAACTCACCTGTCACCTCTAAACCATGATGTACAATCAATTTACCCATCCTGATAACTCCAGCATTCATTTACTTTTTTCTGAGAAGATTTCTTTATACGATCTGAAGAGAAACCAGAGAAGATGTCTTGCTAACGCATGTAATGCCTGTGTTATCCTTCTGCCTTTATTTGAGTTTTGGCCTCAGTTAGGACTCATTTCCCTCTTTAAAAAGCTGTTGAATGCCAGTCCTTCCAGTGAGGACCAAAGGATCTGCAGATCAGTTATATACCCATTCAGTGTTATTGACAGTATGAGTTTCCCAGCCCATCCTGATTTTAAAAGGATTATTTTCAAAGACATGACCATTTAAAATCTGCATGTGGTTTTGTTCACATCTTCTTTTTTATATAGAATTTTAAAGAGACCATTCAAGAGGAGTCACAGTGAGCGAGGTCTAGTCCATGAGATAAGTGATGGGATCAGCCATGTGCAGGCAGTAAAAAAGAGTGCTGGGATGGAAAAGAAAGAGCCAGGAAGGCAAAAAAAAGGAAAGAAAAGAGAAAAGAAAAGAAAAAAGAAAAGAAAAGAAGAAAAGTGAGAGTGAGGTTAGGAAAGGGAAAAAAGTCTCACCCAAACTTCTGGTTCCTGATGTAATTTTAAAATATATAATTTTGTTTAATATTAACTCTTTTTTTAAAAAAACTAATCACCTCTTTTTGCACACTCCTTCCAAAGCCTTTGTTTCATACTAATCTCTCTAAATCTTTTTTGGGGGGGAGTGGGGGAGTAGTCCAGATTGTTGACAGAACAACACTATCTTGTTCTGCCCAGGAAGCTATTACACACAGACTTGAAAAACAAAACAAAACCTAACTGAAATTTCAGGGGAACCTGTGTTAAAAAACCACAGTATAAAAGACTGAATTGAAATAAGCTGATTTATGGATACACCTTATTGCTACTATCAGCTTACATTGTATGGTAAGAACAAACTAAAAGTTGGATCGAGGGTATTTATAAATAAAATGTTTTAAAGAATTCATAACTATCTAGTCATGCTAAACATGTACTTTGTTGTGAGGGGAAAATGTTTTTGTTTCTATTCAAATAAATAAGTATATGATAAAAGAAAATAGCAGTTGAAAGGCACGGTAGAGCAAAATGTGCAGAATCCTGGGATACTGTATGCTATAATGAAGCCACAGCCTAGTCATTTGTAATGCAGTAATAACAGTTGTGTATAATGGCCCATTACTTAACATTCTCCATCCTTCTTCACTGTTTTCACACTGCAAATTCCTATTGGTTGATTATGTGCCATTAAGTTTGTGTCAACTCTTAGTGACCACACAGATAGATTTTCTTCATGATAATCTGTTCCTAACGTGGTCCTTCAGGTCTTCTAATGGTGCACCCATCACCACTGTAACTGAGTCCAGCCACCTTGATGCTGGTTGTCCTCTTCTTCTCTTTCCTTCCACCTTTCCCAGCACTAGAGCCTTCTCCAGAGAGCTAGGTCTTTGCATAACGTATCCGAAGTGTGGTAATTTGAGCCTGGTCATTTGTGCCTTGTAAATTCCTTAGACAACAAAAATAACAACATAGTTCTTTTGCAATGGTACGGTATAAAATAAAAATAATAGCATTTGCACACCACTATTTGAATGCTCAAATTCACATAGATTGACTCAAAAATCAATCATGGGAAGAACTTCAATAGCATTAATCCCATATTGCTTGAGCAGCTCATTTAAATGCCAGGTGATATTTAAGTCGGGAACTATTCCCTTAGAAATACAGTATTTCTGTTCAGACCTTACTGTATATCCTAATTTACTTCCATCTTGAACCAAACAAATGGGGTCCTATCATGTTTATTGCTGTGGCAGCTTTTAAAACTTTTTCCTATATAGATCTTAATAAAGCCTTGTAAGCTGAATGAGAACTAGGACTTTCTTTTATAATTTGTTTCCAGCTCAAAACCAATGCTCAGCTCTGTAAACTATGAAGCAACAATCAATATAAAAACAAGCCTCAGCAAATGTGAAGTACCCTTCTTTCACTACTTCCCAAACTGGGAATAGGCCTCCATTGCAGCCATGACTTGCAATTAGTAGGGACACTGTACAAATGCACAATGTTTTCTCAAAAACAGTTTGGAAGATCTGACTTTGAGAGCAGATTAAAAGTGCTAGTTTGGCAAAAACTTTGGGCTAGATGAGACATTTCTAATGGCTCTCTCTCTAGAACTGAATGTGACTCATTCTTTATTTTAACACATAGATACAGTAATATATAAAAGTAAATGTTCACACTAAAGACTTTGAATGCTTGTAAGAGTCTGAAAAATCATATACCCTATCTTTGACAAAATGGAGGCCCTCTGTAATTCCTTCCATTCATATTTGCCTTAAAAGCCATCTTATATCTGCTCTGAATATAAAAGTACATGCCAGTTTGACAACCAAAAAGATGCTATAAAAAGTCTGTTGCTCTGTTTAAATGCCTCCACTGTTACTATGGCAATTACATTCTTTAACTGATGTGAGAATTGACAATAGTTCACTGCCATGCCTCTGTTTGATTACTTCAAGGAGATTTCCCATCCATCATATTAGGACTGTATTCTCCCAAAACATTTTGCCTGAAATGTCATAGGTTGCATTTTAGGTCCAAAGTGTATGTACTTGTAAAGCTCATTGGAGTTACTAGGACTTAATTATTCTTAACCATGTTTAGGAGTGGAATATGTACTGGAGTCTTCCAGCTCCAAATAAAGAAATAGGGAAAATACATGATATCCAGATGTTTTCAGGATAACAAGAACATAAAATAGACTAAGATCACAATAATAAATGATTATACAATTTAAGTATTTATATTGGGCTTTTGCCAAACCTATAACAAAACTAGAACCAGTGTTGTGTAGTTCCCTAGCAGTATAAGTGGCCAGAGTTTTCAAAGTTGGGGGCTCTGGTAGCATAAACCAAGCATCTTACCTTCTGTCCTTTCTGTTGAAGGTTCCAGCAAATCAGCATGCCTCATTAGCATATGGGTGATTGCTCTAGGAGGCAAACTCTCTTATGTGCTTCTTCCAGAGGAAGCTGTTTGTTGCTCCTCCCACTTCCTCTTCCTCTCTGCTCTTTTGCCACCATCGAAGGAGTATGCGGTTGCTGAGCTCCTCTCCATCTTGAGGCCATGTGGCCTAGAATCAGGAGGTTTTTCGCCCCTTTCCTCCACGCAGCCCTGGCAGCAGCATAGGGCCAGGGGTCCACAAAGTTTAGGGAACAACAAAAGAAGAAGTCATCTTTCTTGAACGAAGATGTAACTGAACTGGACCAAATAAACAGTAAGAACTCTTTTTGTAACCTACGTTGTCTAAGCGTGTAATTCTTTATGCTTGGGTGGGCTATGTGCTTAAGATCAATAACCTATATCTCTCTAGTGTGCTCATTAATGCTATTAAGATAAAAACTCCTTTCTGTGTGTGCTTATTGTTTCGCTGCAATTAAGCTCTGCTCCATTCAGTGGTCCTAGCTGCCCACTAATGGTCATCACTTTCATGATAGTTTGCTACATGAGAGAGTTGCTAACCTCCTCTGTCTTGTACATTAGTTCCCCTGGAGATTTCCAGAGGGTAGTTTTGAAATGAAGACTGTTCTCAGATCTTCTCCTTCTTGCTCCACCGCTTTAATATTTGTCCAATCAGTAGATACAAAAGGTTTCATCAACCTGGTGCTGGATTTCAATTCTCAGAATTCCCAACACATCTGTAGGTTGAGGAAGGGTTCCCCCAGTAATATGCAAATACCATTTGGAGAGTAGATTGTCATATATTTGAAATGCATTGGGCCAAATACATAATATTTTGTCACTAGGTTGATAGCTTTCTGCCTGTGTTTATTAGTATTTACTTGCCTTCAGTCTGCCTGGAAGGAAATTTTTGTATGACCTCTTGTTTTTCTAGAGCAAAAAACCATCTCCAGTGCCCTGAGCAACAAGGAATGTGAGAAAAGAATAGGAATTTGTAAGGCATGTATGATTAGGTCTCCAGCCATTTGGAAATAAATCAAGGTAACTGCAGGTGCAAGCATCCAGTGAATTTTGTCTATGCTCAGCTAGGATCAGGCTTTGCTAGTACTTGGATGGGAGATCTCCCAGGAATACCCAGGCTGTAGGCCAAAGTAAAAACTTGTAAACCATCATGGAGGAAGTCACTGGCAAGTCATCCATGTTATTGCCAAGAAAATTACACGGTTGTGTCTGTGAAGCTACCCAGAGTCAAGCTTAACTCAAGGGCATCTTTATATGAAGGTACAGTACTTGGCACCCTAGAAAGAACGTCATTTAGTCAGGCTTCATTAGGTTTTCCACAAATACAAAAGCTACTCCATGAAATCAGAAGAACGTTTTGGAATGCTGAAGAAGTCTGAGCACACCAAGCTGTAAACGGTGCTGATAACCACTGGTGTCTGGGATAAGGTTGTCATTGCAGTGTCAAATTAATCACTGCTTTTTCTGTTGAACAATATGTTGTCCAGCAGAAATAGAAAGTGACCAAACTTTCTGTGCATGAGGAATATTTAACTGTTAGACAGATGCATGTGATGGTGAGGCAGGGAGACATTTTTTTGTAGAACATTGTGCTTCTGTGGCATCTCGTTCCCATATTAGCACTTTTTGTTTCAAGAAATTGCTGAATCATGGTTGACTTAAGATTGCAGTAGGCTCAAGAGGTAAATTCTGGACGTTTCTTTAAACAGTAAATGCTGAAGTATTAGAAATTTACTGTCATGGGTTCCTAAATGGCTATATTGCTTGTATGATTTTCTTCAAAGTAGCACGATCCAATGTACCAGAAAGTATATTTTTCTATTTATTTCATGTACTTGGGTTCTTTCCCCCTGTCGGCAGCTTTGGCTTTCCTTGTTTTTCAACTACACACTTACACTTTTATAAAAACTAGGGGGAAGGAATAGAATGCAGTTTCTTTTTCCCAATGTACATTAAAAGTTATCTCACATTGCTTATAGAGCAAATAGACAGAAAAACCCTAACTAGAATACTTTGTGAGTCTTTAGACTAAGTGTTGGTACAAAATGAACCAAGCAATTTGTCATGCAAACAGCCCAAACTTTCTGTAAAAAAGGCCTGTGGTCAAAGAACCCTTGGATGAACTAGAATTAATGCCACTAAAAATAAATAAGCAATGTGGGATAACTATTTTAACATTTTCATTATAATCCCAATGGTATTCTCGGGTGTCCGAACCCATGGGCAGCTAGCCAAATTGCATATCCTTATATAGCTGGCTCTCTCAAATTATCTTTTCAAGTTTGGTGTGTGCTTGCTTCTATGTAAATTAATATATTTTTGGCAAAGTTTTGGCTTTTAAATTAAAAAAAATATTTTTATATTTTTAAATGTATGATATGGCATTGCTTTGCTCCATCATAAAACAATTGTCATAGAGTTTGTGCCATTTCTTTCTAATAAGTGCCTGGTTGGAATATTATGAGCAGTTCTCAATCCTGAATGTGTTTCCTTGCTTTTAATATCAGAATTTCTAACTGGCTATCACTATTGCTCTTAAATACTAGGGATGTTCACCGAAGAGAGGAGAAACTCACTGACATAATTAGGACTTGGAGCATTTAGGTCTTTCTGTGTTCCTATATTTTTGTATGCTGTGTTTCCTAAACATATTGCTGCAGCTTGGATAGTAAACTGGTTTTCTGAGTTGCAAAATGTTGTTGACTATGTTCAGTTTCAGCTATTATTTATCCAGTACTTAGAACTGAGCCTAAGAATTAATTAGCAGGAATGCAAGAAGAGGGATGGTCTTCTTTCTGGCAACCATGAACCATATTTTTTAAAATTAGCAATATGGAGCCACAGTGAGTAGATTTTTGATCTTCAATCATCATATTCATCCAGGTAGGTCCAACACCTGAAGCAATGATGTCAACACATATTACAAATCTGTTGGAACGCTCTTCCACTCTTCTTCAGATACTACCCTGTTTCCTTTGGCTTGTCCCTGCGTCTCTTTTGGTTTGTCCTTTGAAATCTCTGTTGGTGTCCTGTTCTGACTAAGACTCGACACAGGAAGCGATGAGTAAACAATCCTTTTATTTATCAACAAAATATATAACAAATTCAGGCTGGCTGATAGCTCACTCGCACGTAGTTGTAGCAAAGTGCAGCGGCAGGCATGGCGCGAAAAGGCGGTCCACATGGTGGCAAGGTGAGATCCAGAGTGAGGCCGGAGTGGCCACCAGGCAGGGCTTAGAATCGGAGTCCGACGCGGTAACAAGGCAAGGCATGGAAGCGGGATCCAGTGTGGCAACAAGCCACGGTGCAGAGAGGCAGTCCTGCCGGGCAGCAAGGCAAGGCTTGGAAACAGAAGCCAGCGCGGCAACAAGACAAGGTGCGGAGAAGCAGTCCTGCATGGCAGCAAGGCAAGGCTTGGAAACGGGATCTGGCGCGGCAACGGGACGAGGCACGGAGAAGTGGTCCTGTGTGACAGCAAGGCGAGGCTTAGAGGCAGGATCCAGTGCGGCAGCAAGGCAAGGCTCCAAGGCGGGGTCCGGTGCAGTAACGGCAAGGCACGGAAGGAAGGTCTGGCATGGCAGCAAGACAAGGCTCTGAGGCGGGGTCCGGCATGGCAGCAAGGCTCGGGGTCTCAGCTCTTCTCAGTGGGAACAGGCGTCAGCCTAGGGCTGCGTGAACGGTTGTCTCCGGCAACCTGGTCTGGTTTCTGGTGCCTTTTAGCCCTTCGATTTTCCCGCCATTTATGTGAAGGGCCCAATTGCGCCTCTTGCTGCTCAGCCCGTCTCTCTGCCCTCCTTTCTTGTGCGCTGATAGGTGGTGGTGAATCTGCCCCCTGGCTTTCACCAGTCGGTGGCTTAGGATCTTGCTGCCCAAAGCTCTGTGCTGCTCCATCCCCTGGTTCAATTTTCGCGTCTTCCCCAACCTTTCCCGCCTTTTCAATGGTTGGCTCCCCCTCCTCCACCACCTTGGACTCAACCTCCATCCTGACAGTTGGTTGTTTCTAACAGTGTTAACAGGTAGTTTCCTCCTGCAGCTAGCTAGTCCTGGGAGAGATGCAACTCTGAAGTTTCCAACTTTCAAACTTTGCCTGCCCTTTGTGGTAGGGTGTTTATGCTCAACTTTTTGTGGTGCTGGCGGCTATTTGGTTTTCTTCATATTTTGACCTTGCAGTAGGGTGTTTACCACCACCACCACCACTTAGAAGCGTCAACATCAGTGACATGAGTAGATTGTTGATGAAATTACGTTGCCAGATGGAACAAGGGCAGTGAATTTTGACAGTGAAATCTCAAGAGGTCTCTGTCCTAAAAAAGGTAATGCGTATTTGTCCATAGGGTGCAGGTTGCCCACACCTATGATAGCTTTCTCCTATCTTACTTATTCTACTTCATCAGTAGACAATTTTTAGATATTTTCTATGAGCTGAAGTTTCTGAATCATCTGTAGGGTACATTGCAGTGTACTCACTTGAAAGCCACTGAAGTTTGAAGTAGACTTCTTGTGAAAAAACAATAACTTGAGAGACAGGAAAAGGAATATTGCCTTTAACTCAAGCTCAGTTCCTAGTGACTTACATAGATTCAGCCACACAGTTCACTTGGCATGATATAGAACTAGTTTGCAATAGCCTTTTCCTATATGTTTTTAAAAATTCCAAGCTGGGCCTGTTACCCTGGGCTTCCCAGATCATTTCCCCAACCAAGTACTAGTCAGGGTCAATTCTACTTAACTTTCTTTTTTCTAGAACAGTCAAGTTCATCTAGGTCAGGGTTCTCCAAAGTGGTCAATATTGACTCCCAAAGGTTGATGGGACTATCAAAGGGATTGATGTTGTTGTTGTTGTTGTTGTTATTTGTACTAGTTTATTATTAGTACTATTAGTTAAAGTAGTATTTATTAAATTATTTTCATATAATGTTTGGGGGTCAATAAACAATCTGAAACTTCATGAAGAGGTCATGTTCTGAAGAGTTTGGGGACCCCTGATCTAGGGGAACAGTGGTTTATTGTTTTATTATCTCACACACAGGGAGACACATACTTGTATATGTGTTCATGTGCATGTCCCTGACAAAATTGCACCTAACATAAAAGTGTGTTCTGATCAATGAAAGCTTAAGCCAGAAGAAATCTGCAAGTTTTTAAGGTGCCACAAAATTTGGTTCCAACGGCATTTAGAGGAACTCGCCACTATCATCAGAAAGATAAATGCTGCATCACATCCCACCTCTGTCCTTTTAGGCATGTGTGTAGTGTCATGACACATGTAGAAAAGGGGTGGAGCTTGCATCATGCTGCTGCTAACATCAGTCTAATCCCCCATTGTGTCCCCCCATACTACTGCTTCGTTTCGACAGATTAATTTGGCTAATTCTGGAAGTGTTTGTACAGATGATATTCAAAGGGGAATTAGGCTTTCAATATAGAGGATCAGAATTTTTTAGAATGTGTCATGGAGAAGGGTTGACATACATCTGGGAGTCTAGCTTGTAGTAGCTGATACTTGAATAAAACTGAGTTTTGTTCTAATAGGTTTTTGCCTTTTTTAAAATAGGAGGGCACTGCTTGCTCAAAATCAGCATTTCTGCTACCGATTTGTTTTCCCTTCTTGACTTCTGGAGCCATATTTTCCCTTGACAATGATGATTTCGAGTTTCCAACATTACTGATAGGTATGAACAACTGCAATTCTAAACAATATGTAATATACAAGTGAGAATTAAATAGTTTTTGCTTGTTGGGCTTAGTGTATAAAATATCTTTGAATAACACAGTAATTCTTATACTTGGGGTTTCTTTCTAGTGAAATTATAAAGGGCTACCTGATTACATAATTGGCTTTTTGCAAGTTCTTGGTTTCTTTGTCTTACATTTTTATCTGCATGTATACAGATTAATTAGGATCTTGGCATTCTCCCAGTTTTTTAAAAATAAAAACTTCATAAACTATATTTTAGCACAGTGGCTTGATACCAAGAAATATATTTATTTATTTATTTTATTTTATTTCTATAACCGCCCATCTCCCCCCATGGGAAACTCTGGGCAGTTCACAATAAACAAGTTAAGATAAGGTTTAAAATCTCAATTATACAATAAATATAAATTAAATTGAAAATCCAGATGGTAATGGAATAATTAAAAGAAGGACAGTTATAAAATTAGGGGATTAGCCACCCCCATGAGGAACTATCCCTTCCTCCTTCCCATGCCAGGCGGCAGAACCAGGTCTTCAGCTCTTTCCTAAAGGTCTATGCTGGCTGGGGAGTTATGGGATTGAAGTCCACACATCTAGAAGGCACCCAAGTTTGGAAAGGCTAAACTGGATATCAATCTTACAGTGTCCAAGGCTTTAATTGTCACATTCATTGTGTTTACTCATCATTTAATTGCACTGTAAAAAGCATATTCTTTTCTGAAATTAATGTTTGTATTTAAATTAATAAAGGTAAAGAAGGCGTGGTGGCTCAGCGGGTAAGACGCCAGGCTTGTTGATCGGAAGATCGCAAGTTCGGAGGTTCGAATCCCTAGTTCCGCGTGACGGAGTGAGCTCCCACACTAGCCCCAGCTCTTGCCAACCTAGCAATTCGAAAGCATACAAATGCAAGTAGATTAATAGATACCACTTCGGTGGGTAGGTAACAGCGTTCCGCGTGCGTCATGCGGCCACATGACCGTGGAAGTGTCTTCGGACAACGCTGGCTCTTTGGCTAACAAATGGAGATGAGCACCAGCCCCTAGAGTTGGACACGACTGCACAAATGTGCAGGGGGAACCTTTACCTTTTTAGTGGAACCAGAGGTGATAGGCTCCTCTTTCTTGGATATATTCTAGTAGAGGCTGAACGGACATCTCTTGGGGATACTTTAACTTGAAGTTTTCCACTTAGCTGGGTGTGAATTTGATGGCCTGAATGATCCTTCCAACATCACCTATTCCATATGCATGTTTGATTGTTTAGATGCAAGTTTGGATGCAATTGTTTAGATGTTTGTATTTAAATTAATATCCAAGTTAAAATTCATTTTTATAAGGGTACATATGCACCTGTAGTTAATTTTCTTTCCTCACTGCTTTTTTTTTCTTTTTACACATCTTTTTGCAAATAATAGGATTAATTTAATATACACTAGGACTTTGATTTATTCACCAGAGTTGGTGTTGCAAAACTGTAATCCAGAATTATAGTCTTTCCCTTTCTCAATCCTACTGTGTTGGTATCTGTTTGTACTCTCTCTCTCTCTTACATGTAGAAAAGAGATTCCATGTGCTCTCTTTACCAGAGTCATATCATGGGCACAGGTCTCATCTTTTTATCCTTCAAAACAACTGCTGTGATACAGATGGTTGAACTTTGGTATGCCTTGAAAAGAAAGGGAAGATACAATGAATAACCTCTTCAGATGTCTCTTTTGGCCAATGCTTGTTCTATTCTGCTGTGGTGTTCCAACTCCTTTTGACTCTAAATTCAGCACCTCACTTTGGATGACAGTGGTGATTGATTTCTAGTGTAGTACACTTTAATGTACACCCTCTCATCTAGACGTCTATAAATGGATGCTGAATTGAGAGATATTTTTCCTGAAATTTCACGTGTAAACAGAAGATTTAAGCATGCTATTCCAAAAAGCGAGAAGCAGCTATTTCTAATGTGGGGAATATTTTCAATCATTCAAGCCCAGAGTTACATAATTAAATGGCTTTATTTGTCAGATTTCTCATATGAGATTATCAAATTGGGTTTCTCTACAAAGCAAAAGTGTTTTGGCAAATTGCATCCTTTACAAAGCAAAGGCTTCTCATGGTGATGTGAAGTGCAGGTGCAAGATAACAACGGTCACGTGTGTATTGTTATGGCTAGTTTCTGGATCTTCCCATGAGAACAAATCCTCCTGATTTCCTCTGTGGGAAGCCTTGCCCTGTGAGAGCAAGGAGGGGGGGAACTCAGTGCTTAGATGCAGCACTGCCACCCAATAGCAGGTCATGCTATGTGCTTTAGGCCTAATGCTTTAGGCCTGGTGTGTGTCACAGCTAACATCCAGCCAATCAAAGCTAGAAGAACAACATGCAAAATGGTGTTCTATGCTTGCATACAACCATGCAAAATGGTGTTCTATGCTTCTTGACTTCTGTCTGTTTGTGTGTGTATCCTACTTCTGAGGGCTGAGCAGAGCAATTATGCCTGCCTTTGTGTGTAGGCCGTGGCATGAGCTCTGGCCCTGGGATCAATACACGTATCTCTGCTTATAAGTTTGTTTTGTTTTTCCTTTGACAATGCTGTACCATGTATATTCAACTTTCCTTTTTGCGATAATGTGATTGTATATACCAGGGGTCGGCAAACTTTTTATGCCGGGAGCCATTTTGACATGCTCGTGCACATTTTTAAATGCTCGAGAGCCAGCGGGGTTTGTGGGCGGGGGCCAATCGCGTGGAAGGGGGCGGGGTTTGCGGGCGGGAGCCAATCACGTGGCTTATTGGGGTGGGTGGGAGGGGGCGGGCCCGGCGGCAGAGGCCCGGGCCGCCCACCCGCCCCGCCCGCTTGCCTGCCTGCTTGCCTCCCCGCTGCCTTCCTGGGATCCGAGCCAAAGAGAAAGGGTGGTGGCGGGGCCGCGCTACCGCCACTTGGCGCGGGCGGGGCTGCCACTTCCGCCCGCGTCGGGCCAAGGACATGATGGGGGGCGGGAAAAGAGGCGGGCGGCGGCGACAAGCAGCGCGCTTCAGGGGAGCCGCCGCCGGGTGGGTCCCCTCCGGGCGGGCGGAGCGGACGGGCGGCCCGGGCCTCCGCCGCCAGGCCCGCCCCCCTCGGCGCCTGTGCGGCTCCCCCGCGCCCTTGGGAGGGAAGCCTCTCCCGCGCCGCTGCCCTCCTCCCTGGCCAGCCCGGCCGGGCGTAGGCTGCTTTGGGGCGCAGACGTGGCTCCGCGGTCCGGCGAGGCGGCGTGGAGGGCGGCGGCGCAGCGCTTGGACCTTGGGGAGCCTCGCCGCCCTTTGGGGTGCCACCCTCGCCTGTGGCCGTCGGGCTCCCCGGGGGGAGAGAGCCAGGGACGGGAGGCCCATCAGGGAGCCCGCGTGGACCCAGCCCCGGGGCCCGACCGGAGGCCCTGCTCTGGGGGGGGTCGACCGGGCTCGGCGGCCTTTCCTCCGTTCTTGCTGGCCCCGCCTTGGCCGGAGGCGCCCGGGGGAGAGCCAGCGCAGGCGGGGGGAGCTCCTGGCCAGCCAGGGCTGAGGGTGCTTGGATGGGAGACCACCAGAAAAGCCGTGGTAGACTGGACTGGGATACAGCATCCCCGAGTGGAATCCCCGCTGCCTTCCCAGGATCTGAGCCGGAGAGAGGGCGCTCTCTTTCTCCGGACCAAGGCGGTCTCCTCTCCAGCGCGCCCGGATCCCGGGAAGGCAGCGGGGGGCCTCGCGGAGGGAGGCAAGCAGGCAGGCAAGCGGGCAGGCGGCCCAGGCCTCCGCCACCACGCCCGCCCCCCTCGGCACCTGTGCGGCTCCCCCGCACCCTCCCACTCACCCCAATAAGCCACGGCAGGGAGGCGCTGCTGGCCCGGGACGCGGCGCTGTCGGAGGCGGCACAGGAGCGGCTGCAGGGGCTGCTGCGGCTGGAGATGGCGCTGCTCCGCGGCATCCAGGTGCTGGGCGAGGGCGCGGGCCCGGGACGCGAGCGGCAGGGCAGCGCAGGGGGCCTGGCCAGGGCGGTGGCGGGGGGACAGAGCCGGCGGAGGTTTGCCGGGCGGCAGGACGGGGCGGGCGGTGCTGCTGGGGCTGGTGGCGGAGCTGGAGGGAGCAGAGGGACCAGGCTTTCCCATGGGCGCAGCGTGCGCTCTGCAACCCGCCTTGGAGAAGTGGCCGCGGGAGGCCCTCCGGGTGCACCCTCCCGCCCCATCAATCCCCCCACCCCGCCGTTCGGCGTCCTCTCCCCCCGGTAACCCGAACCCTGCAGCAGCCGGGGAGCCGAGCCAGGCTCGGTCCGGAGGCGGCCAAGGGGAGAGCAGGCGGCTCTTCGCCCTGCGCCGCCCTGCCGCTTGCGTCCTGGGCCCGCGCCCAGCACCTGGATGCCACGGAGCAGCGCCATCTCCAGCCGCGGCAGCCCCTGCAGCCGCGCCGCCTCCGACAGCGCCGCGTCCTGGGCCAGCAGCGCCTCCCTGCCGCGCCGGGCCTCGCTCAGTGCGAGAGCCAGGGGGCGGGGTTTGCGTGCGGGGGCCAATCACGTGGAAGGGGCGGGGGTGAGTTCAGCTGCTGAAGAGCCACACTCAAGGGGCCAAAGAGCCGCATCTGGCTCGCGAGCCGCCATTTCCGACCCTTGGTATATACATTATTGCCTTATGCTACCAGTAAACGCTGTTAGCCCTACAAGCTGCATTCTTGTCTGTTTATTCTCAAGCCTCGAGTTTTTTCCCTTTAAGCCAGCATACATCCCATCATTATTAGTATATGTTGCCCCCAGCACAAGGATGAGTACCTTGGGATACAATATCTCGAGGAGAATCTATTGAGAGCCACGCGGCTGGTGGTGTTGAAGCAAGTAGAGAATGGAGGCATCTATTTTTTCATCTGTACTCAGGATGATATAGGATAAAAGTAACTTGATACTTGAATTACAGTTAATTGATGGGCTAATAGAAACACTAGTCTACAGAAATTAGATAATTCTGTGAAGACTAGTAGATAGTAGCAGTGTTAGATGTGATAATGATGATGCTGTACCACAAGAATATCCAGATAAATCAGTTGGGTGGGTAACTAGTTTGGAGATGGGAACGCTTCACCAATGGGCTATTTACCCCATCAGAGCTCTGGATTGACCAATATATAGGTAACTTTGTGGTTAGCTAGCAAGATAATGATTTGTCTGGCAGTCCTGTGGGTTTAATCAGTTGAAGAAGTACATGATTTATATTAAGTTAAAAAGTGGCCTAATAGCTGGAAGAATATATACTATTAACAGATATAATTTGTTCCCTGAAACTTATTCTCACTAGGAAGCCAGACTTAGTGTTTTATACTTTCTGCAACTTCCAGGCCATTCTTAACAGACATTTCACATACTATGTATTGAAGCAATCCAATCTTATTGTTACTAGTCTTAAGTACAGTAGGTGCCTGCCATCTTGTTCACCTGGGTTTAGGTCGGATTTTCACTAGCTATAAGCAATGAGATAACTGTATTAGCTGTAACATTTATAATAAAAAGCATCTTAACACAGTTAAAGTATTAACAAAAACTAGGTTCTTCTAAAGTATCTTACAACTTGTTGTAAGTTTAAAGTATTCTTTAAAACTTGTTTCCATCCATAGAGCCTTCAAAAGTATAATCAAATTTTTCCGACCTCTAAAATAAGATATAAGCTTGTTTTCAGAATTGGTTATTCCTTAAAATAATCTTCCCTCCTTCCCCCTTCTCTAAATAAGCTTCAACTTTCTGTTTATCCAAAATGTCATGTTGCATTACATTGGATTTAACATGTACTTTAAGCTGTAATAGGATTTTTTTGTTAGTGCAACTTTAAGCTTTACAGCAAAAAGCATTTGCAAATTACATAATACAGAGTGTTGCCTCCTAGTTTCTGATCTTCAGATATTATGTGTTAATCATAGATGCACTGAATTTAGAACACATTTCAACTCAGAAGAGATGTTGCTGGATGTTTCCTAATCAGTTCTTCTTGGGTCAAAGATGGGGATTCAAGGAAAATCTCTTAAACAGCAAAAGACATGCGTCGAAGACTGAGTATGGGCAAAACAATACAAGGTAAAGTGTACCTATTTTTTTGCATGAGGATTGTCTTTATAAAATGTCTTGTAAAATTAGTTCTTTTTCAATGAATGCTTTATTAGACGGTGCTGTTAATTCCCCTAAAACAGGGCTTTCCAAAGTTTTTCCCGGTGCGACACACCAACCGGCGTTGGTGTGTCGCTACGGGGAAACCCAGAAGTGCGGCAGCGCGCAAAAACCCGGAAGCGCTGCTGCTGCTTTCAGGTTTTGCGCACTGCAGTTGGTGTGTCGCCGCAGGAAAACCCAGAAGTGCTGATGATGATCAGTGCTTCCGGGTTGTGTGGCGACACACCAGACTGTGTGTGGCGACACACTTTTGTGTCGCGACACACAGTTTGGAAAGCTCTGCCCTAAAAGATGTTTAATTTAAAAGAGTTATTAAACTTATTAGAATTTTCAATGAGCGGCGTTTTAAAAGAAATGGAAAGGAAAAGCAAGGATAAAATGAGCAGTTGATGTAGTGAAGTAAGCCAGTGAACTTTTGAGAAGCAAAGTAAGCTGGTATGACAAATGTAAAGAGGCATCATATTTTCCTATCTTTCTGTTTCCCTCTTAAAGTATGTTGTGAATCTGGAACACTGAATGCAACCATAACAAGGTTCCTATGGTAACTAATTATGCAACCAAATGTTGACTGTTAGTTAGAAATATGTATATTTAGATTCTATCACCACAGTAAATTGGCCATGTTTAAAAAAAAAACACCAATGGAGCCTGTCTTTTGTGGGAAGGGTATTTACACTTGTGCTCTTTTTCTATTTTAATTGGCAGTGCAAATGTACAGTTAAAATCTGTTTGAACATTGGTATAGCCAATTAGGACATACACTTCTATTTGTTTATTTAAATTTAAAACCTTTATACCTTCTTGAATAAACTGAATGCATTTATCAGTTATTCAAATTCAAATTGTATATTCAAATTGAAAGTGAATTTATAAAAACATACCAGTTTTTCAGAATTAGGTTTACAAATTTAGCAGATATTGAGGTGCAATAATGATTAAATCTGTAACTTACCACATCTTGTTTATTTTTTAAAAAATCATTATATGTTCGCCGCCTTGAGTTATTTATAAAAATAATAAAGGCCGGATATAAAATAAATAAAATAAATAAATAGCTGTCTAACTCCAATCGACTCTTGTTCAGAAAATCTTTATTTTATATATAAAATACATTTATATATTTATATATATATATATTACATTTATATTCATTTTTCATTTATCAGCTTTAACTGTAGCTCCTGTAGCTCCTGACTGAGCAATCATTAGCAGGATATGGGGAAATTAAATTTTACAGGTGATCAAAATGTTAGATTGCCAATATAAGGAAACTTGTAGAGCTAGTCAGACATAACACCTTAATGTCTTCCAGTTGTAAAACTTCCAAAATTCATGTTGGTTGTGCTTGCTGGGAATTCTGGAGATGTCGACCTAACACATAGAGCACCAGTTTAGGGAAGGCTACTCAATCTTCCAATAAAATTTAGAGAGCAGTAGAAAAAAAATATGCAGGCAGCTTTCTGTCCAATTGCCAGATGAAAAGTAAACCTTCCAACCTTCTGAATTATGAGTGCACAAGTAGAATAGTGGGAATGTCTTGCCTTCTTTTCTACTCTTCCATCCGTTCCTCAGAGAAGATAAGCAATTTCTGTACTAATTTCTTTGGATATTGTTTTGTAATTGTGACTTTGTTCTGTTTGGCAATTGCTGCATCATTGCTATGGCTTAAAATAAGCAGAGCTTCCAACACTTCAGTAATATTTTTGTAAGGCCCTTAAGACCTGGTTCTGGACCTGGGCCTGGGGCCCCAAGTGTGTGGCCATCTCCTGGCTGTGCTAGTGACTCAGTTGTCATATCTTCCTTGACTACTGCATATTTTAATTTTTATATTTGTGATGGGAATTGTTTTTAATTTATTTTAGGATTGTACACCACCCAGAGTCACTTGTTGAGATGGGCAGCCATACAAATTGAATAAATAAATAAATAAATAAATAAATGTTTGTTAGAAAATGCAATTCTATAAAAGCTATTTTTGTTAACAAACATGGTTAAAATGATAAAACATATAATCCAAATATGGTAAATTCTTTCTGCAGAGTATTGCACTAGCAAAATCTACAATCAAGTATTAGAAAAGCTAGTTGACTTGAGACTGCCCAAACTATTTTACCCTCTTTGTCCTGTTTACCTTTAGAAAGTTGCTAATAATCACTTCCTGGATTCTTGTGGGTCACTAAGAGCAAGGAACAGATTTAGCCACCTCCCTAATAGTGTCCTCAAATGCACCCACTTACTTTTTCCTGTTTAAATCGCTACTGTTCATTTCAACTGAGAAAAAGTAAAATAATAGTAGAAATCAAATTAAGGACAAATGTGTCCACCTTCCATAAACTAAATGCTCCAGTAACAGAGATGCTATTGAAAAAGAGTATTGTGCTGTCTTCTGAAGGCAGCACCAAAATTGTAGAGGAAATTAGTGTTTGTTTTTTTAAGTTTTCCTGGGATAGTTTTAGAAGAAAGGAGACAAGGCAGTGTTGATCAGGCATTTGCCCTAGGTTACCATCTTCACCCCCAAATCCAGAAAAAGCGTCTCATGCCCCACACCCACAATCTCATTTTACGAATGCTGAGTATTCCCACAAGCTGATTAGCGCTCCCTCCAGCTAACTAAAAGAGAGCACAACATCAGCATCCAGCCAGTTTCCTCCCCGTCGTCATTGCCTCACGTCATTTGTTTTTGCAGCAAGGAAAACATGATATTTTGAGAGGGAATTGCAAAACTGTCCCATGCTGAAGTGATAGCAAGGTGTCCTGGCACTCTGATTTCACCACTAAGCAAGGAGAACCGAGGGATTAAGATGAAGCCAGAGCTCTTTGCCATTAGTTTGGGTTGCATAGGATCACCCCTGAATATTTTTATATGGTAAAGATCCAGTTGAGATCCAGTTGAGAAGGTTTGCATATTGTGGAAACTGTCTGTCTCACAGCCTTTATTTAAGAAAAAGATGCAATATATTGAAGAACTAGTGAAGAAAAAATGCAGATTTTTTGAATGTACAACAGATTAGAGAGGCCACAAATGAGAGATTACAAACAAAATATGTTTTCAAGCAATTTGATTTTAGAAACAGCTTTACTTTTTTTTTTTTTTTTTGTGGCTGAAAAGTGGATACAATCAGAGATTTTTTTTACACTGCAATTCTGTAAATTTGTCAAAATATCACCTTGACTGATGATCTTAAATAGACCTTGGATCCAGATTTATCACGTGTTCTTGACATACTTGGCACAAATGGGAAAGGAAGAAAAATGTTTTTTTTTTTTTTACTTTTCTTTTAAAAACCATTCAGTTCTTGCTTGCATCCAGCCATCCTAACAAACAAAATTAAATTCTAAACTGATGTACAAAAAGATTGTTCACTATTGCAGTTTTTTTTTTAAAAAAAGCAAGAGATACACTGGTAAGTTTAATTATACAGTTCAGGACTTGAAGTTTAAATCAAAGAGCTTAAATTAAGAAATTATTAAACAACAAAAATGTAGCATACTCATCAGAACAAATAAAGGAAAGATCTGGATGCTAATTCCCTGGGATTCCAATATCCAATTTAAAACAAGGGTATAATAAAACTGATCAAAATCTCATGAAAATGACAAATCTTGTGAGATCTCAGTGAGAATGCTGTAATCTTGTGCGATTTGGTGCTCTCTTGAAATTTCAATAATTAAATAAATTAATACAATTATTTTTTTCTTAGTTCTCAACATTGCTTGAGATCACAGTATGGTTCTCATGACATTGTTTTAAAAGCTGTGTAGGAATTTAAGATGATGGGGGGTCAAGACAACATGAAGAACAGATTAAACAGCAGAATTATACATTGTGATACTCATCCAGGACTGAATTTTGTTCAGAGCTCTTTCACACATGTCTATCCATTTCAGTACTCTAATTTAAGTGGAATAACTCATTTTGCTGTTGATACAGTACAGAATTAGAAACTTGGCAAACCTTCCATAAATTTATTAGAAATTCCTACTTTAATTTATATTTTTTCTACTTGTGGCCCATAGGACCGTATGTATTATTATGCCAACTGATTCTGTGAGGGAAACAGCAACTGTGAGCATACCTAAGATATAAGCAGCCTTCTCCAAACAACAACTAGCATGTCTAATGGGAATACTTTACAAATTAAATGAGTAGGCAGAATTGAATCGTGGGGCTAATATCATTTGGAACTATAGTATTGTACTGTGATATTAGAATGGTTACATTAATTGCAGGATTATGAATGTCCTAAACATTTCTGAAAATTGTTTAGGGCATTTGTAAAAAAATTGAAGATCGATGTAAGTAGTTAAGTGATTATGTAAACATAATAAATTCAACAGACTTACAGGTGCCCAAACATATTAAATCTTTCACATGAGTGATTGTTGAACCAAAGAATAAAATTATAATTGAGGTTAATAAGCTGAAATAAAGGAAAAGAGCTAAAATGACATAGCTAGGCCAAACTGAAAAAAGAGAAAGTGTAGGGCTTTATTGTGTCCATTTAGAATACATTTGGTATTTGGGGGAAGGGCTACCAAGTAGCCCTTCCCCCCCACATAAAATGGTTGTAAACATGTTTCTAGCATTACCCCTCCCTTAAAGACACAGAGACACACAGTCCAGGTATTTGGCCAGAACTGTTTAAGTTTATACAGTAGTTTGCAATATGCTGGTCTATGACTGTCATAAATGATTTGATTTGATTTGATATTTGATTTGATTTGAGCAGTTTGCAAAAGTGGTAGGCTGCTCTGGCCACAAGAGAAGCTTGTATTTTGAAACTCTTACCAACTGCAGACATGCCTCAGAAGCCTTCTTGTCACTGTGATGCCAGAATAGCAGACCGTATGATATGTATTAACCTAAATTCGGAGCTATGGCAGCATTTTAAGGCTTCTCCCTGGGTTGGGACACATGAGGGGCAAGCTGGGTGGCGGAGGCAGAGCAGTCATGAGGTGGGCAGGGGAGTGGACCCAGGCAAGGAGTCTGCTCTGAAACATGCATCCCATTCAATCCTGAAATGAGGGGGAAAATAATTAAAAGCTAGAGTTCCAAGGGTAGCCAGGAACCAGACTTCTTCACTGTTTGCAGCATTTTACCATTGGTTTAATGTTGGGGGGTCTCAATGGATGGGGAAAGGTACAGCAGGAGAGGATCAATAAATCATAGTGTGATAGGACTCCTGGGTACTAAATTCACTCACTAATGTATTCACAACACATTCAATCATAAACTAATACGCTAAGCCACAGAAAATTAATAATAGTTGTAACTAACCAAATTAGATCGGCAGCTGATATTTGTACACAATTTTGCTGGGGTGGCTATAACTCTGGGATTTTTAAAAAAAAATTTGAGCCACAGTGCCAGCTCAAGGGTATACGGTACCCCTAAGTCACATTGACTGATGGCACCACCTCCCACCAATGCAAAGATTTGCATTTTTGGAATAATTCAGAAGGAGGAGCAGCACTGGCACCCTCTAAGCCAGGGCTTTCCAAAGTTTTCCCGCGGCGACACACCAACCGCCATTGGTGTATCGCCGCGGGAGAACCCGGAAGTGCCACCCTTGCGGCAGCGCGCAAAAACCCGGAAGCGCTGCCGCTTTCGGTTTTTGTGCGCCACCGTTGGTGTGTCGCCGCGGGAAAATCCGGAAGCGCTGATGATGATCAGCGCTTCCGGGTTGTGTGGCGACACACCAGACTGTGTGTGGCGACACACTTTTGTGTCGCGACACACAGTTTGGAAAGCTCTGCTCTAAGCATTGCCCCCTTAGCCTAAAGCAGTGCTTTCCAAACTCCCGCCATTGGCGACACACCAACGGTAGCAGCGGTGGCGGCCTCGTGTTTTGCGGTAAAACCTGGAAGCGCTGATGGCGCGCTGCTGCCTCCGCCACCATGCACGCCGCCGCGCCATCACGACTTCCGGGTTGTGTTGTGACACACAGTTTGGAAAGCACTGGCCTAAAGCCATCCCTGCCTTGCTGTCAGAGATTTGTCTTTTTGGCATGCAAGGTAGGGCTTTCTGCTGCCTTTGTTCCCTAGGGAGTAGGCTTCCTGAAAAGCTGAATTGACCTCATCTCTCCGTGTTCAGAAAATATGTAAAGATGTATCTCTTTTGCCAGGCTTTTAATGGTTAGATGATTTTAGTATTTTCATTTTTTTTAGAATTTTCACTGTTATTTTTAACTTGCTGTATTCTGCTTTATAGCACACACACACACACACACACACACACAAATCTTTTGTAAGCCACCTTGATTGGTCACAAGACAGAATGGTGCATAAATCAAATGAGTGATAATAATTTACGCAAATATCAGAAGATCAATTAGACACAGTAGATATTTGTGTTCTACAAGTAATGCTCTTTGCGTTTATTAACTGTAGGCATCTTGCTGTAGACCAGAGCTTTCCAAACTTTTCATGTTGGTGACACACTTTTTAGACATGAATCATTTCGCGACACAGTCTTAGAGCAGGGCACAAGGCAGGCACTAGGACCTGTGCAGAATCACAGCAGGTTTGGAGGCAGCGAGGCACAGGGCAGGCACTAGGACCTGCGCAGAATCAGAGCAGGTTTGAAGGCACAAGGCAGGCACTAGGACCTGTGCGGAATCCTGGCAGGGTAGGTTTGGAGGCAGCCAGGCACAAGGCAGGCACTAGGACCTGCGCAGAATCACAGCCGGTTTGGAGGCTGCAAGGCACAAGGCAGGCACTAGGATCTGCGCGGAATCCTGGCAGGGCTCGGAGGCAGCAGCAGCAGCCGCGACACACCCAGGCACTGCAGCCGACACACTAATGTGTCCCGACACACAGTTTGGAAAGCTCTGCTGTAGACAGTTGTTAACTTGAACCTTGTGCTTGTGGAGCCTAACACCTTGGAATTTAGGGAACAGATCATGGGGAATATATACAGTAACAGACAGCAGCACTGTTGTTGCCAGTTAGCCTGTAGCGTTGATATGGTGGTTTCTAAATGCAGTAGTAGAAGGAAGAAATTTTATGTTGCAGAATGTAAATTTACTGTTCATCTACTGTTAGCCTGATCATCTTCATACTGATATTTTCTTTCTAATTATTTTATATAATCTTGTTCATCAAACCATTCTGTGTTCAAATTGTTTGGCAACAGTTCAGTTGAAACAAAGAAAAATGACTGATATTAGCAGTTTAAAATAAATTTCCTTCAAATCAAGTTCAACTCCTGATAACATTGTGAACAAACAGACCAACAAACCAAGAAAAGTTTTGATTTCACTATCTGTGTCCTTGTTTACATAATAATATAATATAATGTTAACTATTTCATGCCCCATTAATAGGTCAACAATTTTTGGGGGGCTAATGTAAGACAATTTCATATTCTTATTAAAAGAAAACTAGTCTGATTCTTCAAATAGATGCATGCTTTATTTAAATATGTTGATCCTGAGAATCTGGATTGTCAACTGAGTATCTTGTGTACGTAGTAATAGTTTAACCGGTATCTCTGTTATAAAGTTTATTATAGATTCATATAATCTAAAGAGTGGATGGAAAGTACTAATTTTATGGAAGAAATTTTTGTCTGCGGAAATCAGCCATTCCAAAAAATTTGGTTAACTGCTATGAAATAAATTATGAATATGGGATCTTCCAGTAAAATCTGTTATATGTAATAATGAGATTGTTCTTTCTAAAGATTTTGTTAAAAGGCTTAAAATAACAGAGGAAGCTAAAGCCTGTAAAGCTTGAACTATGGTTCTCATAACATAATCCCTCCTATCTTTAATCCCAGGAGCATTATTGGATTTGAGACAACTCCTTGTAAATAATTTCCATTGTAAGAGAAGTTGCCCTAAAGTTAGGAGTGCTGTATGGAACTGGAGCTTAAGCTCTAGGGGAACTTAAAGTAATCGAGGGGAGGTTCTGCCAGATGACACCTTGAATGGGAAATCATATGACATGATTTAAACTGGGGAAGGGGGCACCCCGATTTTTATTGTCTTCAATTTATAGCCTTCTTACTCTACTTCTGTTGCTTATTTTTCTTACTAGAAGATAAATTCCCTCAAGGAAGAAAAGAGGAAATTTGTGCAATACTTTTAGACTGGTAGCACTAAAGCTCTAGTCCAATGAGCTAATATTGCTCAAGGACTGGCCGATCCTACATCTCCGTACTTCTGGACTCTATACTTCTAGCAGTTGTACAACTTGTCATGAAAGTGGAACACAGTATTCAGAAATAGAAGGGCATTGGGCATTATGGCTGAATTTTACACATAATTTGGTTTGTGACTTGCCATATTTTGCAAACTGTCAGTGAATAAGCTAGTTTCTTTAGGGTAGTAATCCACAATTTTAAACTTACTGCATACTGCAGCCATGGCTATCCGATCTGCAAATAGAAGCACATGATTAATTTTTTGTTCCCTGGATTATTCCTCATTTGTTTTTTCCTCTCATCTCTAATCAGATCATACTGCTGCATTAGGGTATATCCATTTTTGGGTGTGTGTGTGTGTGTGTAAACTAAATAAATAAATTGTTCAGTAAAGTACAAAGGGCTGTTCATATTTTTCTCATCTCAAGACTGGTTTGTAGAACGAAGTGCAGATAAAACAAACATGTTTAGCATGAGAATTTGAATGTAATCTGTCTCTGGAAGGCTAACCTTTTGAAATACAGTAATTCTTGCCTTGTAATAGTTTCACGTAGATAGTGAAAGTTCTGCTCAAGAGAATAAAATTTCCTTGTTTATGGTATTTTAAAGATAGCAAGCCTGATTTCATGAAAGCTGATATGTAGTTCAGCTTTGCTACAATTGTACTTATCCAAATGCATGAATTGTTTTAGCAAACTGTTTTCAAGTATGAGAACCACATTCATTACTTGTGCAATTGATAATTATCCATCAGCAAGAAAAGTACCAGCTGAACTTAATGTAATTTATTTTCATGTTTCTGTGAATCTTCATTTTTCCCTGAATATGTTTATTTTTTTTTATTTTTTTAACTTTTTAAAATTTATTTTTTTTTCTATCCCGCCTTTATTATTTTTATAAATAACTCAAGGCGGCGAACATACCTAATATTCCTGCCTCCTCCTATTTTCCCCACAACAGCAACCCTGTGAGGTGAGTTGGGCTGAGAGTGTGTGACTGGCCCAAGGTCACCCAGCAGGCTTTCATGCCTAAGGCGGAACTAGAACTCACAGCCTCCTGGTTTCTAGCCCGTTGCCTTAACCACTAGACCAAACTGGCTCTCTTTAACAAAGAGACTTTTAACAAACCTTTAACTTTTAACAAAGTTTAACAAAGTAGAGGAAGCATGTCAAACATGGCTTCTGGAATTCTTTCCAACCTCTGTACCAGCAGTGGCCATAAGAAGCATCTGTATTTTCTTCTAACAAAATACATAGTTACTTCTGCTTTCCCTTTGTGTAATATTCCTGTGTGTTTGTGTGTACATGTGCGCTGGAAAGCGCATACTCCTCCTTCTCCTTCAGGACAGAGAGGGGAGGGGGCTGCTGCTCCACTACCTCTCATATAGGGCTTCACCTGGGGATTTTTTTGTGGATTTTTTTCTCGGCTACTGCCAGTTGGATCCAGCCCATTTTCAAATTCAATATTTTTTTTCTTGACCTCCCATTATGCCAAATTTGGTCTCATTCTATTCAGGTTTCAGAGAATTATCCTGCTGTTGGATAGACAATTGGGCAGACGGGGTCCTGAGCTCTTTACATAATTTCTTTCCAACAATAAGTTGGATTGGAAAGAATAAAAAGGTATATAATACAGAAGACCATTTTAGCAGAGTGCTTGAATTAGGGCAGGTGTGAAGGAAACATTCAACAAAATCCACAAGCCCTACTTTCCAATCCCATTTCTCCATGTTTTTAGCCAAATCATGTCCCCATCACAATCCTCATTAAGGGAACCAGCTTGAAAAATAAAAGGCACAGTACTTCTTTGTCCCCTCCAAATAGATTGGGAATAGATCTGGCAACAAATCCTTAAGTGAACAGTTAGAGTTTATGTGTAAAATTGTTTATACCTCGGTAGGAGGGTAATGAGATAAAACTATGAGATTTGTATGTCAAGCCCAAAGACAGTATTAAACTGTCAATATATCTTTGCAATCATTTTAAAACCCTTTGCATTCTTATATTTTTCTCTTTTATATTTGCCATGGTAAAGCAGAATCTTTAAGGTCAACACTCAGATTAGCCATGAAAATGGAGTAAATCTCCTTCATCTGCCAAGATATTTAGGCGTGACTCAGTGGGTAAGTTTACTGATTATTTGTATTCAACTTTCCTAGCTGTGGTTAAATGAGCTGTAAGAACAGAACGGTTTTGAAAGCCAAGCATTTCTAAATACTTTTTCCTTTTATGGAATAGAACTCCTAGGACATCACTTCCTGGATATTGTATTCTCTAAACTGTTCAGTGATTCAAGAAAGTTCTTTGCATCCAACTCTGAGATTTGAGCCTTGGGGTAAAGATTAATATTCTGCCTCTCTATTTTAAGCAATGAAATTCCAAAACATGAATCAACTAAACAAAATCTATTTATATTATATTGCATATGATTGGAACAACAGAATGCTGCAATACTACCAGTCTAAAAGAATGCAGTGAGCTGCGGGTTTTCTGTATTGAATTAATTTACAATATGCATGGTCTGCATCAATTTTATATATTTTATAAAATACTTAATTATAAAAGCTACTCTGCTCTAAAGGCCGAATGTTTTATTCCCTGGATTTTATAAGGCCTAATCGTAGGGGTTTCCTCCTTAGTTTTCTACCCCAATACAGTGCTAGCTCATTACAGCCATGCAAACTAGCATGTTCTAGCTCTATGCCAACTTCTGGATTTTATTTATTTTAAATCTATATACTACTTCCTCTTAAAAATCTTGAAGAGGATTACAGTAAAATTAATTACATTTATTTTCTCCAGCCTTATTTTTTGCTCACATTTTAGAATAGCAATGTTGGAATTTACAAACAATTATTTTATTTATTTATTTATTTATTTATTTTTCAAATTTATTCCCCGCCCATCTCCCATACAAGGGACTCTGGGTGGGTTACAATAAATAAAAAATTAAAAACTATACAAAATATCTAAAAACACAACAAGCATAAAATAAATAAAATAAAATCCAAGATGGATTAGGAACCGCAGAATAGATCGTGGAGCTACGGGGCCAGCCAACCCCAGGAGGCACTACCACCTCCGTCGTCCCAGGCCAGGCGGCAGAGCTAGGTCTTAAGGGCCTTCCGAAAGGCCAGGAGGGAGGGGGCCAGTCTCACCTCCAGGGGCAAGATATTCCATAAGGCGGGCGCTATCGCAGAGAAGGCACGCCTCCTGGACCCCGCTAGATGGAATTCTCTTGTTGAGGGGGTCTGAAGCATGCCCTCTCTGCATGCACGGGTGGGGTGGGCCGATGTTGTCGGGACGAGACGGTCCCTCAGGTACCCTGGTCCTATGCCATGTAGGGCTTTAAAGGTAATCACCAACACCTTGAATTGGACCCGGAAGCAAACTGGCACCCAATGCAGCTCGCGTAGCAGAGGTGTCACATGTGCCGATGTCCTAGCACCCATAACGGCTGCATTCTGCACCAGCTGAAGCTTCCGGATACTCTTCAAGGGTAGCCCCATGTAGAGCGCATTACAATAGTCTATACGGGAGATGACAAGGGCGTGAGTGACTGTTCGGAGGGCCTCCCGATCCAGGAAAGGGCGTAACTGGCGCACAACTCGAAGCTGTGCAAAGGCCCTCCTGGCCATGACTGCCACCTGCTCTTTGAGCAGGAGTCGCGAGTCCAGGAGGACCCCCAGATTCCGCACTGGATCCGAGTGGGGTAGTGCAACCCCACCCAGAACCAAAGATGACAACTTCCCGGATCCAGGGGGGCCATCAATCCACAGCCACTCCATCTTACCAGGGTTCAGTTGAAGCCTGTTGTTCCCCATCCAGACCCCCACAGCCTCCAGGCACTAAGATAAGGCATTGACCGCATCACTTACTTCACCCGGGACAGAGATGTATAACTGGGTATCATCAGCATATTGGTGATACCTCATCCCGTGGTGACGGATGATCTCGCCCAGCGGCTTCATGTAGATGTTGAATAGGAGAGGAGAGAGAACCGACCCCTGCGGTACCCCACAAGTCAGGGGTCACGGGTCAATATTATCTAATATTCAATATGATTTCATGTATATTTAGAGAGAAGGAGTCCTTTAGATGTGATCCAAAACTATCCTTAATTTTAAAGGGTGAAAGCAACCATAGAAAGCTGTATATTTTCAAAAGAGACCACGTTTTTGGCTCTATTTCAGTTAGGGATTAGGTCTAGCTTGCCTTGTGGAATAATATTTGCATTGTCCTGTCTCATCTATTTTTGAGCAGTTTTCAATATCATCAGTCACTTATCTTTTTAAAGTAGCCCCTGAATTCTATTTATTTGTTAGGTGTATATCCACCATAAAAAGCGTTCCATCCTCTCATTTTTTTTCTCGCTACAATAACAACCTTGTGAGATAGATTGGGCAAGAGAGAGAGAGAGACTGGTCCAAAGTCACCCAGTGAGCTTCCATGAATGAGAGCGAAGTAGAACCTGTGTCTCCCCAGTGCCAGTCCAACATCTTAAGCACTACAGCACACTGGATCTCAGCTGGGTTGGGATGGGACTGCCTCACATTGATTTAACATGTTCTAGAGGATCTTCCCGCCAGGATCCCACAGGGTTCCTCGTTATCCTTAATGCAGTTTAACATTTATCTGAAGCTACTTAATGACGCCACTTGGAGTTTTGGTGTGCAATATCATGACATGTTGATGGCAGCCTTTTTATTTCTCTTTCTCTTTTTGAAATCTGCTATAATTGTGAGTTGCTAGTCTAGTAACCTGCCATGCTAGTAAAGTGGATAAAAACTAGCCAACAGAAGTTCCAGTCAAACAAGATTGAAATTTTGTTAGTGGGTTTAACTTCTTAGTTCAGGTCAATCGGATTAAACTATGTGGTTACGTTTTCCCCAGAAGACCCAGGTACTGGGGGTGCACCTAAATCCATCTTTGTCATTGGGCCTCAGAAGGCTTCTGTGTGGTACAGAGTGCTTTTACCAGATAATTACTCTTTGGCTTGATAGTTGATGACCTGGCTTCATTAATCATGCTCTCGTAACCTCCATATGGACTACTAGAGATCATACACGAGCTACTGCAGAACATGGCAGCAAGAATTCTATCTGGACAGAATAAAAGCACATTACTATTTCTTTTCTCTTTCATTGGTTTTTCATGAAATTCTGGGCCAAGTATAAAATGTCTGTTTTGTTCTATAAAGTGTAACTCAGTTCACTCAGTGTTCTTAACTGGACCTTAAGCATATCCCTCTGAGAGTGGCTTTGAGGAAGAGAGTGTTCTTGTTGGGTGCCCTTTTGCCCCAATTACAGAATGTTCTTCCTAAAAGGGTTCCACAGCATCCATGCTTTTGTCCATTTGGCACAAGTTTAAAGAATTATTTAAAATTATTCTGCCAAGCTTTTAAGGCCTTCTTTTATTATTCCAAGTTGGGTATTTTACTATCTATTTTATGTCTGACATGTTGTAGTATCTTCTCGGTACAGGCTGTTGTGAAGGGTATGGGTTTGTGATGTTGCAGTTACCAGGCTTCTCCTGATAGGCTGGACTGGAACTAATTAAACAGATATACAAGAATCAAGGAATTTCTAATAAGGAGATTTGTTGTAGAAAAGCTAAGAATCCATTGCAAAAGAATTCCAATGATTGCTGTGTGGCAAATGCGGATCCTATTTATAGTGAAATCAGTGTTCAAATTTTTGTGCCTCTTTCTCCCAGCTGGCTATGGAACAAACTAGACAGCCCTTTCTTTTGGGATGGAGGCGCAGTTTCTGTCTGGCTCTTGTTTTGGTGACAGACAGTTCTAGTATCAGGTTGTTTTTCTCTAATGTGTGGGAACTAACCCTCATGATAAGTGTCAACCAAATGGTTGTGTCACTAAAATACTTCTGCTGAATTCAGTCTGAGGAAGTTGTTCTTTTATCTTCTGGCAAGTGCCTTTGTAGAGTAGTTGCCTTATCCATTTAATGGGGTCTCGGTGTGCCTTGTATTCCAATCCAATGAATCACAAAGATTAAAGGGGCCATTTAGGCAATTAAGTTCCATTACCAGATTAAAGCATCCTAGATAGAGGGGTATCTAGCTGCAACTTGAACACATCCAATGAAGAAGAGACAACTATCTTGCTGGGTAATTGGTTCCATTGTTGAACTGCTCTTATTGTTAGGAGATTTATAACATTCAATCAGAATCTGCCTTCCAAGATTTAAAAAATCTGTGGTGAATGGCTGAAGCTGTTCTACGCAGTATTATTTGTCCCCAGATGTATTAGCAGGAAGGGATAATTGTCAATGGACTTGGTAAATCTTTAACATGGTTCTGTCATATTCCTGCTCCTGGCAGACAGCACACTTCAAAATTTTGAGTCCTGCTGGCATATCTTTGTTTCAGTTCTTCGTAATAATGAGTCACCAACTACCACAGCTTTTCTATTTCTCTATTGTCCTGTCTTCCATTCTGCAATGTCAGTTTTCCTTCATCTGAAAGCTCGGAACCTACTTTATCTGCAGGGGCCTGAAAACTGTTTTTGAGTTCCAGTGGTCCACAATATCTTCTGTGTTTCTTTTTTGTTCGCATTCACTGGCCTTGCTCCTCTGTTTGACTAGCTCAGGGGTCGGCAAACTTTTTTTGCCGGGAGCCATTTTGACATGCTCGTGCACATTTTGAAGTGCTCGAGAGCCAGGGGGCGGGGTTTGTGGGCGGGGGCCAATCGCATGGAAGGGGGTGGGGTTTGCGGGCGGGAGCCAATCGCGTGGAAGGGGGCGGGTTTTGCGGGTGGGAGCCAATTGCGTGGAAGGGGGCGGGGGAGGTTTGGAAGAAGAAGGGAAAGAGAGGCTCGACTGCTTCGGCGGCGGTGCTTCCAGGTTGTCGCTGCGGCGGCAACGGCTGCCCCTTCGAAAGGGCAGGCTCCGGGGACCCCGAAAATGCCCTCAGTTTAGGCAGGGAGGCTGCGCGCAAGCTGCGCTCAGCTGTTTTGCGGGGAGAATTTCCACCCCAGGGCAGCGTGTGCATGTGGGAAGGGGAGGTTTCTGCCTCCCTGCCAGAACCGAGGGCATTTTCGGGGTCCCCGGAGCCTGCCCTTTCGAAGGGGCAGCACTGCTGCTGCTGCTGCCGCTGCCCCTTCGAAAGGGCAGGCTCCGGGGACCCCGAAAATGCCCTCGGTTCCGGCAGGGAGGCAAAAATCGCGCGTGCAGGCTGCCGGGCTTCCCGACGCACAGCTGATTGGCGCAGAGAATTTCCACTCGCTTCAGCGCTTCCGGCTTGTCACGCGACACACAGTTTGGAAACCCCTGCCCGTCGTCAAGATGGCTGCCGGAGACGGCTGCCAGGTTGCCAGGGGTATGCCCACAGCAACGCACACCATGCCCGCTGCCGCGCCTGCCCCGCCACACTCGCTGCCGCGCCACGCCCGCCACGCCTGCCTGTGGAAGAGCCACACTCAAGGGGCCAAAGAGCCGCATTTGGCTCGCGAGCCGCCATTTCCGACCCTTGGACTAGCTTAAAATGTTATTTCCACTGTCAGTTTCTGCTGTAGAGCTTCTTTTCTTTGAACTGATAAATCCTTATCTTTTCCTATCAGCTGAATTGTTAGAGAATGTAGATATTACTACAAGCATGCATTGCTGCAAAATACATATTTAGGTTGCTTTTTGGTAGGAAGACAAACATTCTACAAGCATTGCAGGTCACAGTTAGATTCCTGTTGATTCAGCTTCACTTTGCTTCTTAGAGCACCACTAGTAGAAAAGCTTTTATTTCTTCTTGTTCCCTTGTCAGATCTCCATGTTAGCCAAAAAGAGCTCTTATTTTTTAAAAATGTTAGAGACTCTCCCATAATCTCCTCTGACAAACTCCTGTTATCTTTCCCTGTTCACTGGCTTGTTCCCTGCAACCTAGCTGTGTTATAGTCCTCTTGTGTAATCAGCTTGGAAACAATTACTCAGTCACCCACAGTGGGCAATAAGCAGCTCTCAGGACATATCTCATGCAGTCAGAAGATATTCAAGAGATACTGTTTTCATCCTTCTAAACTCAGCATACAGTCTTTCAGAACACAGCTTCTTTCTGGCAGAAGCAGCATCAATGGGGATGAGGGTCAAAAAAAGCAAGAGGATGGTCCTCGCATTATGTGGAATCCTCACCCTTTTTTTTACAAATATGTGATGCATGTGGAAAGGGGAGGGGTTTCATTTATGATGCCACAGCTGCCATCTTGCCTCTTTTGACATCCCCCCACCCCACCAATGCCACTGCCTCTCTGGTCATTCTCCTCCAGGGGTCCCCAACCCCCGGGCCGTGGACCGGTCCCGGTCCGTGGCCTGTTAGGAACCAGGCCGCCATGCCAGTCTCCGAACCCCGTCCCCCGGTCCACGTGATTGGCTCCCGCCTGCAATCCCTGCCCCCCGGTCCGTGCAATTGGCTCCCCCCTGCAATACCCCCCGGGCCGTGGAAAAATTGTCTTCCACAAAACCGGTCCCTCGTGCCAAAAAGGTTGGGTACCCCTGTTCTCCTCTCTTTCTCCTGTTGAAATCCCCTGGCAAATTCCTTTTAGCTCTCCCTGTTAGTTTATTGCACAATTTCACTGGAAGCTATGACTGGCTCTTTAAATGCAGCTTCACATTTGCCCATTTCTACAAGATTTACAACATGAAATGAGAAACTTAACCTCAATTCACTGCTGTTATCTATTTAATTTATATTTAATATTTATTTTATTTTATAAAGGCATAATTTATATGCCTTTCTACCAAGGAACAAAAAATCCCTCCACTTTATCTTCACAAGACTTTTATCAGGTATTACTTTACCACACTAACATACTTCTTTCATTTCTGTAATTCTGCTTATGTTTAAATTATTAATTTTTATTCACTCTGCATTTAGTGTGTTTTTGTAAAAGTTTATATTTAAAGAGTCAACAATGGTACTGCCAATGAGAACAATTCCCCAAGCATAAAATTACAATAACGTCTCCTAGGAATGAATGTTTTTTAATTATTATATTTTAAAAGTTTCCTGAAACTGTTTTTTTCCAGGAAGACAACTAAAAATATCTTAATTCCCAATAGGCAATGGATGCCATATAAACTGGAATTTGTGTGAAAAGAATGCTAGAAACAAACAATAATACAGTCACAATTAGTAAGCATTTATTCCATTTCTAAACAACTCTGGTACTTTAATCTCAGAACTAAATACTTAAAATAAATGTTTACATGGAATTTTATTTATTTTTCATTTCATAGCATAAATAATTCATAGGTCTGGAATCCTAGAGGGTTTTTAAAATTTAGAACTATATAGAGATGGTGATTCAGGACACCACTGAAAGATATCTTTGGGAACAGAAGTTAATGATACATCGATGTAAGTAGAACAACTTGCAAGTTTCTTGTAGATACATATACTGTAAGTATAATTTCCAAATGATTATAGTAAGTGAACAATGAAATCCCAGAATGAGATCTACCGCAGGGGGAGGACCTAACTTTCTAGTCTACATTTAAGTAATCTTTTTTTTAAAAGCACCAATTGCCAATCCAGTATGAAACCTGTATCATAAACTTGTGTTAAAGAAAGCTGTGGAAAAGATCTGAATTTAAAAAGTCTATCCCTTTGAGCATTACAGAATGTGTACCTGGCTTTGCTAAATGACCCAGACATTTCCAAGTGAAGAACTTCCTTAATATGTTTTATTTATAGGAATGAGATGCAATCTTTTTCAGTTCATTCCTCTGTCTTCTATTTTCTTACGTTGTTGAAAACATTAGTGGACATTCTTCCTTTGCCCCTGTGTTTTATTGTTGTGCCAAATGTGTAAGAAAGCCTTAATCCAGTGTACCATTGCAACTCCTGAATCTATGATTCTTCTGCCATCTATCATCTGGATATCTAGGGCTAAAAGGCAGCCCTTTCCCCCATAGTGGTGTTCTTCATCTTAAGCATATCAGAACATCTTGAAGAAACTTTGAAGAAACTTTGTACTTGATGTCTCTTTGAGGGAATAGGGTAGGTTATTTAGGAATAAATGATACCCTTTTCAATTCTGCCTATATGACCCCTGCTCTCCTAATATGGGATTGGATTGTATACCTCAGAAAGCCCAAGTTTGTGTCTCCTGTATACCAGATCATTTATGCTACATCAGGAGTGGACAAATTTTAAGTGAACATGGATGATGATGATGATGATGGTGGTGATGATGATTAGCTAGGGACCAAGAGGGGTCAGGCAGGACAATGGCATCACATAAGAGAGTGGAGATAAATTGTTTTCAAGATGACTTTGGAAATATTTATGTTTTATGTTTATGTTTCTTATATAGTTAATGTTTCTTATATAGCTCATCTGAATATTTCTTCATCCCCTTTCTCTGGTTCTTCTTAATTTGGTGGGAAATTGTATTTCTTAGAATCATGGAGTTGGAAGGGATGTTAAGAGTCATCTATTCCAACCTATTCTTACAGATATCATAAGACTGCTGTTATACAGTATTTCCCCTCAGTCATCTCTTCTGTAGTTGAAACATACCCAGATATTTTAATCATTCTTCATGAGGCTTTATTTCCAGACCCCTCACTAACTTGGTAGCCTTCCTTTAAGGTTCCTAGTATGCCCCCTTGAGTTGCCTCAGCTAGGTCAGGAAGTGCAATGCCCAAATCAGACACAACAAACAATCAGTAGGACTCAGGAAATTGTCAGTAGCAGTTAGTAGTCATGTTTTCAGCAGCAAATAGTCACCAGACTTTTCCCTTCTTGGTTCTTTCTGTCTCTTCTGCCTCTTTCAATTCTCTTGCCAAACTGCTCTCCCTATTTGCTCATTCAATGGCTTGTCTCTGAATTTCTGTAGCATGATCTCTGTTGGCTTCAACTGCTGAATACAGCCTGTAGGCTGCCCATCATAGTGATACGTATTTTAATCAAGGGAATGGCAAAAGAAGTAAAAGGCTAACTCGCTCATTGGTAATTCTGGGGCAGGAGGGGTCACCATTTCTAGAATTGCATTGCAGGATGGTGGTAGGATAAGAATAGGAGAAGTCTTTCACTTTGGCCTACTGTACAATGTAGGTGGTAAAATTTTCAGTAGTGGTTTCTAGCTGTTAATAGACCATTATTCAACTTTCTATGCCACCACCTAAACTGGTTTACAAATTTTGGAATGATAAAGACTCCCTCCAGTCAAGCTTGACTCCTTGGCAGCAACATGGAAGATGTTTTCATTGCTGTCCTTCAGGATTCTGGTCTAGTCTGCAGCCCTGGGATTTCCTGAGGTCTCCTATCCAAGTGCTAAGCAGATCTGACTCCTCTTAACATATTGGGATCAGCCAAAAAATAAACATAGCACCTGCTGTAGGCTGTAAGGTCAATATTGGGCCATGCAGGCTTCAAAAACACTTCAGAAGAAGTGTTTCAGGCTTACAAGAGCATAACTACTCTCTGCTTGCCTGGAAAAAAGGATGTGACTCTTACAGTAGTGTAACTCTTTAAAAAGACAACTTGAAAATGAGGCTAATGATTAGTAGAGAAGTGCTGCACTCCCACTCATGCAGGATACAAAGTACTTCTTCTGAAGCATTTTTGAAGTTGTATACAGTTTAGTCCTAGAACATACATTTCTTTATATCTGTGTGGGATGTTATTACTTTAGTCCTCTTATTATTTCTCTCTCTCTCTCTTGCCTTATTGCTTTCTTCCTCTTATTATTCTACAATTTTAGGTTATTTCATATTGATTTTTACTGTTCCATTAAAATAAAAAGACTGATGCAATACTAAATAAGATTAGAGTACATTTTTAAAAAAATTTAATCCATCAGCTGATATAATCAGCCAATGTGATTAAAAAACAACTCATCTGGCATTGAAAGAAAACAACCTTTTAGGTAAATAATGATCATACATGTAGCAAGGAAATAAATCACATAGAGGGGTTGATGATATGTGGCTGTTGAACTGAAGGTTTTCTGCTTCTATTGTCAGTTCTTTCCATTTGAAATACTACATTCATACAGATTTCTGGCGAGAGCCACTGTTGTAGGCAACCAAGATATCTCCTAAGATCTTTTCTTATGTTAGCGTACTGAAGGCTACCCCTATGATGAAAGGTAGTAAGAGTCCTGTCTTAGTTCTGAATTAGAATTTAGTTTAAAGGATATCAAACTTGGGTCAACTGTCAAGATCTGTCAGGCAACCCATTCAAGAGAAAAGAAGGGCCGAGAATATGTCGATGAAGGTTCTCAGTCATCCAGGTGGAACAGTCTGTGGCTTGAATCATGTCTCTACTTTTCTACTGAGAAAATAGAAATCCAGTTGACATGATTCAAGCCACAGAAGGGCCGAGAAGTTTTACAAACCCCCAAGGAAGTCAGACCATTACACTTGCATAATGGACTTCTCTGGCCAATTACATTATTAATGACTGGCCAGAATCTGCCAATAACTGCAAAGCAATCTTGATTTCTCTCCAAATTGAAAGAAGTAGTTCCAACCAAGGCAGAGAAGAAGATAATGAATTTTAGGAATGTGGCAAGTACTCATTTAGAACAGGTTCACCGCTGAAATATATTTATATGAAGTCCTTTGCGTACACAAGGTGATATCAACACTGATTCTATATCATTTATGAAGACATGCCGTTGATATGATTGCAATACAGTATCCAAAATCTATTCTTCCTAAGGTTTTATGAACAACTAAGGGAGAGATCCAATTTAGTTGGAAAAGGGAGCACACTTTCAAACTCGCCAATAAACCCTTTCATGCAATTATTCACGGAATGTTGAGCAAACTTCTCTTAATGATGATATTATGTTACATTACATCTTGAAAGCCATACTTAATAAAACACAGGGAGAAGCATAAGTTGTTACTTTAAACTTTATTGCCGCTTGTTATTATAAAGTGATCCCAGTGTTAACAGTCTGGACTTTAAATGGATTTTATTTTATATTTGGCATTTGCTGTAGTCCTGGGATCATAACACCCCACAGTACTTATCTTCAGAGGTTAACTTGAAACAGACTTTCCCATCAGTGCTTGGTCTCTTTAATCTGCATTGCATTGCAACGTGCCCTTCGCCTCCCATCATGCCAACCTTACCTGAAGATGTCAGACAGCCAACTGAGACACAGCATGCAAATTTGCCTTCTCTTGTCAAAGTAAGTAATCTTCATTTATCGGTTACCTTGATAGAATTCTTGCAAAATTCTTTTACAAGAGGTATGAATATTTATGTAGATGTAGTATATCTGAACCATGCTTGGATGTTTATGGCTGCTGTTTTTTTTCTAATTCAGCCCTTTGTGACACACTTCTGCATTTCCAGATCATGATTTTTGCTGGGTGGGTAGACAAAATATTGGCATAAGCTTCAACTTAACACAAACTTAATAAAATAATAATAAATTAACATAAACTTGGTGGTAGGAAAAGAAGAGCTACAGAAACACCTGTATGTTTTGATAATTATTCTTTTAATATTTTTCCTTGTTTGTCCCTAGTTGAGGCATTTCTTGACTACAGTCTGACCTACTGAGACTGCATTATTGAATGTAGTCATATTCAAATTCCCCTACAGTATACCTTATGCCAACAACATATTGCATCAATTTTTATTTGAAAAAAATAATTACATCACTCTAATTGATCCAGGCTAAGTTCCATTCTCAGTACAAATCTTCTTAAATATTGCTAGGTATGGGGGCTGGAGAAAGATGATGTTTTTCACTGTTTACATTGTACTTGAAGCTTCTGTCACTTTTCTAGCAGAACTGGCTAGTATGGGAATATTTTGCAGTTAATTATATTTGGGGATTGGGAAATACTTACACTGAGATATTTCTGTTGTACAGATGGACTACCTCTTATTACAATTTTTAGCCCTCACATTTACCTAAATAATACAGCCAGCAGGTTCAATGTATGAAAAGCATTCTAGCATTTGAATGTTATATAAAACTTCCTATCACTAAGAGCGGTTTGATAGTGGAGCCAGTTATCCAGAGAGTTTATAGGCTCCTCTTCATTGGATGTATTGAAGGAGAAGCTGGACAGCCAGTAGTAGTTACTACCAAAACTGGAATGTACCATACAGATTTGCTTTTTAATGATCACTATTCCTTTCTTCATACCAGCCTGTGATTTTTAAAATATTAACAGTATGGCACACTGCATCATCCTGTCAAAATCATTTTTCTCTGTGTTTGATAGTTTGTTGGTGAACATTGTTGCCTTCTAATTTCCCTGAAAAATATTTTTGGGAATTAATATAAAGTACACAAACTAGATGATATATATGGAATGTTTAAAACAAAAAACTTTCACGAATGTGCAATGGTGAATTAATGCGTTCAATGAGTTACAAGCCTAGAAATCTGCCATGTCAGGATTTATTTAGTTAACTGACTTTTTAAAAATTATCATTATGTTCTCTGAGATGTGTTGAAAACTTTAAGACCAATGTATATCTGGCACATTCAGTTTTGCATTTATCATTGTCTTCCAAACCTAGGACATAGTATTCTACATCTGGATGAAAACATCCGCTACTTTTCCTTTAGCTACATAGGAAAAAGTTGAACCCTTAAGTGATTTGTCATGCTTTCTGACACAACTACACCTTTGTGCTAACAGCTAGTTTCCTGGTTGAAGATAAACAAGTCAGTTGTATGTGGATTTAGTAAGCAGTCAGATGGAAAGCATACAGCATACGTCAAAAATATATTTTTATTCCTTTTCTTCCATGTGGTTGTATGCCTAAAAGGATTGTGAGGAATTGTTCAACTGCTAGTCCCTGCCTATTTCAGAACTTCATTTATTCAATTTCAGCTAAGAGCCTTCTGATTTTCATAATATTAGGCATACTTAAAGTGCAAGGGAAAAAAACCAGTATGATTGCCTGATGGTGGTGTAAGTGGAAGCTCAGCCTGTCAGTCTTCCAAATTTTGGGAAGAAACAGGCTCTTGTGTTTCATTAATCCCAGATAAATTGTTAAATAATATGTTGGCTACTTAGGACCATGAAATGCTAAAGTGCATGCAGTGAAATGGTTCTACACACTTTGAAAATGAGGAAGATCTCTAGAAATTCTTACATCAAAACCCACTGGGAAATTCTCCCACAAAGTATTCCTACCATGAGCATCATGTCTCTTGTGATACACAAATATGTATAGTTGTCCTGGGGGGAGGGGGACAAAATGAGGTTCACAGTCAAGGTATCCTTTCCACCCCTACCTTATACAGTATAGAAGAAAAGAAAAAATATAACCCAAAATATCATGTTAAGTAATAGTTACATAGATGTAGACTTGAGTTTTAAGTTATTAGATTCAAAGGAAGTGTTAGCCTTTCAAATCCAATGTTATGTCAGCCTGATCTGCAGTACTGACACATGAAGTGGAGCAAGTTTGAGAAATGTAGTATAGTCCCTTCTACATTCTAGGCTTTTAAATTAAGTGTCAAAATATAATCCAGTATTTTCTCTTAACTCTCTAAAACTGTGATGTGTGAATTATACACCTACAGAGTAAGTCATCTTACAAATCTAATGAGGTAGACTCTGGTCTACAAAACCATATTTTACAGTAAATGTATAAACGTATTTTAAGGTATCACGAAATCTGTCTTCTGCTTGCTCAGTAAACATCCGTCAGAGAGAATGTTTTAAAAATAGGTTGCTTTTCCAAAGCTGTATAAATATTTAGAATTGATTTATAACTAAGGTGTTTCACTAAAGACAGTCATCATGATCAAGTTCTTGTTCCACAGAAGCTTGTTAATAAGAGTCATCACATAAGAATATGTTCACCCTCATTCAGAGATGATAGTCTGCATTCTCCCCAAGATATACAATTGACAAGCTCAAAACAGAAAGAAAACAACTAGTGCAAGTCTATTTATGCATGTACTCTTTCTTTGCTGTCCTGTATTTGTATATGCCCATCACTTCTCATTCTATTCAGTTTTTACTATTACGCAAGCTAAGTGGTTGATATTCTAACATTGAACATAAAAGTTCTGTATTCAAGCGTTCACCATCAGAATGGTAATTGTAGGCTGAAATTCCTAGAGCCTACCAAAAAATTTTTATTTGCTCTTGTTATAGTTTTAATTTGCCCTATTATTAATGGAAGTAATTGTATAGTTCATCTCACTTGTCCAATGTGGCAGCAAGTCTTCAATTAGTTTAAAAACATGGTTGAAATATCTTGTAAAACTGTACACAGTTACTAATCAAGAATTAGATAATTCCCCCATGGTATATAGGGCTTTATAGACATTACCTGAAAGGAAAGCAATTTTTTTCCTCAAATAATTTAATTTTAAAATAGGAGGGTTTTGCTGGAATATGGTAATGGAGGCAGATGAGTTTTTATTTTACCTCATCTCTCCTTTTGGACGGAAGTATCTTAGCTTCAGGGGCATTTTATTTTGTTAAAGTACTGGTGCAGAACTTGGGGAAGGTAAAATTTAGGTTTTTGTGTAAGGATAAAGTGATATTTTATTCTGTTGCAATTATCATGTGATATACTTCTCCTGTTCAGGAGTCCTCTGCTGATGCAGCTACATGCAACAATTCAGTAATTCTTCCAGAGTATGCCGTTGGGCCAGTTACAGAAAGAGAGACAAATGTAGCTCTCAGGTAATTAATGCATGCATGCCATTTTACTTCCACAATCATTAATTGTACAAAGTCATATAAGAAAAAGACTGTTTGACAAAAAAATTGTAATCTATAATTAGGAGGAAAGAAAAAAAAGGGTAAATGCAAGGTAAGAAAAGGTTATAGGTAGTCCTCATTAATGGCAATATTTGGGACTGGGAAATCTGTCGCTAAACGAAACATCACGTGACCATGCCAATTTATGATGGCAGTTGCAGCAGTTCCAGTTGTGGTCATTAGGCGAACCCTGTGCGGTCATTAGGTGTGATGTCATGTGATCATAATTTGCAACCTCCTGCCAGCTTCCCCATTGACTTTGCTTGTGGGAAGCCAGCAGAGAAGGTTGCAAATGGTGATCATGTGACTGCAGGATACTGCAACCGTCATAATTGTGAGCCGGTTGCCAAGCATCCAAATCGCAATCACGTGACCGTGGGATTCTGTGATGGCTGCAACTTCAAGGACCGGCTGTAAGTCTTCTCATTCAGCACCGTCATAACTTTGAATGCTCGCTGAATGAACGGTCGTTAACGAAGGGCTTTGGAAGTGAATTGTTAAAAGAGAGTGTTAGCTCTTGACTGATCTCTGGAGAGGTAGCTTCCACACATAAAGGGCAGGAAGGAAAAACAATCAAGGGACTTGTGCTTGAGGGCCAAGAGTAGTCTCAAAAGATGATAAAGTTTAGGAAAACTAATCAATTAGCTGTTTTCCTACCTATGGAGGCAGCCATATTTTTCTAACCAGAGGACATCTATATTTGCATTGCCCACTTGCTTTCCTGTCTGTGGAGGTTGTGGAGTAAGTTTAAGAATTCACACAAATACACACACATCCTTATTACATTTCAGCTTTCCATTTAAGCAAATTAAAGCTGAGACTGATTCACATATCCATTGTAATGTCTAATTGGGGCCGATTGATTGATTGATTGACTGACTGACTGATTTAATTCAATTTTGAGGCTGTCCGAGTCCTTAATGACTCTGGGTGGCTTACAATTAAAAGAGAAAAAGAACATATTTAGAAAAAATCACAACTGACCAGAAGACTACACACAGTCAATAAAACCCCCAAACCATGGGATTTTGCAACCTCCCTATCCCAAGGCCTGGGAGAGCAACCTTGATTTGAATGATTTTCTGAATGCTGTTAGGGTGGGAGTATACAAATCTCGGGGGGATGTCATTCCAGAGGGCAGGCACTGCAACAGAGAAGGCATGCTTCCTGGGTCCTACAAGGTGACACTGTTTAATTGACAGGACCCTGGGCATACCCACTCTGCCTGACCTCACTGGATAGTTGGAGACTATCAAGTTGGAGAACTGAATGTCATAGCTAGCAGTATACAGGTAGTCCTCACTTACAGAGTGCATTTGGGACTGGCAACTCCATCACAAAGCGGCACGGTCGTTAAATGAAACTCACGTGACTGCACTGACTTATGACGTCAGTTCTGGCTGCAGTCATTAAGCGAATCACCCGCAGTTGTTAAGCGCGATGTCACGTGGCCGTGACTTGCGACTCCCCGTTGACTTTGCTTCTCAGAAGCCAGCTGTGAAGGTCGCAAATGGTGATCAAGTGACCGCGGAGACACTGCGAGGGCTGAAACTTTGAGGACCAGTCGTAAGTCTCGTTTTTCAGCACTGTCGTAACTTTGAACAGTCACTGAATGAACAGTTGGTGAGGTCTACCTGTATTGAGCTTTTAATGCTACATAGTTTGCTTTCATTTATTATAATATGCTTTAAGCTTCAGAGACACTGGATGAAAATTTGTGTTTCTGATGTCATCTCTTAAATTTTACACTAGTCTGAAATAAATAAATAATAGTATAATCTAAGTTCTATACCATTGCCTGAGTTCCTTAACTCTAGAAAATGTTATTGGAGGAGCATGTTTTATATGGACATGAGTACAATTAATTTTTTTTTTGAATGAAACCTACATGGCTCAAGTATATACTTGTATTTATAAGGTTATATAAATTTAATAAATAAATATACAGAATTGTTATGCTAAACATAAGGCAAATATTCTTCATACAGATAAAGGCTATGTATATGAAGCAAAGTATGCATTTTGTTTTTTTTCAAGAATAACACAATTTTAGAACCCTTGAATTTAAAGTGAGAATAAATGGATGCCCTCCAAAATGGGGGGTAAATCCTTCAATACTTGTTCAAAGGAAGTACAGCTTCATCTTTTGAATAAAGATCAACACCTGAACGTTTGGACAATTGTACTTTCCGCAATGGAACAGTTACCTTCCTCCTCTTCTAATCTGCTCGTTATCTGGTTCCTTGCCCACCATCCCACCCCCTACCCTCCTCCCTACTTCTTCCCCTTCCCTACTGCTTTTCCATGTTCTCTTTTTCATCCTTTTACTGCTTGCTTGCTTCATCTATTTTTGCTTGCGTAGGTAGATAAAAACAGAAAACAGGACTGTTGGCCAGTTTTCAAACCAAATAGCTAATAGTAGCTGATACCTATTGTGCCACAATTTTCAATTTTTGTGCTACCCGTTGTTATTTTTATGGTTTTTTTAAAAAAAGTATATTATTATTTTTATTTTTAAGGGGGAGAGAACATTTAATTGAACTGCTTATTTTTAAAAAAAAAAATTCCAAAAAACCCTTCTGCAGGAATCCAAAACTTTTTCCTATGTACACTGAAGATGGAACATATTCCCTATGATTGTTTTGATCATTTTAGTTTGCTTCCATAAGGACCATTATGATACTTTTTAATGATTCAGCATGCTGTTGAATAAATATTCAAATAGGTTTAACAACTTGGAAATATACTTCAAACAGTATTTTCCTGGGTTGCATGGCAAAGTTGAACTCATTGTCTGAAGGCCTAGTTTCCAGTAGCTCAGCATTTACAAAGGAGTGAGTGAGTTCATAGCAGCAGCATCTGGGAGCCATCTTGATTTTAGCCTGGATTCATATATCAGAAGTTACTAATTTACCTATAAATATAGAAATAATTAATTCAAAATATTTTGTTCCCAGTACAAAATAAAGATCAATAGATTCACAGAAGCTCTCTCACGCCCACACATACACATGGACGTACATACCTGGACATAATATATTAATTTTAACAATTTTATATTAAAAAGTTTTTCCTTATTGCTGGGCCTTTCCCCCTAGGTCTGTTAGCCCTCATCTGCGGCATTCTAACAGAAATGCTAGAAAATCAGCAAGCTCTTTGACTTCTGTAGGTAAGAAACATATGTTCTTGCCTTATTTTTTTTTCCTTAAAATTACATATACACATAAATTGGCAGAATTTCAAGTATTGCTTCATTTGCTTCTATGGGATTGAATCTGTTCTGAAAATACTTTATGACTCCTTATATGCAGTACAAAAGCTTTTGATCTTATTTTGTATATAGTATAGTCAGAGTATACTGTATAAGACAGTGAAAAAAATAAATCACTCCAGTGTCTTTTGGGCTTCATAAGACATCCTCACAAGCACAAGATGCATTGATCTAATCCTGAATGTTGTCTATAACAAAAGATTCAGGGGCTGTAAATGTCAAAGAACAAAGGAATATACCACTATCTAACCTAGTAGATGCCAAATACCATCTTAACTTCTCACAACCTTATGTGCTATTGTAGCCAATGTAGCTTCATAAAAAGCAAACAATATGAGGATATGTACAGACTCAGTTATAATAGATATATTTACAGATAGCAAAAATACCTTACAGGGTAGAGAACAAATTGCACTCGTTCAGCTGGTTAGTTACAGTAGACATTTACAAATATTTGGGGTATAATACAATCATTACAGCAGTCAAGAAGAAACACTTCAAATGTGCAGCTACATTATACATGCATCATGTTAATTCAGTATTTTCCTACTTAGATAATGAAGGTCATGTAATTGACCTCCTGAATGACCAACTGCCAGATATACAAATATCTGATGAAGATAAAAAGAAGAACATTGAACTATTAGAAGAAGCAAAGAAGGTGAGTGAGCGGTTCCTCACACGTAGAGGAAGAAAATCAAGAAGCAGCCTTTCGGAATCACCCACAGGTATGTATTCCAAAATACTGTCTTTGAGACTCTATGCAAGTGGAACTCATTCTTAGCTGACATACAACGTTTATGATCTTTTAGTGCAAGAGTCATGTGTAGAGGTGTCCACAAAACAGAAAACGTGTTTTGTTTCAATCCTGAAACAAATGCATTGCATTCAGCAGTTTATTATTTATCCATTTACATGGATTGCCCAGCTTCCCCGATTCCAGGTAGTTTATCATAGAGGTTCTATCCAATCATCCCAGATTGGCCACAGTTTGACAGAAACAAACCCAGAACATTTTTGTTCTGGGATTGCTGTGTTCCAGATATGTACCTAAACATGACTGTACAAGACAGAAGTGTTTTTGCAGAGAAGAGCAGAAAAACACCAAGGATATTGGCAGTGATCATTGTGGGGAGGCAGGGGGGAGGAAATAAAAGGGGGCAGGGTGGTAGAATATATTGTACTGGACATTGGCTGCAGCTGAGGGGAAGCAGAGGAGATGCTGGGAAGATCAGGGAGACAGAATGGGTTGGTGGGATATGCTGTACTTTTAGTCAACCAAATTTCCTGTATTTTTATTTCTATACTAACCCTGGGTCCCCCATCTTTTAATCCAAAGGGATCATTTTAACAGAAAGCCTGCCTACTACATTCTTAAATGGGATAGTCCCAAGTTGTTCTATGCCTTTTTTCTGAACATGTAGACAGGGGAAAAATGGAGCTGTATTTAGTAAAATATTTGATGCTCCAATGTTTCTGTAAGAGCCCCAGGACTTTTTTTTTAAAAAAAACCTTAATTTAGGGGTCTTATTAAAAACATCTTAATATGCAACTTTTTGAAGCTATGCCTTGAAAAGGCTTAAAGCAGATCATCTACTGCTAATAATACATTACAATATATTTTTTAAGTTTTGGTTACGTCTGGCGTTCCATGATAGTCCCATAATATTGTGACTCAATTCAGTGGGTTAGTGTGGTGATATTAGAGCCTTGGGAAGCCTGTATGTTCTCTACACTCAAACTTACTCATTCATTTGTTAGACTTATACGCCACCTTTTCATTAGAAGCTCAGGTCAATGTTTGTCTTCCCCTTCCTATTTTTTCCACAACCCCGTGAGGTGGATTGAGCTAAGAGACGGTCACCCAATGAGCTTCCATGGCTGAAGATAGACTGGAACCTGGGTCTCCCTGCTCCTTGTCCAGCATCCTAACCTCTACACCATATTGGCTCTGGGATAAATTCACTAATTTTTTTTAATGCTTTTTCGGGGAGGAGCGTTACTGACGGCTCTATTCTATACCGAAGGAAGTTTAGGAAGTACTATGTTGAACTAAGCTCTTTTACCTCTTCTCTGTTTTGTTCTCTATGACACTGATGTTGTAGTGTCATTCTAATATATGCTCTGAGTCTAATTTCATCTTTAGGGAAATTTTACTAAATGTCTCACAAGTATTAACTACTCAGCACTGTTTATCTTAATTTAATGCAGCTTTATCCCCATCACTAAGTCCCAGTGTTTCACCTGCTTTGTCTCGGAGCAACTCGTTGACTCTTCCAAATCCAACAGGTAAAATCAGGGCTGCAACATTCTAATTTAGAATCATGCTTTTATGTTAGTTGACAAAGCCCCCCCCCCATGCTCCAGAAAGTTAACTATTAAAAGGTGGCTGGGGAATTCTGGGAGTTGAAGTCCACACATCTTAAAGTTGCCAAGGTTGAGAAACACTGCTCTAAACAAACAAAATAACAAGCAATGCAGGCAGATCTGAAGCAAGTCGCACAGCAGCTGATTTTAATTTTCAGAGAGAATATGAATTATGTAAAAATTAACAGGGAAATTAATAACTCTCCTTTGGGAGGATGTTCTGTGACATCAGGGAAGGGCTCCACATACAATGGGATCCAGCGTGGAGCATTCTCAGTAGGTTATACATGTTCAAATGGAATGGCTGATTCTGTGAAGCAGTCATGCTCAGAAGTCCTATGGGGTACAGTGATTTTGTTCACATTGCTACAGCCTCTCTGTTTGATGTACTGTATGTTATGTTGAAAACAAGGTGGATACTTTCATTGCATATTTTTCGTATTGTAGATTCTGATACATACACATCCGTTGTTGAGTCAGTGTCCCCACTGCAGGTAAAAATGCTTTAATTATCCTTTGTTCATTTAACAAAATCGGTCAGGATAAACTAAAAGTTATTTTGAGAGATGGGAATTATGTGGGCAGTAACCAGCTTAGCTATCCCACACTCAGTGATTACATCACCAAATCTGGGCTTGTTGTCAGAGTCCAGTGTGAGAGAACAGAATCAAAAACACTAACAAAAGGTCACTTGCGAGGAACTGTTGGAGGATGAGTGAAAAGTTAAACCTATTTTTTCTATTCACAATAGCTAGTGCTTTTAACTTTCCCCTTATCCAATTTGTATTGTTCATACAAGAAAAATGTGGGGTTAGGGTCTATAAATTTATCCTCCTAGAGCAGGGAGCCCTGACAATGGTGATTGATGCTTTAATCAGTAACCCGGCCATTACTTATAGTTACATCTGAGCATCACTTGGAAACGGCAATTAGTTCAAACTGCAGCAGCGCACTAGTTGGTGAATGAAGGTCTCTGTGATCATAGGACATTTGCACTGAAGGCACTGCACGGGTTGTCCGTGTGTTTCTGGGTGCAATTCAAAGTGCTGGTTTTAACCTATAAAGCCTTACATGGCCTGGCTCCAGCTCAGGACTGCCTTCTCCACATAGAAACAATCCATTCAGTTTATTTATTTATGAAATTAATCTAGCTGCCTGAAACTGGCTAGACTCCAATAGCGTACACAGATAGAAATCAGAATACAATGATTAAAATACTAACTAAAGATATTATGCAATTGTAAAAAGTGAAGTCGCTAATACAATTAATCCTGAAAGGCCCTTTGGAACAGCTACATTTTCACCTGATTCTGGAAGGCATAATGGTGGGGGCCATCCATGCTTAGGGAGCAAGATGTTCCAGAGGAGGGAGTTGCTACAGCTGCTTCAGAGAATGCCTGCTGTAGCGATCCTCATGCCATACCTCTTGGTACATGGGAACCCTTAGCAGGCACTTCCTAATTGTCTGGGTCGAACTGGCAGAAACCGTTAGGGAAAAGCAGTCCCCAAAATATCCAGATCCCAAGCCATATAAAACTGTATAGGCAGCAACCAATGAGGTTTCAGAGGGAGCTGGGGGTAATACCCGATGATCTGCTGCACGGTCCAGCGGAGGCACTGGCCGCTTCCTGGAATAGGGAGGCGGCCGGAGCCTTGGACAGGACCGCGCCGATGCGACCTCTCCAACCCCATTCAACCCGTCACTCCCCGTGGTATGCGGAGGAGTTGAGGGTCTTGAAGAGGGTGAAGAGACGTCTAGAGCGTCGCTGGAGAAAGACGAAGGCGGAATCGGACGGAACACAATCTAGAGCCGCTATTAAGGCCTACCTTGTGGCGGTAAGAGCGGCGAAACGTGAATATTTCTCCGCGCTTATTGCATCCGCAGAATGCCGTCCGACGGCCCTGTTTAAGATTACTCGATCTCTCTTAGGTAGGGTGGAATTGACCACCCACCTACAGGGCCGTGCGGAAGAATTTTCTGAGCATCTGCAGGATAAAATCGCTCGGATTCGGTCTAAGTTGGACTCCATGCGTGAAATGCAGTCTGGGGAGATGCCGGGAGAATGGTCTTGCCCTATTATCTGGGAACAATTTGATCCTGTTGGACCTAAGGAAGTGGACAAGATCCTCCGAACTGTTAATTCCACCACATGTCAGTTAGATCCCTGTCCTTCCTGGCTAGTAAAATCAGCCAGGGAAGTGACATGTGGATGGGTCCAGGCAATGATTAATACATCCTTGTTGGAGGGGGTGTTTCCGGCGACCTTCAAGGAGGCGTTGGTGCACCCCCTCCTCAAGAAGCCATCCCTGGACCCTACCATTCTGGACAATTTTCGTCCAGTCTCCCACCTTCCCTTTTTGGGAAAGGTGGTTGAGAAGGTGGTGGCGTTGCAGCTTCAGAGGACCCTGGATGAAGCGGATTATCTAGACCCTTTCCAGTCAGGTTTCAGGCCGGGATTTGGGACGGAGACTGCATTGGTCGCACTTATGGATGACCTCTGGCGGGAGCGGGATGGAGGTAGTGCATCCATCCTGGCTCTCTTAGATCTCTCAGCGGCGTTCGATACCATCGACCATGGTATCCTTTTGGGACGGCTTAGGGAGTTGGGGGTGGGTGGCGTAGTTTTGCGCTGGTTCACCTCCTTCCTCCAGGGCCGTTCCCAGTCGGTGGTGATAGGGGAGGAGAGATCCAGCCCGCGACCACTCCTGTGTGGGGTGCCGCAGGGTTCGGTTCTCTCTCCTCTCCTATTTAACATCTACATGAAACCGCTGGGCGAGGTCATCCGACACCATGGGATGAGGTATCATCAGTATGCAGATGATACTCAACTGTATATCTCCATCCCAGGTGAAGTAAGTGATGCAGTGACCACCCTATCCCAGTGTCTGGGGGCTGTGAGGGCCTGGATGGGGAACAACAGGCTTCAGTTGAACCCTGGCAAGACCGAGTGGCTGTGGATTGACGGCTTAGCGTCTTCTAGGAAATTATCATCTTTGGTTCTCGATGGGGTAGCACTGCCCCATTCGGAACCGGTGCGCAACTTGGGGGTCCTTCTAGACTCACGACTCCTGCTCGAAGAGCAGGCGGCAGTCGTGGCTAGAAGGGCTTTTGTACAGCTTCGGCTTGTGCGCCAGTTGCGCCCATTCCTGGATCGCGATGCCCTCCGAACAGTCACTCACGCTCTTGTCATCTCCCATGTAGATTATTGCAATGCGCTCTACATGGGGCTACCCTTGAAGACTATCCGGAAGCTACAGCTGGTGCAGAATGCAGCCGCGCGGGCGATTTTAGGTGCGCCAAGATCCGCACATATAACACCTTTGCTCCGCGAGCTGCATTGGGTGCCGGTCTGCTTCCGGGTACAATTCAAGGTGTTGGTTATCACCTTTAAAGCCCTACATGGCATGGGACCAGAATACCTAAAGGACCGTCTTGTCCCCAGGTTATCGACCCGCCCCACCCGATCGTTCAGAGAGGGCCTGCTGCGAGCCCCATCAATTAAAGAATGTCATCTGATGGGGGCTAGGAGGCGGGCCTTCTCTGTAGCAGCACCCACACTATGGAACATCTTGCCCCCAGAGTTGAGACAGATCCCCTCCCTCCCGACCTTTAGAAAAGAACTGAAGACCTGGTTCTGCCGCCTGGCATGGGAGGGAGGAAACGATAGTTCCTCATGGGGGTGGTTAATCCCGTAATTTTATAATGCCCTTCTTTTATTAATACTATCTCCCACTTGGATTTTTATTTTATTTTATTTATAATATATTAATTGTATAAATTGTTAGTTTACATATTTTATATTTTATGCTTTTATCTAATTTTATTTATTGTAAACCGCCCAGAGTTCCCCGTTGGGGGAGATGGGCGGTTATATAAATTAAATAAATAAATAAATAAATAAATAAACCAGTACTTTGAATTGCACTTGGAAATCTCTTATAACCAGTGCAACTCATGCAGCAGAGATGAACATGCATGCCACTACATTCTGGACCAGCTGAAGTTTCCAGGTGTCTTCAGGGGAAGCCCCATGTAGAGCGAATTACAGTAATCTAATCAAAATATGACAAGAACATGTGACTATCTTGCATGCATCCTGTTCTAGGTAAGGCTGCAGCTGGCATAGCACCCAAAGCTGTGCAAAAGTCCTCCTGGCCATCGTCTCCACTTGCTCTTTGAGCAGGAGCTCTGAGTCCAGGAGGACCCCCAGATTGCAAGCCTGCTCTTTCAGAGTTCAGAAATGAGTAATGGGGCCCATGTGGAGGAAGCCATCCTTCTTGACAAGAAAGACAGGGACATTGGTGGGAAAGAAGGAAGTGCGGAAGCCTTTTTTATATGTTCATAGCAATAAATTCCTTTGGTTGAACTAGCTCTATATTTGACAATGGAGAGTGGTGTTTTGCAGGAATCTGGTCTGTTAGAATAAAATTAATTGTACAGGCACAGAAGCATTGGGGAACAGGTTTTGTGTTTTCCCCCTTTTCAAACACATCAACCCAGTCCACATACTTGGCAGGCAAGTTAAGAGAGTGCATTTGCTGAGAGTGTACTTGAGTAAAGTGGGTTTGAGTCCCTTATATCTTAGGCAATCAAGGATGACATCATCTTGGTGCCAGTGAATATGTGGATTGTGAGTGGAGCTGTAGCCAGTCCACACAGTTGATTGCCATACAGTTGCTGTATGACAATGTCAGAGACAGGTGCGTGTGTGTGTGTGTGTGTGTGTGTATTTTCAGTCATCCAGTCCATTGTTGTCCTGTATAAGTGGTGGTTCAGAGCAACAGGTGCCTCATCTATATTAGATAAAAAGAAAAGGTAGAACTGAATGTCACATTGATGAAAAAATTTCCTGAAAAAGTTGTGCAAATGGCTTGATTTGATACTGTAAAACAAAGAAGATGAAATAGAAGGCCCAGCACCCTGTAGCGTAACTGCCACAGAACAGAATATTAATCTCTCACTACCATTGTTATTATTATTATCCCACCTTTTTATATACAGTATATTTGGTCATCTCAAGGTGGCAAACATACCTAATCCTCCTGCCTCCTATTTTCCTCACAACATCAACCCTGTGAGGTGGGTTAGGCTTGGCTGATTGAGAGTGACTGGCCCAAAGTCACCCAGCCAGATTTCATCCCTGGTTTCTAGGCCAGCACCTGAACCACTACACCAAACTGGCTCTCCATCTTCTAAGTAGGAGAACAGCACCTGCAATACAGTCGCCCCACATCAAAGTTAGACAGTATCCAGAAGAATACAGTGATTTTTAAGGATTTACAGTGAGTCTTTGTGGAATAGTTTCAGGATGAACAGGTCTTCAATTTTACTGCTCTGATGAAATTGTGTTATTAAAATGTGTAGTTGTATTAACGCATTTAGTTTGTATAAAAATAAAAACAAAATATCAGGAGATCTTATAATGAATCTCCGTGTAATATGCAGAAAGCCTTGCAGCAGCCTTTATATATCAGAAATAATCTTGGTAAATCTCTATGGAGATTCAGTACAGTGCCTGTATCTTATCTTTATAAGAAACTGGGTAGATAGCAGTGATATCTTCTGGTTCAGTATAAATGCTTCTTGATGGAAACATTTGTTTTATAGAATTCTGACATCAAAGACAAGAGTTTTGCTGAAGTAAGAAACATAGAAGAGATTGCTTTTACCACTAAAGTATTGTTACTGGTGCCTTTATAAAAAAGCAGGGTTTTACAAAATGAGATTTGTAGAGAATCACTTATTTAATGATTTTAAGTTTGTTTGTTTGTTTAATTTCAGAATCCCACAAAAGGAATATCTAATCGAAAGGAGAATGATCAGAGAAAAGCTTCTCAGGGAAGAGTGGTTCCTCACACAATTGGTTTGGAAAGTCCAAAGGAGAAGCTATTGGAACAAAAGGAGAACTTTGATCCACATAAACATATGGATAATCTGTCCCAATTCTGTACTTCAGATTCTAACACTGGCAAAATATCTCTAAGTAGCAAGAACTTCTGTGAAAATGAATTAGGGAAAGAATTCCCTAAAAAAAATAAAGGACATGACTCTCCTTTCAAAGGTCATTTACAGGGACCAGGAATGAGTACACTGGGCACAAAGTTAAAGGGCTCAGCACCACTACTGAAGGATTCCAAAGTTTCTTGCAAAACTGAACTTAATACATCAAGTAACCGCTCTCCTCTACGACGAGCTATGTCATGGGATCATGCAGAACCATGTAATATGGAAAAAGCACCTTTCAGACCATCTGAAGATACTAAAAACTCTGACATGAGTAATCAGTCCGGTAATATACCAACTAAGCTTCCGCCCTTCAAAGACCTTCAGATACAAGTACAGCCAGTTCGAATGCAGAAACTGACGAAGCTCAGAGAGGTGAGTTTTGATAAATTGATATGAGGAAATTTCTTGTAAACTATATTTGTTTCAGTCTTATGTAATAGGGTAGGATTGTGATGTAGTAAATTATATTTTAAGCCTGGGAAAAAATATGATTTTTCTTCCACAGTTTATTATACTAGAGGTCATATTTGAAATTTAGGGTGGAAGGTGGGTTACAAACCCAGCCAGACCTCTGGGAATTCATTCAAATGAATTGCACAAAATAAATGCCTCTACCTTGATGTGGTAGACACCTCCTCCACCTATCACATTTAGCTTTAACATAGAACGTGAGCAGTGTCCTGCTGGATTGGACCCCTGGCCCATTTAGTCCAGCAGTCTGTTCGCACAGTGGTCAACCAACTGCACAAGGAAGCCCACTAGTTTCCCAACAGATTACTTTCAGAGGCAGTCACACTGCCATCAAGGCTAATAGCCATTGATCCAAGGAAGCCCCCTCCTTCAGGGGCTTCGGATCCGGGACTTTTGCAAACGTCCCGAAGCCCCGGGTGTTCTTTGGGGGGCGCCGCTTCTTCTCGCAGCACCCCAGGACCAGGAACCGTCCCCTCCACCCCTAAATATTATTTGGATATGCAAGGCAATAGTTCGGTAAATGCGGGGCAGGGTTCTCAGGCAGGAGCCAATCGCGTGGGCCGGGGGGCACGGTTTTCAGATGGGAGTCATTCACGTGGGCCGGGTGCGGGGTTTTCTGGCGGGAGCCAATCACGTGGGCCGGGGGCGGGGAGCCCTGTTATTACTGTGTCGCAAAATGATGCATGTCTAAAAGGTGTGTCACCAACATGAAAAGTTTGGAAAGCTCTGCTTTAGTAAATGATTTTAATTTTTTGCATTTCCTAAAATTATAGCAAACTGCCAACTGAAATGAAATATCTAAGACATTATGTTTCCTGTGCAAACAGCTTATCAAATGTATATGGCATTAGCAGCTGTTAGTCACAATGGTTATATTTATTACCTCCAGTATCATTGGCAGTCTGACTCCAATTCCTGGGGAACGTAAGTGGGAGGATGCTCCTAGGCTTATCCTGATTGTGGCTTCCTGCAGGCTTCTGATTGGCTGCTGTGAGAACAGAATGCTGGACTAGATAAGCCTTTGGTCTGATCTGGGAGGCTGTTTTTATAGTCTCAATGTTCGCAACATGAAGTTGGAAGTTCATAATTATTCTGCTTCTCGGAAAAAAGACCTTGGCTCATGAGCTAGAAGCGGTACATCAGATCATTCCATCTGCTTAACATTTTTTTCATCCTGCACATTTTCCTTAGTGCAGGTGAAGATGGGAAGCAATTGCTGTCTGCTTCTTTTCTGCCTGAGCAAAAGGCCGTGCTTTTTGCCAGTTCTCAGGGCAGAATGCTGATGAGAGGCAGCCTGCTCCTCTGTGAAGGCTGGGGGCAGTCATTCCCTTTCTCCCTCTGCCTGGAAGAAGGGCCTGTCTTCCTCCCTCACAACAAGGCTGTGGGATCATCCTGAGCAGAGGAGGGATAGTTGGGGGTGGTCAGAGAACAGGGGCCTAACTTCATCAGGCTCATGAGGTGGGGATTCAGTTTCGGTTCTCGGGTGTGGAATAAATTCCTTTTAAAATTATTATTAAATTAACCGAAACATCATTAGCTTCCTTCATGAAAATGAGCATAAACATTGGTACGGTATTTTAGCCTTGGACAAAGGTATGTGAGACATATAAGCAGGAAGAAGCTGACAAACTGTCCTGTCATTTTAGAAAGTAATATTTGTGCATGAAATAAACCATTTTAGTCTTAGATTTCTTCACAGCCAGAAAACCCTTTCTCTCTGGAGACGCATCACTACGTTTAAATCTAATGTTCCTTCAAGAGTTTCTGCTATAAATGTGCTTCCTTTGCTTTCATATTTTGTTTTTCAAATTGATCTCAAGAGAACCACTTTTGTACAGCAGACATAGTCTGTCTGAAATGGAGCAACATACAGGCAAAATCAACCCTGCACTAGGGCAGCAGTGCAAAAATTGGAAGCTCAAAACCAGTACAATTTGAATAGACCAGAGAGAGTCTCTAAATATAGCCATTTAGAAATTGTCTAGAGCAGTTTATTAGCTTCATCTACGGAGGTCAGTGTTATCCCCTCTTAAATCAATAAATATCCTCTTAAGACTTACATGACAATATGTATTGATGAGCACCTATCATTTAATATTTAATATTAAAAATAAATAATATTTAATATTATTTTAAATCAGTTTCTGAGGGATACTGTTAAGGCACAGGACGGGTGAATGGGTGTTTATTTTAAGCATAGCCTAATAGCTTATAATGAGATGCTGTAATATGTACACCACCAAGTCACTTACTGTAGTGCTTAGTATGGTTTTAGGAATGTATCAGCTTTTATAGCTTAATGGAAACATTAAAAACTTTACTGACCAAAAATGATGATGGGTTATAAATGCATATGACAAGAAAAGGCCTTTGCAATATTGCCGTTTTTAACACTCTGAAAGGCTATAATTGAATATGCTGTTAAATACATTGTTCAGTGCATCAGTAGAAACAGTATTAAGTTTAAAAGTTTAATTGCACACATGGGAGGGTTGATTGATTGATTTTTATCCCGCCTTTATTATTTTTTATAAATAACTCAAGGTGGCGAACATACTCCTTCCTCCTCCTATTTTCCCCATAACAACAACCCTGACGGCTCGGAAGAGCAGCGAGGGGAGGCTGATTGGCAGGGGTGCTCCTCGGCCCGCCTCCGCCCTCCTTTGCTGCATGCTAATTGGTGGAGGGGCTTCTTCCGAGCTGCCTCCAATTGGCAGCTCCGGCTTGGATTCCCCTTTCACGCCATGCCAGCCTCTTCCATAGTCTTGCATGGAGGTGGGGACAGGAGGCTCATTCCAGACCGGGCCGGGCCGCATTGCTAACTGTTCTGGGCCGCCCGCGACTCGCGGGTTGGACACCCCTGCACTATTCCAAACTGGCTCTCCAGTTTGGTTTAACAGATTTAACTGGGTTTCCATCCTTTCTGGCTATGATTTTAAAGAAAAATATTTTTTTCCCTCTTTTTCCCCCCCTTCTGTCTAGCTAATAACAACCTGTGTGGCAAATTTGTCATTAGTGCTCGGAGGAAAAGCTAAATGGAATTTCCAGCCTCCCCACATTCACATGTATCCACAGACCTGCTATTATATTAGGGGAAAAACACATGCACCATTAGGAAACTTGTTTGAACTTTAGCTTCATTAGTTAATTTCAAGAAAAACTACTGAGGGTATTTTGGGGATTAGTGAATTCTTTTTAAAACTTCATAAAGCTTGTATGTCATATATATATATATTTCAAATTTCGTCACCGCCCATCTCGCACGAAGCAACTCCAGGATATGACATATCCTTGGTAGCCTGAAAGACATGTATTTAAATTGCATTTTACTATTTTATTGTGCACTAAATTGTATAGTAAGCTGCTCAGATAATATGTTGTTGGCAACCATATAAATATAGTAACTAAAACAGCAAAGAAGCAATACTGTATGTTGATAATTTTTTACGTTTTTAAGACTGGAGCTACTTGAAGACATGTCTAGTATGCTTTTTGTTAGAATTGGAATATTTTGTTTTATTGTTTCCCAATCCATCTGGGGGCACAGTTCAGAATGTGGCTCACTTTTAAAAGCGCTGTGCTATTTATGAACTGAGATGAAAAGGGATTTTTTTTTTTTGCAGACAGGTGGCAACCAGACAGAGGGATTACTTGATAGTAGTGCCCTGTAATGAAATCTGCTGTCCTAGCACCTTTGTCGTCTTTTCCTAGGTTTTAGCTGTTCCCACCAGCATTATCTTAACACTGTTTTACCCTTTTACTATTTTGCAAGTATTGTTTTATAGTTGTGAATCATGCTGAGAATGTCTTATAGTGAAGGATAGGATTTAAACTCAATATTGTGTGGCCGCTTGTAATTAAATCAAGCAATTTATAGATTACCATCAGCTTCTTTGATATTGTATGTATTTATAACACTGGGTTTAATAGACTATTCTGTACTGAGAAGTTATTTTTGAAATAAAATATTAAGAAATAACTCAGTTTTTTTCCCTCCATCAGGAGCACATGTTGATGCGAAATCAAAATTTAGTTGGACTTAAACTTCCTGATCTCAGTGAAGCTGCTGAACAGGAAAGAGGTGAAATACAATAAAATTGGAAAAAAATATGTTTGTGAATAAATGGGAGGGGGCATTACTTTAGTAGCCACAACCCTTTTCTAACACTGGGGCCTTTTGCTAAAAATCTTTGGTAAGGACCACTTCATGTATAATCTCTTCCTGCATAGGTGTAGGACATGAGTGGGTTTGATGGGAATTGGTGTCCAACAATAGTTGGAGAACTATAGGTTCACCACCCCTTGAGTGAAAGGGGAAGAGTGTACTGTTATGGAAATTGTACAAGTGTGAATTGTATGTGTGCTGTGTAGAAAATTTGCAAATGACCCAACATTGGACCCATGGTTTTAAATACAGTTATATTCAGTTGATTACAATGGTATTTGCATTTGAAATCATTAGAACTGTTACCAAATAACCTATGAATAGGCTGACCATATTTCCTTGAGACAAAAACGGGACATTGGGATGGCAAAACGGGACGGGGTCTTATGTAATATTCCATATTCATAAAAAAGACGTGTCCCTGCACCCCGGTCCACGCGATTGGCTCGCGCCTGCAAACCCCGCCCCCGGTCCGCACGATTGGCTCCCACCTGCAAACCCCACCCTCCTTTGCCACGCCCTGATAGGTGGGAGGGCTTCCTGTTCCCGGCTGCCTCCAATTGGCAGCTCCGGCTCGGATCCTCCTTCCGCGCCATTCCTGCCGGTTTTAAAAAACGGGACAAAATTGAGATTTTTATCAAAATGACTGGACGGTTGAAAAATGCTAAAAAACCGGACTGTCCCATTCAAAACAGGATGTATGGTCAGCCTACCTATGAAGCAGGATATAGGGATTTATAATGTAAATAATAGTCCATTTGATCAAAAATAAAAGTCCGCTTAATTTTTGTATAATGGAATATTCTTTGATCATCTCTTAGGATACCTGAGTTTTACTTTAGTCAGTAATCCAGAAATTGAATTTTTTGGATTAAATTTATACTGAAGTTGGTTTCTTAGAGCAGAATGCCCTTTTTCTCCATCCAGCTTCCCAAAACATTTCAACCACCAGAGTGTTACTGATATTTTTCAGTTGTTGAGTTGCTTCTGTTTTATCAGTGAAACATTTTTTCTTTAGGGTCTTCACCAATCCCTTTCTCCATGGAGGAGGAGGAGTCAAAGAATAGTTGTGATGTCATGCCCAACATTCCTGACACTCTTTTACGAAAACTTCGTGCACATACACCACTTTCAGGAAGGTAAATCCATCTGTGAGTGGTATTTTACTGTCTGAACATATATAATGAAAGAAATACTGTATTTAATCTGATTAAAGTGAGATGGGAAGGAATGGAGATTCTTTCTCTCAATCCACTTTTGTCTACATGACCATAACATAACAGAAGTAATGTAAAGTAGTATAGTTAATGTAGAACTAAGTCTATGGTGACACGGTTTCCTCCTCAGTCAACTAAGAGTAACATTGAACCAGTCATTACTCTCAGATTTTCCAAGGTTACAGCAAAATAAAATATTATAGAAGTCACCTTGAGCTCATTTAAGAATGATTGAGATGAAGATGTAATAAAATGCTATCTAAAATGGAAAATCAAGTTTTAATGAAAAAATTTATAGCTTGTGCCATGTTATTCAGAAAAAGGCAAGCTCTGTTCTTGAGATAAAGAATGTAATTAAGTTGAAAAAGTAGTTCAATCAAAGATAAATGATTTTGCATCCTGACCATACATTTATTGACTCTATATGGTTAGTTAAGGAAGTCATATTTCCTGTTCCTTTTATAATTTTTAAACACTGGCCTTTGCATTATTTGTAAATAATATACTGAAGCATCTTAGACTTATCAAAATCTCTATAATTGTGTGATACATTGATTTTGTTTGTTTATTCGTTCAGTCGCTTCCGACTCTTCGTGACTTCATGGACCAGCCCACGCCAGAGCTTCCTGTCGGCTGTCACCATCCCCAGCTCCCCCATGGTTGAGTCTGTCACCTCCAGAATATCATCCATCCATCTTGCCCTTGGTCGGCCCCTCTTCCTTTTGCCTTCCACTTTCCCTAGCATCAGCTTCTTCTCCAGGGTATCCTCTCTTCTCATTATGTGGCCAAAGTACTTCAGTTTTGCCTTTAATATCATTCCCTCAAGTGAGCAGTCTGGCTTTATTTCCTGGAGTATGGACTGGTTTGATCTTCTTGCAGTCCAAGGCACTCTCAGAAGTTTCCTCCAACACCACAGTTCAAAAGCATCTATCTTCCTTCGCTCAGCCTTCCTTATGGTCCAGCTCTCACAGCCATAGGTTACTACAGGGAATACCATTGCTTTAACTATGCGGACCTTTGTTGTCAGTGTGATGTCTCTGCTCTTAACTATTTTATCAAGATTTGCCATTGCTCTCCTCCCAAGAAGTAGACGTCTTCTGATTTCCTGGCTGCAGTCAGCGTCTGCAGTAATCTTTGCGCCTAGAAATACAAAGTCTGTCACTGCCTCCACTTTTTCTCCCTCTATTTGCCAGTTATCAATCAAGCTGGTTGCCATAATCTTGGTTTTTTTGAGGTTTAACTGCAACCCAGCTTTTGCACTTTCTTCTTTCACCTTCGTCATAAGGCTCCTCAACTCCTCCTCGCTTTCAGCCATCAAAGTGGTATCATCTGCATATCTGAGATTGTTAATGTTTCTTCCAGCGATTTTAACTCCAGCCTTGGATTCCTCAAGCCCAGCACGTCGCATGATGTGTTCTGCGTATAGGTTGAATAGGTAGGGTGAGAGTATACAGCCCTGCCGTACTCCTTTCCCAATCTTAAACCAGTCCGTTGTTCCGTGCTCTGTTCTTACCGTTGCTACTTGGTCGTTATACAGATTCCTCAGGAGGCAGACAAGATGACTTGGTATCCCCATACCACCAAGAACTTGCCACAATTTGTTATGGTCCACACAGTCAAAGGCTTTAGAATAGTCAATAAAACAAAAATAGATGTTTTTCTGAAACTCCCTGGCTTTCTCCATTATCCAGCGGATATTGGCAATTTGGTCTCTAGTTCCTCTGCCTTTTCTAAACCCAGCTTGTACATCTGGCAATTCTCGCTCCATGAATTGCTGGAGTCTACCTTGCAAGATCTTGAGCATTACCTTACTGGCATGTGAAATAAGTGCCACTGTTCGATAGTTTGAACATTCTTTAGTGCTTCCCTTTTTTGGTATGGGGATATAAGTTGATTTTTTCCAATCTGATGGCCATTCTTGTGTTTTCCAAATTTGCTGGCATATGGCATGCATCACCTTGACAGCATCATCTTGCAAGATTTTAAACAGTTCAGCTGGGATACCGTCGTCTCCTGCTGCCTTGTTATTAGCAATGCTTCTTAAGGCCCATTCAACCTCACTCTTCAGGATGTCTGGCTCTAACTCACTGACCACACCGTCAAAGCTATCTCCAATATTATTATCCTTCCTATACAGATCTTCCGTATATTCTTGCCACCTTTTCTTGATCTCTTCTGCTTCTGTTAGGTCCTTGCCCTCTTTGTTTTTGATCATACCCATTTTTGCCTGGAATTTACCTCCGATGTTTCTAATTTTCTGGAAGAGGTCTCTTGTCCTTCCTATTCTATTGTCTTCTTCCACTTCCGCACATTGCTTGTTTAAAAATAATTCCTTATCTCTTCTGGCTAACCTCTGGAATTTTGCATTTAATTGGGCATATCTCCCCCTATCACTGTTGCCTTTTGCTTTCCTTCTTTCTTGGGCTACTTCTAGTGTCTCAGCAGACAGCCATCTTGCCTTCTTGGTTTTCTTTTTCTTTGGGACGTTTTTTGTTGCCGCCTCCTGAACAATGTTGCGAACTTCTGTCCATAGTTCTTCCGGGACCCTATCTACTAAATCTAGTCCCTTAAATCTATTCTTCACCTCCACTGCGTATTCCTTAGGAATATTAGTGAGCTCATATCTAACTGATCTGTGGGTCTTCCCTACTCTCTTTAGTCTGATTCTAAATTGTGCAATAAGAAGTTCGTGATCTGAACTACAGTCAGCTCCAGGTCTTGTTTTTACCGACTGTATAGATGTCCGCCACCTTTGGCTGCAAAGGATGTAGTCAATCTGATTTCGGTGTCGACCATCTGGTGAAGTCCATGTATAAAGTCGTCTTTTAGGTTGTTGGAAGAGAGTGTTTGTTATGCACAGTGAATTGTCTTGGCAAAATTCTATCAGCCTATGTCCTGCTTCATTTTGTTCTCCCAGACCATGCTTGCCTGTAATTCCAGGTGTCGTCTGACTACCCACCTTAGCATTCCAGTCTCCTGTAATGAAAATAACATCTCTTTTTGGTGTATTATCCAGTAGGTGCTGCAGATCCTCATAGAACTGATCTACGTCTGCTTCTTCAGCATCTGTGGTTGGGGCGTATATTTGGATCACTGTGATGTTAAATGGCTTACCCTGAATTCGAATTGAGATCATTCTATCGTTTTTTGGATTGTATCCAAGCACTGCTTTAGCCACTTTATTATTAATTATGAAGGCTACTCCATTTCTTCTGTGGTTCTCTTGTCCACAGTAGTAGATCTGGTGGTCATCTGATGTGAAGTGGCCCATCCCAGTCCATTTCAGTTCACTGACACCTAAAATGTCTATATTTAATCTTGACATCTCACCAATAACCACATCCAATTTGCCCTGGCTCATAGATCTTACATTCCAGGTTCCTATGGTGTGTTGATCTTTAGAACATCGGATTCGTCGTTCACCACCAGCACCGTCGGCCGCTAGCCGTCCTTTCGGCTTTGAGCTAGCTGCGTCATCACATCTGGGGCTAGTTGAACGTATCCTCTGTTCCTCCCCAGTAGCATTTTGACCATCTTCCGACCTGGGAGTCCCATCTTCCGATGGCATACCGACATATCTCTGGTTGTACTGATCCATTTAGTTTTCACGGCAAGAATACTGGGGTGGGTTGCCATTACCTTCCCCAGGGATCGTATTTAGTCTGACCTCTCTGCCACGACCTTCCCGTCTTGGGTGTCCCTTCACGGTTTAGCTCATGGTTTCATTGAGGTGCTCAAGCTCCAGCACCACGACAAGGTAACGATCTCCTTTGCTGGAGTGATACATTGATACAGGAAATGAAAGAATCTTGTTGATATTTATACAGCACAGAGCTGAAATTTTAAATTATATTACCTGTAATACCTACAAAGTATTACCTGGGATCTTAAAAGAGCAATAATGCAATTGCCAAGGAATTCAGTTCATCCAGTTATCTCATGATCTCAACATTTCAAAAGTAAAACTGCCAAATTATCAGATCAACCCTTTGACATTTTTTTATCTATAGATTTCACTTGATTACTGAAAACTATCATTAAAAGTAGTGAAAATACTACTCTTTGCAACCTATTATAGATATTGGAATTGTCAACTAGAACCTGGTAGTCTTTCTGTCCATTTTGTCTCTATTGATTCCTAGTAGTCTTCATACTGGAAATGTATGACATAGTTAGATGCTATTGAGTTAAATTTAATTCCTGTTATCGTGTAGACAAATGCTCACCATCTCTAGCTATCTCTTGTAATTGTTGTCATACCAATATACTTAACCTTCATGATCTTATTTAAGTTTGTCATTTTTTTCCACCCTTGAACTGATATACTCTTTACTTCTCCAGCACACTGTCCATCTTTAACTATTCTGAATATTTAATATTAACCCAGATTTTTCATTTTCTGTTCATAATGAGCTCTTCTGAATCTTCCTTACTTTTGGCTAAAAATGGTTTCATATGTGTATCTCAGTGATTAGTATTTCAGTCTATTATTTCGAGTTGTTATCTCTTCCAATTCTGCCATTCTTATAATATATTTGCTATGTAAGTGTAAAAGATGTGGAGACAATATGGATGTTGTATTACACCCCTTCCTATTCTGAACCAATTGGTTTCTTCAAAATCAATTTTATAGTAGTTTCTTGTTCATTGTAAAGGTTCCTCTGAAGAAGAATCAGGTATCCTGCTACATCTATTAACCTTAATCTATTTGGCATTTAAGTATGATCTACTCGATCAAAGGCCTTGCTATAATTAATAAAGCAAAGAAAATGTTCCTTTAATCCTCTTGTTCTCTCCAATGTCTATCTTATGTTAGATATTTCATATTCCTTTGTCTTTTCTGAAGTCTGCCTGTTCTTTTGGCATTTTCACAAATTTTGTGGGTAATATTAATGCAGTGATTTGGTAATTTGCCCATTCTCTTACATCTTCTCCCTTCTCCAAATTGCAGGCCACACAGTTCTGTTCCGTATTGTTGACATAAAGCTGTTAGCACTTAAAAATGGCTCCTCTTCTACAGCTTTAAATAGTTCAGTGGGTGTTTATTATGTTGTACTTTCCTATTTTCCAATTGGTCCAATGCCTAGAAAGTGAAATACATTCCTGAATATATTCCCTCAATGAAAATCTTTCTGTCATTCCATAATCCTGCCTGTAAAGTGTTTCAGTATTCTGTATCAATGACATATAACCACTTATTACAAATAATCATGGTTTATTAATTATGTTTTAGTATGCTTGTCATTCATCTCTAGAGATACATGACTCACATCCTATAACCTCATGAAATGCTCAACTTACAGACAAAATAATGATGCTGGTTCTGTGGACAACCTTTACTTTTTAAGGAAGCCAAGATTCTGTATCTTGCAGTGTAATAATGAAATTTACAGGTGATGAAATATGTATTAAAATGTGCTTGATTTTGAGTAAGATACGCTATAGTATATTTATAGTATATTTCTTCATTCTCTAATTACAGCATATATACAGTTAACTGACCACTGATAGTTGAAGAAAATGGCTTAACCTGTTAGATGCTGAATAAATGTACAGAATAAATGGCTTTTATATGCTATAAACTCCATAGGTTATTTCTGTTCTTATTGCAGTTCTCCTCCGCTCACTGAAAGAGAGGTTGAGGTAGGTGTTTTTAATCTAAACAACACAGAAACAATTGAGTTTTGTGTGTAACGTAATGCTGATGCTGACCAATGTTTTGTCAAGAAGCTTTTCTTGCTTTCAAGGTATGCTATGTTTTTCAATTAAATACTTGGTGAAAATGTATTTGAAGAGTGTTATCAAAACTTCATTTACAATAAATAGAATGTAAAATATGTCTTTTATAATAATATATGTGCCCATACCAGAATAGATCAAGAGGTAACAGAAGAATTTTGTTCAGCTGGTAATACTGAGTTACGGAATAGGAATCAAACTGAATTGAATCTTTGATCATGATTTTCAAGAAACAAGACTGTGCACGCTGCCGCATTCTGGACCAGTTGTAGCCTCTGGGTGATCTTCAAGAGCAGCCCCATGTAGAGCACATTGCAGTAATCCAAATGGGAAGTGACCAAGGCATGAGTGACTGTGAGCAAAGCCTCCCAGTCCAGGAAGAGGCACAATTGGTGCACCAGATGAATCTGTGCAAAGGCTTCCCTAGCCACGGCTGCCACCTGCTCGAGCAGGAGCTGTGAGTCTAGGAGGACCCCCAAATTGTGCACCAACTCAGTCTGGGGAGTGCCACCCCATCCAGAGTCAAAGATGAAATATAACCTGGGCCTGGGGGACCAAAACCCAGAGCCACTCCGTCTTGCCAGGGTTGAGTTGAAGCTGGTTTCTCCCCATCCAGACCATTACAGCCTCCAGGCACTCGGCCAGCACTGCCACAGCATCACCTGTGTGGCGAGGGGTGGAGATATACTGTATAACTGGGTATCATCAGCATACTGACCTCCCACAACGGATGACCTCCCTCAGCGGTTTCATGTAGATGTTAAAAAGGAGAGGCAAAATGCTTGAGCCCCACATTGCAGGGGCCTAGGGCTCGACCTCTTCTCCCCCACGAACACCGGCTGGAATCGGCCGTGAACCACCATAACACAGTGCCTCCCACTCCCAACCCCCAAAGCCAGTTCAGAAGGATACCATGGTCAATGGTATTAAAAGCCGCTGAGAGGTCCAGGAGGGCCAGGATGGTTGCACCACCCCCATCCCGAGCCCTCCAAAGGTCATTGACAAGTGCAACCAATGCCGTTTCAGTGCTGTGTCCCGGCCTGAACCCAGACTGAAAAGGGTCCAGATAGTCCACTTCATCCGGAGCCCTCTGTAGCTGTGCGCCAAACACCCTCTCAACAACCTTCCCGAAAAGGGGAATGTTGGAGACTGGATGAAAGTTGTCTAACACTGTTGTGTCCAAGGATGGCCTCTTGATAAGGGGGTGCACCACCACCTCCTTTAAGGCAGGTGGTACCACCACCACCCCATGAAGAGGCTAGTTCTAGTTTTTGAAAACCAAATGGTATTGGACAATTATTTATGTTTATTCTACACTGAAATGCATAAGGTAGTTTGCTGTTCTAAAGAATTCTGAAACCCATGCATGGCAAAGTAGGGGATTGTTATACAAAGATATAACAGCAGGTGATTGTTATATGAAGTAAAAATAATATTTTTAAAAAAATAGTAAAATACAGAAGAAAAATAGCCCAAGCACAAATCACCTAGCATTCAAGGCTACAAGTAGCCAGCATTGAGCATGTAGACCTTTTGGAGAGAGGAGCTTCCGTTTTGTAAGCACACTGATCTTATAGCAGTGGGATGCAATATAGAACCTGCCAGTGGAAGATTCTGTTCTTCTTCCTAACATATTATTATAGGGTATAGATAAGATAGAAATGCAATGTTTAAAAGCTGTTGAGTATTAAGAAAGGTTCATTTTATTGTCAGAATAGCACTACATTCTTTACATTCATTGTATCTATCCATTATATATAGTGTGTAAAAGATGGAAGAAAGCTACTGAAGTTGTATTGGTGGTCTCTTGCAAAGGCATTGAGTCTGCAGATTAATAGCATTTCATATAATTCAGCCTAATGCCACCAGCAGATTCTTTATCGTACCACCCTACATTGTGTAAAGCAGGTGTGAGCGTAAATGTTGTTGCTATAGGTACCTTGAGCCACTTCTACTTATGCAGGTATAATTTTTCAGAGTAGGAAACATGACTTTTCTGAAGAGCCAATATCTAAGACTTTGCTTGGTGGAAATTAACCCCTACTAGTATATTCAACTTCCTTAGGATTGATGAAAAGATTCAATTAACCTTTATTTCCCTGCAACAGAATGTATTTGTACAACTTTCATTGGCATTCAGAAACGATAGCTATACTTTGGAATCAAGAATTAACCAGGCTGAAAGGGAGAGAAATCTTGCTGAGGAAAATACTGAGAAGGAATTGGACAACTTTAAGGGAGCAGTTACGGTGAGACAAAACATGCTGGGAACCTTTATTGTGGTCTGTGTTCCATATTTTTAAAATTTCAGTAGATTATTTATTTGTTACATTTCTGTTCTGCCTTTTTATATATATAGAAGCTCAAGGCAGAGTACATAGAATTTCTTCCTCCTATTTTTCCCTCACAATAACAGCACTGTTAGGTGGGTTGGGTTCAGAGAGTGACTGTCCCAAAGTCACCCAAGGAGCTTCCATGATGGTTGGTGGACTAGAACTCCAGAGTCCACTGGAGTTGGGTGGCCAATACATTTAAATATATTATTATTAAATAATAATAATAATAGGGTCCAACAACATCACCACTACACCACACTGGCTCTCTAAAACTCTTTTTAAGACTACTACCAAAAATGTCTCAAAACTGATTTTTATCATATGGTGAAATACATAAAATACTAGGCTTATTATTCATACATCAAAAATTTCACCTTAGTAAAATATTTTTTAAATAGAATCAAACTGTACAAAGTTACAGTACTTCAGTAGAGGCTTGCAAGACAGCTTACTTTATAGACACCTCAAGTTCCTAGAACTTTAATTTCCTCTGCCTGTTTCATTCTTTGCACTTTGCAGTTAATGGGTATTTAATGGAAAAACAGCTGCAGAGTTTACTAATTTTTTTAGCAAAAGGTTTGACATCACATACGCAAACTTGGTTTCCACATTAATTCATAATCGTGCACTGTTTCTTGAAGTTTCTTTTCTAAATAATTGGGAAGGAATAATTGTTGCCTTTCAGTACACAAAGGCTAGAGAACACCATCTACTAAATACCCAATAGTGCAGTTTGCAGAGGAATGGAAAGAGCACATTTCACCCCCAACAAATGTACCAAGCGAACACATCCAAATGTGAAGGACAAAACGGATAAAAGTTTTCATAAGAATTCTATAAATTCTTTTTTTTTCTCTACTGTTTTTTCCTCTGGGAAGGGGAAGTCTTCCATAATCTATTTTATGGTTTTCATTTGCTAGTTATTGGATAGGCTCAAAGTGTAATAAATGAGTAAATAAAAATTCTACGTACAGAATTTGCTACCTTGTAGGGATGTGACAAATGTTTTGAACTCACAATTTTTTGAGCTTAAACTACTCCGTTTTGAGTTTGAAGCAGTTGCTTCAAATTTGAAACAGGTTGTTCAGAATTTTTCAGAATCTTCAAGCTCAAAAACCTGTTATTTGAGGTCAAAACAGTTCAAGAATGGTCAGGACAGCCCATTTTTAGAAATTTTGTGTAGTTTTTAAATTACTTGTTGTAACCCGCCCAGAGTCCCTTGTATGGGAGATGGGCGGGGGATAAATTAAACAAACAAATAAATAAAATAAATTTCAAATTCAGAACAGTAGTAAACTTGAATATTTAAGATTTCTGAATACCTTTACTTCAATCACTAACATACTATCTATCACTACAATTTGTGTAACTTCAGAAATAGCCTTCGGTGAAAACAGGTATATGGGGGAATGGACAGCCTTATTCTCTCTGTGTCAGTCTATCCATCCTTCCATCCATCTCAGTTGGTTTGGATCATGATTTCTTGAAGTCCAGCCACTACCTGTTAGAAGTAGTATCTGTTTTTTTAGGAAGTTGATTGTACTGGCAGTAGTACTAACTGATACAGTATATTAAAAGTTACCATGGTTTCTGACTAACAGTTCCCACTTGACTTTTTAAGAAATACTCTGTCATGGAAGTGTGACACAATGAGGCCATTTTCTAAATTTTAGATCCAAATCTTTGGCTGTGTTCATTTTCTTACGTATAAAAAAAAAGAGCCTAAGAATTCAAATATTTGGACTTAACAACAACTACTAATAAGGAAGAGCATTGCTGAATGATTAATTCAGCAAAGCATTTATTTGCCTGACTGGAGTCAGGCAGTCTACATATTTTCTGACTTTTCTGACTATCAAGCTTTTGCTAAACTAAAATATAACATTTTAAAATCTAATCATGAAGATCTATAGTACTTCCAGATAAAGGTTTTCTAACAGCACCACTAAAAACATATTTTACAGCTATTTTATATTCTCCACATTAATAGTGGTTTTGTGGAAGAAAGAGGATGGAAAAAGTGGTGGGAAACACAAGTGGGTTACAGTTAGATCACTAATATACTTTTCTGAATGAGAGTAGAGCAGATGGATGATGAAAGCCAGGTCTTGGCTAATCCTTTAGGTATTACTTGGATGCTGTCAACAGTATGTCTAGAATAAAAGAAACTCCTTTAATGTCTGTATTGAATTTTTAAGTTTTTAGATCTCTAGAAAGAGATGGAAACTTATTCCATGGGTGCCACATTATTTTGTTCATTGCAAATTATCTTTTTATGGCTTTATAGACCTAAAAGACTTTTCAAGAGATACAATTAATAATATATTCAATTTATAACATATTTAATATGTTATGGCATACTCTGGTTTCAGTCTTCAGCTTCTTTGTGGCATCACTCTGAACACAGAGATATGTACCAAAAGTTGTTGGAAGACATTGCTGTGCTTCATCGATTGGCTTCAAGACTGTCCAGTCGGGCTGAAATGGTTGGAGCTGTTCGTCAGGTAAAACTATTAAAACTGGGGGTGGACAATATCTTCTCACTCTGACTTTATTATTGGTCAATCCATGACTGAATTCTAGCTGAGAAAGAGGCTGAAACCCAGAGAACAGGCATGGTCCCAAAACAACATCCAAAAATCTGAACATGTTAAGCTGGATTTTTGGTCCATCTAGACTAGTTTTATCTTCTTCTTTTTCCCAGACCAGCAGCAACCCCTAAGGTTTCAGGCAGACATCTTTTCAGCCCAGATTCAAATACCCAAAGTATTCTGGCCTTGTGAGAATATAGATCTGAACATTTCTTATAGTCAAAATTAACTTTATTGCTTATAGCAAGTTTAGACTGAAGGCATTCAATTTATTGGTACAGTGGAAAGGCAGGTGAAGATCCTGTCAGTTCAAACAGATGCTAGTTGTACCGATAAGATGAAATAATCAGTAGATTGCAAGAAAAATGTGCATAATAACAAGGTAAAAAGAATTGGTGGTTTAGGTGGCATAAACAACTGTTGATCCTGATGACCTTATCTCCGGAATGGAAGATCTCAGAATATCTGGTACTTTAGTTGCTCTTTGGATGAGACTGCATCCAGGCAGTCACCTTGAATAGCATAGTAGCTTCTGTCCTTAATGGGTCATAGGATAAAAGACAGAATTTGGTTATTGCCACTCCCTGAGGAAAGATCATTTGAATATTAATAAAAAAATAATCAAAAGTGACATTCTATAGAATGGCATTCTCATTGCAATATGTGCCAAATTTAATTAGTGGGTGAGAAGTTGATGAAGACTGTCCTGCAACTGGCAGGATCTCTTTTGGAGTAAAATCATATAGCTAGAAGCTGTTATATCCTGCTACTTCCTTAATATTGAAACTGTACTCTTATGTGTATTGTTCTTATCTATTCCTTCCAGGAGAAACGTATGTCAAAGGCCACTGAAGTTATGATGCAGTATGTAGAGAATTTAAAAAGAACATATGAAAAGGATCATGCCGAGCTCATGGAGTATAAAAAACTTGCTAATCAGAATTCTAGCAGAAGCTATGGTTCTCCAGGTAAAACGTCTTGAGATTTTAAACATATGTCTGCATTGCTATTAAACTTCTATTTGCTACTCTCACATAGATATAGATAATACAGAGTGTCCCAAAACTCTTAGTACAGTTTTAAGAAAGTTTAAAACTGCACTAAGACTTTTGGGACATTTTGTATATATAAAATATCTGATAAATAAAATATTTCTTTATTTAATAAAGTTGGGCATCTTGATTTAGTCTCAGCAGGAGGCAGCCCATAGCTTAAAACTAAGTAGGGATAGGCTTGGTTAGTACTTGTTTTAGAGACTACTAGACAATTCCAGCAGGGCCGCAACTAGGGGGGGGGGAAGCGGGGCATGGGCGCCGTGCTGGGGGGTGCACCAAAATGACAAAATAACCCATGGGGGCCCCTCTGAAATCCATGTTTGCCCCGGGTGACACAGACCCTAGTTCCATCACTGAATTCCAGAGCTGAAAGCTAAAGTGAGAAGTTAAAAACATCCTGGAAGAAGGCAATGGCAAACCTTTATTGTATTGTGGCTATGGCTATGAAGTCACCTGGAATCAAACTCCACTCAAAGAAGACTTAACTTTTTTAAAATCTTGATTTAAGTATCTTCAGAAAAAGTGTTAGATTGTAACATGTTCAACCAAAATGGTGATACATATTGACCATTATAACAATATTATATTGTAGTTTATAATAATGTTCAATGCTGCTTTATATGAACCTTCTTTTCAATATAAAATAGTCTGTTAAATGATCTGTTCATGTTTTCTACTAGCATGTTTTCCATTTGCTTTTGTTTTATGCTTTGTAACAGATGATGGTGTGCCCCGTACATCTAGATCCATGTCTCTTTCTATTGGAAAGGTATTTTTCCAAATTTTAATAAGCTATTTAATGTGCATTATTTGTATAAGTATCCATTCTGGAAATTCTGTTAACTGTACTAGTGCTCTTCTGTAAGACTCTTGTCTGATGAGATGAATCAGGTAGCCACTGAAGAGAGGACTACCAGTCATGGTGTCCTGGATTGGATACTTCCATCCCAAGGGCTTGCATCTCTCCCAGGCCAGCTCACAGCTTGTGATCTTACTTCCAGCTTAGCTGCAAGGCAGGAGGAAGGCACTGTGAAGCTGATTTTCATCTGGAAATGCAGGAGGTCTGCAAAGCTTGGGAAGACCATTTCCTCCTTTGAGGGAAGTGTTGCCTCATCCCTCCTCCCAGTTTTGGAACATCAGCCTGAGGGGAATGTTGGCTTGACAACTTTATTCTCCCCCTCACTAGCCCAGACTCCAAAGTGATTGGAGTAAAACCGCTGATAATTCGTCACTTTCCCAAAGTTTTAGGCAGGGGATGAGCCACATGCAAAGCTCCAGGCAGCTTGGATTTTCTGTTTTGTTTATTTTCCTTTTGTGGAAAATTGTGTTGGGTGGAGACATGAGACTTCTATTGCTGCAACAGTGTGAGGTAGGACAGTGATGGAGAAATGGAAATGGTGGTAGTGAAGTGTTTCAAGGAAAAAATAAATTTAACATAATATATAATTTGGCCCTTAGGAAGCCACTACACTAAGAACTTCTAGTTATTGGAGACAGCAGTCCTGAGACACCTAACAGGGAATCAGATCCACTGAAGACAAATAAGCTTGCTTCTGAATAAACATGTGTAAAATTACCCTGCACTTTGCACACTATGAGATTCTTTTATAGATGTGTTATGGAGCCATAGAAACTATTGCTGCTGTTTGAAAGTACAATAACATTACTTTGTGAATGGTATGGATTTTTACTGCAACTGTAACCCGAAGTCACATGGTTTCCTTTCCCCCTGTTTTGTCCTAATTTGCTTAGCTGTATCTCCTGTGAAACTATCACTTGGTCTAAATTGAGATATAACATTCTTTTTTGTTTTAGATGCCTCGAAGGAGAGTCAGTGTTGCTGTTGTTTCAAAATTTGAGCTCCCAGGCCAGTCACCTAGCCAATCTCCCATACCTTTGGTGTCATCTTCCCTGGTAAAATTTAAAATTCTAGAGAAATACACTTTTAAAGAATAAAACTTCTACTTCATTTAATTGAAAATACCGTATTTTTCTCAATCTGCACATTCAAATCAATATGAATATAAATTAATCATTAAATTTACATTCAAAATAAGCTATGTTGGTATGCAGTTGGAGGTGAAAAAGTATCTTAAAACTCTCAAGGAAGTATTTATAAATGTTCCAAATTATAGTGAAATAGTTGTCCATTGGATAAACTAATTATTTGGAAAAGACAGAGGTTATATTTTTATGTGATTATGGTAACCTCATATGGTAAATGCAATGTATGCTCTTGATATTTGAATGAAATCAAGTGAATAACACTTACTCCGAACAGTCACTCATGCTCTCGTCATCTCCCATGTAGACTACTGCAATGCGCTCTACATGGGGCTACCCTTGAAGACTATCCGGAAGCTACAACTGGTGCAGAATGTGGCCACGCGAGCAATTTTGGGTGCGCCAAGATCTGCACACGTAACACCTTTGCTCCGCGAGCTGCATTGGGTGCCGGTTTGCTTCCGGGTACAATTCAAGGTGTTGGTTATCACCTTCAAAGCCCTACATGGCATGGGACCAGAATACCTGAGGGACCGTCTTACCCCTGTATTATCGACCCGCCCCACCCGATCATTCAGAGAGGGCCTGCTACGAGCCCCATCAATTAGAGAATGCCATCTGATGGGGACTAGGAGACGGGCCTTCTCTGTAGCGGCACCCACTCTATGGAACATCTTGCCCCCAGAGTTGAGACAGATCCCCTCCCTCCCGACCTTTAGGAAAGAACTGAAGACCTGGTTCTGCCGCCTGGCATGGGAAGGAGGAAACGACAGCTCCTCATGGGGGTGGTTAATCCCTTAATTTTATAACACCCTTCTTTTAACATCATTTCCCACTTGGATTTTATAATTATGTATTATATTAAGTGTATAAATTGCTGGTTTTTATTGTATATTGTATATTTTAATTAATCTATTTTATTGTAAACTGCCCAGAGTTCCCCGTTGGGGGAGATGGGCGGTTATATAAAATAAATAAATAAATAAATAAATAAATAAATAACTTTATTTACAGTCTGAATCATCAAATGGAAGAAGCAATCTGACATCAACTCCAGTCTTACCTGTAGTTATAGAGAAGTGAGTACATGAATATTTACTTCATTAGGAGTTATAAAGTAGACTAACTGGCATTAAAATATCTGCTTTTTTAAAAAAGTATACAAGGCAATAGTAATACAGGTCAGTAGCCTTGCTCAACTATATTACTATTCTTAAATATACTTTCAAGGAACAAATATAATTATCTTTTTAGTGGAGTGTTTGTTTTTGCACTAGGTTCTTTAGGGAAGGAACATGGTCAGGCTTACATAGCTGTTTCTTTGAATGCTCAGAATTAAGGCCAACTGTGCATAAAACAAGACTATATAAGATTGTATCCTTAGAACTGGTAAATGAAATAAGGTCATATGCAGCAAAATCTTAGGTCTCCGAGAGAAATTAAGTTCATTGGGAATTAACTATCAAATAAATTTGTATAGGATTATAGCTACAAGTTGTGATGAGACCCATGGTCTCATGGTATTCTATGCCTAACTCAAGTCAGCATCAATTGTATCTGTTTCCTTCTTGCTACATCCCTCATTAGAATCATAGAGTTAAAATGGCCCATCTAGTTCCATCACATTTAATGTTCTGCTCAGTGCAGGAATCCAAATAAAGAATCCCCACAGATGGCTGTCCAACGCTTCTGATTGGTGGTTGGAGTTTAATATATTACATCATTTAGATTCCCTATTAACCAGCAAAAGTAGATAGGAATACAGACTAAGTAACTAAACCCTGCAGTAGATTCAGATGCCAAAACTGCCCTCTCCCATCACTTCCTTTTAGAATATTTTTACAAAGCAGTCCATGTTGGCTGCTCATTTTCCGGTGCCTACTAGACTTTATATTAGACAAACTTACCATCTTTTATGCAAAAACACACATGGGGACAAATCTGATATAAAAAATAATAACATCCAAGTATCAACAGCCATCTCAGGAAATTCTGTCAGTGACCTAAACATGTCCAGTGAAAGCTTATCCTATAATAATTTTGTTAAAAGTGCCATTTGATTCCTTTTGATGAAAGATTCACCTGACCACCCTCCTGGAAGCTGCAGTTGTAGTGATTAGAGTTTAGGATTTTATTTGTTTCTTTGATGTACGGTATATCTTGCTTGCCCAGCTATAACATTCACTTTTCTCCAGGAGCCTTTGAAATTTCAGGGAAGTACACAAATCAAAATTTTGGAGATGGGGAAAGAGGAAGGAAGTTACTTTCCAGTACAAAGCATGAACTTCAATAAGATTTGGGATGGCTTACTCCACTGTCGCAAGCCAGTGCAGAGATTGAAACCTGCCCAGTTGAATGTAGCTTGAATCATGTCAACTGGATTTCTATTTTCTCAGTGGAAACGTTTCGCTCCTTATCCAAGGAGCTTCTTCAGTCTGAGCAAAGTTGGTAAGACAGACTGAAGAAGCTCCTTGGATAAGGAGCGAAATGTTTCCACTGAGAAAATAGAAATCCAGTTGACATGATTCAAGCTACAGACAATTCCACCTGGATGACTGAGAACCTTCATAGACATACTGCCCAGTTGAAAGCATCCCTACAAACGTGCTATGCTTGAAAACCATGAGTTACCAACTATGGGCAGAAATCCAAGCAATACAAGCAAAACCACCAAGTTTCTCAAGCTTCTGATGGACCACAGTATCTGGTTGTTGAGGTGTCTTTGTGAAAAGGCCAAATACCTCCCACATGGAACTCTACTAATCCTCCCTGATGAGTATTTAAGACAAGGGGGTGCTTTCTTCCTGTGGAAGATACCTTCCTCTTGGTATTTATTTATTTATTTATTTGTTGAATTTCTATAACCGCCCATCTCCCCCTCAAGGAGGGACTCTGGGCGGTTCACAGCATAATATCAACAAATATCTGACTAGATAATTTTTTTATTTAAAGATGGGACCGTTAAAATTAAGTACATCACAGATAGTGTCAGTGATATAATATAACATTAAGTCTCATTTATAAACTGTCCAAGATAATATGAATGATACAGTAGTCCACTGTATTCCTGAATAAAGATGCTTAAATTTCTTTATTTCCTTTATTTCCAAAACATAGCCAAGCCAAGAGTGTCATGTTTTGTCAGAAGAATTCTGTTAGGAATACAGGATGTGCTATGTTTTGGAACTTAGTCCATGAACGTACTTCCTAGAAAGCCTATGTTATATTGGCAGTTATTTTCCCCGGACAAAGAATTTGTCATCTTCAGGAAATACAGCACATTTGAAAAAAGTATTCTGCTGACGTTTTGGAATTACAGTATGACTAGTAATTTGTGAAATGGTACAAAATAATGCTTAAAAGGATCCTATTAATGTGTTTTGTATATAGTTCTTTCCATCTCCATGACAAGTTCTGGGATTTCTTTTTAAGGATCAGTTTCAGTTAGAAGGAAAAGAAATACTGATATCTTTAAAAAAGCTCTTCCCCAAAAACACAAATAAATAAACTATGAGCTCCTGTGGGGTGGGGTGGGGGTTTGCCGTTTGGTCACTTATAATTTCTTGTTTTTATTATTTTTTCTTTACTTTTAATTATAAGCCACCCATGGTTGGGGAACCTATGAATTGTATCAATAAACAAGAAAAAACAATTGGGCCTTGGGCACTTCAACGGCAAAGCCTATGTGTTGCTTATGGGTAGTACTTGCTTCCAGCAAACAAGGCAATAGTACAGTCAATAATGTTCCTTTGGGGATGATTCTTTGTCTAGCTGCTTATCAAAGAGCCCTAAGAAGTTCCTTCATATTAATGTAGTGGCCAATTAATGAGCTGTAACTTCTCAAATTACTGGGCCTTGTGTGAAGAAACATTCACAGACTCTCTATGGTGGAACTAAGAATGTGCAAATTAAGGCAGATCTTCATGTTCTTAGTGGGAGCTTTTAAGGACATGAAGAAAACAGGTCTAAAAATAAGGAAGACAAAATAAGTGATTTAAATCTGAACAAACAATGAGCAACTATCTATCAAAGAAAGATGACTGGAAAGGGCAAATTTGAGGGTTTTAAGGAAACAATAAGAACTCAGGTCTGAATCAACCATGGGAAATATAGTAGCTCTAATGTATCTGTACAGATACAGTACTAGGACTATTTGTCAGATCTCTGGTGTGATTTGAAATTTAATAGGCTGATTTACAACTTGTACTCTGTTAAAAATCCCTTTTCTAACTGTCCTGACCATTCACCACTCTCAAGAATAGCCCTTCCCTGCAGTAGAACAGGAACGGGCAACTTCTGCACCAGGCTTTATTTGGCATATCAAGAGCAGTTTATTCCAAAAGTGAATAAAGTGTGGGGCGATGACGGATGGGGCTCAGTGGCCATCTTCTGCAGTCCTCATATCATACTTTCTGCATTACTGCAAAACTGCAAAGCAACCCTCTTCAGGCAATGGAAGAGATACAGGATAACAGCAAGACATTTTAAGATTCCCTGTTTGGTTTCTGGTGGCAGAATGTCCTGAGGAAACCCAGTCCCTCCCCTTTCTTCAAGCAACAATCAGCTTGGTATAATTTGGGGTGTGTTTCATTTGGGGCATGTCGGTAGTGTTAGTTATTTGGTGGGGGTGGAGGTTGAGTTATTTTTGTATATTGGTATAAAAAGTGCCAACCTAGCAATTCGAAAGCATGCAAATGCAAGTAGATAAATAGGTACCACTTTGGTGGGTAGGTAACGGTGTTCCGCGTGTGTCATGCCGGCCACATGACCGCGGAAGCGTCTTTGGACAACGCTGGCTCTTCGGCTAAGAAACGGAGATGAGCACCAGCCCCTAGAGTCAGACACGACTGTGCGGGGGAACCTTTACCTTTACTATAAAAAGTGCTGCAGGAAAGGTGAGATGAATAATGTAAAATATGTACCTGCTGAGAACAGGCTGGCACATGGTGGAGGAGGAGGAACAGAGAGAGGATGAGAGAGGGAATCTGTTGCCTAAATAATGTTTAAACTCCTAAATATAAACAGCAGACTTACCTGGGAAAAGCACTATGACTTTTGTAGTGCTTTCCAGAAATTTTCCCTTTCTTACACATGCTTGCAGGAGACAAGGAACTGATGAAGCTGTGGTAGGAGATATTCAGTACAATTATAAACTAAACCGGGCAAAATGAGAAATAGCTTGATTGTATTCCTGGTTGTTTTTTTTAAAAAAAACTACTTTTTAAATAGCAGCTGCATGAGCTATTTGTCCTGGGAGAAAAGCATAAGTTATAGATCTTTTTGGGGGCAACCATGCGTGGACAATACGACGCAGGAAGTGGGTTAGATTTACACTGAATTCTCCCCACCCCCACCCCCCAATTGCAGTCCTGATCTATATGGGGCATCTTCTCTAATTCAGCTCAAAGAGCAGAAATGTAATGTTTGCTGAATCATGCTGTATCTAATCAAAACTGCAAACAACATCTTTTTCTCCAATCTTGATTGGTTTAGGTGGTGTTTTTGTAATGGTATGTGAAAGACTTGAGAAATTGGCCTTTCCTAGGAGTATGGTATCTGGGCTGCAAAAATCTGGATAACAGCCAGATGGTAGCAACGAGATATAGAAAACTCTGCCTGTTTGCTGCCATCTGATAGCCATCTGGATATGGTAGTCTTGGGCTTTCCACCTCAAAGATTAAACATAATAAAGGAGAAGAAAGAAAAAATGTACCTCACTCTCCTAATCTGCAATCTAAACAATGATGCATTACTTTCCTCTTTAAATCTGTTAGTGGAAAACCGAATGGTGACCCAGATTGCGAACAGCCTCCTTCAGCACCAACAGAAGCTGGTTTGGAAGAGATCAGCCCAGAGGCAAAAGCCAAAATAGAAGAGGAAGCTTATAACAAAGGGTGAGAGCTTGTGTCCTTGCTGAAGTTGGAATGTGCATTGTGGACCCTTTTTGTTAACTGCCTGCGACAACTGTAAATGGATCTTCTTGATTTCATGATTTAATATATTGTACAAAATAATTTTGCAGAAACATCTCCATTGTCTTCTTTCTCCTTACTGCAAAGATAGCGTTTTCAGAGGGAACCGGCTGCCATTCCAATCATCACAGTTAAAAACTCAATTTGCCCTGGCTTTTTTTCAGTGGAAGTTAATGATCAAAGTGCCATTTTTCCTTTGGAGAACTCTGCACCCAAACATTTTAGTTGCTATGGCCATTCATCACTACCTACTCATTATTCCATAAATACAAGGAGAAAATACTAATTACCTTGGTATGAAACTCAACAATTTTGAGATGCAAAAACATTTTCTCCATGAATAGAGAAATAGAAGGCACTTTACTGAAATGATTGCCATTTGTTTATCATCAGTATTTGTTACCATAGCAATTCTGCCTCTCTTTTAAAAGTGGGGGACAACATAATATCCATGGTAATAACAATCAACCTAAGCTAAGAAGAGCTAGCACAACTAAAGCATGACGAAATATACAGGAGTCACTGTGTGATGTTGACTCATGTATTTATTGTGTCAAGGAGCTATTTCCAGAGTAGGATAGTTACTGCGATGTATAAAATATGAAGGTAAAGTATGCAAGTGCTTAGTACATGAACAAAGTATATATGCCTTTTATTTTTGTTGTTTATTCGTTCAGTCGGTTCCGACTCCTCGTGACTTCATGGACCAGCCCACGCCAGATCTTCCTGTCGGCCGTCACCATCCTCAGCTCCCCCACGGTTGAGTCCGTCACCTCCAGAATATTATCCATCCATCTTGCCCTTGGTCGGCCCCTCTTCCTTTTGCCTTCCATTTTCCCTAGCATCAGCTTCTTCTCCAGGGTATCCTGTCTTCTCATTATGTGGCCAAAGTACTTCAGTTTTGCCTTTAATATCATTCCCTCAAGTGAGCAGTCTGGCTTTATTTCCTGGAGTATGGACTGGTTTGATCTTCTTGCAGTCCAAGGCACTCTCAGAATTTTCCTCCAACACCACAGTTCAAAAGCATCTATCTTCCTTCGCTCAGCCTTCCTTATGGTCCAGCTCTCGCAGCCATAGGTTACTACGGGGAATATTATTAATGCTTGCATTTTTATCATAATGTCTTAGTTGAGAATTGCCCATTAATGGTGTATCTATGATACAAGCTTAGTAGTTTAAGTGATATAGTATCTAAGGTAATGCTAATATTCTATTCAAGGTTTCAAAGTAAAAGTGTTTTGAGCATAACTTCAGATCAAAAACAACTTTCCAGTCGAATTAGCAAATCATTTTAAGTAGTCAAATGAAATTGGATACCTCCAAATCAGTCTTAATGATTCAGACAGCTTCTGTATATGCACAGAAATACTTTGAATAATTTCAATTTAGCAATTTAATTCAGATGTACAAATAGAACTGATCAATTTTTTAAATTATAGCAAGATCCAAATCAAATCAGACTAAAAGTATAAATTATATTGAAAATTCAAATCAGAATTTACCTGAATTACATAATCTTAATAGCTCCTTTTCTTGGACCACTAGTTATGATTGTTCTACAAGAAGATGGACAGTTCTTATTTGACAGTTCCAGAATCTTTTGGAAGGAAGCCACAATATTTAAACCAGTCTGAAACTGATTCTGACTCTGTATAGTCAATTAGACTGTGGCTGAACGAAGAAATAATATAATTGGTTTACAGTGTCAGTGATGGGGAAAAAAAGTAGAAGCCTATATAGCTGTCACCAGTAAATTGTCAGTATAATTCATTTTGCATCCCATGGAAGAGGTGGCTGGGGCACCGCATATCCATGTCCTCTCATGATATGGCAAGTGATGGAAGTGCCTATCTGGCCATGGAATCCAACAACTCAAATCTTGCTCTAGAATAGGCCCCTCTTAGGAATTGCGTCAAACTCATTGACAGGTATTTTTCAGTTTGGAAAGTGGTTTTGTTCTTAGCCAACCAATTTAAAGATCTATTTTTTTCCAATAACTCCATGTCTGTTTGGTTACTGATATCTAAGAGTCTCTGTTTCAAAATTTCCTTTGCCTGGGAGGCAGTTGAGACTAAATATTGAGTGGAAAACCCATGCTGTAAAATAACTTTGGTAAGTCAGCTTACCAAGGAGGTGGGCAGAGCCATACTTATTTGTTCAGCGAAACGTATTTTGGGTAGCCTATCAGGGTCCATTGAATGGATCCTCTGCCAATAGGTAAAAACTTCGATTGTTGAGTGGCTGTGTATGGAGTGGTTACCAGTTTCTGCTCTGACTGTGGGGGCTGACATGTTCTTCTCAGTTCCCAATATGCTTCTTAAAAAATGGGTCTGAACTTGTTCAAGTGAGGTAGCTTTTGTAAGGCCCCACAGTTCCACGCCATAGGTCAGCATTGGGACTATTTTTTGCCCTAAATATTTTCAATATGGGGGTCAAGGTACCTGGGTAATTATAATTAAATAATTTATATAATGTTTTGGTACTTGCCTCAGCCCTCACCAAGCTTCTTTTAAAATTATTTGCCCATCACCCTGTGTTGGTAAATGCCACTCCTAAATAGGTAAAAGTATTCACTTATTCAATAGGCTCCCCATCCAGCTGCCAGTTATATTTCACACTTTTTTTTGCTAAATACCATCACTTTAGATTTGGTTTTAGTGATGTTTAGAGAATTGAGAACACAGTAGGTATTTAGCTTTCGCAACAGTCTTCTCAGGGCTATTTGAGAATGGGCCATTAAAACTATATCATCAGCATATAAAAGAATATTAATAAACTTATCATGGATCTTTGGCATATGAGTGTCTGAAGCATACAGGAATCCTGGAATATCGTTGACATAGAGGTTAAAAAGCATTGGGGCTGTAACACCTTTATGGGTAGGTATACTCTGAGTCAGAGAACCATTTACACCCGCATGCACTTTCAAGTGGGTATTTGAGTAGAGATCCTTAACCAGGAGTAAGAGTCTGGGTTCCATGTTTAAGGTGGCTGCAAATCAAGTGATGATGATGGGGTTTTTTTTTTTTGGGGGGGGGGTCTATTTTCATGTATTCAGGAAGCAAATTTCAAAACTTACTAGTTTTTTCCCTGTTAGTATCATATATTATTCAAATAGTTGAGAAAAAAACAAATTTCAAATTTAGATAGGTAAAACATATTTTAAAACTAGTTTTTTCAACCCCAGACTCTCAGGTTAGATTTTAGAGACTTCATATCCCCTTCTCACATTAATGATATTCTGGCTGCAGACATGATCAAAGTGAACTGAAGCCTCACTGCTGCTTTTGTCCCTGAAATCCTACAGTTCCTTATTCTGGTTCACAAATCCACACATTAGGAATGAATATATACGCTAGGGAAACTGGTTATATAGGCTTCCATATACCAAGAATGGGGCGTGGTGGCTCAGCGGGTAAGACGCCAGGCTTGCCGATTGGAAGATCGCAAGTTCGGAGGTTCGAATCCCTAGCCCTGCGTGCGGAGTGAGCTCCCGCACTAGCTCCAGCTCTTGCCAACCTAGCAGTTCGAAAGCATGCAAATGCAAGTAGATGAATAGGTACCACTTCAGTGGGTAGGTAACAGCGTTCCGTGCGCGTAATGCCGGCCACATGACTGCGGAAGCGTCTTTGGACAGCGCTGGCTCTTCGGCTAACAAACGGAGATGAGCACCGGCCCCTAGAGTCGGACACGACTGCACAAATGTGCGGGGGGAACCTTTACCTTTACTTTACTATACCAAGAATTCCAGTGTTCTGGAAGTCAACATGAATGCAGTTGGGGGGTGGGGGTCCTAAAACAGAAGTGACACATAATATAATTAAGAGATTGGTTCTCTTCCCCCCCCCCTTTAAATAAATTTCTCACTTCGCCAGTGGATTTGGTGGCACAAAAGAATAGAGCTGAACTGAACTCTGGTTTTTCAGGCTGTGTTCACCTTTGATGGCACTAGTAATACAGTATACTAGCTATAGTTACAGTACATAAATTTTAGAAAATTAGGGAGGTCTAACATGTTCATCAAAATGTTTCCTTGCCCCTGAAAATTTCCAAATTGTCTCCTTTTAGTCCTTTTAGGAATGATATGTACTGCCCCTCCCCAATCAGTCAAGCCATTAATTTCAGAGAGATTCGCTTAGCTCTGATCTTATGAATCTATACTTACAGCTATCAAGAAGGCCTAAAGAAAACCAAGGAAAGTGAAGAGCTGAAAGAAGAGAAAGAAGAGAAAATGCATGAGAAGTCCAAGGGATGTTTGGCCATGGAAACTGGTGATAAGATTAGCAAGCCACAGAGGTAAGAACATTGCTATATTCATAATGTAAAAGAGACTATTGTTTTTTTCTGATTAAATAGCTATTCCTACATGGAATATCCAACAATTGAGTAGATCCTGATCATTATCAAAGTAGATAGTTTCCTTTATGTCACCTCTCCTTTAAAGCAGGGGTCCCCAACCTGTGGGCCACGACCCCCTAGTGGGCCACGACCTGTTAGGAAGTGGGCCGTGGGGCTCCCGCCTGCAAACCTCACCCCTGGTGCGTGCAATTACCCGCCCCCAGTGCGCGCAATTGGCTCCCGCCTGCAAACCCCGCCCCGGTGCACACAATTGGCTCCCGCCTTCAAACCCCGCCCCCTGGTGCGCGCAATTGGCTCCCGCCTGCAAACCCTGCCCCCCCAGTCTGTGGAAAAATTGTCTTCTACGACCGGTCCCTGGTGCAAAAAAGGTTGGGGACAGCTGCTTTAAAGTACAAAACAAAACATGCCAGCCTGCTTTTGCATTTGTAAAACAGGAAGCTTGGCATAAATGTTGCAGAAACTTACACAGAAATAATTCTGTGTGACAGAGGCGGGCTATTTCCTTTTGCCAGATCATTAATCTGTTTTCAAATCCCAGGATGCTTAAAAAAATTGGTACAAGGGGCATTTCCGAAGGAGAAATGCATGATTCTGGGTCAAACACTATTAGAAAAATTCTGAGAAAACTTATATAATCATTGTGAGGAGGTGTGTGTGTATACGAAGTTAATCCCTGTGTTGTCAGAATTCTTTTAAATGGTTTCAGGCTGACATTCCATTTGTTCAGTATAAATCAGTAGAAAAACTGGTTATAAAGCCATAGAGAGAAAGGGTATTCCACACTTGATGAGATTTAATGCCTTTGAACTTAACTTATGCTATATATGTTACATAGGTCAAAAATAAGGAGAACAGGTCATTCTGGCTTTTGTAGTCTTGCCTTTTCATTACAGACTAATTTAGAATTAAAAGACCTTGAAAAATTATATGTGAATGCAATAGTGAGTAAATTAGAACTGTACTCCTAGCCTTCTTACTGTAAGTTTGAGCCAGTATAATTATGAAGAGAAATCAAATTTAATGAAAACATTGGATTATTTTATAGAACATAATGTGATTCTCTTCTAGCTTTAACCTGGGGTGCACCTTGTTTTTCTGAGGTGCTCCAGGAGATGAAGCACAATAAGAAAGGCCTTGAGTGCCACTGGGGAAAGGCAGAGAACAAATCCAACCAAACATGAGTAAGAACCCATATCAGGGCTTACATCATGGTGATAAGGGCAACAAAACAAAACTATTGCTCTGCCATTATTGCGTCTGCCAGTACCCACCCGGACGGCTGTTTAAGGTGACCCAGGCTCTGCTGGAGAAGGATGAGTTACAGGACCATCTGCAGAAGTGCTGTGAGGAAGATTCTCGCTATGTGGTAGATAAAGTTGCCCAGATCCACTCAGAGTTGGGGGTGGTTTCCTCATCCCTGAAGGTGGCTATAGTGCACTCTCTCCTTAAGAAGCTACTGCTGGACCCAACCATCCTGGTTAATTTCCATCAAGTCTCCAACCTCCCTTTTCTAACTTTAGTCTTCAATGGGATTGCAACTTTAGTCTTCCAACTTCCAATATTCCACGATGGGGTTGCATTCCCCCATGTGAGACTTGTGCACAATCTGGGGTTTTTCTTGGACTCACAGCTCTGCTTGTGTACCAGTTGCCCCTGTTCCTAGACTGTGAGGCCCTTCAGTCAGTCATTCATGCCTGGTCATCTCATTGGAATACTCTAATGCGCTTTAAATGGGGTCCCCTTGAAAACCACTTAGGAAGCTACAGCTGGTCCAGAATCTGGTAGTGTGGACAGTGATGGATGTGTCAGGGTATGCTCCCGTATCCCCACTTCTTTGCAAGCTGCACTGGCTGCCATAGGGCTTGGCTACTTGATGGACCACTTCTCTCCAAACGTTTCCATCCATCTGGTGAAGTCAGGCAGATTAGGCACACTTCAGGTCCTCTCAAGTAAATTACAGTATGTCATCTTGCGAGATCCAGGAAATGTGCCTTCTCGATGGTAGTGCCTGCTCTCTGGAATAACATCCCCTCAGAGATCCATTTTGCTCCCATTTTAATGACTCTCTGAAAACTATTAAAAACTTGGTTGTTCTCCCAGGCCTTGGGTTCAGATAGTTGTAGATCCCTATGGTTTTTGTGATATTGTGTTAGCCTTCTGGTTGGCTGTGTTTTTTTTATATATATATGTTGAGGGTTCTTTTCTTTTTAATTATAAATTGACCAGAGTCATTGAGAACTTGGGTGGCCTTGAAATTGTAATAGTAATAATAACTTTTGACTGTAGTGCTGATTCTATATTTGCTGTACAAATTGTTACTTTCTTCTTCTTTCTAATGCTATTAATATAAATAAACGTTTGTTCAAAAAGAGACTTTTGTACTATATACATTCTTAGATTTTAACAAACAAGAGAATCCAAATGGATAAACAAGAATAAAGGCTGCCATAATGGGGGCCACCCCAGCTTTCATATTCAGCACAGGACTGAATAAATCATGTATATTGCTAGATCTGAGTCTTAAAGGAGCTGGTAGCATTGCAGGTAGTAGAAACCTATGATTCTGAATGTTTCCAAAAAACTCACTTTATTTTTTTTATTTACTCTTTTTTCCCCCCCAATTTTACAGCAAACTTGAAGTTGTTATCCATTATGTACAGATACTGTATCCCAAACTGTATAAACACTGGAACGTGCTCTGGATTGTAGCAGCCATTATTATAATTTTGGCAGCAGTGCTGGGGACCTCCAGTTTATACAATTACTTCTCCTCCTATACGGAGGGATCAGATGGACCCCAAGGGAAACCTGCCTGTTCTGCTGCCCATCAGTATTCTTGGGGGAATTCAGGACTACAACATGATCAGTGCACAGAGTAACAAAATCATGCCTGGGGAAAAAGCCATTGACGAGACACCAGGAAGCAGCCATTTTGAAACTTGAGATGAACAAAGCAGAGTACTGTCACTCCCGTGGTGGTTAAATGTAGTCAGTAACCCACTGCTTCGTTTCGTTTATGTCATCAGTTTTGTGAATGCATTGTGTTTTTTAATTAACCAGACACACCAGCCAATAAATCTGTTTTCTCTGTTATGGTAATTGTTATTTGATTGATGTGCCCGAGTATCAGAATAATTATATGGGAAATACAAAGATAGAGAAGGGATAGAGAAGTTCATCAGTGGAATATAAATTCCACTCCTTCTAAAGAATGTCACAACAGTCTTCGTGCTACAGTATATAAATGTCAGCATTAATTCTTCCTATAAATTTCGGTTTGGCGCTGTTCAATAACATCCTAGAGATCTGCATTTGACTTCACAATTACAGGGATGAGCTAATGGTAAAACTGCAAAATACTGATATGTTGGTTACGGGCAGATTCCATACTTATGAGACAAGTCCCTTGCTACCCTCACCACAAGAAGAGGTGGAATGCAGGCTGGAGGCATGTGTTTTTGTTAATTACTTTTTTTTAAGGTGAAACTTTACAAGAACTACATACATAAAGTTCTACCATGTTCCAGTAAGATGAAATCGTATTGTAGTAATGGTTAGGTTCACAGATCATACTAAGCCATATTTATTTTATTATACTTTATTGAATAAACCACAGTCAGCTGGATTTGCACACCGCTGCCCAAAAGTGGTTTACTAACCACAGTAGCTAGATTTGTACAATGTGCTAAGTTGAAAGCAAACCAAATTTTGCTTAGAGCATGTCTGAGCCCAGTCAATGTGCTGCATGTATCACAGTTGGTAGAACAATTGCCTTATAAGTAGAGCAACCTCTACTTATCACAGGAAGGGTGAGGGTGAGCCAGGCAAGTGTGTGTGAGCTTGAAATGACAAAAGGGGGCATTCTTACAAAGTACTAATCAATTGAATAAAGTACTTAAGATTTCCTCCCCCTATTTTTGTTCCTTCAGAACAACAAAGTAAGAGCTAAGATCTTAAACCCAAACTAAAGTAGCTTAAGAGAGAGTGTTTGTCAGGTAGCATGTGAAAATTTACATAATCTTCATTCTCTTTATGCTGGTGAACCTCTGTTTGTCCAAGGTCTTTTTCCCACAAAAAACTAAGCCATGGTTTGATTTGGCTTTGGCTTAGTATGTTCGATGAACCCTCCTCTTTTGGCTTATTGTTATATACACATCAGGCTGGGGTTTGTTTCTGATTTTTTAAAAATCACGATTATGTGTGAAAATGCTATTAACACCTCAACAGCAGAACTCGTTCGCATTCTATAGCGAACATTAAAATATACGATTAAATCTAAATGTTTGGAACGAAAGAAAGCCTCTTAGTAAGTTGGCAGGAGATGCTGTGTGGTATATGCCTTCTCCTTGGAATCAGAATAGAGGGTTTTTGTTCCTGAAGGTATAAATAGATTTCCTGACACAATTCAAGTTAGGAGATAACAAACTGCAAGCATAAGCTCACATAAATAAAAGTCAACCGGATAGCAGGACTTGCTTCCAAATAGAACTGCTTAAGATCAGGGTGAAAGAACAGCTGTGGTTCAGGCATTCCTTTCTGGTTCATTTCAGCTACCAGAATGCAGACAGCCCCAGAATATATTTTTACTATTCATAAAGTTATTTCTTGGCAAATGTGTGATGTATGCTGAGATCACACTGCATTAGCCCTTCTCGCAAATTGATTTGGCATTCTTTGGTGTTTGAAAGAGACTATCTGACAAACACATACAAGATATGAACTTTTCCTTGAAGTTTATGTGTGAGTGAGGTTCTGTTCTACCTCAGGGTGAGTGACCTGTGGTCCAAGGCTAGTATGCAGCTTGCAATCTCCAGAATCCCCCAGATGGTGCCACCAATCCAGAATAAAAAAAACAGGCAAGTTCTAGCAGCATTTGGGGGGGGGATTTGTTTTGCCCCCAAAGCTGCTAAATGGGTATGACAAGCCTCTATAAGGCCTAAAGTACTTATTTTGTACCTTCAAATTTTCCAAATTTGAAAAAACAAATAATCGGGCAGCAAATGTATTGTGGCCCTGTCACCCACAATATCATCAGAATATTCCTGCAGCCCTCAGGCTGAAGCACATCACAAAGTACAGATCCTATCTGGGAGAAAAATCTCCCATTCTGTTCTGCACCTTGAGAAGGCAGCGCCCATGGTGAAATTTTGCCCCAGGTAAGCTGTCAACTGTCTTTCAATATAATAAGCAGGAAATACCGTAGATGTGAAATTGTTTGAAATAGAAGCTTTCCCCAGGGATAATTTGCATGTTTTATGTTAAGTAGTTTTGAGTACCTAGAGGTTAATAAGTGAAGTGGCTACTACTGATGCTCAACACAACTTTGTATATATCTTGGTATTGCCAACAATGGCATTCCATTGTGGAATTGTTTCCTTTCTCTTCTCAATCTGGGTAGCAAACTTCATGATACAAGGCATTAGATCAATCTCTAAATGGCTATGGGTAAATAAAATAATGGTATCAAGCATAAAATAATGGTATCAAGCATAAAATAATGGTATCAAGCATGTTCAGTAAGGCTAGCGAGAATGTGTATCATTTGCTGTCAAACTGGAAGGAGGAATGAGAGAGGCTAAGGAATCAGATCAACTGCTGTATTACTGAATTAAGTAACTTCGCTAATAAGAAATAGTTACAATACAGTTTTCATTCTGGTGTAAGAAAAAACGGTCTTGAAATGCTTCATACACAAAATGTTAAGCATACTTACTCTTATATTCAACCAAGAAATTAGGAATTAATGGCCTAATAAAAAACTCAAAGCAATGTTGAACAATTGATTCATCCCAGAGAGTGGAATATTATATGCAAGGTGAATGACTGTCTTTACAAAGCAAAGTACTGAGATAAACAATTTTTCTTTAGCTATATCCAGACCATTACTTTTTCATTAATAGGATTTGAAGTTACCTATAATTATAAGGGGGGCGCGATGGCTCAGCGGTTAAGACGCCACGCTTGTCGATCGGAAGGTCGTAAGTTCAGAGGTTCGAGACCCGAGCCCCATGTGACGGAGTGAGCTCCTGCACTCGCCCCAGCTCTTGCCAACCTAACAATTCGAAAGCATGCAAATGCAAGTAGATGCAAGTAGGTGCCACTTTGGTGGGTAGGTAACAGTGTTCCGCATGTGTCATGCCGGCCACATGACCGTGGAAGAATCTTAGGACAACGCTGGCTCTTCGGCTAACAAACGGAGATGTGCACCGGCCCCTAGAGTCGGACACAACTGTGCAGGGGAACCTTTAACTTTATAATTATAAGGTTTAATAATGGCTCACTAATGGTTATTGGCAGATTGAGAAACAAATCAATAATCATCTTTTCTCAAGAATTTTTAAAAACCAGAGCCTTTGTTTCATTACAGTAACAGAACATAGACATTTGTATATTTTCAAATTCATAGGATTTATACACCTACTAAGAGTAGATCATCTTACTCCATTTGCACCAAAAATAGGTGCTGCTTCAAGGTCTGGTTGGTTGGATTTTTTTCCTGAAGTGCAATATTTATTTATTTGGCTTTAACAAGACACAATTGTTTCTTGTGCACAGCACTGATGTTTTTAAATAAGATGAATTCAAGAGTCACTATCTTTTGTTTAACTCTTGTAAGATTTTGCACAGGTGTGCTAGTATTGTACTGTATAGCATCACATACTTGAGATTTGGAAATAAAAATATTGTTTCAGAATCTTCTGTGTTACTCAAATGTGATTTATAGATTTGTTTGTGTGCATATAATAGCAATTCATCTAGAGAATAAATTTTAGTATGAACAGTACTAAGATTTTTATTCTGCCAGATTTTGCTTTTATTAGTACAGAGTAAAACACTGAAGTTCACGATTGTTCTGTCTTCATAGTTAGGAGTCTTGCTGATAAACCAACAAGGAAGCAAAAAGCAATTATTCATTTTAAGACTTCCTTTGTGCTTTAAAGGCATTTTGTATAATTTCTAGACAGGGCTGGCCGAGAACATTTTGCTGTCTGAGGCAAAGCAAGTGGTGCCTCCACCCACAGGATGCACAGTACCTAAGGCAATTTTGGAACAGAGGTCAGAAAATTGAGCGAACACCACTCTCAATCCCTACTATATTCAACTTTCACTAATCATATTTGGCTACATGAAAGATTGGAAATCTGTGATTAAGTGTTGTTCAATTACAACTCCCAGTAGCCCCAGCTAGAATGGTGAGAGATACTGGGATTTGTAGTTTAGTAACCCCTGGAGGCATGGTTTCCCCAGTCCTAAGCTACAAGGTGGTATCAAATAGCAATAATCAAAGTTGATAGAATTGCCCAATTTTAGAATGTGGCTAAGGAGTGTAGTGTGGAGAACAGACATTCTAGCCACAGGCACATAAAATTGATTTTTTTAACCACAATTCATTGAATGCACCTGTCTACCCAAAAATGACGGAAACATTAATTAATTAAAATACAGTTAAAAATATAACATTCTATTGATAACAAAAAGAATGTTAAAACAGATGGTACTTGGGAAATTAAAAGTTCAGCCTAAGTAAAAATTATTTTGGGCTCTTGGGGGCAAGAACCTGGTGACCTCTCTTGTTTGGGGATTTCTGAAGTCTAGGAGGAGCCACCAAGAAAGCTCTGTCTTGTGGTCCTGCAAGTGTATCCCCACTAAGTGTATCACTAAGCATATGTTTTTTTTCTTACATTTGCACAATTGACAGTCCTTTCTAGAAAATTAAAAAATCTGAAGACCATCTTCTATGGTGGGAAACAGCAAGAACTGTAGCACACACATCTGGCGTTCACCAGGTCAGAGGATGTTGGTTTAGAGCAGGGTTTCTCAACCAGGGTTCCGTGGCACCCTGGGGTTCCATGAGAGGTCACTAGGTGTCCCCTGGGAGATCACAATTTATTTAAAACATTATTTCAAGTTCGGGCAACTTGACATTAAAGAGGTAAGTTTCATTCTTTATTTTTAGTTTAAGAACACTGTCTGTCTGTCTGTCTGTCTGTCTGTCTGTCTGTCTGTCTGTCTGTTTGTTTATTATTTAAATTTGTATCACCCCCATCTCCTCCATACCTGGGGACTCTGGGCGGTTCACAACAATAAGTTAAAAATATAAAATTACAGCAACAATAATTTACATATAAAATCCAAACAAAAAGATGTTAATAATAAGGCGGGTTTCATGGCACCAGCCACTCCCAAGAGGAACTATTGGCATTCCCGTCCCAAGCCAGGCGGTAGAACCAGGTCTTATGCCTGTAATGCAGGCCTAACCATGAAACGAATATAATAATTTTGTAACGTCTGGCCTATATTTGAGCCTGAATGTGCAGGGGTTCCCCAAGCCTTAAAAATATTTCAAGGGCTCCTCCAGGGTCAAAAGGTTGAGAAAGGCTGGTTTAGACATTTCCCCACCCATACCACTGTCAGTATCCTTCCTCGTTGGCCTTGCAGGCTGTGGCTGCTGGAAATCGCCACTAAGTATCGTCTAGAGAGCTACAATTTTCCCACCTGTTTTAAAGTTTCTTATTTCTTATTTACATTTTCTTTCTCAGTAGATAGTGCACTTAGTTGACCTTGGCTGATCCAGAAAAAGGTAAGCAGAGTTCTTCCCGGTTAGTAGTGAGATGGAAGACCACCAGTAGGCTAGGCTGGAAAGTCAAAAAGACTTCCGGCATCAGGCAATAGAAAACCACTTCCATATTCTTGCCAAGACAACTACATGTACATCTTCATGGAGGCCCCAGGACAGTGGTTTTAAAAACTGGGGGTAGTTACCCCCCAAAAGAGTAATTTGGGCATACACTGGGGGTAAAGGGAACAATTTTTAATTGCTTGTTTGTGAGTCGAGGATCCAGTTTGGGACTGCTGCTGCTGAGATGCTGTGTAGAACAACAGAATCTGGTTTGGGTGTGTGTGTGTGTGGGGGGGTGTAATGACATTCAAGACTGGAAAAGGGGGGAATTGGGTCCAACAGTTTTAAGAACCACTGTCCTAGGAGTTGAGTTTGGCTCTAGGATGTCTGTACCTGCACCTTTCCATGAAGAATTTGGAGATCTCCTAACAGCCAGTTTTGTAAAGTGCATACAAAAAGAGATGATAATGCAATAGCACAGAATACATCCAGAATAAAAGTAACAGCAAAAATGAAATGCACTATTTAAACAAAAATAGATTTTCATCTCACACTCAAAAGATTATAATGTAGGTATCAGGCAAGCCTTTCTGGAGATGGCATTCCACGCTTGGAGAAACCTTTCCTGGAGTAGCAGCCCTCTTGCCTCATTTTGCTGGGGCATCTTAAGGCCCAAGAAGGTACATATGGGAACAGACATTCCACGAAGTCATTAAATTCATTTCATCTTTCAACCCAACATCCATTTTAGAAAGTAATTTAGAACTCATGATTCAGTGTCTACGTTCAGCAGTAGCCAACCCATGTTACGTCTTTTTCTTGTGAACAGCTGCATGAGTCGGATGAAGGATGAGCAAATTGCAACTCACTAAACAGGAACTATTGCAGAATGAGCACCTGAGGTACACTGGGAAATCTTCCCACTGTTTATAAGAACAAGAGTATTACACGGTGTTATCTCTCTTCCTCAGATGCATGTTTTCTGAGTCAGCACTCATTGTGTTTTCCAGACTGCCCGTGACAGGTTGGGGAGGGGGGAGGTGTCATGTGTTTCCAGATAGTGACCTTGGTCAGTGAATGGCTTTTGAGCTGAGCAACAAGTTCAGCCCTGCTTGTAAAATAGTCAGTGGCCGTTTAGCAACTCATGAGGAAAGAGCACATTGGAAGTGTTCAAGGGGTGATTGAGCATCACACTGTATTCCCAACGTTGCAGGAAGAGCAGCAATCTGGCCTGAATCTCTCAGCCCTTTGGTGTTACCAACAATGGCATTCCATTGTGGAATTGTCTCCTTTCTCTTCTCAATCTGGGTAGCAAACTTCATGATACAAGGGACAATTCTTCTGACAGGTATGTTTTCATAAACTGCTAGTTTTTCAAAATATTCTAAGTCTTGAACCAAGGAAGTGTATCTTTTAAACAAAAATTTCAATATTGTATGGTACAAGATAATCAATTCTATCTCATTGCCCTCAAAAGGGATAATTGCAGCTTACAAATTGGTTCAAGGAGCAGTATTAGGGAACACAGAGTAGAAGTAAGCAAAATGCCTTATTCTATAGAAACCTTATTCTCTATAATATATTTTTATGATGGGCAATTTATAATTTAAAAGTTTGAAACTATTCCCAAAATTTAAAAATTACTCTAGAACAAACAAAATCAGAGGAGGGAGCACGAATAATTCCCAGGAGTAGCAATGTTGGCCTTTTATTTATTTACTTACAGCAAGAAACATCGAATCAGTTTATGGTACCTTAAAGTCTAAGAAATGTGTTATGGCCAAAGTTCTAGCAAATGATCCTCAATTTGATCAGATTATGAAGAACACTAGCCATTTCCATTTCTCAAATTGGCATATCATGGTTAGAAAGGAGATACTGTGCCAACTAGCAAAGTGTAGTTGCAATGTGCAGAAGGAATTTTATTTATTTAATTTACTTCTACACATTCAAATATACTCTGCTGGTTGGTACAGTGTCTCCTTTCTAACCATGATATGTCAGTTTAGGACATGGACATGGCTTATATTGTCATGGAATAGAGCTAATTTTGTCATGTGGCTGGAGTATTGTGGTCAGTTAGGAGGCACGGATGGGATAGGAGGCATGGGTAGGGTGTCAAGGCAAAACATTACGAAACAGCTTTCTGTTCTGAGCACTTTAAGTAGAAAATAGTAGCATTTCATATTACCAAAACGAACAAGTACCCTGGATATTTAGGATGTGTATTCTGCTAGGTGATATAGTTCCATCATTTATCGAGATGAGAAATATATACAGAACAGCTAAGGGTGAGAACAGGGTCTTTTTTTGTTTTTTGCTTTTGTAAAAAAGCCTTGGAAACTTACTTTTAAAAAGGGTAAAGTGTTCCTTACACTAAAATGCTGCTTTGCCCTACGTTCAGGATTGTCACAATCATCAAACCTTTTGATCTTTTCTTTGGCATATATTTAGTGGTAGTATTTTGAGGGGAGGTCTTTGTTTTTTGTTTGTTTCATTCATTCGTTCATTTTGTTGTGAATGCCTTTGTGTTAAGATATTTAAATATTAGAAAGTCAAAACTCATTATTTCACTACTGTCAACAAATTTAATTTGGTCATAAAAAAATTCATGGGAAAAGTTATATTTTGTTTCTGTGATAACAGGCAGTCATCTGCACTGGCAGATGTCATTGTTGAGTGAGCATATTAGAAAGACATCATGAGGTAGTGGCAACAGACTTGCAGTACAAATAGTTGAGTGTTACTGGAGGGAAGGAAGGAAGGATTCGTTTGGAAAGGACAGAAATTAAGAATAGTGCTAAGAAGTTAGACTGGATAGACTAGACTAAGATCTAAGACAAAATTGGTCAAGGGCTTTCTTCTCTGAAGGCAACATTCCCTTAAGGATCATTTGTTGGGGGAAATGTGTATGTGGTTCAAAGCAAACAGATAGAGCCACCAATTCTTTTTCTTTTGGAACCCCCCTTTTCTCTCTCCTTCTAGCACCCTTTCTCTTGCCTACCTTCTTGTTTCTAATGCGTTGGGCTGCCTGGGCCTCCAATTACCCACTCCAGATCTTTTTTAAAAAATAAGTTTTTAAAACTTTTTTTAAATAAGATTTTTTTAATTGAAGTTTTTAATGAACATAGTAAAAACTAATACAAACTAAACTAGAAGGAAAAAGAAAAGTAAAAGTAAAGTTCAGAAGGTGCAGGGAAAAGAAAAAAGGAAAAAATAGAAAAGAAAAAGAAAAAGAAAAAGAAAAAGAAAAAGAAACAAAGACAGTAATAAAGAAATGGCTTCCAACCTTCATCACACCGAGCATAAGCTACTATAGTAACTTATCACCATCTTTTAAAATTACAAATAAAAAAAACTCTTCTTCCCATAACCTAGCTTTTATCTATACACAATCCACGAATCGTCATCTTTTCAATCCTGGTTCAGCAAAAGTCCATTAGGAGTTACCAGAAATATCAAACAAATAGTTTATCCCTGATCAAATAGTCCAACTTTATATTCCTTCTTTTTGCTGTTCACAGTCTTAACCTTTAAATCATTCCAATTGAACTGCAGGATTTGATCTTTCGTCAATATTTGGCATTCAAAAGGAATCTTCAAAGCATTCACCAGCCTACTTTGTAAATCCCATAAAGAGGCATTGTCCAGGACTTCTCAAGCCTGGATACATGGTTTTACCCACACTGAATTGTTTTTGCCCAGCCCCATTGTCCAGATCCCATAGTGCGAGGTAGTTTTGGCAGAGAGATAGATACCACACCAAGTCCTCTAGGTCCAGGAAATTGATCTGATGCTTGAAAACAGCTCTTCCCTGTCCTTGTCTGAGATTCAAACCCACCTTCTCCAGCTGGGTGCCTACCGGATGCACTGGACCACAATCTCTCCACCAGTTGAAGGGGGCTGTTGTAAGCATTATACCAATTGGCTCCCATAAGTGGAATCCCACCGCTAAAGAATCTTGGGTGTATGCAGGACCACCATCTGTAATACCAGAGGAGCTTTGTCACTCACTTGAATAGTAGTGAATTAGGTCTGAGTAACAGTACTCACTCTGCAATGCAAATAAATAAATATCAAATATCCGTAAGTAATCACTTTGATGTATTTCTGCTCATTTGCAGATATTTACATGTCAAACTGCAGAATTGCTGGCGTAACTCTTGTTGCAGATAAGAAACAAATTAATTTTAATTTTGCTGAAGCAAAATCAGTTTGCAAGCAGCTGGGATTAACGCTAGCACAAAAATCCAAGATTGAAACTGCTTGGGAGCATGGCTTTGAAACTTGCAGGTACAGAAAATCTTTCCAACATGTACTTTTAAATATTTTATGTTAATGTACATACAGATTATCTTTTTGTTCATGTCATTTTTATAAAATGTCATTATTATCACTCAGAAATAAATCAAGATTAGAAGCATGCAAACAATTAAAAATTAAATAGCCTCTCCTATTTTTATAGCAGAAAAAGTTGGTTATTTATTCCCAAATTAAAATTACTCTCTTTTTTCCCCATAGAATCATACACATAGATTTAAAACCGTTAAGTATGTTGTTTGTGTATAAATATGAATGAGTCTGGCTTCAGATAAGCACTTGAGGTGCACTTAAATGTATGCCTAATATAATGTACAACTTTTGCCCCCTTGAAAGAGGAACTGGCTATGCCTATCACAAACTTCTCACAATTTTCCTCAGTTTTCCAAAGGATGTATCATCATGTGTCATTGAGGGTTGCTTTTCACTGCACCTAATCTGAAAGTTTTTGAACCTTTTCTATTCTTTGCACAACTGATTCAAGCTGTGGGCCGCACATGGCACTTGAGCAAAGTGACCTGTACCAACTCTCCAAAATGAAACTGGGCTAAGTCAGGACAAAAAGAAAGTTAAATAATTAAATAATCATTAATGTTATTAATTAAGTTAAAATTAAATCAATAACATTAATGATTAGTTACCATGTATTTAATAACTTTCCCCTTCTGTAACCTTAAAATCTATAACTTTTGGAGGGACTCGAAAGACCACAGCCAAGGCTTTGTGGGAGGGGACCACCAACTGTGGACTCATCCTTAACCCTGAAAAGAATCATAACTAAAATGTAGAAAGAACAGCACTATAATTTCCTTGGTGAAAACCCTTCAAGGGAAGCTTTCTACAGAGCACCTTTAAGACTGCTATGGGCACTAGGATATTGGAGTGTTCCAAGATCCCCAAAGCTTTTTTGGTTACAATCCAGCAGGGAGGAAGCGAAGAGCGAGAGAGAGGGTTGCTTCTTTCTGCCCACTCCTGTTAGTCAGTTTAGTTTAGTTTTCCTCCTCACAGAAAGTCTAACTGTCCCTCACCACAAAGAGTTGGGACTGAGTGAACAACTGAACAACAAAACAAGGTGAATGGAGAAACTTGTAGGGAGAGAGCCTAGGATTTGTTTGTTTGTTTAGCAACCTGCATGCCACCTCAATCACTGAAGTAATGCTAGGCGGCTTACATACTAGTGTTAGAAACAGCAATAGAAGTCATAAAAAATATAACAAAAGGCAAGACAATAATACGTCACAGGGAGGATATCCAACTCAGGAACAATTCTAACATTCAGAATATATGATCAGGGAGCCTATCACCTCCCCAGGGCTTGCTGAAAGAGCCGAGTTTTTACAGCTTTACAAAAGCCCAACAGAATCAGGACTACATGAACCTGGGGGTGATCTTGGTTTGCAAATCTGCACCTTCCCTTCCGGTTCCCCAGCTCAAGTTCCAGTAAAATCCCTTTGGGGACTTTCTGAAGTCAAGATATTTTGGCTTTGAAAAGCCACAGCCCCAGAGGCTGGTAGGGAGACAGAAGGAAGAATCCAGTCAGATTCCCATCTCCTCTGCGGTCGGAGTTCCCGGTGCCAGGGGATTGTGCCCTAAAAGTACAGAGTGCTTTGCCTTCCTTCTGAGTAAAGAAGAAGAGTAGGCCAAGATAGTAACCTTCAAACATGATATTATAAGCTTCAAGACTGAACAAGGAAGGTGGGAATCACAAAACTGAAGAATAATATTCTTTGTCCCACTGTTGAGCAAACATCTACCAGAGTTTAGTCTATACTGTATATACAAACTTTGAACAGTGACACTTCATTGTTGCTAGGGTCATGTATCTAACAGAAAAAATGCTTTTCATTGTAGTTTTGGCTGGGTAGCAGAAGGCTATGCTGTCATTTCTCGGATAATTCCAAATGAAAAATGTGGTCAGAATAAAACTGGGATCCCCATCTGGAGAATACCCCAGAACAGGAAAGCTCGGGCTTATTGTCACAATTCTTCAGGTAAGTGGGATGAGATATGGATTATATAGTAATATTCTGCATCAGAATCCTTCCTGAAAGAGTTAAGGTGATAATATTTGTGCCCTGCTACTAAAAGATTGTGGCCATCTTCTGATACTCCAACGTACACAGCTTCACTGTACAATAACTTGTTGGAGAGCCTGAGAATCTTACAACTTGAAAGTTATACTATTAGCCAGTCAGCTAAGCCACTGTTGACAAGTTTACCTGTTTTTCCCTTAGTCAAAGTTTATAGCATGGAAGAGCATTATGAAATTTAAAGGTGTGCCAAAAACATACCGTTTTCTAGTTTCAGTTTAAAAAGCTATACTGTATTAAGGTTAGGGATGGATCAGCATTATTACTTGCAAGAAGTTCTTCTGAAGTTGACTTCTCCTGGGTCAGGGAAGAGGACCTGTTTGTGGGAGAGTTCCTTCTCCTGCTTTGCTCCCAACTTATGGAATGCACTTTCTTGGGATCTGTGCTTGGCCACACTCTCTGTGAGAGAGGGGTCAAGGAATCCATTTATGCCAACTTGGAAAATCCTTCCTTGAATAGAGGTGGGGGCCTCAGGCACAATCTTTCTCCCATCTTTCTTCCGGCTCTGTCTTCTGTGCCTAGGAAGATTAAGACCATTTCAGAAGCTCAACAGCAGCATGGTGATCTTAACGATCCTCCTTTAGATAATAAAAGGACTTAAAATACATCTCAATATAACCATGACCCCAGGTGTAAGGTCACACAGCTACCTAGAAACATATTTAGGATTCCCTTACCAACTTTGCTCAGACTGAAGAAGCTCCTTGGATAAGGAGCGAAACGTTTCCACTGAGAAAATAGAAATCCAGTTGACATGATTCAAGCTACAGACAATTCCACCTGGATGACTGAGAACCTTCATAGACATACTCTCTGTGATACAAAATCCGTAAAGACATACAGCATCTCTATCATAAGGCTTGCTAATCATTAATTTCACTAGTAATTTTAATTTAATGTTTTTTTTAAACATTAACTACCTTGAGTAGAAGGGTGGCTTTTAAGTCAGAGAATTAAATAAAACCCATTAAAGAGCATTAAAAAAGAAGAGAACTGCAGAACATTTTGCCCTCTAAAATAATCTAAAATGGACCAGAATAAAGAATACTGTAATCTCAAAAATACTTGCAAGGAACCTAGAGTTCCTACGTTGTCATCTGGAATACTCCCCATACTTATCTCAATGGGATGAGTTGATGGAGAAGCTGCATCTTTTAATCAGAAATGATTATGGGGCCTTCAGCACCTCACTGGAGATAGAATTTGGTCATTTGGACAATCTAGGGTAAACTGGCAATGCACTTTCTGAGATCTCAGGAAGGGTTAAAAACCTTAAAGATATTTCTATTTGACTCTGAATAAAGAGAAAAACTTTAAAGAGTTTTACTGGATGGCATGTGCTTGAAACATGGAAGGTATGCCTCTAGGAAATTGGAAGGTAGGCCATAGTTTCATTCATATGACATTTGCCCAGCCTCGTTGCACACAACTCTCCTAAGAACTCTCACGGGGAAAGACGTGTAGAAAATGATTCAATATTAGGGCACTGAATGAAAATGCAGGATTCTTAAAGTATATATCAATGTCCTCAGTGAAATTGAAAAATAGTACATGTGGCCTAAAATGAAGGCCCTACCATACTGAATCCTTTGGTCTGTCAGTTTTAAAAGGACAGCCTATACATGATTCTAATACTAATTTTTAAATCAGATACTATAATTTCTCTTTTAAGGAGACATAAATCTTTTAAGGAGTCTATTTTAATAAGTAAACAACCACCATTTTTTTTGCCGTGGCTGTTCATGGTAACAAGCATGTTTATCGTAAAATGCAGCTGGTCGGAACCCAGTGATCCCTTTGGCTTTCCCACAGAGGCTCATAGCAATATCACAATATTGCTATCATTAACATCCTATTCAGTTCATTAAAATGTGTCATCACGTTTCCCACCAGGGACTTACATCAAGAATGGTGCAAAGGCCATTTCCCTCCATCGCTGTAAATATTGAGGTGGCCATTCTGGTATTATAACAGTTTTCAAGCTATATAAAATATTGAAATTTGATCTTTAAAATAAGAATTATTTAATCTCACGAGTCCTTTTCTGTGTGGTTTATACACAGTATAGCGGGACACATCACACCACAAGACCATTTACTATAAATGGAGATTTTTCTACCAATATAATGGGTGACTTTTTCCTGGCCAGAGGGTCAAACTAGATGCACTGTTAATTGTGTCGATGCAATTAATGTGCATGCTTGTATTCTCCTGTACATACATTTGTTATCAAGAACACAGGGTAGAAACTGGGAGATGTAATACTTTCTTCTCTTATTTCCATAGAAAATCACTTTGGTCTCCAACCCCACACCTGGATTTTCCTATATAGTCTGGTTAATTGCATATTTTAAGAAAGGAAACAAGGTACCAAGACAAACATTCCAGCCAATGACATTTGGCTTTCTATGGTCTTGAGCAAGCATACTCAGTTTTTAATTTGCCACTTTGGGGAAGGAGGCACATTCACTATTTTATTGCATTATTTTGTCAGGGGTATCCACAGGGAGAGTGAAAGAAAATCAGTATAGTGGCTACAACCATGTGATTGAAACCCTGCTCCTTTCATTGTGCATTGTGTGGGGGCAGGGGGGGGGGCTTCAAATATACAATTGCGGCCAACATCTTGACTTTTTTGGACTTGCTGAGAATGACCCTAATTTTTCTGATAGCTCCCTCAGTTTTCTAATTGGCACTGATCCTGTCAACACTGACCCACTGAATTCTGTATGAGAGGGAAAAGCAACAAAGTGAAACAATGACAAGTAGAAATATATTGATTGAGAACACAGTCTTGTGGTGGCTAGGACACCATCCATGGCACCCTAGTGTTCCTCCCTCAGTGACTCAATTACAGGGTGACATTGGATTGTCCTATGGCACACTCCTAAAGGAGATGGTCTTTCCAGCATTGGAAATGTCCAACAATGAAAATTGCAAGTTTAAGTGTGACAAAGGTGGATCTCAAGGCTTGTTTGGGAGATGCAACTCCACTAGATGCAACCAACCTCTGGATTTCTACCATACCCAGATGCAAAGACTAAATTAGATTGCCCTATTCTGATCTAAATGAGTTCTCTCCCATTTAGAAACAAACAGTGAAACAGGGAGGAAGATTTCTGACAGCAGCTTCTTCCTGAACTTAATCTTGCGGGGATAAATGCAGCAAAGAGTTAACTCTGACAGACACTTCAACATCAGATCTCTCTCAGCAACCTAATAGGATTGCTGTGTTATTCTAGTTCCTTTTAACTATGTAGAACAGTTTCTCAACCTTGGCTGCTTGAAGATGTGTGGACTTCAACTCCCAGAATTCCCCAGCCAGCATGGCTGGCTAGGGAATTCTGGGAGTTGAAGTCCACACATCTTCAAGCAGCCAAGGTTGAGAAACACTAATGTAAAATAACACTTGATGTCCCCTGCATTCTGTTTTTTTTAAAAAAATGTGTGTCAAATAGCATCAACAAATCTCACCGCATTGCTTTTTGCCCACTTTTCAGATACGAGGATTAATTCATGCATTCCAGAAGTAAGCACAGTTGCGTTACCAGACAGTTCTACTGAGATGAATTCCACTTCAACAGCCTCATTTCAGGACACCTCAGCAGGGGTTGAAACAACTCAATTACTACAAACACCAAAGCCCCAAAAGTATCGTATCGTATGTGTGACAGAAACTTTAACACCTGAACCTATTCCCGAGAAGGAGAATCTGCTTTTCACTGACAGACGAACTGCCTTTAAAAATGATGGCGCCCCCTTTGGAGGTAACAGCCATACTCGGGGCTTTCTATGGTTTTAGGATAGAGAGGGGACAAAACAACACCTCAGGTTTAAAATGTTTACTGGCTTAGAGGGGAACTCAAAAGGCGGGCTTTTGTGGTGGCAAGATGAATCAAACCACTATAAAAATAAATGTCGTCTTTTCCTTTTGACACGTTTCAAGCCCAGCAATTCTACAGCCAAATAAGGCAATTGAGAGCTGCTCTAACATAGTGGCTGAAGAGTTGCTAGTCCAAATCTTAAGTCTGAACACACTAGGTCAGAGCTTTCCAAACTCTGTGTCGGGACACGTTAGTGTGTCGGCTGCAGTGTCTGGGTGTGTCGCGGCTGCTGCTGCCTCCGAGCCCTGCCAGGATTCTGCGCAGGTCCTAGTGCCTGCCTTGTGCCCTGCTGCCTCCAAACCTGCTGTGATTCCGCGCAAGCCCTAGTGCCTGCCTTGTGCCCTGCTGTAAGAGTGTGTCGCGAAATGATGCATGTCTAAAAAGTGTGTCACCAACATGAAAAGTTTGGAAAGCTCTGCACTAGGTAGTTGCTTTCCCTCCGCTTCAGCATTCCTCTTCCCTGCCCTCCAGCTACCCGACTAACAAGATACATATCTGGTAAGAATTATAAATAGACAATGTATATGAAGAGCTTTAAACATACCAAAGCACCATAACAAAGTATTATTAATTGGCTTTTCTCATCTACTCAACAACTAGAAAATTCTCTGTAATTCTGTTACAGTCTATACAAGAGAGATCTGAAATCTAAGGGAAAGATTTTGTTTTCCCCAAGATTTGGGCCGTACTGTATTATTATTGCTACTTCTACTACTCCTACTACTTGCTATTAATACTAAACTGGCAGCTGTTATGCTGAAAGTGACTCCTTAGTCAGCCTCCTGCACCAGTTTCATTTCTAAGAATGCCTCTGAATACATGCGGAAAATGGACATGAGTGACTGACACCCAGTGACTTTGTACACCTGAAAAACCTCAAAAGTATCCTGAAAAGTGCAAGAAAGTATTCTGGCATAATAGAGGGCATTTGTGGGGGGGGAGGGGGTGCCTTCAAGTCAGTGTGTTGACTCTTGGTGACTGCCTGGACCAGTCCCTGCAGTTTTCTTGGCAAGATTTCAGAAGTGGTTTGCCATTGCCTGCTTCCTAGGGCTGAGAGAGAGTGACTGGCCCAAGGTCACCCAGCTGGCTTTGTGCCTAAGGCGGGACTAGAACTCACAGTCTCTCGGTTTCTAGCCCGGTGTCTTCACCACTACACCAGACTGGCTTCTAATAGAGGGCACTGGTGACTGAAAACCGGAGGAATTGCTTGCCTGTCCTGTCTAGGTGTGGATGTGGACTTGTTAGCTGGTAGGTTTGTTTTGGTGTTGTGCATGTTCAAAAGAATACCGCTGGACACTGAAACTCAGACAACCTATGCCACCACTTTAGTTTCTTCAGCAGGTTACATTTATATTAGGCTCACCAGATTGTCTTCAGGAAAGAGACGTTTTGTTATTAGTATTTCCCACAGTAAGTAGTTCCGGCTAAGCAGGAGGAGCTTTCTAAGCTGTAGAAAAGCCAGTCTTTTTTCACCCAAGACTCTGGACAGAATAGTTTCAAAGTCTTTTACAGAGTAGTAACAAAATTAGTCATTGTACCTGCTGCCCCTTTAAATTGCAGGCAAAAAATTAAAAAAATTAAAATTAAAAATTCTTTCTTCAACTCCACTTGGCGAAAATTAGCACAAACAGCAACAAAGGTGCAGTAACAACCTTTTGGTAACATATTGTGGCAAAATATGAATTCTGGCCTATTGAACCAGGATTTGCAAAAGCAATATCCATGCATACACTCCCGCTATGCTTCTTTCTTTGCATTAGTGGAAAACAACTAGAAAGCCACAATTATAGAAAACTACTGACTAGACATATTTACCATATATACTCAAGGATAAGCTCATCCGCGGATAAGCCAACCGTTGAATTTTTAACCAAAATAATACGAAAAATCCACCACCCACGGATAAGCCGAACCCGGAAATTGTTGTATGTTTTTTCAATATATTCTGAAAAACTTCATTTGTTTTCAATAAATGCTGTTCTCTAGAACAGATTCCGTTTTAATTTTTCACAATTGGCTTATCTGTGGGTGGCACATTTTTCATAGTATTCTGGTTAAAATTCGAGGGTCATCTTAGCTGCAGATGGGCTTATCTGCGAATAGATATGGGTACTTTTGAAAAGTATTGCTGGTAGGTAGCCATCTATTGTTTAGATATGAATGTATCAAGTGGCTTTTTCTCTCAAATAGCAAAAAGGCCACCTATTGCTGGTTTGTTTTGGGTTGGGATACCTGAACACAGTACTTTTTTCCAGTTAAAAAGGGCCAAGGGAAAGCTTAAAACAACTCTCAGGAACATTCCAATTAAAAATTGAAGTCAGACAATATGATAAGCAAAGAACAAATGACTGAACGGTGGTGTGCATCCATGCCACGAGGGGGAGGAGTTCGCAAGCACATTCACAACTAAATCATGGCAATGTCCAATGCAACCATTAAATCCAAATTTTGTCTGTGTTTAATTGTTGATAAATAAACTAGGATACAAAGCTAATCTTAAACCAGAACAATTAGACTTAGTCCCAGTTCAGATCCAATAAGAAATTATGCTTAATTGCTGGTTTCGGCTTGTTTGTACGCTCGTACCCAGAGAGTGAAGCAGAAATATATTGTAGGAAAAGCCCAGCTGCCTGAAGCCGATGGCTTAAACTCCTGCAAAGAAATCCATCGCAGCATCCAATCAGTTATGGAGAACAGTATTGATTCTTCCAGCACTGGAGTCCCACGCTATGAACACTGGGGGGGGGGGGGGGGGGGAAGCCACCTTGAATTTTCTTCCAGAAACCATTGATGAATACTGCCACCAGAGATTTAAAAAAGATTGTTCAGCCTCTAAGATTTCAAAGTGACCTCTTTCTTCTTTCCAGCTGTACCTATTGTGCTTCTGGTGCTTGCCCTCTTCTTCTTTGCAGCTGCAATGGTTTTAGCGGCCTGCTATATCAAAAAGTAAGTATGCTTGTTGCTTTGCACATTCTTGAATTTTACTAGCAGCAAATACTTAGAAGTTAACACTACCTTTTGATATGTAACAGGACTTGGGCATTCTTCCCACTATATGTTTTAAGTCACCAACTAAACAAGTAGCTTTAATCAGTAAATATATTTATTCGTGCCTTCTTGATGCAGCATAAATATAATACAAGTAAGCCATACTCGGGGGCGTGGTGGCTCAGTGGGTAAGACGCCAGGCTTGTCGATCGGAAGATCGCAAGTTCGGAGGTTCAAATCCCTAGCCCCGCGTGACGCAGTGAGCTCCCGCACTCACCCCAGCTCTTGCCAACCTAGCAATTCGAAAGCATGCAAATGCAAGTAGATTAATAGGTACCACTTCGGAGGGTAGGTAACAGTGTTCCATGCGCATCATGCCGGCCACATGACCGTGGAAGCGTCTTTGGGCAACTCTGGTTCTTCGGCAAACAAACGGAGATGAGCACCGGCCCCTAGAGTCGGACATGACTGCACAAATGTACGGGGGGAACCTTTACTTTTACCTTAAGCCATACTCATATATGAATGTATAGCATATGTCCACATTAAAAAATCTGCAAGTTGGCAACAGTGCCGTGGCAGTGAGTAAACTGCAAATGGTGGCCCAAAGTAGAGGCTTGTCACTTGCCTATATCCTACGTAATCTGACGATTTAAATTTTTTTTCCTTCTAGATTGAGTGACCATGAAAAGACTCAAAACTGTAATTTACAAAATTATTAAATAGTGTTCTTAATTACTTGATTGTTTTGGTTTACTTTTTGAAAGTCCCTCTTGAACAGTCATAAAGGAACGTAGCGATAGGACCTTAGTGACGGTTCAAGGCCATGACTGGTTTGCATTGGATCTGACCCAAATACAGGACCAATCATCAGTTCCATTTTTCAGATGAGTAAATCCATAATACTGTACAGTTGAACTGCTCGTTAGCATTATATGGACTTGAGGTCACATTGAATCATGCAGCCTCCTAGGATTCATTAAAGCTGTATGTATTATAATGAATGTACAGTAAAACCTCATTTTAATGAATTAATTGGGGAAAGGGGTATCCTTATTCAGGAATGCCCATTGAATTGGAAAATTGCAGGGATTTATATCATTTGCATGATGATACCCTTTTCATAAATACATCATTATGCAAATGATATAACATGATGCAAATGATATCATTTGTGCCACGCAAATGTTGCAAATGACATTATTTGCATCATTTGCAAATGATGAATATTGCAGCAGAAATTTGGTCTGTCTCTTGCACTGAGCAACCTGGTAAAATGGGGTTTCACTCTCCTCTAGTATATTTTCTAATGAGTATATGATTGCTTGCCTAAATTTCTTAAGCTATAAATTGTTCCAAGGATAGTAGTAGAGTTTAGTTTCTTTTAGGACAGCAGTGCATTGGAGACTCATGGTGATGAAATACCTGCCTTAACTGCAAAATTTAAAAGAAAAATAGTCACAAAATTGGGGCCACTATGGTGTAGTGTTAAGATGCTGGACCAAATCTTGGGAGATCCAGTTTAAATCCACACTTTGCCATGGAAGCTCATTGGGTAACACTGGGCCAGTCATTCTTTCTCAGTCCAAACGACCTTGCAGGGTTTATTGTAGGGAAAAAAATAGAGGAAGGAGTGTTATGTATATACTACAGTATGTATATCCTTCAGTTCCTGGAGGAAGGGTGGAATACAAAGTTAATAAATACATAATGAAATAGGGCACAGTGAAAGCAAACACTCTCTATAAGTAGATAGCTCAACTCCCTATCTTGCATCAGGACACAAATTATTAGTAACCTTGAGAGATAGGGAATCCTTAATTATGAACCTTGATCTTTTACCCTAAAAATATGAGTAATAAAAACAAATGTTTGACATTTGCTACAGCCATTTATTACTTTTATATCCATATATTATCAAAATGCCCACATATATTTTTCTCAATTTAAAAATATCAAAATATAACAGTTCATTACTATTATAGAAATATGTAACAAGCATAATTTCTAAAGTACATTATAATTAGGCTGACTATACGTCCCATTTTGAATGGGACAGTCCTGTTTTTCAAACAATTCTTGACTGTCCCGTCTTTTTAAGAAAAAAAGCCAATTTGTCCCGTTTTTGAAAGTTGCTGCGTGCGCATGCACACGCACACACCCCCAACACGCGCACGTGCCCGCTGCATGCCCGCACATGCGCGCACCCCCCACGCCCCACGCACGTGTGCGCGCACGTCCCCCCTGCCCCCCCCCCGCATGCCCGTTTTTGCCTCAAGGAAATATGGTCAGCCTAATTATAATCAGGTAAATGGTCAAAATAAATAGTTACCTTAACTTTCTGTGAATCTGCAGACTTGATCTCTGCAATTTTCCTTAGGTTATTCCAGAAATCAGGATCTGCCACTAAATTAGACATACTGTTCTCCAGGGCCTGCACTTCAGAAGAGCATGAATGGGGTTTCTTTATTTCACATCGAATTAGTCTTTACTGCAGCCATTAGTTCAAGTTCATTTGTTTATTTAGCTTTCTATCTATTTAAAACACTTTTTCTACCACCTCCCAATTTAAAAATAAAAAATCAAAGTGGTTTATGGCAAAATGTTGTTTCTGTCGGAGCAGCTGAAGAGGCTTGTAGAAAGATATTTCTGAAACAACGATTGCTGATACAGTATTTCAGATAAGGACAGTTCAAGATATAATGATGGCTTTAATTTCTAGAATTTCTGTATGATATATAAATGGCAATTATTGTTAATCAACTTTGCTTTTCAATTTGTTGCAAGATACAAGAAAACGTCTCTATTTTCGAACAAGGAGAAAAAAGATGAAATTGAAACCAAGAACATGAAAGAAATAAATGCAAAAAGCCAACCTCCAGAGCAGGGCCCAAAGAATGAAAAAAAGGAAGAACCGGAAACCAAGCCTGAACCACAAGTAAAATGTTTGGAAGCAGAAGTTTAAGACAGAGCATCTAAATGAACAGACGCCACATGAACAAATGGCAGAAATTAATTAACAGTTTATAAATTGATAATTGTAAATACTGCCAAAGTCAGTATTAGGTGTGTCATACAAACACTTTGTACCTCATATATATTAGCTTACACATTGTCAATACACAAATGATCTTCCTTACAGTAACACCTATACAGCACACATTTTCAGTTTTGCTGCAAGACTTTGGGGCGGAGGTGGGATGTTTTCCAAAGCACGAATTCAGACATGCAATTCAAACAAACAAACAAAAAAATAGGATTTTTTTTTTGTTATACAAAGGATTTCATGGAGAAACTTGAATATGTGAACTAGATTAAGCAGAGAAACAGCGCCTGTATTTTTCAAATGGTGGTAGCTTTAAAATATGTCTTTACTGTGGGGTCATCATAGAATTTCAAAAATGGAAAAAGAGATGGAAAAGAGCAAGGGGAAATGCCTGATTCACATACAGTAGAAGAATCCAGCACAAACTGTTACATAGCCACAGAAGTTTTCTTTATAAGAATTTTATTAAGTTTGAAACAAAAATAAAAACTACAAATAAGCAAAAAACTACAAAAAGAGAAGGAAAAAAACTAAAAAAGTGTGAAACACAAGAAAAAAGAACTTTGAAGATTACATAAAGAAGTGACTTCCGACTTTCAACAAGAATATACAGCAATTTCCATTATCAATCCCTTGCTCTATATCAAACCAAGATCACGTTATTTCTATAAATCATTCCATTAACACATTATAAAAATCACTAAATATAATTGCTCCTTCCCCGTATATTAAAAAGAATATATATATATATATATATATATATATATATATATATATATACATACATACATACATACATACATACACACACACACACCTCCAAATCAACTTCCCCCCAAAAAACAACATTCATTCAATTATTTCCTTCCTACCACTATTCTATACATTTCTGTCCACTACAATAAAAATCAAATTATAAAAACATATAAATTGTCTACTTTTATAATTAATAATACTATAACAATCTTAACCCTATTAAACCTAAAACCAAGCAATTATTATTATACCTTATAAATCTTAAAAATCAAACAAATCTTAAAAGCAATCCAGTAAATCTTAATCCAAATAATTAAAGAAAAATAGAATCATACAAGCCTTAATATCAATCCAGATAAACATTCTTAAATCTTTACCTGACTTCAAAATATACTAAAGCATTTACATATCTCCATATTACACACAAGGCATTTTTCATACAGAAATCAAACAGCCCAACTGCCCCCCTTAGAAACTCAGACTTCTCAGCAAAAAACCTCCCACAGAACAGAGCCACTTCTTTCCCACAACATTCCATCAGAAAAACAACTCCATTTGTAATTTGCAACTCAGAGTGTCCCTTTAACCCCTTCAACACCAAAATGTAATCATCGCCTGGCATTTCAACAAAGGCTTCCATCTCGCTGTCAGTACACACATCTCTATCTTTCTTAAAATCTTCATCTTCTTCCACAACATCCTCAACCAAATGACACATTTTAAAGCTGATATTTTCTGCAATGTCCTAAATATCTTGCAGAATATCTTGACAGGCATCACAAAAATACTGTTTAAACTCACAACAAATCTCACAACGGAACTCTGAGAAAATCTCCTTGAAATCCTCCATGTTTCAGGCAATAGATTATGGCGCCCCCTAGATACTTGACTAGCGAGAATAGGAGTTAATGAATTAATGGAAAATCTCCAAAAGTTGTTGACACAAGAGAAAGTATGCTAACAAGCAGCTCCCAGGGAAAGTGAACAGAAAGCTGAAAACTCAAAACAGCAGATTCAACGTGTAGGAAAATATTAAATCCTTCAAATTCAATACAAAAATAATAGCAGGGAGGTAATGATTTATTCTCAGTCCTCCTTAGTATTTAAATGGGAAAACAAGCCAAAGCTTTAAAAAAATTAATCCAGAAATAACGATAGGTACCAAGAGATTTCGCTTCTCCTTGCTGTAGAAAGCCTCTCTTGGGGTACATAAACTTTAAAAAATATATAAATTGGGTGATTTAGAAATGGGGTGGCTCGACTTAGTGTCTCTTTAAGGCTGCAGCGCAGCTTGGAAATGATGATGTCCCAGCCTCCCATCAGGCTCTTACCTGATTGGCGTGAAGGTTGTTTGCGATTCTTAGGCTGCAAGTCGCCATTCTGGAGGACAGATGGGATGGTTCCAAGTGTTTTCCTTACTCCGAAAAACCAGCCTGAGCCCGAAAAAACTGCCACAATGCCAGTTCTGTCTGCGGAGCCCACGGACACAGCTGCTAAGTCGGTCATGTTCCCACTGGAAGTCCACATAGCCACAGAAGTTTTATGATTCTTGTGATTCCAGTTTCTGTGTCTCTTCTTGCCTTCTTTTTAAATATGGAAAAAAGTTCAAAAATGATGACAATAAAATCTGTTAATTGTATTTCTTTTTCTCCGTGCATGTCATAGACATATTTATTTCAAAAGTATTTAACAACACAATCATATGCATGTTTACTCAGAAATATGTTCCATTCTATTTCATGAACTTACCATCTAGTGTGTTCAAAATTGCTGTATAAGAGATCATTGTAAATTGAGGGTTGTGATTGTTACCATAATATAAATACAAATATATTTATCAGGATTCCCTTGAAATAAACAAAAGTTCACACAATTATCTATTTAATAAATAGTTACAGAAATTCCCAAATAGATACACCTTTTTAAACAAGTGAATTAGTTCACAATTATTTTCCATTGATGGACAAAATGCTTTTAGCTACATGCCTTGACAAAATAAATTGTTCCATTGTTCACTTATATTACAAGTATATTTATTTCAAATATTGTAAGTACAGTGGAGTTCAATAGGACTTACTCTCTAACAAGTTTAAGATTTTAGGTTTAAAAAGCCTAAATGTTACCGCTTTAGATGTACTATACCTATTGAATTCGGTTTGGATATTTGTGAAATATGTGAGATGAATTTCTTGGCTATGCTTAACCAAGAAATTCATAGGTACATGCCCTGTAGGGAATATATTACAGTGACTGTGCTGCCAACGTCCACTTTCATACAGCCCTACCAGAAAGGTCATAAATGCAAGGACTGGTCGCTAAATTATTTTTAGCACCTTCGTAACTTCAAATGGTCACTAAACAAGGCAGTCACTAAGCGAGAACTACCTATAATGCTTTGTCCCTTGTGAACTGGACATGTACTTAAAATACTCCTAGAATCTACTAAAAAGGACAGCATTAGGTGGGTATCTTAATTAAGATGAGATTGACGTTTTGCCAACAGAGTAGAGCTATCAAGTCTATGATGCAAAAATCTTGACAACCACTAAATAGGAGGAAAGAGATACAGAAAAAAACAATCCCTTTGCTGCCATCTAGTGGTTGTCCAGATTTTTGCAGCATAGTTAAAGTGTAAGGCTAGAATGTGTCCTGATGTGTTGCATTAAGACACGCCAAAGGCAAAAGGCAAAGTAAATTAAGGCATATTATAATAGGATTCAGAATCCCCTTGATTCAACCTGGACTTTCTTCTTCTTAATCATGGTTTATTGCCAAGGTCATACAAAAAAAAGAGGGAATTTAAGCATCTATGCATCCATAAAAAAATATTTCCAAAGAATTACACATCCAATTAAACACCTCCCGCAAAAGTTCCACTTACCTAAATTATGGAAACACTTTTTTCTCCAAAATATTTTCTACATAATATTACTTGATTAAAGCATGAAATTTGCAAGGGATTGGCTATAATGCTTTGCTTTTTAAGATCAAGTGATTATACAAGGTCAAGAAGGGGCAGAACAAGAATACGCTGGCTCAACACCATCAAAACAGATACCAAGGTTAGGCTGACCATATTTCCTTGAGGCAAAAACGTCGCCGGACAAAGTGGGTGTGTGTGGGTGTGCGGGGGACGTGCGTGCATGTGGGGGCCATGCGTGCATGCGGGGGGGTGTACGCGCATGCGTGCGTGCTTCGCCAGCAAACTTTCAAAAACGGGACAAAATTGAGATTTTTACTATAACGATGGGACGCTCCAGAAATGGTGAAATAATGGGACAGTCCCGTTCAAAACGGGACATATGGTCAGCCTAACCAAGATGAACATCCAGCAATTGAAACAAGCTGTGCTTGATAGGGCAGCATGGAGAGCTCTCGTCCATAAAATCGCCAGGAGTCGGACATGACTGAACAGTTAAAGACAAAAAGATTAGACAAGAAAACATTGAGAAATATGGGCGTACAAGGCCATCTCAAAATATTCAGGGTAAAGTAAAATGCAGGATAGCATGTTATACCATTTTATAACCAGTCTGGCAGTTAAATCTTGCTTCAGTACCAGCAATAAGACAGAATCCTCCATCACACTTGAAGGAACAAGCTAAGAAGTATTAATATGCCATTTAACTCACAGTTCTATGCTTGCTTTATTATTTATTTATTTAAGATATTTGTGTATTGCTTCATATGCTAAAGCATCTTGAAGCAGTTTACAATAAAAAGAGAAATCACATATATAGTTGAAAAGATGAAAGTTACTTCAAGCATACAGTACAGTATGTGCTCACTTTAGAACTGAGTAGGAAGAATGCAAGTAGGGGGCGTGGTGGCTCAGCGGGTAAGACGCCAGGCTTGTCGATCGGAAGAACGCAAGTTCGGAGGTTCGAATCCCTAGCCCTGCGTGCGGAGTGAGCTCCCGCACTAGCTCCAGCTCTTGCCAACCTAGCAATTCGAAAGCATGCAAATGCAAGTAGATGAATAGGTACCACTTCGGTGGGTAGGTAACAGCGTTCCACGCGCGTCATGCCGGCCACATGACCGTGGAAGCGTCTTTGGACAACGCTGGCTCTTCGGCTAACAAACGGAGATGAGCCCCGGCCCCTAGAGTCGGACATGACTGCACAAATGTGCGGGGGGAACCTTTACCTTTACCTTTAGGAAGAACACAGCAATGTATTGTTTTGAAAGTAGAAATGTGCATATACTGTTTTATAAGTATTGCTAGGAGAACAAGCTGCTGTGATGGTTTTGTCAAAAAGCCTATCAGAATCTTTGTTTTATTGCTTCAATCCAGATGGATAGAGGCAAAGTCTAGTTGATATTACTCAGTCATTGACTGTATTGTGCCCAAGCACTGTCTTTGCTATATCCTTCCTGGCTATTAAATCAGTGCCATTCCTTATTTTTAATGTCCTGAGTAGTAAACAGTATTGTCTTGTACCTGAAAGTGTCTAATTCTAGCCTGTTTCAAGTCACTGATGCCTAAGATGTTAGTGAATAGTCAGACATTTAACCTCTCTGTGTTGAGCTTTCTCATATTCATGCATCTGACGTTCCATGTTCTCATTATATTTCTGCCTTGACAGTTTTGAATTTTCTTTTCCTTCATGACAACATCAGCAATTTAGACATCCAAAAGGGTTTAATCTAGCCACATCTTAACACCGCTAGTACTCTGAAGGATCCTCAGCTCCTCCTGAGTAGCACGTTGAATGTCATCTGATCTGATGGACCCATCATCAGCACAAAATCATCAGTCATTTATATTGTCTGTCTATATGGCTTTCTTGGCAGAATACAAGAGTGGTTTACCACTGCTTTCTCCCACACATTATGAAGTTATGCTTTTGCCATTGCCATTAAAGTGGTCATCAGCCTCCAGCATCTTCCTATATCACAACTGCCTGCCACAGATGGCTGCTTGCTTTAGCTGGGCAGCTGGGATGACCTTCACATCTTCGGTGATCCTGCTAGGAGTATATATCCTTGGCATACATGCCCAACAGTCTTTGTTCACCCCTCCTAGGAATATCCCCCCACCACAAAGAGACAGCATAGGGGAACTTGGTGGGGTGGGGGATGGATCTACCTGAAACTATTATCAATTAATAGAATATGTCTATTTCCATAGAATACTCCCTAACAATCATGGATCTGACCATTTTTGTACTGCCTTCTGCTTTTGCATTATTTTTACATGGAATCTGTTGGTGTATTATTCTTTGAGGAGTAAGTCACAGCAATAGAACCTTGTTAGGTAAGCACCTGCAAACTTTAAAAGGTCAGGCAGCAGGTGATCCAGGTTGAGGAGTATAAAAGAACCTGCCCTGCCCACTTCTCTCTGCTTACTGTTTGCTTCTACTCCTGCTTTCTTCTGCTACTTATCTTTTCTGGTGAGGATGAAAGAATTGTAACACTTCCAGGGATCTGGAAGAGAACTGTAAATAGTATCTGTTTGTATGAGTAACTAATACAACTGCAACTGACTTACTACAATGACTGGTGTCATTTATTGGTCTCTGAAGCTAATTGCTTTCTGATACTCTGCATGTGCAAGAAAACACACACTCCAACAGAATCCACATGAAACCACCATCAAATCACCAACAACACCCATCTGCATGAATAAGCCTTCACAATTATGCATCTACTCATATTTAGTCCCTCTTTTGCATAAAAACCTGAATCCAAAGCCCAGTAGAATTCACATGAAACTACATTTGTTTGCACACAATGAGTCACTGCAGATGGATATGATCTGATTGTGGTTTCATGTGAATCCCTTGTAAAAAATAATGCAAACTAAAGATACGTGTGCTTCAGATACATGTTTCTGCACCCTGTTGTGGAAAAAACAGTTGATTGTGAGGGCTTATTTCATGCACACAGGTGTGATATAATGGCATATTCATATGGATACCATGCAAAACTCCGGTGGATCTGTGAGAATCCATGCCTCACAATTTTTGTATCACAGTGGCACCAAAAACACATCTATAGTTGCAATGGCTCACTGAGCACAGATGGATATGATTTGTGATTTGATGGTGATTTAATGTGGGTCCCATGTAAACATCATGTGAAATCAAGAGAATGTGACCTCAGATCCATGTTTTTGTAATGTGGTAGTGCCACAAATGAAGATCCATAAAGTATTACTTCACATCAGTCTAGCTACTCTATGCATCTGATGGTGAGTTGTAGCTCACAAAAGCTTATGACTTTTAATAAAATTGTCAAAAAAGGTGCTACTAGACTTCCAATTTTTTTCCACATGGCCAAAAAGATCCTGTCTTTTTAATGTGTTCACACAGATCCCTTGTAAAAATTATACAAGATCAAAAGAACCTATGCCATGAATCCATATTTTTTAATTATGTGCCAAAAACTGTTGGATCCATGATTGTGATGGATACGAGGATGTGATCTCAGATTTGACTGTGGGGTCATTCAGATATACGGTACAAAATCATGTGAATCAAAACCTTATGTTTCTTGCACCACAGATGTACCAAAAGCTGTCAGATCAGCCAGACTGATGAAATTTGTGTTTTAATGGTGAATTTATGTGAATCCTATATAAAACCCAAGCATCAGATCCAACAACATCAAAAACATTTGGATCCATGATAGCTCACTGATAGTATAGATGTGGCATGTGATTTGATAGTGGTTTATGTTGATTCCGTTTAAAAATCATGCAAAATCAAGAAGATCTGAGTTTTAGAGCCACTTTAAATTGACCTGTTGGTACAAAAATGTTCAGATCAATGTTAGGGCTCAGTGCATGCATGCAGACTTGAAATTATTTGACTGCGGGCGCAGGTGGATCTATAAAACTACGAGGATTCACCTTTTCCCTCGTTTTCGCGCCACGCTGTCTCCAAAGAGCGTCTACTGTAGGACTGCATGGCGCTCATTCTGTGCAATGGCAGTCCTTTCAAAGGACTCCCACCGAAAGATCAAGAAAATCGACAAGGATCCGCATGTATCCGACTCTTAAAACATTTTGCAGGCTTGGAGAAAAAAGAGATGGTGACGAACTATTCTCCGCTCAAAAATTTCGTGCCGACTCGGCTATTTTCGGTCTCCTGGCAACCAAGCAGGAGGCGAAGCTTCAAATGTCAGCTAAACGCGTCGGGACTTACCCTGGCACATATGTCGCGTCCTGACGTCATACACCCAATTGTGCAGGCAGAACGGGCCGAAGACCTCTGCTCCCGGAGGAGGGCGGAAACGGTGATGTCGGCGGGCGCTTCAGCTGCAAATTCGGAGCAGGATGTTGGAGCGTCGACGGTGAGGCTGCTGTTGGGGTTTTTTGCTGTTATGGGCCTTGAATCTTGGGGCGGGCAAGGAAGGGCTGCTCAGACCAGCTCCCCACCCGGAGCCCCCTCTTGGCTGGGGGAGGAGGACCAGGGGGAAAACGGAGCCAGTTGGGGGTCGTGGCGTGGCCCGGCCCGTCACGCCCGGATCTGGCTCGTGTTGGAGCTGTTACGTAGAATTTTAGGCTTTATTATTAGCATTTTAATAAAGGTGATATTAGCATTTTAGCATGGCATCCATGTCTCCTTTGAAGTTTAGGAAACCATTTCCCTTGATGTGCAAAAACTAGCCCTTTCAGGGACCGTCAATCAAACAATAGGGCTGTATGCTTGTATTGTTGTAAACCGCCCAGAGTCCCTCTTTTTGGGCCAGATGGGCGGTGGCAAAATTCGAAAAATAAATAAATAAATTCTCAAGTCCTTGAGTGTAGGAGATGCAACATATTTTAAGGGTGCCCGTCTTTTCTCACGTCTATCGAATGTACAGTATATAACCCTGTATAAAGACTTGACCTGGGGAGTCCTTGGTGCTCTCTGAGCCTTGTTGTTTTCATGCAGATGTTTCAAAGACTTGACCGCCCCCTTAGCCTGAAGTACTTGTGGTTTGTATTATCGGGAGGGGACGAAAAAGCCACTTTGTAAAGGTATGGGGTGTTTCTCAAATTCAGGGACTAGGTTCTTTCCAGCTCCAGGCCAGCTCTGGTGCCTGAGTTTTATGGGCAACAGAGCAGGTCCCCAAATGGAGGTTTGGAGCCTGTTATTTTCTGCTGGTGTGCCATTGGGCACAAGAGGGCCAGCCCTGTCTGTTCCAGCATTGCCTGTTGACTCTTCTCAGTGAGTTAGGCCTAGTCAACTGCTGGTGTAGACCTACGCACACCCATTGAGTCTTGTAAGTAGAGAAGCACTTTTCTGGGTACTACAGCCTCTTCAGGAATAAGTTTGTTTAAATTTTTGTCCAATTTGTTACTCCCCCCCCCCCCAAGGAGTTTGATTGACGCCCTACCATTCTTTGATGGCTCAGCAGGTGGCAGCACCTGGCCCACCTTGTCTAGACCTGAAAGCTAAGCAGGGCTGGGCTGGGTTGTGTTAGGACTGGGGGCTATAGGTTTAACTGGAAAGCCAAAAACGTCCCAGTGCAGTGAAATTACTGGGTTCTAAAATATCATTTCAGCAAATATTTTAATAAACTGTGTTTGCTTATTCAAAATAAAAAAAATGACTGAATAACGTGTCCTTATAATTACATCAGGTGAGAGAATTTAGATCCAACTAGCCAATTTTGGGTGTAATACTGGAGTATCTCAATTTTTGGGGACAACTCTGCAAAATGATACAGTATTAAAACAGGTTGCAAGAATTCTGAAAAATACTTAAACTGAGCAATGCTGTTACAGTTTAAATTATACTTCAAACTGTAAAATTCAGGAATTTTTGTTTATTGCCAAATGTTCATTTTAGAAATTAACGCTTTCAGTTTTTAAGCCTTGAATTTATTTACTCTTTGGAAGTTACACTCCAAAACTTGTATGAGCGACAGTATTATTTCATAACAGGCATAATATTTCCCTGGTATTAATATAATTATTTTTTAAATCTTGCATAATACTGCAGTAGTGTCTCTTTTATGTTGCTTTCAGATACTGTTTGTGTCTATTAATATATTTTAAAGTTTTTCCTTGTTTGGCTCTTTTAAGGTTTATAATGACTTTGTAATGCATCCAGAGAACTCCAGCTATTGGATAGATTAAAATATATTTAGTAAAATCTAGAATGACAAATTAGAGCATGAAATAAATTACACTTAAATTATAGTCCTTAAATTATAGTCCATTCTGCACCATAAGTATAATTTGAGAGGTTTTTTCCATGTCCAGTGTGGTGTTCTCCTTAATGGTCAACTAAATTTTGCTGTACACTGTTATTTTCTGCATGGCTTCACCTGAATGAACATTACAGTTCTCTCTCCATTTAAAAGGTGCTGGATTTCAGGAGTTATTGTGTTCCTAATAAAAATGTGCATTCACAGTGTGTTAATTTCCATATTAAGGATATGCTTGAGTTAGGTGTCAGTAGAATTGGATGTAATGTGGCACTGCATATCTTAGTAGCTGTATATAAATTTTAATATGTAGTTAGCTTGCAATTTATGCATTATTAATTAAATGCAGTGGTGACTGTTTATACTAATACAGTGTTTTAAAATACATTTATTAGAAATTCTCTAAATGAGGAAAGCTGTATTTCTTCCTGGGACTTGAGCTAAAGCATTCTATCATGGGCCAGCAACTCTCAAGCCAAACACACACAATTATAAATAAGCTGCCAGAAAAAGTTGTCAAGCATGTCTCTCTTGTTCGAGAAAGTGGCGTCTTGACATATGAAGAGTTTTTGGGAAGAATAGCTGAACTTAATGACACGTGAGACTTTTTTTTCTTTTATGCATATAATAGTTTAAGAAACAGGAGTATGCTTAATGCATTTCAGAATGAATTATTTTCAGCATTTATTAATGAATGAATGAATGATGGTGGCAGTGGTGGGAAGTTATACATCTCCTGATCTGGAGTGGACCTTTGTCTGCTTATTCCCTAATAAATAAAAATAGGACAGTTGCATAATATGTGTGATAAAGTATTTAGATTCTCAGGATGTGTCCTGTCACATCTTAAATCATAACAAATACATTGTGCTAAAAGTTGTTCTTGATCAGGACCCATGTTACCAGATATATATTTGTAACATTTTTCAAATTGAAACTAGTAGATATGTATGTGAGAGGAGCTTACTTCCCTTATTAAATGCACCCTAATAAATTACATGAGAGCAATAAAAACAAATTAGTACACATTCACTGAAACATCAGAGTGGCAGTTAAACCAATAGATGCAAGCTTCCAGTGGCTTAGCCATTTTAATACTGAACTAGTTGGAAAATATTTTACTCCCTTTGCAATTATCACTTTAGAAAAGAATGTGTTATAAAATTGAATCTCTATTGGACATTGATGTATTTTCCAATTCTTCCAATTCCAACTTTTAGGAGGAAAATGCACAAATAAAACTCTTAAAGAATACTGTAGATGCAAACATATAATGTTGCCTTATACTGAGTCAGATAATCGGTACACCTAACTTAGCATTTATCTATGCTGACTAGTAGTGGCTCTCCAGGGTATCTGACAGGGATCTTTCCTTACCTGGTTATGAGGTAATTAAGCCTGAGACCTGAAAACACATGTTTTATATTAACACATATTTTTATAAAATTTAAGTTTTCCAGTATTTTGGTTGGAAATCCTAAAGCATAATTATTTTAAATAGTAGTAATTCTGTAGAACCACAAATGAGGATGAACAAGAGAATGAATAGATAATGATATTCCCAGGAAGGCAAACCAAAAGAAAAAGAGTGTTTGTGTTACTAACACTGGGTTGGATCTAGATAAATCTGTTTGTAAAAAGATGTGGAGCTGCTGACTTCCTTGATTCATTCTCCTGGTTGTCCTCTAGAAATAGTCTTCCAGGACTAGAGGATCCTGCTGAACGGCGTTGGCTGTTAGCAGGATTCCTCCAAACTATGTGAAGATGACATCAACAGGTCTTTTCATGAGAGCTGCTTGGGGAGTGGCTGAGTGGGAACGTCAATTTCCACCAATCCCATTCCACAGATCGCCTTATTTGGATCCAATCCTATGTTTGAGAATATGATATTTGCTTGCAATTTGTACATCAAATTCACTATAATATTTAAAGAGGGTATCACCCTGTGGTACATACGTATAGAATGTTAAATAAAGAAATGTTAAATAATTTCAGGACTGCACAATTAGCTTCTGGCCAGAACAAGCATCTGTTGTTTGAAGTGCAGCCAGGTTCTGATGCTACAGCTCTTTGGAAGGTGGCTGTTCGGGTAGTATGTACTAAGGTAAGTTTGTCAGAATCTTTAATTCTCTGATTTATAGCAACATATAATGAAAACTAAGCATAAAGTTGTTGGATTTTCATGCTTAACTAGAAAAAATACCACATGTTCATAACTGTTCAAAAAGAGAAATATGTAGCTTGCTGTGTTTATAATGTTTTTCTTCTTACCGTTGCACTAATGTGCCATTATTAATGTGTCATTTTTCATTCTCAACATTATAAAGCCACTTATAGCATCATCTCATGATGTCAAATCTCTGAGCTTAGGAACTCTTGATTCACATTGCTCTAAAAATGAAATTAGAATAAATGGTGAGATGTTCAAGAAAGATGATAATGCTGCTTTCTTTATGTATAGATAAACAAGACAAGTGGGATTGTTGAAGCTTCAAGAATCATGAACTTGTATCAGTTCATTCAACTTTATAAAGATATTACAAGTCAGGCTGCACATGTTCTTTCTCAGAATGTTCCCTCAGGAGGAACAGCAGAAGATCTGTCATCTGTTGCATCTTGTCAGGCCAGCATTTGGATGGGAAGGTATTTGAGTATTCTAAAAATTATCATGTTGAATCTGTTCACTTCAGCTATAAAAAGTCCAATTTCTTGCTACAGCAAGTTTTGTAGACTTGATTCAATTTATGTGAGGGTTGCCATTTACTATAAAAATATGCACTGAATGAATGTGCTATAATTAAGTCTACCTTTTTTCTTACTGAAAATATATGTAAGCTCTAGTGGTGAAGATCCATTTTGAAACAGAAATAATCTACCATTCATACTCATTTTCCTTATTCTGGAAAATAGTCATGTTCATGCAAACCCAAGTATATCTCCTTTTTAAACATGATGTGATTGGAGAAAAGAAGTGAAAAGATTGTGTGCATACTTTTATTTACAGTTTAAAATTTAGTGAGTGATCTCTTTCCATTCATTGGCGATCACTCGTAGCCGAGTAAGATTGTCTTCCAAAGGTAAAATTTTAACGGTGAATCCGTAAGTGGCTATAAAGGCCAATTCTGGATCCGCACAACCTCCCACAATGAGGGCATAGGTTTCCGGGTGGGAGACGGTCATGATGAGGGTTTGCCTGACGTGCCTTCCTTTTAGCTCTCTTCTCCTTTTCGCCCTGTACTCGTGCTTCTTCAAAGTCCATAGCGCCATTAATAAAGGCTGACCTCCAATTGAAACGCTCATGAGTTAGGGCTTCCCAGTTCTCAATGCTGATATTACATTTTTTTAAATTAGCTTTGAGAGTATCTTTGAATCTCTTTTGCTGTCCACCAATATTCCGTTTTCCATTTTTAAGTTGGGAGTAAAGTAGCTGCTTTGGAAGACGATGGTCAGGCATTCGAACAACATGACCAGTCCAGCGAAGTTGATGTTGGATGATCATTGTTTCAATGCTGGTGGTTTTCGCTTCTTCTAATACGCTAACATTAGTCTGCCTATCTTCCCAAGTAATTTGCAGAATTTTTCGGAGGCAGCGTTGATGGAATCTTTCAAGAAGTTGGAGGTGGCGTTTGTAGAGGGTCCATGTTTCACAGGCGTACAGAAGGGTTAATTTCCATATAGTATGTCAACATGCAACTTGGTTTACTGAAAAATTCTTAAATAATTCATATTCTTCAGAGTCCCTCTGCCTTAACAAATTTTTCCTGACTTCTGAAATTGACCAGAACGGTCTGGGTATCTGGACCTCAGAAACAGTGAAACAATTAATGCCTCTTAAAGGGATGGTGAGGTTCCTGTAACTCTAAAGAAAACTGTGGTTAGGTCTTTGTTGATGAAACTCAGCTAAGATGTTGTGGGTTTTCAGAGGGATGCTGGAGACCTCTCAATTCTAGGCAATACTGGATTCTCTTGATTATTTAAATTAATTCCTGTTGGACTTCAGACCTTGTGAAATTGAAATAACCTTGGCCTTCCTTATATAATCACCAGCTTGGGAATGGATAAGTAGAATGAAACTGTATTGGTTTCTCTGGATCTCTCAGGAGCTTTTTGTACCATACAATATAATATTCTTCCATGTTGCTTATATGGATTAAATTTAGAAGGCATGCATGGTGTTATGATGGATCCAGCCCTTTCTACAGGAAAGGTCTCAGAAGATGATGTTAGGGATTTCTGTTCTATCTCATGGCTATTAGTTTATAGGCCATTAAAAGTTTTCATTTTGTTCTTATGACTTTTCAATATTAGCGTGAAACTGTGGAAGTCATGGAGTTGAGGGATGGACTGTAGTGTACACAATAAGCAGATCTTATTCAGTTGAGCAAAGGAGATCGTTACCTTGTCGTGGTGCTGGAGCTTGAGCACCTCAATGAAACCATGAGCTAAACCGTGAAGGGACACCCAAGACGGGAAGGTCGTGGCAGAGAGGTCAGACTAAATACGATCCCTGGGGAAGGTAATGGCAACCCACCCCAGTATTCTTGCCATGAAAACTAAATGGATCAGTACAACCAAAGATATGTCGGTATACCATCGGAAGATGGGACTCCCAGGTCGGAAGATGGTCAAAATGCTACTGGGGAGGAACAGAGGATACGTTCAACTAGCCCCAGACGTGATGACGCAGCTAGCTCAAAGCCGAAAGGACGGCTAGCGGCCGACGGTGCTGGTGGTGAACGACGAATCCGATGTTCTAAAGATCAACACACCATAGGAACCTGGAATGTAAGATCTATGAGCCAGGGCAAATTGGATGTGGTTATTGGTGAGATGTCAAGATTAAATATAGACATTTTAGGTGTCAGTGAACTGAAATGGACTGGGATGGGTCACTTCACATCAGATGACCACCAGATCTACTACTGTGGACAAGAGGACCACAGAAGAAATGGAGTAGCCTTCATAATTAATAATAAAGTGGCTAAAGCAGTGCTTGGATACAATCCAAAAAACGATAGAATGATCTCAATTCGAATTCAGGGTAAGCCATTTAACATCACAGTGATCCAAATATACGCCCCAACCACAGATGCCGAAGAAGCAGAAGTAGATCAGTTCTATGAGGATCTGCAGCACCTACTAGATAATACACCAAAAAGAGATGTTATTTTCATTACAGGAGACTGGAATGCTAAGGTGGGTAGTCAGACGACACCTGGAATTACAGGCAAGCATGGTCTGGGAGAACAAAATGAAGCAGGACATAGGCTGATAGAATTTTGCCAAGACAACTCATTGTGCATAACAAACACTCTCTTCCAACAACCTAAAAGACGACTTTATACATGGACTTCACCAGATGGTCGACACCGAAATCAGATTGACTACATCCTTTGCAGCCAAAGGTGGCGGACATCTATACAGTCGGTAAAAACAAGACCTGGAGCTGACTGTAGTTCAGATCACGAACTTCTTATTGCAAAATTTAGAATCAGACTAAAGAGAACAGGGAAGACCCACAGATCAGTTAGATATGAGCTCACTAATATTCCTAAGGAATATGCAGTGGAGGTGAAGAATAGATTTAAGGGACTAGATTTAGTAGATAGGGTCCCAGAAGAACTATGGACAGAAGTTCGCAACATTGTTCAGGAGGCGGCAACAAAAAACGTCCCAAAGAAAAAGAAAACCAAGAAGGCAAGATGGCTGTCTGCTGAAACACTGGAAGTAGCCCAAGAAAGAAGGAAAGCAAAAGGCAATAGTGATAGGGGGAGATATGCCCAATTAAATGCAAAATTCCAGAGGTTAGCCAGAAGAGATAAGGAATTATTTTTAAACAAGCAATGTGCGGAAGTGGAAGAAGACAATAGAATAGGAAGGACAAGAGACCTCTTCCAGAAAATTAGAAACATCGGAGGTAAATTCCAGGCAAAAATGGGTATGATCAAAAACAAAGATGGTAAGGACCTAACAGAAGCAGAAGAGATCAAGAAAAGGTGGCAAGAATATACGGAAGATCTGTATAGGAAGGATAATAATATTGGAGATAGCTTTGATGGTGTGGTCAGTGAGTTAGAGCCAGACATCCTGAAGAGTGAGGTTGAATGGGCCTTAAGAAGCATTGCTAATAACAAGGCAGCAGGAGACGACGGTATCCCAGCTGAACTGTTTAAAATCTTGCAAGATGATGCTGTCAAGGTGATGCATGCCATATGCCAGCAAATTTGGAAAACACAAGAATGGCCATCAGATTGGAAAAAATCAACTTATATCCCCATACCAAAAAAGGGAAGCACTAAAGAATGTTCTAACTATCGAACAGTGGCACTTATTTCACATGCCAGTAAGGTAATGCTCAAGATCTTGCAAGGTAGACTCCAGCAATTCATGGAGCGAGAATTGCCAGATGTACAAGCTGGGTTTAGAAAAGGCAGAGGAACTAGAGACCAAATTGCCAATATCCGCTGGATAATGGAGAAAGCCAGGGAATTTCAGAAAAACATCTATTTCTGTTTTATTGACTATTCTAAAGCCTTTGACTGTGTGGATCATAACAAATTGTGGCAAGTTCTTGGTGGTATGGGGATACCACGTCATCTTGTCTGCCTCCTGAGGAATCTGTATAACGACCAAGTAGCAACAGTAAGAACAGAGCACGGAACAACGGACTGGTTTAAGATTGGGAAAGGAGTACGGCAGGGTTGTATACTCTCACCCTACCTATTCAACCTGTACGCAGAACACATCATGCGACATGCTGGGCTTGAGGAATCCAAGGCTGGAGTTAAAATCGCTGGAAGAAACATTAACAATCTCAGATATGCAGATGATACCACTTTGATGGCTGAAAGCGAGGAGGAGTTGAGGAGCCTTATGACGAAGGTGAAAGAAGAAAGTGCAAAAGCTGGGCTGCAGTTAAACCTCAAAAAAACCAAGATTATGGCAACGAGCTTGATTGATGACTGGCAAATAGAGGGAGAAAAAGTGGAGGCAGTGACAGACTTTGTATTTCTAGGCGCAAAGATTACTGCAGACGCTGACTGCAGCCAGGAAATCAGAAGACGTCTACTTCTTGGGAGGAGAGCAATGGCAAATCTTGATAAAATAGTTAAGAGCAGAGACATCACACTGACAACAAAGGTCCGCATAGTTAAAGCAATGGTATTCCCTGTAGTAACCTATGGCTGCGAGAGCTGGACCATAAGGAAGGCTGAGCAAAGGAAGATAGATGCTTTTGAACTGTGGTGTTGGAGGAAAATTCTGAGAGTGCCTTGGACTGCAAGAAGATCAAACCAGTCCATACTCCAGGAAATCAAGCCAGACTGCTCACTTGAGGGAATGATATTAAAGGCAAAACTGAAGTACTTTGGCCACATAATGAGAAGACAGGATACCCTGGAGAAGAAGCTGATGCTAGGAAAAGTGGAAGGCAAAAGGAAGAGGGGCCGACCAAGGGCAAGATGGATGGATGGTATTCTGGAGGTGACGGACTCAACCATTGGGGAGCTGGGGATGGTGACGGCCGACAGAAAGCTCTGGCGTGGACTGGTCCATGAAGTCACGAAGAGTCGGAAACGACTGAACGAATAAACAACAACAATTCAGTTGAAGCTCTCTTTTCTATCTGCTTGTCCCAGAGAGGCTGTGGATCTCTTGAACTAGTGTTCAGAGGCTGATTTGGAATGAATGAATGAATTTAATTCAGACAAAGCAGAGGTAATATGGATAGGGAAAGTACTTGCAACTGATAATAGATGGGGTTCTTCTCACCCTGAAAGAATAAATGTATACTTTGGAAGTTTCTATACAATGTTCTAATTGGAAAAGCTCAGGTGACTAAGAATGCCTGTGTTTGTGTGTGTGCACACGTGTGTGTGTGTGTGTATTTGTGTGTTATCTGTAACCCTATCTGAAAAGGCAAAATCTCTGCCTTAGGGATACTGAGGATAGATTAGTTTGCAGTACTGTGTTTCACACAGAGATGTCTTTCTTTGAAAACAGTTCAGAAATTTTAGATGATTCAGAGAGCTGAAAGAGCATTAAATCACTTCTGTGCTAGAAAACTACTGGAAATAGGCATCTAGATAACGGGCATAGCTGTTTGCCACTGTGTACAATAATCATATGTATGTGTGTATACATACATACTGTAAATGTGTGTGTGCGGAAATGTGTGTCTATGCAACAATCAGAGGGTGTACAATCCCTGGTAATTGTATCATGTTGAAGAGAAGCAGACAACAAACTTTACTCATTTGTGCAACAGCCTCTGATTATTCATTTTTAACACTTTTTAACATGTGCTATAAGATTTGTTTATAGAACACCAATTTTGTGTATAAGAAAAAAACCCAGATGGTTGTAAGTTGTATGTGAAATTGCTTTTAGTGAACTAGGGGTTAAAAGATTATAAGTATTCATAATAAAAATATTTAACAAGAAACAATTCAAGATATGCTACATACACAGTTAATGTTCTGGTTATCTTTGATTATGAATAAACAATACATTTGCACTCTAGGGTGAAACAGCTAACTGATGAAGAAGAATGTTGCATTTGTATGGATGGACGTGCTGATCTGATCTTGCCATGTGCCCACAGTTTTTGTCAGAAATGCATTGATAAATGGTAAGTCAGTTAGTTAAATCTCATAAATCTCATAAACAAATTATATCACCAAGATAGATGCTTGATACTGATAAAGATTGTGTAATAATAATTATAATACTGTATAATAATCAGTATTATTCACCTTTAAATGTATTGAAAACAAATTTGGCATGAATTTCTTCAAAAATTTTAAAAGAAATATATCTAAGACAAAGTACCATGTTTACCCAAAATGAAGACCTTGCTTTCAATGCAATGTAAGATGACCAAGTTCAGCTGAAACTACTCCTGGAGATTCCACACACATACAGGTATGTGCATTTTATAAACTTGCATATTTGAGTAGATAGAGCCAGTTTGGTGTAATGGTTAAGGCACTGGGCTAGAAACCAGGAGACCGTGAGTTCTAGTCCTGCCTTAGGCACAAATCCAGCTGGGTGACCTTGGGCCAGTCACTCTCAGCCCTAGGAAGGAGGCAATGGCAAACCACTTCCGAAAAACCTTGCCAAGAAAACTGCAGGGACTTGTCCAGGCAGTCTCCCAGAATCAGAAACGATTGAACAGATTAAAAAAAAATTGAGTACATATATGTATGTGCTTATATACTTGCTGCTCAGAAACCTTACTTCAAGAGGCATGCCAGAACAAAGTAAATGAATTAATATCAATTAAGTTAGTGCTCTTTTAAATTAAATGCCTGTAAAATAAGACACTCCATTTATAAATTAATCAATCTTGCTTCCACATACACACATACATATACATACATACATATATACATACAGTACATACAAACTGTTTTCTCACAAACACAGACGCTCACATTCATACACACACCTCTCCTTTCTAGCAAAAACAGCAAAAATAAAATCAAATAAAACAGGATGGAGATTGGATGAAGGGATAGAGTAATGGACAGAGAAGCCAGGGGTGGGGTGGGGGGACAAACTTGGATGGAGATGTGAGGTGAAGGAAAAAAGTACATGGATATGGAAGGAAAGAAAAAGAATTCTTTGTTTTCCTCATATACCTGTAGTTGTCCACAGTGGAGCATGGATGTTTGTGTGTGGAATCAAGGAATAGAGGAGGTCTTCCATTCCTGGACTCCTCGTGCATTTTTAGAGTTCTCATTCTCAGTGAGGTGGAAGAAGGTCCTCTCTTTCAGTACCACTCCTACTTCAAAGATAACTATTGGGGGGGGACACCTTGTCTTCCTTTTGAATAAATCCTGCACCAATATTTTAGCTAACGATGCCTTATTTGGAAAATTCTTTCCTTTTAAATAAGAAATAGTGTTTCTTGGCTTGCTTTGCTAATTTGAACAAATCTTCTATGCCTATGTGGCACAAAGCGAATTCAGCTTCACCCTATTCCAAGCTAAGCTTTAACAGAGAGCCACTGTGTAATATTTTATGTAATCTGGCTTTTAGAAATTAAAATAATGTGCCTTTTCTAAATAACTAGCCATTCTGCTAGTATGTATTGATTTCAAAGAGAAATAGTGCTGCCAATTCCACTTTAAAAGGGAATGAAATCTAAGGAATCTGGCTTTGTTGGAACAAAATGTTCATAAAAACAAATCAAAATCAAATCATCTTTATTACCACCATTGGCTAGTCCAAAATCAAAACATAAGGCAAAAGAAACATCAACACAAATAGCATAGAACCAAAGAGTTTAGCCTGATTAAAGAAGTGTGTCTCAGTACTGACCCCTTTTCTGCAGTGTATAGCACAGATAGCTGTGAAGCCCAGCAAAGCACAGGATGATTTCTAGCTACAGTGGGGCGAAAAAGTATTTAGTCAGCCACCAATTGTGCAAGTTCTCCCACTTAAAAAGATGAGAGAGGCCTGTAATTGACATCATAGGTAGACCTCAACTATGAGAGACAAAATGAGAAAACAAATCCAGACAATCACATTGTCTGATTCGGAAAGAATTTATTTGCAAATTATGGTGGAAAATAAGTATTTGGTCAATATCAAAAGTTCATCTCAATACTTCGTTATATATCCTTTGTTGGCAATGACAGAGGTCAAACGTTTTCTGTAAGTCTTCACAAGGTTGGCACACACTGTTGCTGGTATGTTGGCCCATTCCTCCATGCAGATCTCCTCTAGAGCAGTGATGTTTTGGGGCTGTTGCTGGGCAACACGGACTTTCAACTCCCTCCAAAGGTTTTCTATGGGGTTGAGATCTGGAGACTGGCTAGGCCACTCCAGGACCTTGAAATGCTTCTTACGAAGCCACTCCTTCGTTGCCCGGGCGGTGTGTTTGGGATCATTGTCATGCTGAAAGACCCAGCCACGTTTCATCTTCAATGCCCTTGCTGATGGAAGGAGGTTTGCACTCAAAATCTCACGATACATGGCCCCATTCATTCTTTCCTGTACACGGATCAGTCGTCCTGGTTCCTTTGCAGAGAAACAGCCCCAAAGCATGATGTTGCCACCCCCATGCTTCACAGTAGGTATGGTGTTCTTTGGATGCAACTCAGCATTCTCTCTCCTCCAAACACGACGAGTTGTGTTTCTACCAAACAGTTTTACTTTGGTTTCATCTGACCATATGACATTCTCCCAATCCTCTCCTGGATCATCCAAATGCTCTCTAGCAAACTTCAGACGGGCCCGGACATGTACTGGCTTAAGCAGGGGGACACGTCTGGCACTGCAGGATCTGAGTCCCTGGCGGCATAGTGTGTTACTGATGGTAGCCTTTGTTACGTTGGTCCCAGCTCTCTGCAGGTCATTCACTAGGTCCCCCCGTGTGGTTCTGGGATTTTTGCTCACCGTTCTTGTGATCATTTTGACCCCACGGGGTGAGATCTTGCGTGGAGCCCCAGATCGAGGGAGATTATCAGTGGTCTTGTATGTCTTCCATTTTCTAATTATTGCTCCCACAGTTGATTTCTTCACACCAAGCTGCTTGCCTATTGCAGATTCAGTCTTCCCAGCCTGGTGCAGGTCTACAATTTTGTTTCTGGTGTCCTTCGACAGCTCTTTGGTCTTCACCATAGTGGAGTTTGGAGTGTGACTGTTTGAGGTTGTGGACAGGTGTCTTTTATACTGATAACAAGTTCAAACAGGTGCCATTCATACAGGTAATAAGTGGAGGACAGAGGAGCCTCTTAAAGAAGGAGTTACAGGTCTGTGAGAGCCAGAAATCTTGCTTGTTTGTAGGTGACCAAATACTTATTTTCCACCATAATGTGCAAATAAATTATTTCCAAATCAGACAATGTGATTGTCTGGATTTGTTTTCTCATTTTGTCTCTCATAGTTGATGTCTACCTATGATGTCAATTACAGGCCTCTCTCATCTTTTTAAGTGGGAGAACTTGCACAATTGGTGGCTGACTAAATACTTTTTCGCCCCACTGTAACAATTATATTCTTGAATATTACATTATTTTTCATTCTGGTCCAATCCACTGATTTGCTTGAATTTTTAAAGCATTCATTTTCTTGTTACACAGACTTGCCGTACAATGAAGACTGTAGTATATTTCTGACAGTAATTGGTTCAGTAAAATCTCATTCTTCTTCACATCTAGAGCTTTGTACACTCTTTTTATTGTGGAGCTTACTTGAGACGTTTCCATGGTAGTTAGCACCTGTTGCTTAATCACTGAGCTTTGAAGGCCACCATCATGTATTATCAACAGTGCTGCTGGCTAACAGCAAGGTGTAGGAAATGGAAGAGTGTCTGTGCAAGGACTGCTATTGCATTTGTTTGGAAGCATTTTGGCAACTCCATCAGCAAGTGATGCCATTTGGTGCACTCAACAAAAAGTCCATTGTTTGTAGGCTATAATTTGGAAGTTTTAGTTCCAAGTTACGGATGTGTAAAAGTAGGAATTTTGAAGTGCTTCACTGTCTCAAAGAGATTACCCATTACATTGGTTTCTGCTGCATTTAAGCTAGTCTAATGTAAAACTAAAGGAGTTTAGGCAGTGAGGAAGAGATATTCTCAGCAGAAGAGTTCAGCCAAGCTGTGTTTCAGTTTATCTGTTCCATAGTTTATATGGGTCATGCAAGGAAATTAAAAATGATGTGTCTGTATATATACATTGTGCAAAGCCTTTCATGACAAACTGATGCTGAACTGGATTACAGTTTACAGAATAAACCATAAATCAACAATGCATCCGCATGTCACATTAAGCCAAAAATTACTGAACTAAGCAACTTTTTTGCATAGAGGTGGAATAACCCTTTTGCACACCTCAGTGCCTCCCAGAGTGGAAGACTGTTTGGGATAGTTAAGGATCTAAATAGGTACTCTAGATATTTTGTCTTTTAATATAGCCCCAACCTCACAAAAAGGCCAAAACAGGTCTGAAAATTGGCATCATGCCATTCTGGGACACTGATGGGGTTTGCTATACATCTTATCCTTAGTTTAGAGTGATAGGTGAATGCAGTCAGTATTTGTTGATAGGGAAACCAATTACTTTAAATTATAGACATTTGGGTTAATGGAAAAATTTCCAATTAAAAAACAATAGGATGCTTTTCTTTGGAGGCTTAAGAGCTCATTGCTTAGTGGCTTTCAAAAACAGGTCTGCTCAACATATGTTGGGGATATTTTCACTATTATTTTTAGCATGCTCTCATAGATACAGCAGTCCTTCTCCTTTAGCCTTTCATCTAAGATCCCATTATATCAGGGCTTTCCAAAGTTTTCCCGTGGCGACACACCAACCGCCATTGGTGTGTTGCCGCGGGAAAACCTGGAAGTGCCGCCATTGCGGCAGCACGTAAAAACCCAGAAGCGCTGCTGCCGCTTTCGTTTTTTGTGCGCCGCTGTAGCTGCGGCGCTTTCGGATTTTCGTGTGTTGCTGCGGGAAAACCCGGAAGCGCTGATGGCCCGGTGGCGCGCCATCAGTGCTTCCGGGTTTTGACGCGACACATCTGGGCCCCGCAGGCAACACACTTTTGTGTCGCGACACACAGTTTGGAAGCTCTGCATTATACCTTACTATGAGAGCAAAAATAGTCATGCACATTGTCTGAAAAGCCATGATTTATTTTATTTTATTTTATTTTATTTATTTAATTTTTATCCCACCTTTATTATTTTTCTAAATAACTCAAGGCGGCGAACATACCTAATACTCCTTCCTCTTCCTGTTTGCCACACAACAACAACCCTGTCAGGTGAGTTGGGCTGAGAGAGAGTGCCTGGCCCAAGGTCACCCAGCCAGCTTTCATGCCTAAGGCTGTAATGAAAGTAATGATGCTTTCTTCTGACTTCCTATACAGGAGTGGTCGTCACAGGAATTGCCCTGTATGCCGTCTTCAAGTGACTGCTGCAAATGATTCTTGGGTTGTATCTGATGCACCTACAGAGGAAGATATTGCCACTTACATACTCAACTTGGTGGATGAGGCAGGCCAGCCCCATATACCCTGACGTTAGCAATGTTGATAGTCTTAAGATCTCCAAGATACCATTTTTATTATTCTTCATTTCTTTGCTCATTACACTGGTTTCTAGAAGCTAAGTCATTATTCTTCAAAAGTGGCTAGTTGTGTGAAAGCCAACCTGCATTTATAATTTTCATTAATTTCTCTGATAATATTTGCAGTAAATACACTACGAATTTTCTGATATTTTATGAGGTACTGGAATAGGAAGTATTTTAATCCTAGTATAACTGTTAAGTGCTAGCTTGTTAAAATTTGACTTCATTCAGTCTCGGTTGCAAACAATATGGGTGGTTAGCAAGACCTGTTGTCCAACACTGTCTAAAAAATAAAGTTTAATGCTTAAATGTGAATTAAAGTGACTAGAATCCTTGAACTTAGTAGTTTCTGTTCTCCCATGTAATTAATGTTGCCACTGTTATTTACATGTGTTTGATTAAATCAGTAATTAGTATGTTCTGCTCGTATAACTTTTATGGAAGCAGATTATTTTTATAAATGATTGACTTTTTCATTTCTATTCAAAAACAATTTTCTAAGCAAGTATTAATTACTTATAGTTTGCCTATGTATTATCATGGATGGATCCAGCAAAAGCTTCTTAAAGTAGCTTCTCTATCAGTAGAAGGCTTCTGATGTAGCAGAAAGCAATCTTTATTCCCTTTCTCCCTTCTCTTTGTTTCCTACATGCCCTGAAAAACTGCCCCAAAGGCTAGAAATTCTCCAAAACAGTGAAGCTGTGGGCTATAGTGTAGATAGTAAAAATCTTCTGTACCAATTACTTTAAATTATAGACATTTGGGTTAATGTAAAAATTTCCAATTAAAAAACAATAGGATGCTTTTCTTTGGAGGCTTAAGAGCTCATTGCTTAGTGGCTTTCAAAAACAGGTCTGCTCAACATATGTTGGGGATATTTTCACTATTATTTTTAGCATGCTCTCATAGATAAAGCAGTCCTTCTCCTTTAGCCTTTCATCTAAGATCCCATTATATCAGGGCTTTCCAAAGTTTTCCTGTGGCGACACACCAACCGCCGTTGGTGTGTCGCCGCGGGAAAACCTGGAAGTGCCGCCATTGCGGCAGCACGTAAAAACCCAGAAGCGCTGCTGCCGCTTTCGGTTTTTGTGCGCCGCTGTGGCTGCAGCGCTTTTGGATTTTCGTGTGTCGCTGCGGGAAAACCCGGAAGCGCCGCCATGACCGGCGCTTTTGGATTTTCACGTGCCGCCGTTGGTGTGTCGCCGCAGGAAAACCTGGAAGTGCTGCCGTTGCGGCAGCACGCAGGAAACCCCTGCTCTGTCTCCTTGCAAGTGCTTCTGGGAAAATACATGCTGATTACACATCATAAAATCTGGCTGAAACATGTTTATTTTTATTTATTTTGTTTTATTTAGCCTAGCCTTCAATTTACCAGTTTGTAAAATTTGCCATTATGATGAAAAGAAATGGTAAGGCACAGAGAATTCTTGGTTTCTTTTCCTGTAGGTGCAATCTGAAGCAGAAAGGAATCTCTTGTTTTATTGTGACCACTTTGCTTTAATGTAGTATGTATGTTGTAATCGAGTGTTGGTGTCAGGTATGACAATGTGTCCTTATTTGGTAACTTACCAGGTGACATTGATAGATACCAGAAAGCCACCATTTTCCAAATCACAAAATCGGTACTGAGTGATTTTTTAAAATTTATTTCAAATGGCAGCTTAAAAATGGCCCTGGCCCAAAAAGATCACCTCCCTAGGCAGATTGAGCCAAAGCAAATCCCCAGATTGATGCAGTACTTATGTTGGATTTTATACTTTTCACAACTACTATAATTATAATTGCTATTCACAGAATGGATTTGGTGCCACACAAGAAAAGATGGATTAATAGTTAAATATTATGAAGGGTTTATGACCTTATTTGGAATTGCCTGATAAATGTGTATAATAAAAAGGGTTTCTATTCTTGCTGAAATGTTGCACATAAATACAGGTTACACTAATTAAATTGCAAATCTGCAATATTAGCTAAAACATTTATATAAATTACATCCATATTGAACCTTAGCACTTCAGAATATGGCAAACTGGTTTTTGAGAGATCAAATTTGGCTAGATTAGTAAAATATAGCAGAATATTCTTTTTATTTAATGTGATGTGCTGAAGAGAAGGTTTGAAGAGCAATTCTTACTACTTATTTAAGAATAAATATACAGAAATCACACATTCTTTAAATCACTTGCGAATATTCTTTCTGACAATTGATTTTAAATGGGCTTTGAAATTCAGAGTAAGCAGAACATGTTTTTCTTGTTTTTGTTTTGGAGTGTTTTTTCACTTGCTATAAAGCTGATCATGGGTTTCATTTTCCCCACATCCTTAGATATATTTGGACTTACACTGTTGTGATCAAAGTGCCTATACTTTAATATTGACATAGTAGAAACAATAAGCCATTCTTTGTTTTTCTTCATACAAGGTTTGATTTGATAGCACAAATCTTTGTAGTGCAAGCTTAAATCCTGACATTACTTTTCTTTTTTTCCTGTCATGAGTATAAATACTGTATACCAAATCTTGAAGAGATGGAAGCTTTAAAATATGGGTATGCAGAGTATAACGTCAACAGAGGGGAACATGTAATTATAGGTTCTGTAATTTCACAATTTGTAAATATGTGTAAAGTGAACATGTGAATTGTATAGTGTTTATATCTTTTTAAATAAATACACACATTGGTATAAGTACTGTAATGTGTATCTTGTAAATTATATATATATATTTATATATTGTAGGTGTATTTTACAGATTAATTTTGGATCATTTGCTGTCTTCCTTCTCTTTGTTCCCTTTGTGTTGTGAAGCTATGCCTCTTTATTAAAGGACTTCTAGTCTAGATCTATGAGACCACAGGAGAAACGATAACACTCAAAAACATGGAAGAAGAGATTACTACAAGTTGCTTGCCCATCACCTTTTGACACATACCCTATCACCATATGTTTGCATATGGCAAACTAGAAGCCTACTATAAGAAATAAATGTGTTACTAATCAAACATAATTTAATTGTGTAAAACTGCAGCCCAGTTGACAGTTACTCTTCTAGCATTCAATCTGATGAAGATTGACAAATTTAAAAAAGGGTTTTTAAAAGATATGTTCAAGAGACAAATTGCTGTTAGAGAAGAAAAGATGCACTCTTAAGTTGTTTTGTGTGGATGTGAACTTTTCTTAGTGGTTTTATATAAAGACTGTTAATAACTATAAGCAATTTAATGTATTATGAGTTTTGAGCAATAAACACTTGAATTTCATTCATCCTTGTGTAGTGTTTAATGGGATACCTTCTGTTAGATGTTTGGATTCACAGGAAAATGTTTCAGTGTATACGCACGTAAAATAATTTCAAGAAAGTAAGTTATAACTTTATATACTGTATTCCCAACCGGAGATGAGCAAATCATTTTGGCCTTGTATTCACTTTAATTCTTTTGAGCTTGAAACCAAACATATTTTGAGAGAGTAGTCTATATCTAGAGAACTATATCCGCTGGATAATGGAGAAAGCCAGGGAGTTTCAGAAAAACATCTATTTCTGTTTTATTGACTATTCTAAAGCCTTTGACTGGATCATAAATTGTGGCAAATTGTGGCAAGTAGGTTCTGGGGATCCCTTGGTGTGAGTGTGGTACTCCCCCGTGAGAGACACGGGAGGTCCAGGAGTGTATCTGAGTGTAATAGTACCCTCCCCTGAATGAGACAGGTAGGGGGTAGGAGTTATTGTTGGTGCCCCTTGACTAGTGAGAGAGGTTGAGGGGGGAACACAGGGTGAGGGTGGTGGTTAGGGCCCACCAGCGCCGAGAGCGAGAGCTGGTGTGCTGGGGGGGGGGTCTTGCCATCACCCAAGGTTGATTGTGGGAAGATGGATGTATGGGGCAGGTGACCCTTGTCCAAGCCCAGGATTTCCAGAGGTCCGGGTATGGAGGCTACTGGACTAAGATCAGGAATCTCGGGGGGCTGTATGGCGGGCACTCTGATTGAGGTGATGGGTAGGGGACGTTATGATGGGAACTGGAGGGCAGGCCATCTTCAGGGAATGCGCCCCCGGTGTTTATTACCGGTGGCACATTCCAGCCCTCCGAGTTCAAACCCAGGCCCTGGAAAGCAGATACTCAAGGGCCCTGGTCTCCGGCTGCTGCTGCTGCTGAACGCCAGGTCAGTGAACAAGGCCCCCCTCATAAGTGACTTGATCACAGAGGGGGCAGACCTGGCGTGTATTACCGAGACCTGGCTGGGCTCGGGGGGGGGGTGTAGCCCTCTTGGAAATGTTCCCAGCCAGGTTTCAGGTGTGGCATCAGCCGGGACACGGGGGCAGGGGAGGAGGGGTGGCAGTTGTCATCCAAGAGTCTCTTGTGGCCTCCAGGGGCTCTGCTCCGCAAGTGGCCGGTTGTGAGACCCTGTTTTTCAAGTTGGGTTCCTGAGAACAGTTGGGAGTGTTGCTACTGTACCAGCCTCCCTGCTGCATAGCAACCTCCCTGCCTGAGCTGCTGGAGGCCATCTCGGGGTTGGCAGTGGAGTTCCCCAGACTTACGGTTTTGGGGGACTTCAATCTGCCATCCCTGGGACAGACCTTGGAGGTGGATTGGGAGTTCATGGCTACCATGGCAGCCATGGGCCTGTCTCAGATTATTTGGGACCCGACTCGAGACAGTGGTCTCACACTGGACTTAGTTTTCTTGTCCAAGCAGTGGCAACGTGATCTGAGGGGAGAGCTAGATCTGTCCCCGTTGTCATGGTCAGACTACGCCCTGGTGACCCTGAGACACTCTTGTGCTGCCCCACTCTGCAGGGAGGCTGGACCCATTTGATTGATCCACCCGCGGCAACATGGACCCGATGAGGTTTCAGAGGGAGCTGGGGGTTATACCTGGGGACCTGCTGCACAGTCCAGCAGAGGTCCTGGCTGCAGCCTGGAATAAGGAAGCGGCCGGGGCCTTAGACAGGATTGCGCCTGTGCGACCTCTCTTGCCCCGTTCGGCCTGTCACTCCCCATGGTTTATGGAGGAGTTGAGGGTTTTGAAGAGGGTTAAGAGACGTCTGGAGCACCACTGGAGAAAGACAAAGACTGAATCTGACTGGACACAATCTAGAGCTGCTATTAGGGCCTACCTTGTGGTAAGAGCAGCGAAACGTGAATATTTATCCGCTCTTATTGCGTCTGCAGAATGCCGCCTGACGGCCTGTTTAACATTACTAGATCTCTTCTGGGTCGTGTAGATTCGGTGACCCACTTACAGGGCCGGTCAAAAGAGTTTGCTGAGCATCTGCAGGACAAAATCGCTCAGATTCATTCCAAGTTAAACTCTAAGCATGAGACACAATCTGTGGAGATGCCAGAGGAACATACTTGCCCTGTTATCTGGGAACAGTTTGATTCTGTTGGGCCTCATGAAGTAGACAGGATCCTCCGGATTGTAAACGCCACCACATACTATCTAGACCCGTCTCCCTCCTGGCTGGTAAAGTCAGCCCGGGAGGTGACATGCGGTTGGGTCCAGGCGATGATTAATATATCCTTGAGGGAGGGGGTGTTCCCGGCAGTCTTTAAGGAGGCGCTGGTGCACCCCCACCTCAAGCCATCCCTGGACCCCACTGTTTTGAATAACTTTCGCCCTGTCTCCCACCTTCCCTTTTTAGGAAAGATGGTTGAGAAAGTGGCACTGCAACTCCAGAGGATTCTGGAGGAAACGGATTATCTAGGTCCCTTTCAGTCAGGTTTCAGGCCGGGATATGGGACGGAGACTGCATTGGTCGCATTTATGGATGATCTCTGGTGGGAGTGAGATGGAGTGCATCCATTCTCGCTCTCTTGGACCTCTCAGCAGCTTTCGATACCGTCGACCACGGTATCCTTTTGGGGCGGCTCAGGGAGTTGGGGGTGGGCAGCGTAGTTTTATGCTGGTTCACCTCGTTCCTCCAGGGCTGCTCCCAATTGGTGGTGATAGGAGAGGAGAGATCTGACCCGCAACCCCTCTTGTGTGAGGTGCCGTAGGGTTCGGTTCTCTCTCCCCTCCTATTTAACATCTACATGAAACCGCTGGGTGAGATCATCCATCACCACGGGATGAGGTATCACCAATATGCTGATGATACTCAATTGTATATCACCATCCCGGATGAAGTAAGTGATGCGGTCGACACCCTGTCTCAGTGCTTGGGGGCTGTAGGGGCCTGGATGGCGAACAACAGGCTTCAACTGAACCCTGGTAAGACGGAGTGGCTATGGATTGATGGCCTCTCGGCTTCCAGGAAGTTGTCATCTTTGATTCTGGATGGGGTGGCACTGCCCCATTCACATTCAGTGTGAAACTTGGGGGTCCTCCTGGACTCACGACTCCTGCTCGAAGAGCAGGTGGCAGTTGTGGCCAGGAGTGCCTTTGCACAGCTTCAGGTTGTGCACCAGTTACGCACCTTCCTGGATCGAGAGGCCCTCTGAACAGTCACTCATGCCCTTGTCATCTCCCATATAGATTACTGCAATGCGCTCTACATGGGGCTACCCTTGAAGAGTATCCAGAAGGTTCAGCTGGTCCAGAATGCGGCCGCATGGGCAGTTATGGGTGCTATAAGATCAGCACATGTAACTGCTGCACGATCTGCATTGGGTACCAGTTTGCTTCTGGGTCCAATTCAAGGTGTCGGTTATCACCTTTAAAGCCCTACATGGCATGGGGCCAGGGTACCTGAGGGACCGTCTCATCCCGATTACATCGGCCCGCCCCACCCGGTCATGCAGAGATGGCATGCTTCGGACCCCATCAACAAAAGAATTTCATCTAGCGGGGTCCAGGAGGCGTGCCTTCTCTGCAATAGCACCTGCTCTGTGGAATATCTTGCCCCCGGAGGTGAGGCAGGCACCCTCACTCCTGGCCTTCCAGAAGTCTTTAAAGACCTGGTTCTGCCACCTTGCCTGGGACGAAGGAGGTAATAGTTCCTCCTGGGGGTGGTTGGCCCCATAATATCCTCCTTTTTTGAGATCTTACCATCTTCTGGATTTTTTATCTATTTATTATTATATTGTAATTTTAGGTTTTTAATGGTTAATGTTGTAAACCACCCAGAGTCCACTATTTGTGGAGATGGGCAGTGATAAATTTGAATAATAAATAAGTAAATAAGTTCTTGGTGGTATAGGGATACCAAGTCATCTTGTCTGCCTCCTGAGGAATCTGTATAACAACCAAATAGCAATGGTAAGAACAGACCACGGAACAACGGACTGGTTTAAGATTGGGAAAGGAGTATGGCAGGGTTGTATACTCTCACCCTACCTTTTCAACTTGTACGCAGAACACATCATGCAATGTGCTGGGCTTGATGAATCCAAGGCTGGAGTTAAAATCACTGGAAGAAACATTAACAATCTCAGATATGCAGATGATACCAGTTTGATGGCAGAAAGCGAGGAGGAGCTGAGGAGCCTTATGACGAAGGTGAAAGAAGAAAGTGCAAAAGCTGGGTTGCAGTTAAACCTCAAAAAAACCAAGATTATGGCAACCAGCTTGATTGATAACTGGCAAATAGAGGGAGAAAAAGTGGAGGCAGTGACAGACTTTGTATTTCTAGGAGCAAAGATTACTGCAGATGCTGACAGCAGCCAGGAAATCAGAAGGCGTTTACTTCTTGGGAGGAGAGCAATGACAAATCTCGATAAAATAGTTAAGAGCAGAGACATCACACTGACAACAAAGGTCCTCATAGTTAAAGCAATGGTATTCCCCGTAGTAACCTATGGCTGTGAGAGCTGGACCATAAGGAAGGCTGAGCGAAGGAAGATAGATGCTTTTGAACTGTGGTGTTGGAGGAAAATTCTGAGAGTGCCTTGGACTGCAAGAAGATCAAACCAGTCCATACTCCAGGAAATAAAGCCAGACTGCTCACTTGAGGGAATGATATTAAAGGCAAAACTCAAGTACTTTGGCCACATAATGAGAAGACAGGATACCCTGGAGAAGATGCTGGGAAAGTGGAAGGCAAAAGGAAGAGGTGCCGACCAAGGGCAAGATGGGTGGATGATATTCTGGAGGTGACGGACTCGACCTTGGGGGAGCTGGGGGTGGCGACGGCCGACAGGAAGCTCTGGCATAGGCTGGTCCATGAAGTCACGAAGAGTCGGAAGTGACTGAACGAATAAACAAATCTCTATATCAGAAAAAGACCAGTTTTATTCTGACTTTGGAATGAAATCTGTGCTGTTTCTGGGGCTGTGTTGGGGCTTAAGACTGAGTTCCTTCCCTCCCTCCCCCCCCCCCAACATTTTATCACAGCTTTCTAGCAGCAGGGACCAGTCTTCCTGCTGCTATTGGTTACTGGATGACCGGCAAATGGAAAGTTGAGAGGAAAGCAGCAGGTAACTACATGGCTAAACAGAATAAAACTACTCACACTGTATGCCTGACAGTTACGTTGTTGCTTTTTTTGTTTTATCTCTGTGCAACAGAGAAGTGGGTCAGTGAGCTTCATACCTGTAGTGCTATGCTTTATTTTGCAAGAAGGTAGTGCTAAGAAGTGCACTACTGTACTGTGCTTTACGTGCAAGCGTTTTCTAATGCTGAGGTTGTATAAATACCAAGACTGGTATAATGTGAATATATTGAGCTTTGGTGTGTGTCTGTACCCTCAGTGTGTGCTCTTGTGGCAGGGTACATTGAAACACTGAAAACATATATTGGGGGAGACAGCTGTGCATATCCTTATGCCATGTTGTGCTTCCAGAATGCATAAAAATGCCAAGAAGGCAGAAACGCTAGAGAATTCCTGGAAGCTTGGCACTCAGACAAAGCAGCCATCAACAGACACATAGAGGTAAACAACATTTACATACCATTCATAAGAGACAATAGAAAAGCCAGAAGACCAGAACACCTCCTTACCAGCAATCAACACCCAGATAGGCAAGGATTAACACCAGGATTAGCACCAGAAGAACAATCAAACAGCACAATATACTCTAATCAAGTAACTATTAACTCAGTCAATCAGCCAAGCAGCAAACAGCAGCCCAATCAGGGAACTACCAAGGAGAGAACAACACCTCCACCAACACAAGCAGGACAAGCCACGGTATATAAACAGAGAGCAAGTCCCACTCCCTTTTCGCACTGAAGATGTTGCCTAGTCTGGCAATGAAACATCTGCAAGAAAACAACAAGGCTCAGAGAGCACCAAGGACTCCACAAGAAGGCAGACTCTGTATTGAATAGACTCTTTTTAAGAGGGGGAGGGGGCTTTAACATGTTGAACTTCTCTTGGTTAACTTAAACAAACTCAGTTCCATGGGTGTGTGATTGCTTCTTTTGTCCTGTGAGCTTTTTATAATCTTTTTCTGGCTGTAGCAGTGTCAGAGTCCTGTTTTTTAACATGATAATTGTAAGCAGCATAGCTGTATTGATAACACTTTAAAAAAACACACAGATAACTGTAGCAAATGTGCAGGTTGCTTATGTCCATATGAATTACAAAATTATTGGCCTCATTTGAATTCTGGATTCTGAACAGTGTCATTCAATTCCTCAGTAAACCCCTGGGATGCTCATTGAACCTATTAACACAATACCAAAAGTTTCCCAGGACAATATTATGATCTCAGGATATGCATAGCCTGAAGATATGTATTCCTAAAAGGTTGAAATACAAAGAATTCCTGTGTTGTGCAAACATATAAAACAATGAGCTTCACGTGGCAACATTCATATCTAATTTATTTTATTATTATTTTATTTAATTAAATTTATATAACCGCCCATCTCCCCCAATGGGGAATTTAGTTCTTAGCTAGACTGTTTTATCTCTATAGAGCAGAGCTTTCCAAACTGTGTGTCGCGACACAAAAGTGTGTCGCCACACCACCCGGACGTGGTGGCGCGCGCACGGCAGCAGCGGCAGTGGCACGGCATCAGTGCTTCCGCGTTTTAGTGGAGGCTGCCGCCGCTGCTGCCACCGCCATGCACATGCGCGCCCCCGCACGCCCCCGCACAGCCGCCGTGCATGCGCGCGCCGCCGCACGCCCCCCTGCACCGCCGCCGTGCATGTGCACCACCCCGTGCTGCCGCCGTGCGCGCGCGTGCCACCGCCGCGCTGCCGCCACTAGTGTGTCGCCAGCGGCGGCACTTTGGAAAGCCCTGCTATAGAGAATAGATTACCTTTGAAATAGATATACCCTACTTCAGTGTAACTTGGAAGTTACTTTTTTCTGCAAATTCCACTTTAATTGGACAGGAGAATTCTCCCAACCTTGGCCCAGAGTTTCTTCCACCATCTACTGGAGTTTTTTCTTTAAAAGGATCACAATATCTTAAACTCCAGCAAAGTGGGAGGAGCCATGTCTCTCCCTCTGATATGTTGATTGAAAATCAGATGCTGCCTAGTTGTCAGTGAATGCAGCTGGGGTGTTACAGCTGAATAATCAGTATGATAAGAAAGAGTACAAAGGAACTGGCTGGGCTGTTTGCTTTCTCCTGGGAAGCATTGGGTGTGTCTGCTGCTGCTAAGTTCCAATTGCTGAATAAGGTAAAGGTAAAGGTTCCCCCCGCAAATTTGTGCAGTCGTGTCCGACTCTAGGGGCCAGTGCTCATCTCCGTTTGTTAGCCGAAGAGCCAGCGTTGTCCGAAGATGCTTCCACGGTCATGTGGCCGCATGACATGCGCAGAACGCTGTTACCTACCCACCGAAGTGGTACCTATTCATCTACTTGCATTTGCATGCTTTCAAATTTCTAGGTTGGCAAGAGCTGGGGCGAGTGCGGGAGCTCACTCCGCACGCAGGGCTAGGGATTCGAACCTCCGAACTTGCGATCGACAAGCCTGGCATCTTACCCGCTGAGCCACCACGCCCCTTTATACTTTTTTTTTATACCCTTTATACTGCTGAATAAGTTCTAATAAAAAGACAGTTGATGAGAAAGATGATCTGTCGGATTCAACTTCCAGGTGTTGAGGTGGCTGGTGCGCTGAGCAGAAAGCTCCGTGGTTTTTTCTGTTTGCGGCGATTTAAAAAGAAAAAAATCGCTGAAAAATCGCCCTCGAAGAGAGGGCGAGCAGAAGATTGCTCAAAGAAGGGTTGTCGGATCGCCGCTCTCTCCCAACCCCTGTTTTTCCACCACGGGAGAAGGGAGATTGAAGCGGTGAAAGACGGCTGGAACTGACAACCGAAGCTCTGTGGAAACCGTGATTCTTTTCTTCTTCTTTTTTGAAAAAGTTTTATTGTTTAAAATACATACCAAACAAGAAAAGAAAGAAAATAAGAGGAAAAAAAATATGAAAATAACATACATAAATAAACATACAAGACAAAACATCTTCTTTTACATATTACAATCATCCATTCCACATAGAACAACTAATTTAAAAAGACTTCCTGTTTCTTCTTTGAAGAAAGCTTATCTTTCTTTGATAATTACTATATTTCTATTATTTTTCTCTTCCCATCTATATTCCTTTAATACATTCATATCTTATCTCTTTACAGATTACTTAGTTCTTGACTTACCTGTATCTTAAACCTTTCTAATATTCTAATAATCTAGTATATTGTCCTATTATCCCTTTTTATATTTTTTCCTTCTAAAATAATTTTATATTATATTCCTTTTGCAAAAATTCTATAAATGGGTTCCATATAAGTTCATAATCTCCCAGCTCTTTTTGTTTTATTAAAGTTGTCAGTCTGTCCATCTGTGCTATTTCCATTATTTTAATTGTCCATTCTTCTATTGAAGGGATGTCATCTTCTTTCCAATGTTTTGCAAATATAATCCTTGCCGCTGTAGACAGATGATATAGTAGTTTTTTATGTTCTTTGTTCATCTTCATGTCCGTTAATCCCAATAAATACAGTTCTGGTTTTTTTTCCATATCAATTTTGATTATTTTACATATATTGCTATGTATTTTTCCCCAATATTTTTTTGTTTTTTGACAAGTCCACCATATATGATAGAAAGTTCCCACATTTGTTTTACATTTCCAACATGTATTTGATCTTAGATATTTCATTTTATATAATCTCTCAGGAGGCAAGTACCATCTGAACATCATTTTATAGTTGTTTTCTCTTAAACTATTACTTAAAGAGAATTTAATATTTTTTACCCAAATCCTTTGCCAATCATCATAACTAATTTCTCTATTCAAATTTTCTTCCCATTTTATCATATATTTTTTAATTTTTATGTCTTTGCTTTTTAAATCCAATAGTTTTTTATATAATTTTGATATTAAATGATCGTTTTCTTTCCATAATATACTGTCCCAATTTTCTGTTGATTCCATGAATTTAAACATCTTTTGGTCTAATTTAAATTGTTCTTTTAGTTGTAGATATTTAAACCAATTGCATTCAAAACCTTCTCTTTCTAATTCCTCTCTCGTTTTAAATTCATAATTACTCCCGTTAAATTTAAGTAAATTCTTATATCTTATCCATTTTTTGTCTTTTGGAACTTCTATTTTGGCATTTGCCTCCTGAGGGGATATCCACAATGGAAGTACAGGTAATAAATATTTTTTATATCTGTTCCATATTTTTAAAATTGATTTCCTAATTCTATGATTATTAAATGCCTTATTATTTTTACTTTTATTATAACACAAATACCCATGCCATCCGAATCTATTGTCGTGACCTTCTAAATTTAATATGTTCAAATTATCTAGTTTTATCCAATCTTTTAACCAGACCAAAGCACATGATTCATAATATAATTTTAAATTTGGTAGTCCCAATCCTCCTCTTTCCTTTAAATCTTGTAAATATCTTAATTTTATTCTGGGTTTTTTTCCATTCCATATAAATTTTGTTATATCTTTTTGCCATTTTGAAAATGTTTGGTCTGTAATTTCTATGGGTATCGTCTGGAACAGATATCAAATTCTGGGCAATACATTCATTTTTATAGTGGAGATCTTCCCTAGTAATGATAATTGTAGATTTTCCCACTTTTCTAAGTCTTTTTTAATATCTTTCCATACTTTACTATAATTATTTTTAAATAGATCTGTTTTTAGCAGTTATTTGCACCCCCAGATATTTAATTTGTTTTACATTTTGAAATCCTGTTTTATCTTCCAATTTAATCTTTTCTTCTTTCCTCATATTTAAATTTATCATTTTAGTCTTTTGTTTATTTATTTTAAAGCCTGCCAATTCTCCAAATTCCTTTAGCTTTTCATTTAAGTTTTCTATTGATTCCAATGGATTTTGTATTATTATCACTAAATCATCCGCAAATGCTTTTAGTTTATATATTTCTCCTTTGATTTTAATTCCTTCAATATTATCATCCTTTCTGATTTTTTCCAATATACTTTCCAACACCAGTATAAATATCAATGGGGACATTGGACATCCCTGGCGTGTTCCTTTTTCTATTTTTATTTCTTTTGTTTCTTCTTCATTCACTATTATGTTGGCTTTTTGTACATTATAAATCTCTTTAATTGCTTTTATAAAGTTATTTCCAAATTTCCTGTGTTCTAAAATTTTAAATATAAAGTCCCAATTTACATTATCAAAAGCTTTTTCCGCATCCAAAAATAAAAGCATTATCTGTTTCTCATTATGTATATTAACATATTCTATTAAATTTATTACCGTTCTTAAATTATCTTTAATTTCTCTGTTTGGCAAAAATCCATTTTGATCGCCATTTATCAAATTTTGTAAGATTTTTTTTAATCTTTCCGCCAGTATAATAGTGAACAATTTATAATCGTTATTTAATAATGAAATTGGCCTATAATTTTGACATTTTGTTGGATCTTGGTTTTCCTTTGGAATCAAGACTATTTTGGCCTCTGTCCAAGATTTTGGTATTTTATTTCCCTCCAGAATCGAATTAAGCAATATTTTTAACGGTTCAACCAGTTGTTCTTTAAAGTATTTATAGTAACCTGCCGATAGTCCATCCAGTCCCGGTGTTTTACCTGTTTTTAGTTTATCAATTGCATCTAATATTTCTTGAGTTGTAATAGTATTATTCATTAAATCTTTCTGTTCATTAGTTAATTTTCTTAAGTTACAATTTTGTATATACTGTTCTATTTTTTCTAATGATATTTCCTGTTTTTTATATAAATCTGAGTAATAAACATGAAAGGCATTTTTAATTTTATCATTTTGAATTAAGTCTACGTCGTTTTCTCTGATTTTAGAAATTATTTTTTTCTCCCTTTCTTTTCTTAATTTATATGCCAGCCATCTACCTGGCTTATTTGCATTTTCAAAAAATTTTTGTTTACTATATTTCAATTTTTTTTCAATATCTTCTGTCGTTAATATTTGTACCTGAAGTTGCAATAATTTGATCTGATGTAATAATTCTTCCTTATTGTTGTTATTTTGTAGTTATTTTTCTTTTTCTTTAATTTGGTCCATAATTGTCTGTAATTTTTTAATATTCTTTTTTTTTGATAACTATTCACTGATATAAAATGACCTCTCATACAAGCCTTACTTGCGTCTCATACTGTTTCTATTTTCACTTCTGCGTCCATATTCCAAAGGAAAAATTCTTGCATTTTTTTTTTAAGTTCCGTCAAATTTTGTTCATTTTTCAAAATGTTTTCATTAAGCCTCCATCTAAAATTTCTGGGTTCTGTTTTCATAATAATTTGTACTGGGTTATGATCTGAAAGTGTTTTGGCCAGAATTGTGGATTCTTTAATTTTGTTTTGTAACTTTTTTGATATCCATATCATATCTAATCTCGAAAATGATTTATGCCTATTTGAATAAAATGTATAATCTCTTTCATTATCTCCATACATCGACTAATGATAAATTTTTCACCATGTCAAAAAATTCTTTTGGTAATTTACCGTGATATTTATTTATTTGACTTTGTACTTTCTTGTCCATTTTTGAATCCACAACTCCATTTAAGTCACCCATCAATATCCAGTTGTTTTGTGCGTATTCTGTACAAATATTTAATAATTCTTTATAAAAGTTTTTTTGATTTTTATTAGGTGCATATATACCAATTAATAACATTTTAGAATTATATATTTCAATTTCAATAATAATGTATCTTCCATTTTCATCTTTTTGAAGTAGTTTAGGTTTTAGATATGGTTTTATATATATTACTACTCCATTTTTTTTTCATTTGCTGCTATGAATTCTAATCCTAATTTTTTATTTATTAAATATTTTACATCTGTTTTTTTAATGTGTGTTTCTTGAAGACAAACTATATCTAATTTTAAATTATTTAATATTTGAAATATACGTTTTCTCTTTACTGGTGAGTTGGCTCCATTTATATTCCAAGTAATAATTCTTAATTCACTCATTTGTCAAAAGTGAGGTGAACTCCTTAGTATTGGAAGCATCTCTTTCTTTTTGGTGTTGAATTTTACTTTTTCCCTCTTGTCTCTGATCTTTTGATTGAGCTATATCTTTTTCAAATTTCTTTAGAAAATCTTTTGCTTTTAATATTGAATTTAACTTATATCTTTGGCCTTTAAATGTTAAGCTCAATCCCTCTGGAATCTCCCACCTAAAATTAATATTATTTTTCCCCAGAAGATCTGTCAAAAACCTATATTCTTTTCTCTTTTTTAGAATTTTCACCAGAATTTCTTTAAAGATAGTGATATATTTTCCTCCTATTTCATTTTTTTTATTGTATGAAGCATGTATTATAATATTCCTAATCTTTTTCTTTGAAAATTCTATCAGGATATCCCTAGGCTTATTATACATAGTTGCAAATTTTGAATTAATTCTAAACATTCTTTCTATTTCCTCTTCTAAATTTTCTTCCTCCCATTCTATTAAATTAGCCAGCATTGGAATAACAGTATCTCTTATATTATATTCTTTTTCTTCCGGGATCCCTCTCAGTCTTATACAATATTTTTTCTCTTTTAGTTCCAATAGTGTAATGCGTTCTTCCTCTTTATCTAAAGTTTCTTCACAGCTTTCTATTTTTTTTCTCACTTCATATATATCTTCTTTTAATTTTTCCTCTATTTGACCTAGTTTCAGTTCTATTCTTTTTTCTAATCCTACTAATTTCTCTTCCAATACTTTTGTTACAGTTTGAGTGATTGTTTGCGTAGTTTTAACTGTAAAGTCTTCCATTATAGCTTTCAGTCATTCTCCCTCCCCAGGGTCTGAGCTTCTTCTACCCTGTAATGCTTGTCTCCTAGTACTCACACTCATTTTTCAAAGAAATAAGTCAAATATTTTCTTTATCAACTCTTTACCAATTGATCAAGTTCTTAGCTTTATGTGTTTACAAATATATACAGTAAATGTATACGTGTCTTAAACTTATAATATGCTTATCTGTGTCTATAAGTATATATCTTGTATTTTTCTAAGAAAAAGTGAAATTATACTATATATATATTTCCCCTTTCAAATAATTCTATAGTTATTAATAATTCTAATACTTAACAAATTTTTATACAATCAGTTTAAACAAAAAAGGTTATTGAGTTCTATTAATACAAAATGGCTTCTTTTGCTTATTAATTAATTAATTATATCAGTCCAGATGTCCATTCATTGTATATTCACACACTAGAGATTATGTATATGCTCACCGTCCTCTTAGCTTTGCTTCTTCTTTCAGAAACAATTTTCTTTCTTTTCAAATACTTCTTTCAATCAGTTTAGCAAAGTGGACAGCGATGTTTGTCTATTTCAAGTCTTTCCCTCCGCAGAACCAACCTTCGTTTTCGGCTTCCCCGCTTGTTCTTTTTCCGCGAATCCTCACAAACACTCCGACAAGACAAAATAACGATCGATTCGCTTCTCTTTTCCCAAGCGTTCCGAAGCCACCGAAAGTTTCTTTCTCCGAAAGTGCCAACTCTCCCACACTTTCTACAGCCGCTTCTCGCTGTTACTTTTTAAAACGCGGCTCGGTTCTGCGCGATCTTTGATTCTTTTTCACGGAGCTTCTTCACTTTCACTCCAGCCGCTGTCCATCTTTACCGGAAGTCCGGAAACCGCGATTCTTCAAGATAAGTAGCACAGCACCCAACCTTTTAGACACATATTTTTATTTTTAAATATTATTTGCCTATTAGCCTCTAAGATTTGTCTCTGGACTTGATTTATAAATGCTAGTGTTTTATTTCTTTCCTGTCAAAGGATTACTTAAACGGTGGAACCGGGAAGCTAATTGACTTTGCCAGAAACGGATTAAGTGACTTTCTCTTTTACTCTTATTGTGGCTTGCTTTTACTCTTATGGTAATTGGAACTATTCTTTTTTTCTTTGGACTAAGTTGCTTGGACTTGAATTTTTTATGGATTAATATGGAATAATGAATTAATGATTTAATACCTTTTCTTATCAATTTGTGATTTTTATTATGAAAGAATCTTTTTGAATATTTCTTGAATTATATAAGTGGCTCTATAGAATTGTTATGATTTTTCTGGATCCCTTTTGTACAGAAAATTGGATTGCTGTATGCCTATTTTCATGGTAGCTGCTTTTTTTTTATTCTTCTGAACACAAGTTGGCATGAGAAACCTTGGGATTGTTTAGGTTTTTTTTGTTATTATTTTGTCTACAATAGAGAAGGGGGAAAAAAAGAAGCCTCTTTGTTCCTTTTTATTTTTCATTCTTATACTTATATGGATATACAATTTTAATGGACTATATTTTAGCTATTTTGACAAGTGCATTTAAAGGATTATTTTTACTTTTTGTAGTTTTTACTCCCTCTTTTTCCTAAAAGAATTATTAGCTCTTTTCTTTTGTTTTTGGTCCTCCCCTTTCCCTCTCTTCTTTTTCTCTTACAGGAAATTATTTACATTAAGACATCTACGGCATTGAGGAGGAAAGAGAAGAGGAAAAAAGGAACTGGAAGGACATTTATTGTTTTTTCAATACCTGGAGCATCAATGGAGCCCCCCCCCCCATTAGAGATGAAAAAACTTCTGGAAGCAATGGCATCATTAAGTAAGAAAATGGAAGATTCAACGGCACAGAATAAACAGATGGAAGAACAAATTGCATTCTTAGATAATAAAATTGATATGAAGATGGAAGAAATGAAGAAAGAGATAATTCATGAGATTAAACAAGATTTTAAAAATGAAGTGCAGACAGTAAAGGAGGTAGTGAATACTTTGTCAGGGGAGTTTAAAGATGTGCAAGGCCAGATGCAAAAATTAGAGATTAAATTAGAAGATGTTACTAAGGAACTGGATGCTACTAAAGAAATGGAATACAATTTGGATATTATAGAATTAGCAGAAATGAGAGAGAAGGAATATATTTTGAATGTGAGAGCAGCTTTAGAGCAACCAAATGAAGAACAATTAAATGAGAATGCAAGATAATGTATGATTTTTGAATTACTTAAATTTCTAGAAATGAGAGAACAAGATTTGGATTTTGAAATAGATAAAGTTGCTAGAGTTAATTCATGGTATGCTAGACAACAGAAGGTGTTTAAAGGACAAAAGCTAAGGATAACTTCTACTTTAAAAGTTAAAACATTTTTAGAGAAATATAAGATGGACATGAGGGAGGCATCAGGAGAACGCAAGAAGCATTTTATAGAATAGAACAGAAGTATGGAGTAGAGATAAACGGCTGATTTATATGGACTTTTTATTGCTAAAATTGATGGATCGATAGAAAATGGATATGGTAGAAAATGATCAATTGATATGTTTATTAAAAGAAAATTTAAATTGTTATAACTGTTACTTTCTCAAAGAGTAGAAATTATTGATGGACTATTTGGGAAATGCAAGAGGGGCAAAGCTTGTATGGGGATTTGTAGATTAAAGTATAGGTGGATTGATGTATTAGACAGGAAATGTTTTTTAATGTCATATGTAGACCTAGCATGTAAGATAAATTCTGTAAATTACTATGACCGGGGACAAATCGGAAGTGGAATACTTTCTATGTATCAAACCAGTCAATCCTAAAGGAAATCAACCCTGACTGCTCATTGGAAGGACAGATGCTGAAGCTGAAGCTCAAATACTTTGGCCACCTAATGAGAAGAGAGGACTCACTGGAAAAGACCCTGATGCTGGGAAAGACTGAGGGCAAAAGGAGAAGGGGACGGCAGAGGATGAGATGGTTAGATAGCATCACCGATGTAATGAACATGAATTTGAGTAAACTCCGAGAGACAGTGGAGGACAGGAAGGCCTGGCGTGCTATGGTCCATGAGGTCACGAAGAGTCGGACACGACTGAACGACTGAACAACAACAATCATCTTTTTTCTCTATTTCTTTGCTTTACTTCACTTTTTCTTTTCTTTTTCTTTTTGATTTGTATTTCTATTTCTTTCTGTTTCTAACTTTTAACTACTGTATGTATATTCAAAATCCAATAATATATATATATATATATATAAAAAGAAAGAAAGATGGTCTGTCTTTGTTCTGTATTACTATGATAGCTCAGCACCCCAGAGGGCTTATTTAAGAATTGAAAGACTCTGTTGAGAATCTAGAGTTCAACCAAGGCCCAACACTGCTTTAACTCTATCAAATGGCATGTTTTTATTATTTTCAAAAAGAAAAAATGAAATCACCATTGACCATTTGCAGGTTGAGTCTCCCTTAGCAGCCAGCATGGGTTGCTAACCCATCTATTGCTGTGCTGGGAGCAGGGGGCTTGCCTTAAACTCCCGATGTTTCCTATAGCTAGAAAACTTTTTAAAAAGTAGCTTTGTTCTGAGGGAACAGTTAAAGTGTTTTGAGTTATGTTTTGCTAGAACATTGTCAACTGGAAAATTTCCTGTAGTAGAGCCAGGGTACTCCATAGTGGTATTTCCATCGCACTCACTCTGGAGGAGGAGAATCTGTAGGACTAAGAACCAAGAACCGTCTGGATGCCTGATGTAGCCACTGCTGCAGAGATTTTCCAGTGGTTCTCATACACCATATGCTTCCCCTTCCCCAAGGACTTCAGCTATATCAAATCTGAGTGGAGATCTCCCACAGTGTTAGAGCTCCTCAACCCTCCTCCCTAGTGAACACCCCCATGGCAGCTCTAGTTATGAAGGCCATTTTGAACAAAGACAGAAAAGGTGCTCCTAAGCACCTAGGGGACAGGTGAGTAGGTACCCTGTAGTGGTGGCCCCATGAGGCCAGAGCCTTAGCCATAAGATTGTTCCTCATCTCCGTCTTTGACGGAGCCTCTGTCCCACGGGCAAAGCAGCTAACCCAACATTGCTTCTGAGAACAGAGAACGGGGGGTATGAATGAGCTGACCAAAGCTGCCACTTTCATGGCAGATGCCAGCGTAGATAGTGTAGAATTCTCAGCTAGGAGGCAACTCTGGCTGAAGAACTGGAACACGGACTTTTAAGTCAAAATCAGTCCTTATCCCATTCAAGGAGAGGTAAGCTATTTCTCTCCCGCAATGGTTTCCTAACTGAAATAAAGTTTAAAAAGAAAGCCCTACCTTAACCAACAAAAAGTACAAAGGGCCATGACTCCTTTCACCCTACCACACCCAACAGACAGACTCTGGAACCGCAGCAGACACAGAACTTTGGGGTGGGGGTGGGGGAGGATAGGCTTCAGAACAAGCTACATCAACCTCTAGCCAAGTCCAAGGGAAACAACTTCCCCTGCTCCCAAAAGCAGGGATGTAAACAATAACTGGCCCAACCTACCAGTGTGGGAGGCTGATGAATGTTGCCTATCCAAGGTCCTCTGTAACATCAGGTGCATGAGTCCTACAGACAGTCTCAGAGGGCTAGACCTCTGAGACTTCAATAGCCTTCTCCAAGTCGTACAAGTAGTTCTGAAGTCTCTAAACCACCTGGGCATACAATCAAATAGGTCTCACCATGCCTGTCTCATATTATGTATTCTTCATTATATCCAATTCTTTCATAGTGGTTTCATAATTTTCCTGGACCGGGAGGCACTACTCACTGTCATTCATGCCCTCATGACCTCCTGTTTGGAGTATTGCAACGCGCTCTACATGGGGCTGCCCTTGAAGAGCATTTGGAAGCTTCAGCTGGTGCAGAATGCAGCTGCCCAGGTTGTAAATAGTGTCAGCTACTTGGCACACGTAACACCACTGCTTCGGGAGCTGCATTGGTTGCCGGTGTGTTTCCGAGTGCAATTCAAGGTGCTGGTTGTCACCTTTAAAGCCCTTCATGGCTTGGGACCGGGTTACCTTAGGGACTGTCTTTTCCCAGTTATTTCTACCCGTCCGGTCCAGGAGGATGGGCATGCTCCGGGTCCTGTCAGCCAAGGAATGTCGGCTAGCGGGGACCAAGAGACATGCCTTTTCTGCTGTGGCGCCTGCCCTCTGGAACATCCATCCTCCTGAGATTAGGATGGCCGCAACACTTTTGGCTTTTCGGAAGGCCTTGAAGACCTGGCTTTGTGCCCAGGCCTGGGGCCCTGAGTGTGTGAAGGGCCCCGTTTCATGGTTGTACTAACACCAATGGCTTTTAAGATCTCTTGGCTGTATTTATATTTATATTTAACTTTTTGGTATTGTTTTTATTGTTTTTATTACTGTTAGGTGCCCAGAGTCACTGGTTTGAGATGGGTGGCTATATAAATTGAATAAATAAATATTTTTTCTACAATAAATCTTATCAGAAACTCTTGTATCTTCCACAATTCAGTCTTCTACTTATCCCACCACCAAGACCCAACTAGAGAAGGACTGGCACACACTGGACATCAGATTAGTCAAAAAGATCCAGCTGCAAATGGAGTCCTTGGTATCTCTGTCTCCTAGCAGCTCTTCAAAAGCCCTACCTGGGCTGCAAGCCTTGCTGACAATGATTTCCAGGTGAATCAAGGCCTGCCTTAAGCTAGCCTAAAAGGCACAGAAGAAATCTGCCCCATGGGGAAGTGTGATATATTCCCCTAGAAGTGCAGCAGCGGATGCATCCTGTTAGGAATATCTGTGGGACTGTCATGTGGTTTTCCATGTCCTATTTTATAAAATACTGCAAATTTAACTCAATTGGCAGGAGGGTGCTGCAGAAAATAGTCCCTGGCCACCAACTACCCACCCCCACTACAAGCTCCTTTTTGTACAAGCTGCAGCTCTGGTATATTCTACTATGGAATGCTCTGGCTGCATTGTAGGAAAAATATTGATTGGATTTTCTGTGAAGGCCTATTTTCTACAATACAAATAGGGCATCCAACCTATCCAGGCACTAAAAAAGAAAAAAACCCGGTGCCCCATCAATATTGTCAATCAGATGTACATACTTGCATATATTTCTCCTTTCTTTTCACATTTTTAAAATTTAATTTTTTATGTTCTTCTTGTGGCTTGTCATTCTAAAAGTGGGGATGGAGATATCTCTTCCCACCAAAAGTAACATTAAGAATCTTCTTTTTTTTAAAAAAAACTTTATTGATTTTCAAACATTAGGAATCTTCTAACTCTGCCTCCAGAGCAGATGGAAGGAAGAGATCTGCCGTGGAATACCCTCCCTCTCCTGGCCTTTGGGGTAAATCCAATGCACCGTTTCATGGATATTCAGTTCCCAACTCCATAAATGCAGCTTGTAAATTGGAGTAATGGTGCTATGGAAGATTGAAATTAACATTGTGCAAAACATTCAAAAGGGCCTCTTTGTAAAGCACATTGGTGCAAGCAAAGCACTCTCCTCAAAGCAACAAAGCAGCTATTGTACAGCCGTTTTGCTTCACTGATATTCCCACCACAAGAGCTTGGGGAAAGCCTTCAAAGCAGCCACACCTCATGGTGCAGAGGTTGTAACTCTTTAAGCCTTCAAGGAGGGGTACCTCACCCATGCCAACGTGCTTTGGAAGTACCCCTTTCAAGTGCTTTGCACAGTTCTAATCAGAATGCATCTGAAGTGGTTGCATCTCCGTCGTGTATGTCTCAAAGCAGTTGACGGGAATCAAAAGGAGGAGCGCATCTGCCCAATGGCTTCACATCTGACTGTTCTTGTTAGAACAGAATTCTGGGCTTTAGCTAAGAATTTTATACAACTGCCTCTTATTCTAGTTAAAAACATGGGACAGTAATAACCAGTCAAAATTGATTTCATTTAGGGTTATAGAATAGGACAAAGATATTTCTGAATATACTTTTTAAATGTTTAACATTTCCATTTATTAAGCTTCATGCTATGCATTTCTCTGAATATTTTAGACAGCAAAATACATACTGTACACGTGTAACTCAAACCATTTATCTTGTTAAAGCAGGACATTATTTTCATAATCCCTCTTAAACTAGTAAAGGAAATAGTTCTTTGAATGCTAATCTGTTCATAGTTAGCATTCTAGCATCCAAAGGTTCCATGTAGAAACACTACAATCAGTGCTTTATATCAAATAATTAATGCAAGTAAACAAAATTGACAGCTAAACTTTTACCCATAAAGTCCAAGCCATCAAAAAAGTACAATTAATAGGTAATTCCCTTCAAGAAAATATCTGGCCTTCAGTGATAGTTCAAGAAAGAAGATAACAGTGATTATGGAATATAGCTTACCAAAATATTTCAAGAACTTGCAATAATAGTGCAATTTTAAATCCCTGTAAGTTCAGTAGAGTTTACTTTCTATAAGGCTCATTAATCTAATGCATCTCAATATTTAATAGAAACCATATCTCTTTTTGATGTTGTTAAATTCACTTAGTGCTCACTAGAATTTGCAAATCCTTCAGACAGATATTTCCAAATATGCAGGAGCTCCTACTGAGCACATTTCAACTTGTTAAAGCAGCCGTGTCTTTTTCCACACATGAATGAAATGAAAATGCATTTCCAATTTAATGAGCATAAATAGCCAGTAGAAAAGGAAAACTCAGAAGTAAAACTTTCAGCTGCATTCTTTCCTTTAATTACATAATGGACATTTTCTAGTACCAAAATAGATCATTTTTTCAAATGAAATGAAATAGATTATTTGTCAAGCATGGATAACCTAGGCTATAAGGCTCAAGTTCCGAGACAGTAGTTAGCCAAGGAAGCTAAAGTTTTAATTTGTCATGCTCACCTTTGGTCAAAGCTGATCATATCTATTCATCTGCCATAATATCCCAGAATAGAATGCCAAGATTCAAGTATGGGAGCTGCCTTTATAATTATAATTATTTTGTGGAAAGGCTCCTGAATCTAATCCCAAGCCCATGCTTCCATGATCAAATTGCATTTACTGAATTAGGAGAGCTGAATTCGGAAGGATGTGAAGGAACCCTGTTTCAAAGTCATTCTTCTGGATAGAAAAAAAAATGAAAATAGCTTTGCGCTTATGAAATTGAAATATCTTGCCAACCACAATTATATATTTGCACTAAAACGTGTACAACTTTTCCCCAGAATATAGTAATACTTAAATTAGAAGAAACATAAGAGGGAATTTTGTTACCTCTTTTTTTCTATGTAGTTTGGAATTCATGGCAAACTTTACTTTCTATCTACCCCTTTTCAGAATTGTTATCATTTTATTTCAAACTGTTAAAAGGTAAAGAGTTACATAACTACTACTATCAATAGTAATTAAAGATCATTGCCTTCCAGAATTCAAAAACTGCCTCTAATAGTTGATTTTCAAGCTTCCATATTCAAAATAAACTCCATATAAAAACTTTAACCTTCCGAAAGCCATTGATAAGTGATTACATTCCAATTCCCATACTAGTACATCATAGAAATGAAGTAGTGACAAAATCTACTCTGTACTTTAGGATAGCATATTAAGCTATCAAACATCTAATCTATTGCATTTCATAATAACTACAAAATACAATTTAAGTCTATGCATATGTCAGCTTTCTTTTATACCAGCTTTGTTCACACCTCACATTATACCCAAATATGGTTTGTTTGGTTTTGGCTTAGCAAGATGAATGAATCTTGCTGTTGTAAACCATGCTTTAAAACTTAGCACTGTGTGAACAAAGTCACTGTGGCTTGTTCAACAATCTTTAAAATAAACCTCAGCTTAATAAAAGCATGAATTCAGCCAATGTTGGTATTCTGACTTGCATGAATACGTATTTGCAGGTAAATAAGCCTCCTGATACATAAGTAAGAAAGTTCCTAATCCTCTATATCAGAAAAACCAAGATGTGGAACAAGTTTTGTAATGGTGAATAAAGTGGAATGTAGATATGGATGTGTAAACCTTTTTGTTGAAAAAACTCCACTGGTACATGTAGCAAATCCTGGTGGATATGCCAACAACTGGTTTGCAGGAGTAAGCAGGACAGATGTGGGAGAAGTAATCTGCATTTTTGCAGGCAAAGCTACTTCTCTTCCTGCCCCTCAAAAACCTATGGAAGCAAAGCAAGTGCTATGGGACATCCGGAGCCTCTGGAGAATCAGGTTGCATTTTTCAGGTAACTGGTTATACCTGGATGCCCCAGGAAGTTACCATAACAAATCACTGCTTTCATCAATTAAAGGGCCCACCTGGAAAAGCCAAGTATTTGTATGTCTATACTGAACAACCAGGAACAATGTGCTGATCTTTGGTTATACTAGGACTTTAGTTCTAAATTCAGGACAGTCTTTACGTATCTTCAAAATGAAATGGACAATACAGTACTGTGTACAATCAGACATCTGAAATCTAATCAAAAGTTAATGTTTAAAGTGCCATCAATCCAATATGAGAAAGTGCTACTAAATATGAGAAAATTGGTGCATGTATGCTACCAAATGCTACAGTCCTGTGTCCCTTTTTTCAAAGCAGAATGTTATGTATCTTGAGATGCAAACCTATAATGACTAGCGTTGGAGTGTACTTCTAAATGCATAAACAATAAAGCTGGAAGCCTGCATCCTGGTATCTACAGCAGTCCTATTTAAGGTAAGCACTTGCAGAAACTGGTTTTGCAGCGAGTCTGATGTTACTTAAGAATTCTGATCATCAGACAACTTTCTGTCCCGCAAAAGCTCACATTCTCTCTTATGTTCAGACATGTTGGCCATGGCTACTTTGACAATGCAGTAATCTCTTCTGTCTTCATCGCATCAGACAGGAAACTCAGTTCATTGCATAAAGTCTCGTATCTGTAAGCCATTCGAATCTGTGCAACATTTGTCTTTCTAATGTCATTTCCTTCAGGCCCTTCAGCGTAGTAATTTATGCCTAAACATTTCTGTTTTTCCTAGAGAAACAGAGAGGAAAGGAAATACCATTTGAGTTGCTTTGATTTTTTAAAAGGCAAGTGAAATCCAGCAGAGTGAACAATTCTAAAAGGCTTCCTTCAGCAGCTGCCTCTTAAGTGTAGGGCTTGCTCAAACCAAGGGTCTGGATGAAGGTGTCCACGTAACGGTACTTTTGAGGGGAAGGTGGTGGTTTATGGAAATAAGAGAGAGAGAGAGAGAAAAAAAAACCCTCCAGTCCTCTTTACTGCTACCAAATTGATTAACATAGAAAGATGGCTTGCCACTTCATGTAGCAGCTATTTTGAGAGACGGTGGTTTCTTTTGCTCTCTAACAGGCATGATTTTATTCTGCAACAGTACAGTAGATAATTAACTAGAGACCGGTGAAACTCAACCTTCCCCAACCTATGCTTTCAATATATTGGACTGAAACTCCCAAAATTTCCAGACACTTTTGATGAAGCTGGATGGGAATTTTGAGTGGTCCAACAGATCCGAAAAGCAGTAAATTAGAGAAGTCTGGTATAAATCAAGACTAAATTAGCTTGTATGTAAAGAATGGCATCTGCAGGAAGGGTGAAAAAGGCAATCATGACTGTGCCCTTGTATGTGACTTTTCTGACCACCCCCACAACGCCCCATAGGTAAATTCATGTCAACTTTTCTTTGTTTCATATATTACAATGGCAAAGGTTAATCAATATTGTAAACAAAGCTCATGGGACCAGAATTTAATCATTTCTACCCCATGTACTGATTAAAAACATACCTCTTTTCAACCTGGGATCAGTTATTTGCCCTTTGAGGAAAGACACCATTAGAGAAAAGATGCCATTAGCTAAAATATCCCTATTACCTGTGATGATCAGGCCCTCTAGTGTCTTCATAAATGAAAATAAACATTTTAGTGCAGCACCTGGTTTGGCCCCTATACCCCCAAGAGCCTGGTGCTTACAGGGGCAAAGTAAATTTACCTTGTGTGACAAGCCGCTTTGTAGGACACTGTTTCTTGCTATTTCACACAGGTCACAAGTGCTCAGTTTCCATACTTGGGCTGCTATGGCATATTCCTCCATCAGTGCTTCCTTCAATTATATATACAAAAATATATAATTTACTACCAAATACATCCATCCATTCATTCATTTGGCCCCAACAATCACCTCCTGCAGGCAAAGGGTCTGTTTCTATTAAAAGGAACTTTTTGATTTTGCAGATCTCTTCTACTTTTCTTCCTTAATTTCCTTCTTCCCCTGCTGTCGTCTATGTTCCCTGAAATCTTTCTCCAGGGGATTGGTGATGCCACCAGAACAGTGGCAGCAGGACTAAGTGTTCAGAGAAACAGGGAAATTTGGTGAAATTTCCTGTTCTCATCCCTTTATCAGCAGATGTCTCCCAAATGGAATTCTGGTCAGAGACACTCTGACAAGATCCAACCATTACAGTTTCAGAGTTGGGCAACCTGTTGGGAGTGGTGGAAACTCAGGCCACTACACAGTTAAATTTATTTCTGTAAGCACTGTGGTTTATGAAAATTGGTCATTTTCCTCCTTAGAACTTGGTGGATCCATTACACCAAAACCAGCCCAGTTACACACACACACACGCACACTTCATAGGCCACCTACAGGACTGATGCTAATGACATGCCAGATCAACCTTGACACATTTAAGAGACGTTGAAAACAAATGGCAAAGAAAACTGATGAGAGTAGAAAGAAGTCCTGAGAAACTCAGATGTCTTATTTTTTAATACTGAAATGACATGAAAGAAGAACCTAGGGGATGGGAGACCACACTCCATGCTTTGGTACCCAGCAGACAGGAGAATGGAGAATGGCTTGAGAAACAAATGGATTATGAGCGTTACAAATGTTCATTTAGGATTCAAAGTAAATGATTAAGCTGTGAGTGCAATTCTGTGCACTCTTAAACGAGGAGAAATGATAACTGAAAACAACAGTTCCTTTCAAATAAACAAACATAAGACTGGGGAGCTGCTGCTGAATTTAATAGGAAATTGTTGAAATTAATATAATTTCAGAGGAAATAAAGCTTTTACATTACTGTCATGCAAATTACCTTTGTGTAGTGGAATTGCATGGGGTCATCTGTAGACAGAGAAACACGCAGTCCCTTGTGCAAGAATTCCCGCAGAGGGTTTTTTGAATACTCCAGGAATAAGCTGTTGTTGCTAAGAGGGGACATGGCAATGGGGATTTGTGCAAGATAATAAAGATACTGGAGAACTGGACTCTGTACAAAAACAACACCCAAAATCATTATTCATTCACACAGAGATAACAGGAAAGGAAACATTCAGCCAGAGGAAATGGAAAACCATTTTTACAGCTTGGGAACATTTAACTGTCCCTGGCCCTCTGGCATTATACAAGTTGAGTTGTTATATATGTACCCTTATTTTGCACTGATCTATTATTTTTAAAAATGCATTTTTATGATGGAAAAATAAACGGAGATTTGAGATGTTTAAACAAATGTTTTAGCATTAACTGAAATGGGAAGTAAAAGGTCTTTTGCTGTCTGTAGTGATTGAATTGTGCCTTTAGCACAAGCTACCCCTTCGAAAGCCAGCTTTTGATCCCCCTATTCAGTCCATTTATCTGTGAGCAACCAGAACGCTGTTGCAGTTACATTATTTATTATTTGAAATACAACAGTCTGGAAGAAGTCCTCAAGGAAGCACATGTTTGCTGTCCAACAAAATATAATATTTCTAAATTAGAACAGTTCATATCAGAATTATATTGAAATCTGCCACCCAGTGGAGAATTACTTTACAAACACAAATCCAAGTGAAAGTAAGCTTCTTAAAAATCCCATTGATTTCAATCACAGAAGAATAAGCATGTCCTTAAGCTGTCCCATTTGTGGTAATCAGACACACAGTTCAATTAAATGTACATTCACTCAGCAATAAGCCCACATAAATTTAGTAGGGGTGGTCCTATGAGAGTTATACAGGCTTGGGGACCTGGCATGCTTTTCCTAAAAACTGCATCCAGTAGGCCTTGCAAGTCCTTTAGGATCTGTTAAGAAAGGCAGCAATCCTAAAGTGCAGAACAATATGATACATAAGACAATAAACATCTTTGTTTATATATAGCAGACCTCAAGATGGAGATCTATAGATCCCATATACTCCCATGATGTATATTAGTATGCCTATCCCATATTATCATAAATTAAACGCTAATGAGCCTTCCAGTGACTTGATGACTCCCAAATGCTATGAGTTCAGTTTCAGAAGTCCAAACAACATAATGCTGGCTGGGAATTCTAGGAGTTGAAGTTAGATCTATCAGGAGGGCAACAGATAGGTGGAGGCTGCAGCAGTCCAACTACTATACCTTCTTCAGGAGCAATCCATGGGAAATATTGTCTGCAGTTAAAAAGGCTGATACCAGGTGAGTTATTGATCCAGCTTCTCCACAATGAGGTCGAAACAAGAAGGTGCTCATGCCTCTTTCCCTATAACATTTAAAATAAAATTAGCAACATACCTTCTCATTCTGAAATTCCAAGACCAATCGTACTACCTTATCTCATAGAAGCTGCTGAAAATGCAAAAAATGTGCATCTGTGACAATGGGCCCACTGATGGGCAGCAACATGAAATGTACATTTACTCAGAAGTAATTCCCCCTCCATCACAGCATGTGACAGCCCCTAACCCAGCCTGATCTCAAAGACACTCATGAACGCTACCTAAGGTGGTAGAGGGGGCTCAGTGGCTGCTGGGCCTCAGGTAAGAAAATGTCTTAGGCTGGCCTTGTCCAATTATTCAAAGGGTTCCCACCCTCCATTTCACTGGATAGGCATTTATGAGTGCAGCTCAAATGACTCATCGCAGGGTAATTCTGGCAGTGGGCTAACTCTCATGGCATTAACAGAGATTGAACTTTTCCTAATGTTAAATTGTGACAGCAGCTTTGACCCAACCTTGGAAACTTAATTTTTTATTTTATTTTATATTATATTTTACCAAGCCTGTATACTACATTTATGTTTCTCAGACTGTAAGCAGTATCTCTCAATCTGAGAGCTCCGATTTCCACCTATCCCCAGCCCTCCCATCACAGTCACAGATGACAGTTCTAATCCAAGAACATCTAGGCAACATAGGTTAAGAAAAACTAGTTTAGAGTTATAAGAGATCCAGCTTTTTGTTTCTTCGTCTACCTCCAAAAGATGATAGCATCTGTAACAGAATTTATCATCAGGAGAATATATGCCTAATCCTAATGCCTACAGCAGAAATTTCAACCTGGAAATGTGTAGAACTCTAGCATTTCTTCCTTGTGGAATTAGAAAGGGGGAGGAGGAATAAATGAAAAAGGGGGGAAGATAAATTACATGTATTTTTATTTATACTGATGTTTGTCTTATGAAACCATGATGTAAATTCCATGTTATACCTTTCTACCAAACATAGAGAGACACGAAAATAGAAATATTACTACTTACTTTCTAAGGTTGTTGAGAACCATGATGTTTGCATACATATAATACAAATAATAGCTATATGGAGGATTTGTTTCACTAGTCCAAATATCAGGATGGGGGCTCCTTTCAGAGAACATGTGATCACTATGTTTTGATTCATCATCCACACTATCAAACCCTGTCACCTAAGAATTTAATAAAAACAGATTTTTGTATGAATAAACTTTAGTATGAGTAGATAAAATGTTCTAATGTCAGTGAACAGATTAACTCATTTAACAGGATGAAATTCCATCTGTATCAGTTTCAACTCCCAGCGCTTCCTAAAACATAAATAAAAAGTATTAAACAGGAAAAGCTCTGGAGTAGCTACATAGTTTTCAGAAATAGAAGGCCTAAAGAAAGCACAGTAGAAGGCTGTGTGATGTGATTAGAGAGAACTCTGGTTTTATTTATTTTCTCTTCTTTATGTCTGTTTCACAACCCTATAGTCTTCTTTTAGCTTTTGTTTTGCAGAGGCAGTTTGAAGGGCATGACACCAACTGTCATGCTGTCCTATGGGATCTAGAAGGGATGCCAGGACCAGGCAAATCTAACGTTTGGACTTCCACAAAGCCAGTCTATGCCAGCTGGTCTTCATGATTAGCCTTACCCTGTTCTTACTAAGAACAGACATTTTTATGCCCAGACATAATCACCATGCATTCTCTGATTTTTTTCCCAGAAAATAAAGGGAGGACCCCAAAAGGTGATTGATGAAACATAAAAAGGAAATGTAATTATTACTTTTTGTGACAAGGTTAGATTTCAAAAGCAACCTCTTTTATATGAACACTACACAGTTCTCCGCAAGTTTCTATACATCTCTACTACTTAGACAGTGTCCCAAATTGCTACCCTCCACTCATTTATTCCCAGCGCTGGTTTCTCTGGGAGAAATCTGATGGCGCCTTCAAACTTTACCATCAGGGAAGAGAGCTACTGCAGCATAGCTTATTATCCCTACTACCATGAGGTAATGCCAGATTTTTAAAATGCTGGAGTGGTTCCCACACCATTCAGATCAGCCAGGCAAAGCACAACTCTAGCACTCTATTAGGAACAAAACTCATCACCTGGATTAATTTCAGGGCTTGACCTACTGCAAGAACATGGGATCATAAACCACTCGCTCTTTTTTAGCACTGTTAACTTTTGCCAGGAAACAGGTCCCTCTTGCCAGACAGATTTAATATTATTCTAAAATTAACACACATACAGTACCTCACTCCATTCCCCCCAACAATCCTAAAACATGTACTAGGTGGTACCAAATAAATAGAACTATGGCTGATACAACAACAAGTAGACAGTTGAAGAACTGACTGCCTTTTTTATTGCAAGCAATATTTTCAGTGCTCCCTGTAATATTTTATGTGATGTTCATTGTTCTGAGACTTCACTTCTTTTTACCTTCTCTGATACTTTTCTACTGTCATATTTTTACGGATGAATCCATGATTCGATCATATGTATCATGTATTAATGCTCAAATTAATTTTAAATGACATCACATTTTTGTCCTGACTCCTACTGCTTTTTAGAACATGGCCCCTAGCAGGCCACTTAAAGATGAAGTGTGACCCTTGGCCCTGAAAAAGTAGTGCACCCCTATTTTAAACTAACAGTTTTCTATTTTATAGCAAGCCATCAAAAGAGATATCCAGTGAAGTGACTTCCATTTCCCCACACTATCAGCCTGAAGGAGGATCAAGATTAATTATTGGTTATATTTTTTGAATGATCTCACTTAAATATTACAAATTAAAATTTAAACTGCTGATGATCATCAGGTCCCAACCTCTTATTGACACGTTGCTGGGAGTCAGATGGCATATAAATGATTATGATGATGATGCAAGCCATTTCAGAGTGACCTTCACATGGTGATTAATTTGCATCTGCATAATTGTGTGTGAAAGCATCCTAACTTTATTATATTGTATTTCACCATAATGCTGGTACTACAAATCCTAATGCTTCCTTAAACCACCCGTAAAACTGTTTCACAAAATAACTTTTTATTAATTTTTATCTTGAAAATTAAGAGATTGTTCACATATATATCCAAATGAATAAGAAACATCATAAGTAAAAAGGAAGAGTGCCTTGGATACCCTGGCACCACATTTTAACATGAAGCCATCAGAACTGGTGGCACCATCTGGAGGCCAAAAGGCATTGCTGTGTATTCAAAGTTTCCATAACAAGAATCAAAGCAGTTAAATATTTGTTCCCTTCTTTCATGCAAATTAAATTGTAAGCTCTCCTGAGATCTAATGTGGTAAAAATTGTGGGCTTTCTGCAAATATTCTAAAAGCTCAGGAAGAACAGGAAGAAGGTAGTGATCCTTAATCACTATAGAGTTCAGAAAGCAATGATTATGAACTACAAGGAAGGATCCACCCTTCTAAACAAACAAATAAATTAGGAGCATTTGCAGTGAAGGATAATAGGCAGATAAAGTAAACTGGTAATGGTGTTTTATGGGAATCTGAGCTCTAGCAACATGTGATGGAATCTGTCTCTGAGGGAGAAGGTGATGTTATGGAGATTGTGGGCGAAGGAGGAGGGGGCGCTTTCCAGGGTGAGAAGCGCGTTCACAGCCTCGAAGACTTTGGGCACCCGCCCAAGAAGGTCAGGCTGGACCCAACTTAGAGTGCCTGGGGTTTTTCCCCAGAGACCTGCTTAGTGTAGTTTAGTTTGGCAAGATTCTGTGTAAGGTAGAACAATAAAGATCTAGAGCTTAATTACGAGGCTCAGCGTTGTTTCTTCGCCTAACCACAACATCAATCTTGACTTCCTTTTTATACAATTTCTGGCAAGGAAACAAAGGCAACAAAAGCTCTTTATTGGCTGGTTCTCTTAGAGTCTGCACAGTAGCTCTACATGCCACATGCTATCCCATAATATCCCTTAGCATGTTCTATGTTTTCTAAAATCCCCACCTTGGGGGGGTGTTTTACTATGCCAATTGGCTCTTAGGTCGCAGCTAGTGTTTTTATCTTCTCCTTTTTCCCCGGTTCAACAGTTTAGAAGGGTGGGGGAGCAGGTTGCTTGAAAGATTACAGACATCTGTGAGGCCTTCCTCCCTTTTACTTAAGGCTATCGTTTTGTAACAGCTGGGGAGAGAAGAGGGACAGTGTTCTCTTGCATCAGCCAGAAAGCAAGCAACAATTTCCACCTGTGCCTTGTTAGCAGGCAAGCATTAAACAATAAAATTTAACAAGGTTTTTAACAATAAATCTTAACAAAGCAATATCTTCTCTATGGGCCTGGGCCCTCAATGTTAATGTATGGATTTTGAGGCTGAAGGCTCAAGGCTTTCCAAGGCTACTGGAACATTTACCAGAGAAGCTAAATAAAATTGTTGTCAAGCCCCTAACAGCAATGCAAGACCAAGGAACCAAGATTCACCCAGAATCTTGTGTGAATCAGATTTAATGCCAGAAAAAAAAGTGTTGGGTTAAAGAATTTTGAAAACTAGACAAGCATACTCCAGTCTTCACTTATTCGTTAGTACATTAAGCTAGAGTCTCTATAAGTTGTCTGATCTTCTTTCTCAGAAATTCTCTAATGGATTGACTGACACTTAAGAGGTAAAGCTGAAATGCCCACCAGCTCATCTATCATGTTTTAAAACCGCAATTTTCTTTCCCAAACAGTTGCAGGGATTCCTCGTTAATGCTATTAGTGAGTAGAGATTCAGTGCACTCAGAGATGGGTCCTGAGTATAAGAGCTGGCCATTGATCATTTCAATTGAAGTAGGAGATTGACAGGCTGTGGAGGTGGGGGGTGGGGGGGCGGGGGTGGGAAGAACATACTTGTGTTGCTATGTTGCTGGGGCACTCAAGTCTACTAGAGCCTGCAGTTGCCTTTCTCAGGGAATGATTAATTATGGTGAATCATGTCACATGTCTGGGCAACACTTCATTCCTAGACACCCCAGTCTCACTGAGGTTGTGACACACTTGTCTTCCAAAAGGTTAGATTTCCTTACAAAATGCCCCCTTTTCCAAGTACATTTAGTTGATGCTTCAAAAGGGGATAATTATATTATAATTCAAAAGGGGATAGTTATATTCAAAATAGCTATGTCCACCACAATATAAACAAAGACTTTCCATGCACTCACAGTTTTTATTGGCAGAAAATGGAGCTCTGCTAGCCCCCAGCTGCACAGATTGAACTTGCACAGTCTCTGTATAGATATTTGTAGAGGCAGGAATGAAAGAGCATAGTGGCATCTTTATTTCCCACCCATGCTCTGTCATAATTCCTCAAAATTTCCATTGATACGCAAGCAGAATTGGATTAATACGTCGAAAGTCTCTGGGTTGCCCTGCAGAATGTCTGATATTTCATCTGATATTACTGGTCTGTTAAGTCTCTCTCATTTCACCCCACATCTTGAACTAACAACTGAAAATCAACTGTATATTATTACACAGGTTCCATCATAGGTAATGGATTTCATAGTTGTATGTCACCTATTTACCAGAATCTTCAAATGTAGCTCTCAAGGGTATCATGAAATTATTATAATTCTCCAAGTCCAGGCAATTTTGTATCAGAACAGGGCATTGCCCATTTTGCAGATCCCTCAGTAAACAGACCAATTATAAATCCTGCATGGCATCAGCCAGTGGTAAATCCCCAGGCCTTAGAAAGAAGTAGAATTCACTACTGAGGGAGGATGATAATAAATCTGCCAGGTTTCCCATCATGCAACACCTGTAGGGACTGCAGCTGGAAACAGTACTGAAGCACTGGTTGTGGCAAATACTCTCCCACCTGCTGGGCTAGCTGGTTCATCATCTGAGTTAACTGGTCCAACTTGCAACTTGTTCTGATATTTCAGCAAGGCACCAGGAACCTGTTCCATGGTCACTGGGGTTAGCAGACAATGGCTGCCACTGGTTAATCTCAGAGCTTTCTTCCTTTTAGGAGTGGGAAGAATGAGATTGGAAATTTTCTGCTAAAGCTTCCTACAACAATTAAACTTCTTCCACAGCCTGCATTTCCAAACAGACACAAGATAGCAGGTTTTCTGGCAAAAGAATTAGAAAACCATAAATATGAAGAAGTTTTCCTTTTCTCTATATATCTTAGTCCCCATTTAAATCCTGGGCCCCTTTCTCTTTTCAAGTCAAAAACTATGTAGTTGCTCATTTCCTGGCTGTGTTTATATCTGTTCCTTGTTTACAAAATAGCTTTCTTACCAGCTTTAACCTTTACAGTATGCATTAATTCACCAGTTCTTCTAATATCTGAACATCTAAACATGTCATTAATATTCCAATGTTTCTGGAATACTAGCAGACATTAATCAATAATTACTGTTTGAACACTAAAAATGTTAATCTGGGTTACATTACAAAGAATATTAAAAAGTGTCTGGGCATGAGATATATCTAAAATGAGATATGAAATTATTTTTTATAATAAATCTAAACAGACTGATAGCCCCACCATATACAGTATGAAATATTTGGAACCTTCCAGCTCTACATTTCTAAATTTAAATCCTGTACCCAGAATAACCAGCCTGATTAAAAAGCAATTTATATTGTTTAAAAAGCAATTCATATTGTATTCTGTAGGATTAACAGATATGTATATTATAGAGCAATTTTGTTGAGATTTTACTATGTCTAAATATTTTCCCCAGTATCTTGTGATTTATTTTCTTTCACCATAAAAATAAGGTAAAAGGTAAAGGTTCCCCCTGCACAGTCGTGTCCGACTCTAGGGGCCGGTGCTCATCTCCGTTTCTTAGCCGAAGAGCCAGCGTTGTCCGAAGACGCTTCCGCGGTCATGTGGCTGGCATGATGCGCACGGAACGCTGTTACCATCCCACCGAAGTGGTACCTATTTATCTACTTGCATTTACATGCTTTCAAATTGCTAGGTTGGCAAGAGCTGGGGTGAGTGCGGGAGCTCACTCTGTCACGCGGGGCTAGGGTCTCGAACCGCCGACCTTCCAATCGACAAGCCTGGCATCTTAACTGCTGAGCCATCGCACCCCATGTATAAAAATTATAAGATTATAATTATTTGTCATAATCCCTTAAGATTTCCCGTTCTATTTGATATTAAGTAGTTAATTTTCTCAATAAATATCAGAATCCCAATTTAGTTTGTTATTTGTAAATACTGAAACCAGAGGGAGTTTCATTCTCCTATCTAGACACCAATTTTTCCTCTAGTTGGTAATGGTTTATCTACCCTCATACCATACTATATATTCATATTTTTCCCAGTTTATAAAAGCATGTTTGCATTTGTTGATACTGAACTGCTTATCTATCATTACAGATGCTAGTAGACTTAATTTGAACTTAGAAATTATCTTCTTTTATATCAGATTTTGAAATTGTTGTGGGATTAATTTCACATTCAACCAAATTCTTCTTTACATCCAAAGGAGAGCCAGTTTATACATTCCATTCATCCAAACTCTAGTGTGAGATATATGAGAATAATTAAATTAGCTGCCCCTGTCCCATGATATACCCCAGCAAATTAGAATGAGACAATTCTCCTTTAACAATATATGTAGGTCAAAGCTCTATGCAAGGCTCTGGTGCAGAGCTTTCCAAACTGTGTGTCGGGACACATTAGTGTGTCGGCTGCAGTGTCTGGGTGTGTCGTGGCTGCTGCTGCCTCCAAACCTGCTCTGCCAGGATTCTGTGCAGGTCCTAGTGCCTGCCTTGTGCCCTGCCGTAAGAGTGTGTTGTGAAATGATGCCCTGCTGTAAGAGTGTGTCGTGAAATGATGCATGTCTAAAAAGTGTTTCACCAACATGAAAAGTTTGGAAAGCTATGCTCTGGTGTATTCTTCACTAAAAATCTTGTTCCACCTTCCTCTATCTGGCTTTTGAGATTTAATGTCAATAGTTATTGCCCAAACATTTTAAGCCTATTGCTGTAGTTTGAACTTGCTTCTGAAAACACATAAAAGAAGAATGTCAAGTGATACATGCAGTCTAGGACAGCCAAATACTTACAAATTTGAGAAAAAGATGTAACTCTTTATGATCCAAGGGGTTGATAGTTGCTTCAAACAGAGGTAAGAATATGTTTTCCAGCATTTTCCCAAAGCTAGGCAGAATATGTTTTGCCCTAAATATATCACTGAAAAAAAACACACCAAAATATTTGAATATTTCTATTGTGCTTACTTGGGACATGATCTACTTTAGGAATGGGTATCCTACAGCCTCCCTAGTCCACAAAGCCCCCAAGATCCCATTGTTGAATTTTGGCTGCAAAAAACCCTAAGTAACTATAATTCAATCACTTTAATGCACTTATTTGACATTAAAACAAAAACAAAAAGCACTTGAACTATGTAACATGAAGATGCTCTGAAAATTCTAGCCTTGGCCTTCAAATGATACTTACTGTATGTTACAGCTACCCCATCTGTAATCTTTGATCTAAAAAAATGGAGGGAAAGCCATAATAGGTTACTTCCCTTATTTATCCTATCCCTGTGCAAACCAAGCCCTTTAGCAAAGTCCTAGGGTCATTTCTGCAAAACATTACGTATGGTTATTTATCAGATTTATTAGATCAATTTTATATAGCTATCCAATCGAAGTACAGCTCAGAGCAGCATACAGAGTTAAAAACAACAGATAGTAATAAAAACATTAAATATAATATAATAATATATAATTATATATATATAATACATAATGTATTGTGCCAGAGACAACTTCAAACAGTCAAAAACACCCAGAAACAATCAATCAATCAATCAATCACTCAATCAATCAATCAAGATGGGCACAAAACCTGCTATCTCAATGCCTGGGGGAAAAGCCAGGTCTTCAGAGCCTTCCAAAAGGTACATAGAGTATGGGCCATCCAAATCTCAGGGGAAATGCTTTTCATAGGGCAGGTGTGGCAACAGAGAAGGCAGGTCTCCAGGGTTTGGCAAGATGCAAGGTACATAGAGTATGGGCCATCCAAATCTCAGGGGAAATGCTTTTCATAGGGCAGGTGTGGCAACAGAGAAGGCAGGTCTCCAGGGTTTGGCAAGATGCTGCTGCTTAAAGGATGGGACCTGGAGCATGCCCAGCCTGATAGACGCATCCGATAGATAGAAGTAATGAGAGATAGGGAGCCCCACAAATAACCAGTCCCTGTGCCACGAAGGGCTTTGTATGTAATAACCAACACCTTGAATTGCACCCGGAAGCCTACTGGCAACCAGTTCAACTTGTGAAATAGTGGTTTTACATGGGCAAGGCCAAGGGCTCCCATAACTATTCATACTACATACTGCACTCTGGACCAGCTATAGCTTCTGAGTGGTCTTCAAGGACAGCCCATGTGGAATGCATTGCAGTGATCCAAACAATAGGTGACCAAGGCTTGAGTGGCTGTGAGTAGGGCCTCCCAATCCAGTAATGGACACAATTGCTGCACAAGGTAGATTTGTGCGAAGGCCTTCGGAGCCATGGCTGCCACCTGTTCTTTGAGCAGGAGCCATGAGTCCAAATTGGCGAGTGCAAATTGCATCATCCTGCTTGTTCTCCAAATCTCCAACATGCAGCATTTTTGCAATATTTGTGGAAGCAACTGAACAACAAGGCAAGTTAAATACAGGAAGAGATTTTTGGGTGCAGCTTTGCTTCCCATGTACAAACTCAAACAACTATATATTTAAAGTAAAATGGCACATTACTGTAACAGTTTACATGGATTGCATTTACACATATTATGGTTGCATTACATGATGAGCCAATTTTTATTGGGAAATTGCAAAGGACATGGGATAGTGGCAGGGCAGAGCTGCCCATAGTCCATGGCTTGCACATGGCTCTCAGGTCTCTCTTTTTTGTCCATTAGGAATCAAGTTGCCAAATTATGGCAGCTACCTGATAAGATGCTGATATTTTTGTACTAATCAGTCGTTTAACACACCAAAAAGGAAAGGAAGGAGGAAGCCAGCCACACCAACTTTTCTAAAATGCAAACTTCCTGGCACCACCCACTTTAGCAATGCCACATCACTGCCTAACCTCCTTTAGTTGACTATCTCCAAAATCATCCTGGTTTCTGAAAGACTGTCCTCCACATATTTAGAGCAATGTGTTTGGTTCTTAGAGGCAAATTAAATGAAGCTGTCAAACTTTGTCCTGATGGCCTCACACAGGATACTGTGGTAACAGTCATGGTGCAAGGTTGTTTGCTAAACCACAGCTGTGGAAGAAAAAATAAGTCAAAATTCCTCATTGCTGTAAGGAAAATTCTTACTTCTTATACTTAAGCACATTTTAAATACCTCACCTTCTGTTAGAGAATTGGGGAAAAAAAGAATCTGTTTCCAAAGATGTGTTGTTGGTTCTTTTACTTACTAGATTCTCGGGACCTGAATAATCCAGCGCATGTGAGGTGAGTAAACTTTGTGTCTTATGAACCATTTAGCCAAATTTTGCCACTCATCTGAAGAACGCCCGTAAATAGACAGCCGAGGTTCTGTGTACTGGTATTTGCTTTCTTCTAGTTCACGGCCAACTTCCTATTCAAAATAAACCATTATTACTTGTCTGTTTGGATCAAACACATTTTATCAAAAAGTCTTACACACAGAGCCTAGCTTGGAAATACACCTAATGACCATTAATCATAGTACATTTTGAAGAGAATATTTGTAGCTCAGGGTTGAACTGGGGAGTCCTTGGTGCTCTCTGAGCCTTGTTGTTTTCATGCAGACGTTTCATTGCCAGGCTAGGCAACATCTTCAGTGCGAAAAGGGAGTGGAACTTGCTGTCTGTTTATATACCCTGGCTTGTCCTGCAGATGTTGCCTAGCCTGGCAATGAAACGTCTGCATGAAAACAACAAGGCTCAGAGAGCACCAAAGACTCCCCATAGTACATTTTATATTCTGCATCTCAAGTTTCCCAAGTGTTTACAGACCAAATGATGCCCACTTAGAATTGTTTTTAATTCTGCAAGCTATAGAACTCACTGTCACATAGTATTACAACAGTGTTTGAAACTCTATGTATACTTCAGCATTCTTCTGATGCAATACCATAAAATTTAGAAATGTGAGCAATACAGGAAAGGCCTTTAAATTTGTTCCTATCTTCATATCTGTATTTCTATACTTTGTCAAGACAGAATTATTTCCTCCATCATGGAGACCTAGTTGGAAAAGATGGGGACTCATGTCCCTCAGACATGGACATCAGGGTTCTGCTGAAATTTGATGGGGGGAGGGAGGAACATAGACCATATTATAATCTACAGATTTCTGTATCCTGTCTAACATTCACCCCAGCTGTGAATGTCTGAATGAAGAAATATTCCATCTGTGCTACTAGATGACCACTAGATGGTGACAAGGAGATCCAGAAACTGCTGTGTATTGCCCTATGCTCTACATAGCAAATTAAGTTAATAGTTGATTTATCTGTAACTGAGAAACCACAGACTGAGCTGTTTGAGACTTGTAAATTCAGTGATCAGTGTTAACAGTAAAATTAAGCTGCAGTGCACAGAAACTATACTGAGTAGTTTTCAGTACATCAACCAGGATCTGCTATTTGTTTGGATACCTTTTAAAAAATTAGACTATGTAGTAGGTCATGATCTAGTCCAGTATAATATATCCTTTGTTTTTAAGTAAATCAGCATACTTCAGAAATGTTAGGAACCACAGCTTTCAGAACACGGCCACACGGCCCGGAAGACCCACAACAGCCATCGAACTCCGGCCGTGAAAGCCTTCGACAATACATACTTCAGAATCCCTTATCAATTGTGACTTAAGTGCTTTTCACAGAATCACAGAGTTGGAAGATGCCATTTGGACCATCAAGTCCAATCCCTACTTAATGCAGGAGTCCCATCTAAAGCATTCTGCTTCAGAGGCGTCCACAAAACCCAGTGCTTTCATCAAAATGACCAAAGCAGCATTGCACCACTGCAACACAGCTCCATCCTTTCACAGGTGCATGCAATACCATGACATGTGTACAAAACCGGCAGAATTGTGTCACAATGGTGTGACTCTACTTTCATCATTTGCCCCTCCTCGAGTGTCCTTGCAGATTCCTCTGTCCCCAACTAATGGCTATCTAACTTTCCCTTAACACATCCAGTGACGGGGAGTCCCCACTTCTTTGGGTAATTGATCAGGTCTAATCTTTTTTTCTTGCAGTCATCAATTTGGACATGATACTCCTATTCTGCAGACACAGCTGCTGTGGTGCCTCCAGGATCTGGAGAAACAGGCATTGTAGGAGGAACCCCCTCAGCAATGCCCACCATTGATGAGCTGTAACATTCAAAAACCTATCAGCAACAAACTATATGGATTCTAGTTAAGAGCAACAAAACACATGAAATTGAAGTCACCCCATCCGTGTTTTATACTACACACACTTTTCCATTTTTTTCATAAATGTCATCTCCATAATTAACAGAGAAATAGCATTCATGTAATCACTATTACATTCAGCCTGGTTTTCCTAATGGAAGCAGGATGTTGAATTTTGTCTATCCTTTGCTAACTGCACTCGCAAATGTCCACAAATTTGGGCAATGAAGCACTTCAGGAACCCATAATTCACAGAAAAAAGCAACACACATTATGTCACTGGTGAAAATGGGATATAAATGGGCTTAACATCTAAAGACTAACAAAATAATTTTTAAGAACTGAATGAATTAATCAGATATTCCAAATCTTTTCTTGTGCTTTGGGTAATTATTTATACCAGAATAATGTAAAATACTATTTAAATTTTACAAGCATCTTATGTATGATTCACATATACACAATTTCTGTTTATTTTATTCAGATATTTACAATAGGTCAAGGATGTCTATGGATTCGTCCCATCCCATGCACATTAACCCTAATGCAAAAAGTATTTGTAGATTTATAATATGAATACTTTTCATGCAAAATATAATTTATATTAATGTTAGATTGTATTTTTGTTCCAAATCAAAACATTTATGATTATAATTCCTTGGAGGTATCTAGAGATCTATACAATTGGACTAGAAAGTTTATTTTCCTGATTAAAATATTTCATTATTATCTGCAACACTGGAAAAAAAATACATGAGAAATGTATCAGAGTAGTTCATATTAGACTACACATTGAGTAGCTTAAAAGTCCTTTCAGAGCATGTGTAACTGCTCCTGATTGTATTTGGTAGACAAAAGAACTTCCATTTTATCTAGATTTACTGGGTGACCTTGGGCCAGTCACTCTCTCTCAGCCCTAGGAAGGAGGCAATGGTAAGATACTTCTGAAAAACTTGCCAGGAAAACTGCAGGGGCTTGTCCAGGCAGTCACCAGGAGTCAACATTAACTTGGGAGGCACTAAAGCTAAGGCACAATGACTGGAAAGCTACTTACTTTCACCATACGAGCAAAATATTCCCCGCCAAGATAGTTTTCTGTTTTCAAGTACAAGTCCCTCAACTCACTTGCACCAACTGGATTATATTTGGAGTTAAATTTATCAAACCGGTGAAATGTCTGCCGATCCTAAGAAAAACAGGGGTAAAAAAAAATACATTTCTGTTATTTTATATTATTTATTACTGGGTATTAGTTTTAGTAACTCACATTCAAAATATGACTCTTTTAAAACAAAATATGAACATAGAAAAAGGTAAGTTGAATTCAGACTATATCAGCTAGCATAAAATAAATTCACAAAAGACCTAAGAGTTTGTCAACCAAAAGTCTATTTCTCTTTCCATGGATAGGTGATTTACAAAACCTTGATAATTATTCTAATGCTATATTTGTTTAAAATGAACTTACTGCATGGACATCTAGTGAGTCTACAGTGAGGTCGTAGGGATCCATGTGGAGGCTTTCAAACACCTGCTTTAAAGTCAGCTTCTTGTCTTTCCTTTCCCCAACTATCCGGTTTGGCTCAGTCTGATAAGTGTGCTTAATGAACCTCAGCAAATGTTTCTGATTCATGCAAGCAGCAGCATGGATATGGGTATCAACCTGAAATAATAAACAATAGTGGTTTTGCTCAGCTGGAAATAGAAGCAATTCCATTTTAGACTAGCAACTTTCTTATCCCGAAGGCTAAACCAGACAAAAGAGATCTGTGATCTTTCCTCAAGTCTAAAAGCGGACTTGTTTGTGACAGAATACAGTTTGGATTAGAGTGGCGGCTTTGGGTGGATTCAAGATTATCTCATTTCCCTTAACCTGCTGTCTGATAACTGTGAAAATGTGCTTTGTAGTATTGTAGCACATTAACAGATAATTTAATGTTTTTTAAATTAAATTTCTGTCCTCCATGCTTTTTGTGTAGCCTTTAATCATTATTGAAGCTTAAGTAAGAGTTACTTATTTAAGGGGCTGTCTATTTTATTTTCTATAATCACTATAAATCAAAACAATGTTGCAATTCAGCAAAATGAGAATTTTCAGTATGGCTCTATCTTTTATACCCTGGAGGACATTATTTAATGAACATGGCAAGAGATACCAAAATAAGTACTAAACAAATTACAATTGATTTATATTCCATGCCTATCCCAGATGTATCACCACCCAACCACTTAGGATATTATGTAAGAGGCAGGCAGAAGATTGTGGTTTATTCAAACAAGGAAACAAAAATTCAATATGGGAAATAATTTCCACAGATACATGTCACATTCATACCATGTAAAATAACTCTGTGTATTTAGTCATCAAGAATGATAAGGTTCTGTCTTGTTACTCTACTCAAATACTCATTGGAAACTGCAGCTGTAGTACATTTCATTCTATAAATAATACAAATACTGTACCAAAATTGAACATGTTGGTTGTTCCATTGACTACTCAACTCAGTTAAAGCTTCCAAGGCCAGTGACTCCAAATACCAAATGAGATTACATTATAACTTTAATCACAATCACAAGCCATTCTATAGAAAGGAGACAGAAATGGCACTAGAAAATATGTGCTTGTAAAAAATGCTTTTAATGTCTGCAAGCAAAATGAGAAAAATGCATTTAGCAATTCAGACCCTGGACCAAAAAAAAGTTCTGGAAATACAAGTAGATTTCTGTGTCTATCATCCTCTTCACTACCTCTTCGAAATACTGCCATGGAAGAAGACACTTTGAATATGTAGTTCAGGTGTCAAGATAGAAAAGAGCAACAATGAATGGCAATTATTTCTTAAAAGTATGCAATCAGTTTTGGCCAAGGTATGCCAAGGCATGTTACAATATTGTATTAAATTTATATTACCGCCCATCTCCCCTGTTGGGAGATTAATATTAAGTTAAATTTAATATTTAACTTAATTCAATTCAATTAATTGAACACAAATCAATATGATTGCTCTCCGTGCATTTCATTTTCCCCTTCCGTTACATTAAAACATACGTCTATGAAGGTTCTCAGTCATCCAGGTGGAATTGTCTGTAGCTTGAATCATGTCAACTGGATTTCTATTTTCTCAGTGGAAACGTTTCGCTCCTTATCCAAGGAGCTTCTTCTTCTGAAGAAGAAGCAGCTCCTTGGATAAGGAGCGAAACGTTTCCACTGAGAAAATAGAAATCCAGTTGACATGATTCAAGCTACAGATTAAAACATACGATTTGGCAGCAATTTTCACAAAAGCTGTGGGGAGGTTTGAGGAGGTTGTACATGGCCCTGGGGTCTCTGATTGCCCATTAATCTGCTAGGGCTGGCCATCCTTCAGCCATGATTCAGAAGAGGCGCTTCAGACCTCATGTGAGCACAGCACTTCTCGGCTACTGATTAAATCAGCCATGTCCTTTTTCAGACTTCTGGAAACCTGAAAAACTATTATGCTGCCTTAGGGATCATTAAAGCAGCTTTTTTTCTTTCTCTTTTCAGGCACACGAGGAAGCTGGAAAAAAGATGTGGCTGTTTTAATGAATAGCAGAGAGATGTTATGCTTGTGTAAGGTCCAATACAGTTCTTTGAAATCACGTTTGAAGTCAGCACAGACTAATCTGCCACAAGGCAAAGAAGAAAAGTTCATTGAAAAAGATTTTATTCAGAAGCAGTGATTACACTGGGTGAAAAAGAGCCACAGATAGTGCTGATGCCATTTGCATGGCCATCCGTTTATGACTGCATGGGTGAATGAGCCATTCAGATGAAGCAGAACAGACAGAAGTTTCATGGCAGCCGGCAGCCAACACAGGTTCTAGAATTAAGATACAGAAGTGTGTGAACCACTCCATAATTGTATATACTGGTGGATTACATTGATTTACATATGTATATTACAACCAATTACATACAAATAAAGGCTATATGAATGTATTCTATATTGAGTCATTCAGCAATGACACATTGGGCATATACTGTATATCTATGAAGATTCTACCCAGTACTATTCTTCTACATGCAAAATATTCTCTAGGTAGGGAAGTAAATATTATAGATTTCTCCCTCTCTATAGACCTTTTCCCATTAATCTGGAGGATACCCTGATCTACTATTACAAAATTAGGACACCACAGGCGATTCTGACTCCTACCACCTTCTTTTCACTGAAGACTTCCATAGATAAAACACTCTTGGATGGGCAACACTGAAGTCAGACCTATTCCTTATATCCCTTTCCTACTTATAGTATAAAGGCCATTTTATTTTATTAGAGTTTTTTAAATGTGTGAGAAAAATCCCAGTTATATTCTTCTCATAGTAAGGTTTTCTTTTCTAAATAAACAGCAAATCTCTACATATTTCCTTTTAATTCCCATGACTTTAGCACACACATAAAATGTTTTGTGTTCTTCACTTAGAATGCATAATTTATTGATGTATTTATTTAATTTATAGGCTGCCTGACTCCATTATCATTCTGGGCAGCATACAGATTAAAACCAATATAAAACAGTAAAATGAATGAATGAATGAATGAATGAATGAATGAATGAATGAGAGAAGCAATAGTAGCTAGTTTATGCTAATCAGAAAATCTGCAGATTTCAATAGTAGATTGATTTATTGCTAAGGATACAATGAAACCTCGTTTTAATAAATTAATTGGGGGAAGGGTATCTGTTACTCATGAATGTCTGTTAAATAAGATTACATCATTTTCAATAATTTATTTCATTTGCATAAATAGTAACACATAAATTGTTGTGGAAATCTGGTCCATCGCATGTGATGTCTGTTAAATCAAGGTCTGCTCAGTTGGGGTATTGCTGAAATTTAATTTGTGGAGCTGTGGGTTCAGAACATGTTGATGTCTTGAGTTTATTCCGATACTTCTAAGCAAAGGTGAAATTGCATTTTTGCCTGGGTGTATGACCAAGAGTCAAGAACAACTCAAGTTTGTTTTTCATCTTTTTTAAAATGAGTAAGATTGAACAGCATAACAAAAAACTGACTACCAATCATTATTTGGTCAGTGTTTTATCTGATCCAGGCCTAGGAAAATCTTTGTCAGGCAAATTATGCTTTTTAAAACAATAGACAGCACATCCTGCCCAAACACAGTTTTCTTGGAAATGTTCCTTATTAATTTCCAAAGAATACTCAAGACTGTATCACAATTATCTTGACTCTGAACTGTAAAAAAATTAATCGAGAGTAACAATTTAGGTGCTAAATCAGTAACTATTTAATAACACTCATAGAATTTTAAGGAGGCAATAATAAAACCCATAAAGCTGATTTGTGCTCCATAGTAGATAATTAATTAGCATACATTTATTGTGCACCATTTCATTTGAAAACGTGAAGATGATAGAAAGCAACATTTCTCTAATTATTTGTCTTAATTTTTCTTTTATTTGCTATGAAATTATAGTATTAAAATCAAACTGCCGCAGGCACTGAAGGTATAAAGGTAAAGGTTCCCCACGCACATTTGCGCAGTCGTGTCCGACTCTAGAGGCCGGTGGTCATCTCCGTTTGTTAGCCAAAGAGCCAGCTTTGTCTGAAGACGCTTCCACAGTCATGTGGCCGGCATGACGCACGCGGAACACTGTTACCTTCCCACCAAAGTGGTACCTATTTATCTACTTGCATTTGCATGCTTTCGAATTGCTAGGTTGGCAAGAGCTGGGGCTAGTGTGGGGGCTCACTCCATCACTTGTCAAGTGGGGCTAGGGTCTCAAACTGCCTAACTTGCGACCTTCCGACTGACAAGCCTGGCATCTTACCCGCTGAGCCACCACGCCCCTCCCCATATACCTGAAGGTATATGTTTGCCTTTACTTCAGAATACTGTATGTTATTAGTTTAGGATTATAACTGAGTTATGGTTTAATTTTTAAGCAAAAGAAAGTACAGATCTGAACAATAATTTTAATACGTATGGATAAAAAAAGATGAGGTGGGGCAGGGGTTCACACAAACTATACTTTGTTTATCATGTTAATCTTAAATACATCTGATACACTATTATTTCTCTTTTTTTTCTTACTTCCTTCTCCCCCACACCCATCTATCCATCCTTCTGGCCCCTTCCCAACAACTGGGCCACTGAACTAACAGGCACTGCCTATCTTCCAATCAAAGCTAAGTTTACAACATAATAAACAATTCTGACACCTTCCAACAATCTGATGAGGGAGGTGGTACTTGTTAGCTTTATGTACACACATGTATTACATCTGTCACCAAGACAGATAAATATTCTATATTTAGAAGAGTCAGTAATTCTATCATTGTCTCAAGCAGCTTACCTAGTGTTATGATACATGTCTCTCTGGTGCTTTAGACAAGGTCACCCCAACCTTCCCAATATATAACCTCGCTCTGTAAACACTACTAGTTTTCTCCTAAGAACTCATGCAAAATCTGTTGGCCTGAAATCTCAGTTCCCTTTCCTGTAAGGAAGGGGTACACAAACTAAGGTCCTGGGATCATATGCAGCCTTGCCAAATTCTTGGGGTGAAGTTTTGGAATCCACTCAGATGTTGAGTGGATAATTTTCAATGTGACAATTAGGGAAACTATTATATACATGTAGAGTAATTATATTAACTCTAAATGATTCAACTTTATTTACATTTAAAGTAAAGTTGAAATTAGTCTATTAATTCATACCAAGAAACCCTGATAGAAAGTATCAAACAAGTAGCAATTACAAATATTACAGTGGAATCTGTGTTTGAGAACTTTGAAACCATAACATAAATATCAGTATTCTACTCCTTACAATATTCTCAGTCCAGTTACTTGCAAATTACTTTGTAATAAACAAACTATTCCTTAAGTACATCTACCAAATTTAATGTCACATTACCAAGGGACGTTCACTTGAAATACTTTCTAAATATTTGTCAAACCAGTGTTGGAAATGTGAAAAACGTGAGGGGACATTTATCATGCATGGTGGACTTGTGAAAAAGCTAAGAAATTTTGGATACAAACTCATACAAAGATGCAAAGGATTTTAAAGATTAATATTAATATTAATATTAATATTGCAAAGAAACCAGAATTTTTTATATTGGGACGTATGGGCAATGAATTAGAAAAGAGTTATGGTAGACTGATCTCATATATGGTAACTGCAGCAAGATTATAATATGAACAATGATGGAAGAATAACAAATTCCCCACAGAGGAACGGATTGTGAAAATGGCAGAATTCGGAGAAATGGCAAAACTGACCTGTCTGGTCAGGGAAAAAAACAACGAAAACTTTTCTGAAAGACTGGAAACCTTATATGGACTTTTTGCTGAAAGAAGAAAAAAAAATGACATGATGATTTATGGGTTTGAAGATTAAGAAAGATGCAGATTAAATAAGGAGCTGAAGGGAGTTGTATAATATCTAAGAGGGAGGAAGGACTATAAGATTATAACTATCTGTTGAAAAGAAGGTCAGAAGTCATTGTATTTGTTTAGTTTTTTTCTTCTCTTTTTCATTTCTTGCACTTTCTTTTTTTTATTTTTTCCTTTTGATTTGCCTTTTACTCTATGAAAAATTCTTAATAAATATAAATTAAAAAATAAATAATTTCTAAATATTTGGGATATCATTTTATTCAAACTTTCCAAACATGACCTCCTCTTTTCTTACACAGGCTTGCCAACAACTTATTTGGAATCCAGAGCAAAGCAGCAATGAGCAGACCCTGTGCTCTAATAACGTTTGCTATGTGATGTATAATTACATTAAATAATACTAATATATATGTGAGTCTATATAAATTTTATGCATATCACAGAGCCAGTTTGGTCTAGTGGTTAAGGCAACGGGCTAGAAACCAGGAATCTGTGAGTTCTAGTCCCGCCTTAGGCATGAAAGCCGGCTGGGTGGCCTTGGGCCAGTCATTCTCTCAGCCCAACTCACCTCACAGGGTTGTTGTTGTGGGGAAAACAGGAGGAGTAAGATTTATAAAAATAATAAAGGCGGGATAGAAAATAAATAGGGGCGTGGTGGCTCAGCGGGTAAGACGCCAGGCTTGTCGATCGGAAGATTGCAAGTTCGGAGGTTCGAATCCCTAGCCCTGCGTGCGGAGTGAGCTCCCGCACTAGCTCCAGCTCTTGCCAACCTAGCAATTCGAAAGCATGCAAATGCAAGTAGATTAATAGGTACCACTTCGGTGGGAAGGTAACAGCGTTCCACGCGCATCATGCCGGCCACATGACCGTGGAAGTGTCTTCGGACAACGCTGGCTCTTCGGCTAACAAACGGAGATGAGCACCGGCCCCTAGAGTCGGACACGACTGCACAAATGTGCGGGGGGTACCTTTACCTTTACCTTAGAAAATAAATAAATAAATAAATATGCATCTGCATCAATTACTGCACATGCACAAATCCACATTTTGCATATTACCATCATGACACTCAAAAAAGTAATATAATATGCATTAATGTATGTATAACATAGAGCTTTCCAAACTTTTCATGTTGGTGACACACTTTTTAGACATGCATCATTTCGCGACACACTCTTACAGCAAGGCACAAGGCAGGCACTAGGACCTGTACAGAATCACAGGAGGTTTGGAGGCAACAAGGCACAAAGCAGGCACTAGAACCTGCGTGGAAGCCAGGAGGCAGCAGCAGCCGCGACACACCCAGACACTGCAGCTGACACACTAACGTGTCCCGACACACAGTTTGGAAAGCTCTGGTATAACACATGCCATTTAATAAAAGTATTAATTAATACTACGAAATTAACTCCAACAACCTAAAACTTAGCTTTACCTCTACGTTTCTTTTTCTTTATCAATAGCATGCAGTACAGCTGAGGATGGACAATATGCAAATTAATGCACAGTAGTTATTTATTAGATTTATGCCCTGTCTTTCTTCAAGGGCTTTCAACAGGGTGTACATAGTATTCCTTCCTTCAATTTTTTCTTGTATTTCTCATAGATTGGACTGAGAGAGGCTGACCATTTAACATCACCTAGTGAGCTTCTATGGCTAAGGCTGAATTTGAACTTGGATCTCCCCAGGTCTAGCCTAATACTTTAAGTTAGGGACCTACAGAAAATAGGTGACAGGAAAATATTTTATTCTTAGCCTTTTAAAATACCATTTAACTTTTGGAATGCCTGCATGAAACTTTATAATATCAATTAATAAACTAGGGTTACCAGACATCCAGCAAAAGGAGGACATGTTCTCCGTTTTGTCCTCGTGTCCGTCCGGCAGGCATAGTCTTAAAATCAAATATTGTCCAGCTTTTGAGTGTCTTGTTTTTGTTTTTGTTTTAAATTTTGGACTGTTTCTTCAACAGCAGTCATTCAAACGTTTGTGTATTGTGACCTTATAAATTGTCTGCTTCTTTCTTTCCCTCATCCATTGACAGACTCAACAGCCTAGATTTATGTTATTTAATTTATCTCCTGATTCCAGCAATTGGCTTCAATCCAGCCCCTTCAAATCTATGATCACTGTAGTCTGTAGATCACACAACTCATACATTTCTATGGTGGAATTTGGAAAGTGTATCATCATCAGTTCTATATTATCGCTAGGATATGTTCTTGAAAATAAAAAATTGTTAGAAAAGTACTACGACTGAAAACCAGTCTTTCTGATGATGGAGAAAGTAATTTCATATACATGTAGGCCTAAGTACATTTTTTTGAAATGTTAAGAAAGTTAAACAGTATCCTCCTCCACCATTTGTCCTCCTTTCCAATTGTCTGTGTCCTCCTTTGCTGGTTCAGATATCTAAGCCTAGGACATCAAGAGTACTATAGCATCTAATTAAAACGTATCAGATTTTTTTTTTAAATCAAACTTATTTTCTCTCCAACTAAGCTAGTATCCCCTAAGCAAAAGAAAATTATGTATTGTAATTTCATTTCATCAACTTGCCTTCAGAGAGGTGGAAGTAATCAAGTGCTCTCCAGATGTCATTGAGTCACAGAGCCAGAAGAAGTCATTTAGGTTATTGTCCAAACACCTGTCACTGCAGGAATCCAAACTGAATTGACTGTATTCAGCAAAGAGGAGCACCATCTCCTCAATCGCTAGTTCTCCTGCTGATCTGCTCCTGTTTTCCTTCTTAAGATTCAACCAAAATCTGTCCTCCTGTACCTTAAGATGACTCTTTCTTCTGCATGACACATCCCTTCAGATATCTGAGGGTGCTATCATATTCTGTCATCTTTCCCCAAGGTTAAACAAACCCAGTTCCCCTAGTCTCCATTTTGTACTACAAATCCCAGCATTGTGATTATCGGCAACACTGCTTAGGAGTTAGGGGAGCTGTGCTTCAAAACATTTGTGGGGCATAACACAGCCAATCCCTACTCCAAGGTTATTCAGTGCCACCATTGGAAGGAAGGAAGGAAGGAAGGAAGGAAGGAAGGAAGGAAGGAAGGAAGGAAGGAAGGAAGGTTGGTTCACGTTGGTCAATATAACAAAACTATCACGTTCTTATTATATAAAACCCTTCATATGCTGAGAGCATAGATAAAATCCAACAGTTGGTTTCTCTTGATGAACCTGCTTCCACAACCAGAACCTGGACAACAGCAATTCCTTTCCCTCTTTCAGATCCTCATATTCTCTCAAAATGTGTCCAGAAGGTTCTCTAATCCTTCAGAGCAGATTCTGAGGCTGAAGATGTTCATTCATTTGACATATATTGCCAGGTTAGCAGTAGAAGCAGACAAAGCAACCAACAACTCTAGTTACAAGTGACAGTAATTCTGTGACAATGAGATGCTAAAAATACACCAATTCACTGTTTCCCAGGATCAGAGGTTTTTTTAATGATCTCAAATTCTATGAAAATAATAGTGTTTCTTGGTTTAACTGACTGCTACTTTATTATGTTATTTAGTACTTCATTATAATTTGTTTCAAAATCTGCAAGATCTCTACAATAGCATTACTATCCATAATGGAATAGTAAAAATTAAACTCATTCTATTTTTAGATCTATTATTTTGCTTTCAACTATTTGGAAAAAAACTGTTACATGTACACAGTCTAAATCTATACAGCAATCTTAAATACTGGTTGAGTAGTTATTATTGGGTGTTTATGGATAGTTTATTCTGGGCTTTTCCTACAACCTGCATGTACTGTATATCGGCAGTCATAGTAAGGGCTTCCTAGAATTCAGAGTAATCTTATGAGGGCAATGTTTATATCATTCCTTCCTAAACAAGGTCACTGTGCCCCCCCCCCCGCTCATATGCAATGCTTGTGCTAAACATTATTAGCCTCTTGTGATAGTCAAAACATAAAACTGCAGACCATCTGGGTCAACCCTGAAAGAGGCTTAACAGAGATATTTTAAGGTATGAGAATCTCCTTTAATGCCTGCAGAATTCACTACTCCCATCCTGCCTTATTTGAGGAAATAATGCTTTTTCCTTATTTCCCCTATTCTTATTCTTCTTTATTTCTCATTATTATTATCATCAATTCTGTTTACCTAGGTAAATAAAAGAAAATATAAAAATACATTAAACATAAAAAGTAAGATGTTATATAGGATGTTTTACTTTACTTATCTTTGTACCTGTCCCTTTCACCAATGATATCAACTGTTTCTCCTCTGACTATTTTTTACATTTCTACATTTGGCCTAAGTTACTGAAGGCAATCAAATGGGGAAATGATTGGAGGAAGAAAAAATTGGCAAACCTTCTGTTGCTAGTTCTCTAATTCTTTGTCAAGATCTTATACAAGAGAGAGCCTGAAAAAGCTCTTTAGAAGAGGCTCAGCCTCTTTCACAGAACACCTGGAAGAACTGATCGAGATGAAAGACAGTCTAACCACTTTCATTTTTTTTTGCAATAAAATATTATTTTTAAAGACAAAGATAAAAAAAACTACAGAAAAACAAAACAAAACTACAAACAAAAAAAAAGTAGACTCTTAGTGGAAGACGAATGAGAGGGTTGGGTGAGGTTAGCTCCCTCTAAAGCCTCTCTTAATTTAAATTTTAACTAGCTTTTTAAATTTTTATCCTATTTTACTTTATTTTACCTTCTCTCCTGCTGAAGTCCTGTAAGCTGTACTATTTTTATTGGAGACTGGTATTTTTATTATCTCTACCATGGGGAAAGGAAGAAGGAAGAAGAGGCAACGCTCACATTCTGCCTCACAGACTGCATCTAAACGTACGAAGCAACTTAAAGTTGATGAATTGTTAAAAAGCAAACAGCCCTCTGCCGTAAGTAACCTCAGCTCTTCTACACTCCTTGCCCGTCTTTCGAACAGATACGATCCTCTGGAGTGGGATTTACAAGCGGCGTTAGAGAGCTCACAACTTTTAGACCTTTCTATTTCTATTCCTGAGGAAGCTTCCCCTTCTCAGATAGCAGCTATCTGCTGAGAGGCTGTTATTTCAAGAGGAAGAGGATCTAAATAACAAAAATTTTACAGACTTTATAACCAGACAATGCCTTTTGAGGGCACAAACCATATTGTCAATCTTTGATCTCCTGACTACTGTTAATAACAAAGTGGACATGATAAAAGAAACTCTCATTAAGATGAAACATTGCTACACAAATGCTACCGCTGAGTCTGCTAAAACAAACCTGTGCAGAGGCTACTGTAATTTAAAAACAGACAATGATGGTGAAAAGGTGAATTCTAATATAGAATTTAAAAAGAGAGCAAAGAACATGCTAAAAGACCAATATTTACATCCAGAGGAACATGCAAAGCAAGTTCCTCCTCCCCAAGGAGTGTTGAATGAAAGACATCTAAATCAAAATGGTTACTTACAGCCAAATCAAATTATGTTACAAATCCAAAATAATAGAATAAACAGAGGAAAATGGGGATCTAGAAAAGCAATCATTTTCTCTCTTAGCCAGCTCCTTCATTGTGAATGGCCAATGGTGGATTTGCAAAAGGTCGACTGGCTTCCTTCCAGGAGAGACTTCAAACGTATTCTATTGTCCTTTAAAAATCCCACTATATCCAATATGTTGCTCAAAATGAAGCCTTTTCTGTGCAAATTTAAGATCTTTCCAGTATGTGTGTTTCATACAGAGGGAGTTAGACCTTTAATAACTCATTTTGGAAAGAAGAGTGTTTCTACTTCAAAGTTTAATTGCAGTATCTTAAAAAATAATAATTTCAAGGATGGCTGTTGTGGGTCTTCCGGGCTGTGTGGCCGTGTTCTGGAAGTTGTGGTTCCTAACGTTTCGCCAGCATCTGTGGCCGGCATCTTCAGAGGGCACCTCTGCTCCTGCCCTCTGAAGATGCTGGCCACAGATGCTGGCGAAACGTTAGGAACCACAACTTCCAGAACACGGCCACACAGCCCGGAAGACCCACAACAGCCATTGAACTCCGGCCGTGAAAGCCTTCGACAATACAATTTCAAGGATGTTTTATCTTCATTGTCCTTCAGAAGTGTCACCCCGAATAATCAACCTGTTCCTCCCACAAGTCCGTCTTCAGAAGAGCTGCTTGAGATAATCTTGATCAACACTTTCAGCACTCTGCCACGTATGGAACAAGAGGGCATTATAAACAGGCTAGAGGAGCTGAGGGAACTACTAGAAACAACACGCAAAGCAGCAAAACCTCTGATAGAGCTGGTCACTCCAACTGTTAATAAAGAAAATGCCCATTTTGAGAAAGTATCTGCTGAAGCTTCCCTTATTTCTCCGACTTCTCCTATCTCAACACGGAATGTGGACATAGAAGGGAATAACAAAGAGTCCCCGGATGTAATTTTCACTTTGTCCCCTTTGATCCTTGATAAAACATCATTCTACACAGAAGAAAGAAGTATTAGAAATAAAACAGAGGTCAACACACAAGAGGAAGCAGGCTGTAGCCCAAATATTGTTGAGCTTCAAACTGAGGATGGCCTTGGAAATGAACTGAGTCATAAGGAGGCCACTCCCTGCTCAACATTACTGCACCTGGACATTGACGCTAATCTGACTTGCCAATCTGCAAAAGTTCTTCATCTAAACGACCACCTCCCTCAAAACCTCCTGGAGCCTATTCAACAGCTAGATAGAGGAGAATGTAGGCAAATGCCAAATCAGTGTTTTTTTTTTGACACCGAAGGAATTTTGGATAATATCACTTCTGTAGAATGACTGAAAAACTCCTGTGTTTTAACCCAAAATTCCAATACCTTCACAGCTATCTCCACTAATTTACAGCACAAAGATTCTATTCAGCTACTAACTTGGAATATTGCTGGCTGGAAGCCCAAAGCAATAGAAGGGGATTTGGTGGAGTTCCTCTCAAACTTTGACCTTATAGCTCTCCAGGAGACCTGGCTGACCCTAGATGAAGAGGAGATCCAACTACCAGGTTTTAGTTCCTGGTCTATTCCTGCAAAAAGATATAAGACTAAAGGGCGGGCATCAGGAGGATTGATTATTCTTGCTAAGGCTGAGTTGGGCTGGCAAGGACAGAAGTTGATCCTAGGAGATGATTCTCCCCATTATTTAGCTGTTAAATTTTCTTATAAATCCTCTGAATTGGTATTATTGAACATTTATCTCCCACCATATACATCTTCTTATTTTTCTCCTAATATATGGGCAAATCTAGAAGAGACAGTGTTAAAGATAAACAAAAATCATTCTAAACCCACTGTAATTCTAGCAGGAGACTTCAATGCTAGGGTGGGGGCCTCTTTACAAAATTTTGTTCACTTGGGTATTATACCTGAGGATTATTTAATAAATGATCCACCCTGGCTTTCTAGTGACCCTAAAAGAAATACTGCAGGTTTTCAACTGGTCTCCTTGATTTATAAATTTAACCTTTTTATTTTAGGTGGTAAGGCACCTGATTTTATATATTCTTTTACACATCATGCAGGAAACTCCAGCAGTGTCTTAGATTACATATGTGTTTCCCGAGATAAGTTTGAGTTGTTTTCAGACATTCAAGCCCTTGTGAGGGAAGACAGCGATCATCAACCTATTACAGTCTCTTTCCAAAGCAGATCAGATACAAGGATATTCACGCCCCATGACAAGATGATACTAGCTAACCTTGAAGTGAGGCAGGAGAGAAGACTTAAATGGGCTAAGGTTGATACCAAGGCATTATCGATTTTTTTGAATTCTGAACAGGCCCTGATTTGGAGAAATTCAATTTCTTCTTCTACTTTAGGTTCAGACAAAACCCTCACTCAATATGCTGACTTGTGTCATTCACTAAGAAACTTTTTAACTAACAATCTTCCTATTAGAAACCGTCAGCAAATTTGCACCAATTGGTTCGATTCTGACTGTTTACATAGTAGAAATTTGGACATTTGGGCAAAAGGGACAAATTCAGTCTTCTTTTGGAATACTATATCGGGTTTGCTGAAGGAACGTAAATTCCATTTCGATATTCCTATCCCAGCTTCAGCTTGGGAGGAATATTATGCCAAGTTATTTTCTAATCCTAATCAGGGCCTTTTGCATAAACAAAGTACAGATTTTTTACCTTTTGAAAACCTTCCCCCCTGGCCTCTAGTATCTGTATCAGAAATCAAAACTATTATTCGATCTTTAAAATCTAATAAGGCGCCTGGAGAAGATTTTTTACCTCCGGAACTTTTTAAGACTCATATTGATTGGTGGGCCCCACTATTAGCAGGGCTGTTTACTTATATAAATAATACAGGTTGTATCCCAGTTGGATGGGAAGTTGCCATTATTGTTCCCCTATATAAAAAAGGAGATAAAGAGGATCCAAAAAATTATAGACCAATAAGCCTTATTGGAATTGTGGCTAAAATGTATGCTAAATATCTATTGAGCAAAATAGAAGATTGGGTTATGGAAAATAATCTTTTAGTGGAGGAACAAGCTGGTTTTAGACCAGAGCATTCCACAATAGACAATTGTTTTACTTTATATCATCTTTTTTCAAAACAATTAACTAATGGCAAGAAACTGTATACCGCATTTATAGATCTTAGTGTGGCTTTTGATTCGATAAATAGAAATATTCTGTGGATGAAATTGGCCAGTTTAAGTATGGAACCCAGACTCTTATTTTTGGTTAAGGCCCTTTATTCAAACACTTATCTGAAGGTTCATACAGGTATAAATGGCTCTCTAACTAAGAGTATACCCACCTTCAATGGCGTTAGACAGGGTTGTATATTAGCCCCAATGCTTTTTAACCTGTATGTAAATGATCTACCAGGATTCCTGTTTGATGTAGACACTCATATGCCAAAGATCCTTGATAAATTTATTAATATTTTACTATATGCTGACGACACGGTTCTAATGGCACATTCTCAAATAGGCCTGAGAAGACTGCTGAAAAAACTGAACACTTACTGTGCTCTCAATTGTTTAAACATCAATAAAAGTAAATCCAAAGTGATGGTTTTCAGCAGAAAAAGTGTGAAATATAATTGGCAGTTAAATGGGGAGTCTATTGAACAAGTTAGTTTTTTTAACTATCTAGGAGTGGTTTTTACCAGTTCAGGTTTGTGGTTAAATCACTTTAAAAGAAGCTCAGAAAGGGCAGTGGCAAGTACTAAAAGATTATATAAATTATTTAACTACAATTATCCAGGCACTCTGACTCCTATATTGAAAGTGTTTAGGGCCAAAATAGTTCCAATGCTGACCTATGGTGCAGAATTATGGGGTTTAAATAAAGCTACCCCTCTTGAACAAATTCAAACTTGCTTTTTAAGATCCATATTGGGAATGGATAAAAATATGTCTGCCCCTGCAGTGAGAGCAGAATTAGGTATCCATTCCTTACATAGTCATTTAATTATTAAAGTTTTTACATATTGGCTGAAGATCCAACAAATGGATTCAGATAGACTTCCCAAAATATGCTTAACGGAACAGATAAATATGGCACAGCCCAATTCCTGGATCAGCCAACTTTATGAAGTTATTTTAAGACATGGGTTTTCTATTCAGTATTTGCTTTCAACGGTCTCACAGGCAAGGGAAATTTTTAAACAGCGAGTCCTGGATATTAGTGCACAAACTGACATGGAATTATTAACTAAAATAGATCTTTAAGATGGTTGGCTAAGAATAAAATTATATTTCAACCCGAAAAGTATCTATCAATGAGTATTCCACAAACTTTAAGAAGGGCCTATTATAGAGCTAGATTTGAGTTGCTGGATTCCATGGCCAAATATGGGCGTTTCCACCACTTGCCATATCATGAGAACCTGCATATGCGGTTCTCCAACCATTGAAAATATTTTTCATATTTTGTTCAATTGCCAATTATATGCATCCATTAGGCATAAATACCTATCATCTTTATTAGAAAGAACAGCACACTGGGATCCAAACCATAGACTGTCTTATTTCCTCCTGGGCTCAAATGTGCATATTGTACGTAGGACTGCTAAGTTTATAACTAAGGCAACGGTCATTAGAACTCAATACATTGAACAAATTGGGGTATCCTGTAAGGGTTAGGGTGACTCTATGTATTATCACATATGTATTTTATTATTGTATTTTTATCTTTGTATTGTATTTATTTTATTTTATTTTATTTTATTTTATTGATAAGGTCACAGGACTAATCAATTAATAAACTACTACAAACAAAAAAGAAAAAAACACTGAAGAGGCAGAGGCTTCCAGTGGGAAATGGCAGACTGAACAACCTTGCCTGCAAGCTCTGTGGGCAGAGTTGGCAGCGTGGCAGTTTTTTCTGGGCACAGGCAGGTTTTTCTGTAGCCCCAAGTGTTTTTCCGGATTAAGGAAAACGCTGAGAATTGACCCATTTGTCCTCCAGATGGTGAGTTGAAGCCAGGAGATCGTGGACAGCGTCTGCGACCGGGAGGCTGGGATTCCATCTCTTTCTGAGCCACACTTGCAACCCCTTAAAGGGGAAATAAGTCCTGCCTTCCCATTTCTTAAGCACCCAATTTGTTTTTTAATTTTTTTACCCTAAGAGAAGCTTTTTATAGTAAGAAAAAGTGGTGAATATAGTTGGTGAATATATCTTGGTGAATATAGTTATTTTTGGAGATTTTTAACTATAAAAAATAGTTCTGGCTTGTATTCCCATCTGGATTGTATTGAGGGCTGAAACTGTAAGATTGCCTTTCTGTTGCTATTTTTGGTGCTGAATTTGAAGGACCGTGTGTTTTCCTACACGTTGCTTTTGATTTCTTATTTTAAACTCTTGACTTTCTGTTTACTTTCTTTGTAAGAAAGAAACTGTAAGATTGCCTTTCTGTTGCTATTTTTGGTGCTGAATTTGAAGGACGGAGTGTTTTCCTACATGTTGCTTTTGATTTCTTATTTTAAACTCTTGACTTTCTGTTTACTTTCTTTGGGTTGTCTGCTAGTATATTTTCCTTTGTTAATTTTGGATTAATTCACTAACCTCTATTTCTGTGAGTTAACTCTTTAGGGGGTGCCATAATTTACCGTTTGGACTATGGAAGATTTTAAAGAAGATTAAAGAAGACTTCATAGAACTTTGTTGTCAGCAAAAAGAGATTTTTTCAAAGGGTTGTCAAGTTATTATGCAGATTGTTTGGGACATTCAAGATGAGATTCTGGCTAAAATCGGTCAACTATTTGAAAATACTGTGATGGAAGAAGAAGCTGGAAAAGATGGAGATTTTACTGCTGTGAGGGAGATTGAAGTATTCCCAGCTGAAGACTCTGGATTGGTGTTTAGGGGGTTGAAACAACTGTTTAACTTTAAGATTGCACAAGGAACTGCCATGCTGGGGAATGTTATGACTACCTGGATCAATGTTATGGGAAAGAAGAGTATGTTATGCGGGAGTTTTTTTTCTCTTTTGCTGGAAAGTTTGTATCTTTGGAGGTTGTTGGGTTGCTAGATCTTTGTAAAAAATTGCTTTTCGTGTAATGGTGAAATATTTAAATGCCCTGGTATATTTTGAGGAGGGGTAAAAAATTAAGAAATTAAGAAATATTTAATTGGACTGATAATGAGGTTAACATGATTTACAGGATTTTTGATTTGTAAGACTTAAAAGGTATTGACAAGTTATAATAATATTTTATACTTTTAGGCAAAATATGGTTAAGATTGTTAAGGCAGACAATTTATAAAAATTAAGAATATTTAATTAGATTGATAATGAGGCTAATATGATTTTTTTTCTTTTCTTATGGTTTGGATTAGGATTTATAGGATTATAGATTTGTAAGACTTAAAGAATATTGATAAGATATAATAATATTTTATATTGTTTTTTAGGTTTAATAGGGTTAAGATTGTTTATTATAAAGGCAGACAATTTATTTGTTTTTACAATTTGATGCTTATTGTGTAGACAGAAGTATGTAGAATAGTAGTAGGAAGAAAAAAAATTAAATGGATTGTTTTTAAGAGTGAGGGAAGTTTGAAGTAGAAATTTATGTATATGTATATGTATATGTATATGTATATGTATGTGTGTGTGTGTGTGTGTATATATATATATATATTCTTTTTTATGTAAGGGGAAGGAGCAATTGTATTAGAGATTTGTATGTGTGTTAATGGAGGGATTTATAGAAATAATGTGATTATGGTTTGATGTAGAAGAAGGGTTTCTTTATGGGAATTGCTGTATATTCTTACTATTGAAAGCTGGAAGTCACCTGTATGTATGTAACTTTCTAAAAGTCTTTTTTTCTTGTGTTTTTACAGCCTAACCGCTTTCATGAGCCCCGCCCCCATCCCTTTAAATCGTAACAGGAGCCTTTCTATGATCTCCAATTCTCTTCCTTGAGTTCCCAAGAGCAAAGTAAATAGCAGACCCTGTGAGGCATCCATTAGACTGCTAGACCTTATTATTAGAAATCGACTCAAAAAGTATCCAGCTACAACAGCTGAAACTAGGAAGAGAAGGAATTGGCAGCATATTTATAAAGCCCTCAGACTTTTCTGGACCTTTATTGGATTAAGCGTTCCATTTTGAGTCCATGTCTTCCTTGTAATATGGAGCTTGGCCAAAGGCCAATGGCTGAGCAAGAATTTGAATCTGGATTTTCCAATTCTAATATTCTATTCACTGGTTCATTTAATATGCTTCATTTCCGTATAGGTTCACCAAAGTCATGTCTTTCTTAATATGCACTAGGCAGATTTTATTTATATACTAAATTCATTCTCCAGAAAACCAGTGGCAATAATCCAGATGGCTGGGTATTACAAGCAGAAATATAGCCAAGGGCTGTAATATGTGAAAATAAATATGGATTAGCATTTTATTATGTTAGAATGAGTGAACATAAAATATTATTAACTATGACTCATATGAACTAAACCTTTCTGATAAAGACTGCAACTCAGATATGACTGAACTTCAGCAATACCATGTACATTTCCTTCTAAGTCTCACTGACTATAAAATGCCTGAGAAAGTACACATATAGATTTCTCTTTGAGTTATAATATTTTGTATACATTGAAAGGAAGGAAAGATGTCTAATTAAATATATATCACACTGTACTGGATAGGAACATTAACAACCCAACCCATTCCAAAAATACTAGTTATGACTTCTATATTACACAGAGCTACAGGAATAAAATTTAATATTTTATTTATTTTATTTTATTATTTCAATTTATTCCCCGCCCATCTCCCTTGCAAGGGACTCTGGGTGGGTCTATCTATCAACTGCTCACAATAGATCTCTCTCATGCAAAAGTCTGAATTACAGCCTCTTTCTACAGATCTTCAGATAAGCATACTTGCTTCAGATTCCATACTTCCTCTTCAGTTATTAGAGTCTTAAACTGGCTGGGAAAAAAATGAAGTTGTAAGCCCTTAGTGTTCTACTTCCTCAGTGTTCACAACCTGTGCTGCTGCCGCCACCAGGTTCAAACTCTGTGAATGCAGATAGGGCTATCCACACACCAAATGGTTTTAACAAGCGAGACTGACTAGGATACATACCGTAATCACTGAATGTACAACAAGACAGTTTCAGTTATTGGGGAGACTAGATGTAAAAGAAGAAGAAGGAGGAGGATTGCATAATCTTTCACTTACTTTTCTCACATTATAAAAATCTCGATGAGGGTTAATCTTCAGTTCTTTTAGCTCAGACATCTCATTTAGCATCTCATGTAAACCAAACTTAGATCCTAGAAAGTTAAGCCGCTTGTGGCAATATGTTTTCCTGTGAAAGATGAACCATCGTTGCTTAATTATACTTTTATATTACATAGAGAGATAATTGCTTTACATCAAATAACAGATATTCACTGGGGATCAGAGATATAATTAATACAGGTCAGGGATATCTGCAGTAGGGGGAATCAAAATGTAAAGATGACAATTAAGACCACACAACTGAAACTCCATCCCTTTTAATGTGTCCTGTGTATGTAAAAAAGGGGCAGGACTGATCTCACAGTTGTGCCCACGATCTTACTTTTTTGGCATGCCCTGAGGACACCCATGATACAGGTGTACAAATAACTTTGAATTAGAACTGTTTCAAATTTGAAGCACTCCATTTCAGGTTCAAAACGCCCCATTTCACACTAAAAACAACGGTTTCAAATTCGAAATGGGTGGTTTCCAGTTCTTTTAACTGAGGAACATTTATTTATATTCACTTTTTAGAAAATGCTGGGAGTTAACCCAAGCATTACCACAACTCAAATGTTACACATACTATTCTTCCCCTGTCTCTACATACGGTACACCGAATAATGTAATTTCAGATTAAAGCTAAGAGTATTTCTAAATAAACTTGTATAGGATTACATTTTAATCTGAGAACTTCATCAAACAGAAGTGGCTTGAACAACTACAGGGTTACGACTGGTAAAGCATACAATATCCCAGCCTTATGGAATTCTTAAACAGAACCATACGTTGGGCCATCAGCGATAAGAGCCAGCACATGACTGAGGTCTAGGGTGTAGGTCTGCAGATCAGGGTAAGGCAAACTCCGTGGTTCATTCAGTTCCATCATGTCTTTGTTCTCAAAAACTAAGAAAATGCCTTCCTTCATCTTTACAACATGGTCCAAGTTCCCTGGAGAATCATCAAGATTGAAAGGATCCTGCAGTTCTTTGGGTGGTGGATGGAAATCTGTAAAATTCAAGGTCAGACATTCTAGCATTACTTAAAATACGGAATCATTCTAAGTTGTCTATCATAGCTGGAAATTAAATTGCCAGTAACCAATAGCTTTTGTAAACTCACAAAGAATTATATGCTGTATCATTACTGGTGTTATTCTGAATATAGTAACTCCACTTCCACATTCAGTGTGGTACAAGGGTATTTATCAGTCAAAATATATGGCATACAATCCAGCAGCTACATAGCCATTTATTCAGTGATACTTAACAACACTTTACCATGCACCAAAACGTACTCATATATTGAAAGAAGAAGAAAAGATGCAAACAGCGCTATGTAGTAAGAGGATAGCTCTGAAACATCCATTCCATACAGTTTTTTGAAACCCAGATAAATTTTAGAAGCGATTTTCAAAGTAATTAAAGAGGCATTAGCACTTGTGCCAAAATGATAGCAACATGTTAGCAACATAAACCCCACCACTTTCATACATGCATGTGACATCATGGCACATATTCAGTAGGGGCAGAGCTTGAGCTGTTTTCATTGTTTGTCCCCCTTGAACTGCCCTGCAGACACATCTAATATTTAAGATTATTTTTCACCATTCAGTCCAAAAAAGGGCCAACCAAGGCTAGCTATGATACAGAAGGAAGATTCACTATTCCAAAGCTTAAAAAGGGGAGGCATACTCTCATTTATGACAGCTATCTTTTCTTCATATCCTATTTTAATACCTTTATTGCATCTCTGCATTAATAAAGCAGATTTTTTCTTGCTTACAAATTAAAGTACTGTTATCTGTTTAATTTTGGCATGTTGAACTCTTCTTAATGCATACAAAGAAAACTAAAACCATGTAAGCTTATTTCTGTTAGTATAGTATGAAAGCAAATTCTTGTATTACCTAAAAATTTGGTGCATAGCAGTTGCCTATAAACATCTACATTTACTAAATATAATGTATATATTAGTCTGTGTCCATGTGCTTGGAAATCAGCATGAAATCTTTTGATGAGTATCAATTAAAATAGAATGGTATGGAAGGGTGATTGCTAATTAGAGGCATGTAACTATTCTATCTGCAAGGAAGAAAAAATATAACAGGCCTTGTTCATGTGTACATCAGACTGAATAAACTGAACTCATTCCAGGTTACCATTTTATTTCTTTTGCTAAGCCATTATGTGGTTAGTTTGCTTCTTATTTGGCTTGTTGCATGAATGTGGCTTATAAAACACAGTTGACAGCTTTGAACAATCAGTAATCCAACTGCAATTTAATGAACAAACTTTGAATAAATCATGTCTTTATCATGGACAAAATATGATGCTGGAGACAGATTTCAGATTGCTGTACTATCATTAATGTATGCAAAGTAAATCAGCATATATTTTTTAGAATTCCTACCGCTCTTTAAGTGCTCAATTTACTTAAGTAAGTACAGGTAGTCCTCAACTTATGACCATTCATTTAGTGATAATTTGAAGTTATGATGGCACTGACAAAAGTGACTTGTGGCCAGTCCTCACACTTACAACCATCGCAGCATCCCTGTGGTCATGTGATCAAAATTCAGGCACTTGGCAACTGGCATGTATTTACAACAGTTGCAGTGTCCCGGGGTCACCTGATCACCATTTGTGACCTTCCCAGCTGGTTTCCGACAAGCAAAATCAATGGGGGAAGCCAGATTCACTTAACAGCCACATGTTTCACTTAATGACCATGGTGATTCGCTTAATGACCATGGCAAAAAGGTCATAAAATTGGGCTTGACTCACTTAATGACCACCTCACTTAGCAACAGAAGTTCCGGTCCCAATTGTGGTCATAAGTCGAGGACTACCTGTAAATAAATATCTATGGCTAGATTTACATATTGAAAAAATCCATAATTTGATTTGTTTTGATTGAGTAGAATTGTGGGCTTAAGAAATGACATGCTTTAAAATTAAATATGACTTGGATCATGACATTTTGCTTAACAAAACCAAGGTTTAAGGAAACCATGGCTTAGCACAATGGGGGGACTTGGCCATAGATCAAAGTATTTTTTTTAACTAGAGCTGATTTACCTGGGAGTACCTCATCTTCAATTTTCCATTTTTCATTTTTCATACTGCATAAATATTGTGCTGTTGTCCTTGGAAAACGATGGTAAGCAAAGCGGCAATACTTCTCTCGGATAAGCAAAGCTTTTGCTAAATTTCTGGCAGCTTGTTCATAATCATCCACTGTAACCTAAAGGGAGAGGTTATACAATTAATGATTAAAGTATAATCCTAATCCAAAATGAATGTACTTGGAAATAAAGTATACTCCTCTTTGAAGCAATCCACCTCTGCCAGACTATAGGCAAATCCCCATGGCCTCCTTGCCTGGTGCAAGGACAGCCCACTAACCATTTCCCAAACACATGCCGTAGACTCTATCTCAATATCCTCCCACAGCTGACACTGTCCAAGGATGGCTTAAACTACTAACCTCTGGAAGTGGTGTTTTCCCTAACATCCCACCTCAAGACACTCAGTCCAGGCAACGTAAAGAGTGTTGATGTGCTTCATGGAAGCAGCCTGAAATTACGTGCTCTGGGTTGGCAATCTGTGGCTCCAACTAGTTCTGCCTGTTTCCTATGGAACAATTCCATCCCATCTGGTCCCGGACCTCCCCCCCCCCCCAATCCATTAGTCCTCTTTTTGGTGCAGGAGAGACCAACTTCTGCAGCCACTTTTTTTTTTAATGTGTTGCTCAACCAGTTAACTGATTAACCTGGAGTGTGAGAAGCCCTGGCTTACAGCATTAGTGGACAGTGTGATTGAAAAGGCTCAGCTCTTGTACTTCAGTAGCCTATGTGGTTGGAAGTTCCCTTCCTGTGAGGTCCCAGGGAAGTCCTGATCCCTCGCTTCTCCTTATGTTATGCTCTAAGGCAGGGCTTTCCAAAGTGCCGCCGCTGGCGACACACAAGTGGCGGCGGCGCACGCGCACGGCGGCAGCGCAGGGGGCACACGTGCACAGCAGCGGCGTGGGGGGGCGTGCGGCGGTGCGTGCGTGCACGGCGGCGGCGCAGGGGGGGCGTGCGGCGGTGTGTGCGTGCACGGCGGCAGCGGCTGCCGCTGCCACCGTGCACGCGTGCGCCGCCGCTTCCGGGTGGTGTGGCGACACACCACGCTGTGTGTGGCGACACACTTTTGTGTCGCGACACAGAGTTTGGAAAGCTCTGCTCTAAGGGCAGTTTACAGCTCCTATGCCCATCCTCACAGCTAACCTTTTCTCATGTTTAGCAGCACTTGTCCACTGAGTGGATGGAAACTAAGAGATAGAAAAAGCCTAACTCTTCTTGCTAACTAGTGGTCGATAGGCCAAACAGTTGACCAGTCAGCTCACAGTTTCAAATAATTTTTTTTTAAAGTTCAGTCAGTCAACAGTAGAACAGGAAAGAAAAAAAATGCAGTGCATGAAGTAACCAGAGTCAATCAATCAATCACTTCACATACTGGGTGATGTTGAGCAGGGCTGGAATTTCAGCTGAGGTAACCACCCATCACAGCCATTAGAATGCTGCATGTTAAAGCTGAATGAACACAGTGCAGCACACACCTATTGGAGGTGCACAATAACGACACACTGTGGGGGTAGAAAGATCCCCCACAGATTTCCTGCCAGCTCTGGGGTGGGAAAGCAGCTGTGTGCATGTAGCCTATATCACTCAAGAATGCAAGTGGGAGTCAATTCATGGAATGCTCCTTCATTCAAAGGAATCCCCTGCACAGTAACAACTAGAAAATTGTGACAGAATGCTTCTGCTGATGCCTTATTAAGTATCCTGAGGTAAAATGTTTTACAGATGGGTATTTGGTTATCCACCTTCCATCTGCAGTCTGGCTAAGATTTATCACTTCTGTGAGAATCAGAGATAGGATTTATATGTTTTAAAATATAACTTTTTAAAACAATGTGGTCAAGACCTTAGCTAATAATGCAACACACATTTCCAGAACCTTGGCTGTAATTAATCGTTCAAGAAATTCTACTCAGGTCTAGGCTTGTTTCTGATTACTGAAGACTTGTTAGAAGGGATCCTTTCAGGTTAATGAACACTGTTACTTCACATCAACTACCATCATACAAGTGAAGATGCAATATCCTATTCATTACCTGAAGCTGGGGGCCTCTGGACATTTTCCATAAAGTTATCTAGTTATTTGGCTCCAACATCATAACTATTCATATTCCCAGTAATAATATCCTGCAAATGGAACAAGGCCAATAAATGTCACTATGGAAAGTATGCTTGGGCCTCCTATTTTAGGTAATGTTTAGTCATGTTGTTTAGCACTTCATGCCCCCTGATGGGGATTAGCAGGAAGAAGAGAGTGAAGAAAAAAGGCTTTCATTAACCACTATAGGAATCCCACAGGACAAATTGTGTACTCCATTTGGAATACATATAGTAGTTTATTAGATCTTTATTCACTGCAACAAAGCTGGTGACCAGGACAAAATCCCCATGGCTGCTTAAACAATTCTACACAAGTGTTAGCATCATAAAATAATAATATAATTTCATGTTATACATACAATATTTAATTTATAAAAAGAATCATCACCATCATCTGTCTGTTTGCTTACCCCAGCACAGTAATCCCCGCTAATTGTAACTCTCTGAAATTCTGGTACATCATATGTCCCTTGGATAGGCTGAAAGGCACCTGGAAGAACTGGAGTAGGAGGAGACACAACTGGAGTGGCTGATGGAGGTTTCCATTCTTGCAGTGGAATTTGTAATGACAAGGACTGGGATCGAATCATCTTGAAACTTTTCTTCCTATATATACATAGCATACAATATTTAAGTCAACAAGACATTAATTTAAGGCAACAAAAAGACTCTTTGCTCTAGAAACCTTCTAAAAGATAAATACATACATTTCTTTATTCAGAAGGCATTTTTCTACTACATGAATCCACTATGTTACTTCCATCTCATGTAGCACTTAGATATGTTCAAAAGAGGTATTTAAGAAAAAAAATATTAAGGATTGTAAAATATGGTACTATACTGATTCTGCAAGGGTGAGACAAATGGTCTGTCGAGACTTTTCAGTACAAATGCTTAATCTCAGAGTGTTTAATCCGGAGCTTTCCAAACTGTGTGTCAGGACACGTTAGTGTGTCGGCTGCAGTGTCTGGGTGTGTCGCTGCGGCTGCTGCTGCTGCTTCCAAGCTCTGCCAGGATTCCGCGCAGGTCCTAGTGCCTGCTTTGTGCCCTGCTGTAAGAGTGTGTCGTGAAATGATACATGTCTAAAAAGTGTGTCACCAACATGAAAAGTTTGGAAAGCTCTGCGTTAGTGTGTTGGCTGCAGTGTCTGGGTGTGTCGCAGCTGCTGCTGCCTCCGAGCCCTGCCAGGATTCCGCCCAGGTCCTAGTGCCTGCCTTGTGCCTTGCTGCCTCCAAACCTGCTGTGATTCCACGCAGGTCCTAGTGCCTGCCTCGTGCCCTGCTGCAAGAGTGTGTCGCAAAATGATGCCCTGCTGTAAAAGTGTGTCGCGCAATGATGCATGTCTAAAAAGTGTGTCACCAACATGAAAAGTTTGGAAAGCTCTGGTTTAATCTATCAAATCAACAATATTTGTAAACTTATTTCATGTTTGACAGTATTAAAATGTAAACCTTGAAACTCTTGTTTGAATGAATTTCGCAGTCATTTCCCCACATTAAAAAGCAATACTTTTGTTTAATTAACTTGCTAAATATTATGACATAAGAGAACATACGGTAAATAGAAGGAACCATTTAACTGATTATGTGAAGCCCATAAACATCTTACATATTTGGGTCTCAGCCCTCCACAGCTTCTCACTGATTACTTGTCCTCTGTTCCTGGTGAGGAAGACAGAGAACCATAGGGAAAACAAGTATGGACTTTACACAATAGTCAAGGAGTGAGCATTAAAAAAAACATAATATACTTTCACCAAATGGGTATCTGCAGGGAGGATGAAAAAAATAATGAAGTTGGGTCCTATGGGGGTTCATCCTTGCATACAGCTGCATAAGGGGTGGTAGGGTCAACTGGACACATGATTTGCTCACTTTTTAGCACTTTCTATATGTATTTGCTGATTACATTTCTAAATTGCATTCCCCACCTTTCAGTTTAACTGAATAAACCAGAGTTGGTTTGGAGTCGAGTGGCACCGAACTCATATAAATAAATAAGAAAGTAATTAAGTAAGAATACATAAAAAAGAGAAGAAGAGGATAACCAGCATCAATGTGGATGGACTCAGTTACAGTGGCAATGAGTGCACTCTTGGAAGACCTGAAAGACCAGATCATGGGTAGGCCATCATGGAGAAAATCTATCTATAGGGTTTGCTAAGAGTCGACAACAACTTGATAGCACATAATCAATCCATCAGGAATACATCAACAAAAGGACTAAAACCATATAAAAGCCAACGGCAGGATTAGAGAGTGACAACACTTCACATTATATCTGACAGTATCTAACAACCGTTCTTAATAGACCTCAGCACTCGTTCCTAAAACATTCTTCGACCCCATCAAACCTACCTTTTAGTAGTTTCCAAAGACTGCTGTTCTGCCAACTCCTTCTGAAGTTCCCTTTCTTTGGCCTCTTGCTGCCCAATAGGACAATCTTCAGGCACGGTGAAAAGTGACAAGGCATCTTTGCTATCTTCTTCTCGAAGGACCTTGGCAAAAACTTTTTCAGCTAAGAGCCGCACTGACTCGTCAACCTCAGACATATTTAACTTTGGGAATTGTCTGGACATCTCGGCTATGAAAAATACAGAATGTTACAGGCAATTATCACAATTCTGTTATTTCTCTTAGTTAATTTGAAATGTAATAAATTCACACCACTCCAATCATTTACAAAAAGCACATTTACCTTAAATTCTTCCATTTTTCTTTCATTCATCATCATCATAAGCTTTTCTTATATGAATATACCAATTTTAAAACCTTGAATAGCTCAACAGGAATTACTAAAATCAGGTAAGCTTCAAATATTCCTCTGTGGTATATGTGGAAGGTTTTCTAATCGAATGTTTTCTTTCCAATTGCCATATTCATCATTTCTTACTCCTAAACCTATTAGTTGCAATTCAAAAAGCCTCTGCAGTTACCTAAAAAGGATGAACGTCTGTTTGCATGATCTGCTTATCTAGGTCTGGGAGGTGTTAGCTTGTCATGTGACTATCCTAGACCAGTTAACTAACTTCCATAATTAACTCAGAGCAGGTTAGTTTGGGTCCAAAACAGCCTCAATTTGGGGCTAAGGTAACCCCCTGCCTCCAACAACTACATCTGTGCAAGCTGCTTACCAGAAGCTTAACTGTTCCTTCTAGGTACTTACACAAATTCAAAGCCTTAAGAAGTCGCTGTGAAAATGTGTCTCTTCTATGAACTCTTAATCTCCATGTAAATCTTTATTTTCCCCCTGAAGCCACAAAGAGGATGGAAAAGGGTCTGAGAGAAGTGGGAACGGATAACTCCTCCCAATTCTGCCCACAGTAGGGCAAACGCTGATAGGTGGTGCCAGTACTGATTGCACCACTGTGGGTTGATAAAACTCAACAGGAAATTACAGCAGGCGGGAGTACTAAAAAAGTAAGCAACGTAAGACTGATTCAGTCTTCCCAAACCATGTAGTGTTGGCACATGGAGGTCAGTCAATTGACTAGAGAGGACATGACTAAATTAAGCATGTTGTATAAACATAATCAGTGTATGATTAAATTTAAGAAAACAATTGACTTTTTCCATATAAAACGCAACAACAGGCCTCACTTCATTTTAATTGGCTTTGCCTGAGCACTGAATAAACAGAGCTCAGTGATGACTTTATGTCCTGCCACACTATCCCGGTGCATCATCTTTGCTTAGGAATTTGGTTCAAAAACAACTGAAACCAGCAGAAATAAGAAATCATAGTTGCAATCCAACATGAATTATTTGTTTGATTATATTGTCTCTTTCCTTCAGGAGCTCCTGACCGTGTACACAACATGCTCTCTTCCCATTTTTCCCCATCGCAACCTTGTAAAATCCCAGTCCAGCACCTTAACCACTACAACCTACCAGCTCTCTCTACATGCATCTACAATGGACATTTCAGTATTACAACATTTCATGTCATTGTTTCTACAGTTAATAAAATATTTATATTGTGAAATATTTAACAGCATAAAGTATATTCAGTTTTCTTTGTTTTGTACCCATATGTATTAAGAACCAGGACACAGCACAAAATCCATTAGAGTAAAGGTAACGTAGTAAAGGCTGTTTAACTAGGACCAGACACCCACGGCTACACTCAGCTGGGATACTGAGTGGGTGATTTGGGTCATTCCAAGGGTATGCCTATATCTCCCCTATTTGGGGAGAAGGGCGGGGATAAATTTAAATAATAAATAAATAAATAAATGTCTGCAAGACATGCAAGCCAAAAATTGCAGTTAACAAACATTTGCATGCCATTCTCTTACCTGCTGTCACGTACAGTTCTTGGAACTAAATCGTAGGTTTACTACTTTGTAAACCTACGATGCCCAGAACAGTTGCATTTTTGCACTCAGACATTAACATTTCAAACCAGTTTGTTATAGATTTGAAATTCTGTTTTATATAAACCCCAAATAGCAGCCACTCAGGTACAGACATAGTAAGTGTAAGATTTGGGGTTGGGAAGTTGTACTTTTAAGTCAGTCTTGACTCCTGGTGACTGCTTGGACAAGTCCCTGCAGTTTTTTTGACAATGTTTTCAGAACTGGTTTGCCATTGCCTCCTTCCTAGGGCTGAGAGGGAGCAATTGGCCCAAAGTTGGCTTTGCTCCTAAGGCAGGATTAGGGCTCACAGTCTCCTGGTTTCTAGCCCAGTGCCTCAACCACTACACCAAACTAGCTCTCTTTAAGATTTGGGTTAAAGAGCCTAATATGCATGGGCATCCATTCCTAACCACAATGATGATGAAATGACGAAATGTGTCATGACATCACTATGCAAGCTCTAACATCACATCGCAATATCACACACAAATAATACATAAGGGATGGAGTTTGCATTGTGACATGCATTTAATCACTAATCCTAATCCCCTCTTGCTCCCCAAGAACCCCATATACTCATGATGGGACATACGATAGAGCTTACATATGTTAAATTGACTTTTTGCTTAGCCACTGTTCTCAGCCCAGCATACATATCTCAGAGATCTGCTGTAAGAATAACACCTCTAGCTTCTGGAGGAAAGATACAGCATAAATTTAGTAAACCAGTCCCACCTTTTTCTCTACTCTTTTTCACCTTCTTCTTGACATCAAATAAGTATCACAGAGACTGGCTTCAGTTTGTTTTGAATGAAGGCACCCTGTCCCTAAAACAGGACTGTTCAAAGCTTTTTGAGCCAAATACATTTGGACTTGAACCGATATGCCAGGCACCACATTTCAAGAGTTGGCTGTGCAAGAAATGGGTGAGACCAACACAAAGAACTAAATTTGATTTAAATTTAATTTAATTAAAATAAATGAATTATATTCAGCTAATGTGATTACCAGGTTAGTAAAGGTAAAGGATCCCCCCGCACATTTGTGCAGTCGTGTCCGACTCTAGGGGCCGGTGCTCATCTCCGTTTGTTAGCCGAAGAGCCAGCGTTGTCCGAAGACGCTTCCCCAGTCATGTGGCCGGCATGACGCACGTGGAACGCTGTTACCTACCCACCGAAGTGGTACCTATTAATCTACTTGCATTTGCATGCTTTCGAATTGCTAGGTTGGCAAGAGCTGGAGCTAGTGCGGGAGCTCACTCCGCACGCAGGGCTAGGGATTCGAACCTCCGAACTTGCAATCTTCTGATCAACAAGCCTGGCGTCTTACCCGCTGAGCCACCACGCCCCCTGATTACCAGGTTACAAACGTTTCCACTGAGAAAATAGAAATCCAGTTGACATGATTCAAGCTACAGACCTTGTTTAACTCTTTCACTGAAATGAATGAGACTTGAAGCTCCAATTTTACAGATTACCAGGTTACATGACTGTAAAATTGGAGCTTCAAGTCTCATTCATTTCAGTGAAAGAGTTAAACAAGGTCTGTAGCTTGAATCATGTCAACTGGATTTCTATTTTCTCAGTGGAAACGTTTCGCTCCTTATCCAAGGAGCTTCTTCAGTCTGAGCAAAGTTGGTAAGGGAATCCTAAATATGTTTCTAGGTAGCTGTGTGACCTTACACCTGGGGTCATGGTTATTTTGAGATGTTATTTTAAGTCCTTTTATTATCTAAAGGAGGATCGTTAAGATCACCATGCTGCTGTTGAGCTTGTGAAATGGTCTTAATCTTCCTAGGCGCAGAAGACAGAGCCCGGAGAAAGATGGGAGAAAGATTGTGCCTGAGGCCCCCACCTCTATTCAAGGAAGGATTTTCCAAGTTGGCATAAATGGATTCCTTGACCCCTCTCTCAAACCACCTATCTTCTCTGTCTAAAATGTGAACATTAATGTCCTCAAATGAGTGTCCTTTTTCCTTTAAATGAAGATAAACTGCCCAATTTGGATATCCACAGGCCTTCAGAGCTGTTCTCAGGTGCTGATTTTCATTCTTTTTGGAATCCATGGAGGTGGGGATGGTTTCTGCTCTGTGTGACAATGTCCTGATGACTCCTAGTTTGTGCTGCAGTGGATGGTGGGAGTCAAACATCAGATATTGATCTGTGTGTGTGGGTTTCCTGTAGATCCCTATTTCTAGCTTGCCACCGGTCCCACTGAGGACTTCACAGTCTAGGCCTGTGGATATGCCTAGGAGTGCTCTGAACTCTACATTGGAGAAACCAAACAACTTTTGTACAGGAGGATGGCCCAACACAGGAGAAGTAACACCACAGGACCAGAGTCAGCAGTTTATCTTCATTTAAAGGAAAAAGGACACTCATTTGAGGACATTAATGTTCACATTTTAGACAGAGAAGATAGGTGGTTTGAGAGAGGGGTCAAGGAATCCATTTATGCCAACTTGGAAAATCCTTCCTTGAATAGAGATGGGGGCCTCAGGCACAATCTTTCTCCCATCTTTCTCCCGGCTCTGTCTTCTGCGCCTAGGAAGATTAAGACCATTTCACAAGCTCAACAGCAGCATGGCGATCTTAACGATCCTCCTTTAGATGATAAAAGGACTTAAAATAACATCTCAATATAACCATGACCCCAGGTGTAAGGTCACACAGCCACCTAGAAACATATTTAAGGATTCCCTTACTAACTTTGCTCAGACTGAAGAAGCTCCTTGGATAAGGAGCGAAACGTTTCCACTGAGAAAATAGAAATCCAGTTGACATGATTCAAGCTACAGACAATTCCACCTGGATGACTGAGAACCTTCATAGACATAGTTAAACAAGGTCTTTAATTTCCCTGACTGATAACAATAGGATTTTTAAAAGAGAATTAGCATTGATTGGATTATGCTTCAAGTCATCGTTCCAGAAGGAAACAAAACCAAAAATAATTTTAACTTGGTATAGTTCTGATCAGGTATTTTTTCCCAGATGTGCAGAAGAATACTCCCACAAACATAATACAACTAGCCAATTGTTGATACACAGGTTTGTTGGCCTAAGAAACAATCAAATAGTTCCAGTCTAATAATTCCAAAGTTTTTTTTGCAGACTGACATCTAGGTTCATCCTAATAACAGTTCCTGACATTAAATACTGATCTATTCTGATACTTAATAAAGAAGTAAAGTGTTTTAACTTTCATATTTCTTCATAATGAGGTATTTCATTTCCTATTTCTTGTCTCTGTAACAAGGTTTCTAATAGCGCCCGCTCAAAGTAATATCCTGTGGTAAGCAACAAACGATGCAAGCTTTAAGTACAATTCTCTATTCTCTATATATATAAATACTATATTTACTAGATAAAGAGAAGCTTCATAACTCAGGTACAGAGGTTTTATTGCTGCAGTTATATCACAGATATGTAAACTATGTATGTATGTATGTACTGTGTATATATAAAAATATACAGCACTATAACCAGGCCTGATTTGCTGGCTAAAAAACAAGAAGGAAGCTCACATTTCCAGGCTACAAAGTATATATATCACACACACACAAATAAACTTTCCAAAATTAAATTCAGTGAACACTGCGAAATTCAAGGGGGTGCTGTGATGTGATGTACTCATGAGCCACTGAAGCTGGTTAAATCTGATGATGTCACTGCATCTGCTTCCTCCTATAGCTTACCTAATTAATGATCTGCAAAGGATAATCTCCAAAACCCCAAGTGAAATGAGTTGTTTGGTAGGAACAGGAGTAACAGGACAAAATGAATGAAACACAAGATGCTGGGAGAGCCCTGAAATTATTAAATGAATTGTTTTGCTGTTTTTGAAAGGTACTTTTTCTCTTGTCCTTTAAGAAGTAATGTCTGCATATACTATAGGTTTTGCCCCCCACCCTTTTTTTTTAAAGTTAAGCAGATCCTCCGTTTAACCTCTTCGGAGGCGGCTCGCTCCTTTCCCCTTTCGAGACGTCGAATCCGAGGCCAATTATCGAATGAGATACTAGCGCTTGAATATTTTATATTACAAGCCATTAAGAAAAAAGAGTGGCGAAGATGATATACAGAGGCAGGGAGGGAGGCGAGCGCGGCCAAGGGATGGGAGCCTCAGCCGGGAAGGCTGAGCCGTTCTGCAGGAGCCCGAGCATTATTTTCATCCGTCCCGGGGACAGCGGCGCGCTTGCAGTCCGCTCCCACCCTCCAAGATGAGCTCTGCGCCTTCGCCCGGCTTCCTACTTAGCGGCAGCGGAGACTTACCTAGCGCCCGAGGAGCAGTCATGGTGGAGCTCGCCGAACCGGGCTGCTTTTGGCTGCTGGGCAAGGAGGTTTCACACGAGCCGGTCGGCCTGGTCTGGGAAGGAGGCAGAAGGGGGAGGAGCCGCCGCGGTCAGAAGCTGCCGCATTCATCTCCCCCGAGTGCCGCAGCTGCCGCGGCCGGCTAGTATAGCAGTTGGCCAGGCCGGCGGAACCCTGCTCCAGCAGGGGGTCCCCCTCCCGCTGCCCCCTTCTTTTCAGAGAGGTTTAATATGCAAATGTTCATCTTTCCGGATGCGGAGAGGCTCGTCCCAAGCACGGCTGTATGCCGGTGGACAGCGCGCCCAAAGATGCGCGCGCACGCCCCTCTGGAGGACGTGCGTACGACCCCTAAACTATGCCCCACAAAACGTTGCGAGGGTTAAGCCCGAGCCGCGACTTCCCTCCTCCGCCCACTCTACCTTGTCCCCCCCCCCCGCCCGTTTCGATGCAGGGCTAGCAAAGGCAGCCGTTCGCTGGACCGCCTCTGCCGGCATTGAAAGCCCAGCTCTCTCCGGGGTCACAATGCCCGTTATGGGCGGCAGGACGAGCGTACGCAGCCTCTACCTCAGTCAGGCGCCCACGGCGGTTCTCTCCCAGGCAATCTATTGGGAATCGAGGAGATGGATGGGTCGTCTTTCCCTGGGACTCCAATCGGAGCCCTTCTCCTTGAATCCGGAGTGTGTAGAGGAAACTTCTTTTCGCAAGGAAGAAGGGTCGGGTCTCTGAGCCGTCTCAGTCCCTCTAGTGGAAAAGCAGAGATAGCGTCGGGGCGCGGCGACGACGACACGCCTTCCAGGAGTCTTGGCAAAGGCGGAGGGCGCCTCCTTTCTGGAGTTGAGTTAAAGCGTAGCCCGGCTGGAGGTTATCGCGGGAGAGGGTCTGGTGCGCGCCCCGCAACGGCCCTTGAGTGGCGATGCCAGACGCGGGAAAGATCCCCTTTCACCCGAGATGTAGGGAAGAGGAAAGGCTTGGGAGGGGGGCTGGTTCCTGGCCTAAAAGCGGCTCCCTGAGGGAGGTCGTCGGGCCACATCAGTGCGTCTGAGGCATCTTCTTGCTGCAATAAGCAGTAACTGTAGTTGCTCAAGCCCATCCAAAATGTGCTTAAAGAAACATTAGGAAAAGACAAACTTCGAGTTATGGAGCCCCATTCCAGCATAGTGGCACAATTTTAAGTCGCACTGATTTCATCTGGAGAGATGCAAACTGCTGTACAGCTCTCCCCTTGAAATCAGTGGAATGTAAATGTGCCTCTTTGGGGTGGTTGATATAGACATTGTGCCCATTATTACAGAGAAACTAAAGCAGGGTTGTTGCTGTGAGGAGGGAGAGGTCAAGGTCAAGAAAATTAATTCATGATATGAATGTATGAAGATTATGTAATAACAACAACCAGGATCTGAAGACATAGAAAGGTAATTCTGTATTCCAAAAAGAGAAAGGCTTATTACATTTGGGTATGGTGCTCAAAGTTTTAATAACATGTTAAAGCTTAAGATCTTAATTAGAGGGCCATGTTCTATGAATGGCATGACAGTTAATTGGACTTTTTATACAATTGCCTTGCCGCATTCAAGAATTGTTTTCTATTCAAGATTGTCCCATATTTTTCTACTGGGGTTTCCATCTTTTTTTTTTATTGAAAACATTGAAGAAGAAAAAAGTGGAGTAACTGCACAGTGCCTTTTGATTGGTAAAAAATCAGAGTTCTTCATTCTAAGTAGGCTCTCCGCATCTTCTATTTAGAAATGAAGTACTACTGCCAACTCCATGGAAGGAAGCCACAGTTTAGATATTGTGATGTAAGATGAGAGAGAGAGAGAGAGTGTATTCATTTTATTCTGTTGTGGATTGCATCCCAGTAAGACTATGAAGACTGAGTAAGTAATGGGCATCAGCCTGTATCTGGTTAATAAATAGATATTCAGGTATATACTTGCTTTAAGGGGCATGGTGGCTCAGCGGGTAAGACGCCAGGCTTGTCGATCGGAAGATCGCAAGTTTGGAGGTTCAAGACCCTAGCCCCACGTGACGGAGTGAGCTCCCGCACTAGCCCCAGCTCTTGCCAACCTAGCAATTCGAAAGCATGCAAATGCAAGTAGATGAATAGGTACCACTTCGATGGGATGGTAACAGCATTCTGCGTGCGTCATGCCGGCCACATGACCGTGGAAGCGTCTTTGGACAACACTGGCTCTTCGGCTAACAAACGGAGATGAGCACCGGCCCCTAGAGTCGGACACGACTGCACAAATGTGCGGGGGGAACTGTCAATGTTATCCGGGGGGCGCTTCCTTTTCTTTCCTTTTTACCTTTCAGCTCACAGGCCTCCTGGCTGGATGCCTCCCCCCTTGTCCTTTCCTTTGCTGGCCCACACAATTAACTAAAAGGAACACTGCTCTTTTAATATTAACTACCCAGGATCCACACCTCAGCAACGACTGTGGTAAAAGGAACCCTGGAATAGTTTTATACAGGTTCTCTAATTAGCTTCATGAGAACCCTCTCCTAAAGGGCAGACTAATCCCAATTTAGGGCACCAACCCAGATGTTACTAGTTTGGGGCACCAACCCCTACTGTTCTTAGCTGGGGCACCCACCCAACAGCCTCTACTTGGGCACCAACCCAGATGTTCCCAATTTGGGCACCAACCCAGATGTTCCCAATTTGGGCACCAACCCAGATGTTCCCAATTTGGGCACCGACCCAGATGTTCCCAATTTGGGCACCGACCCAGATGTTCCCAATTTGGGCACCAACCCAAAGGACAAACTTCGCTGCCACCACCCTATCACTATAGTCCCACAGCCCTAGGGAAAGCTGGGGGGCTCTGGGCCAAACCTCAAAACCTCCAAGGATGACTTCTCCCTTCAAGCCCCAAACCTTGGGAACTCAACCATCTACAATCTCCTGGTAGTAACAAGCCAAGTGGTTAGGCAGGCTGGGTAGAATCCAATTTCCATATGCATGTGACCACAACACCAGCATGTAAGATATACATTTTTATTAAATAAATATAATTAAGACTTACACACTAAAGTAGGATTCTTTTAAAACATAGTATGCAAGATGACAGTTAAAAATAATAAAACTATCTCCCTAAAACTTACTGTAGTTCCTTAATCTGGATACGCTGTTGTTTATCCATTTCCCAGGCATAATAAGATAAAATTGCATTTTAGGCAGGTTGCTGGAGGATACTAACCCTTCTGATGATAACAAAGAATTCTGTTGTTGCTGATGACCTTTGGAGAAATCTCTCTCTCTCTTGCTCTCCTTTTCCTTATTTTATTAGGCAACTTCCCAATCAAAAGCTCGGACCAGCGAGGCTTCAAGGGCGTTGCCTAACAAGCTACCCAAATTCCCCCTCCCAACTGAAATGAAGCTGCAAGGGGTTATTAGGATGTCCTTACTGGCCTGGATCCAACAATTCAAAGGGGAAGCTGGCCAAACTCACTCCTCTGAAGTAAAGGATCCCACACTCAGCACTTGTTCCCCGGGGTTAATTTCTTATAACAACCTGGCTTGCTGCCTGAATTTCCAAATGACCCAAAATAGGGTCTGGCAACAAGCTTGTTCTTCACAGGAACCTTTACCTTTATATACTTGCTTTAGTAAGAGTGTGTCGCGAAATGATGCATGTCTAAAAAGTGTGTCACCAACATGAAAAGTTTGGAAAGCTCTGATATAGACATTGTGCCCATTATTACAGAGAAACTAAACCAGGGTTGTTGCTGTGAGGAGGGAGAGGTCAAGGTCAAGAAAGTTAATTCATGATATGAATGTTTATGAATATTTGTTTTATATTATTATTGTTTTTGCTGAGGCTGTATTTCTTCCAAAGTAATTTATCCCTCTGCTCATCATCATAATCCCAAAGAAATACCTTTTATGGCTTTATTTCACTGCCTCTTCTTTATACCAAAGGGACTTCTCCATGCTAACATCAATACTGTCAAGTTGAAAAAAATAAATTAATGAGTCAACATAAATGCACACTGAACATACGTAAGACAGATCCCATAGGAACAGAGCGACAGCATTGTCACACTCAGACCAGCTTTGGGAAACAGCAAATGTGAGACTGATTGGATTCACAGAACACAACCCATTATGTAATTTGTTTATTTTGACTTAGAGTGATTTATGAACACAGTCATTGTGATTTATTCAGTGGCCAATATTAAACAAACCATTGTTTAGTACAGTGTGAAAACTAGGTTGCATTCATGCGAAAAACATAGTTTTTAAAAAATAATTAACTAATAACCCTTACTAAAATATAAAAAAGCTAAGGTAAAATAATAAAATGAAGTGATTTTTATATAAGATTGAAGAGCTTGCTAACAAGCTGCTGCCCTATCAACTCCCTCCTGCTGACTCCCACAAGACTACTGTATATTTCCTTAAAAGAGTGATTCTCCTCTCTGTGAAGAAAAAAATGGATTTTTAAAATGTCCATTTGATTTTAGGTCCATTTTAACTTTTGTTTCTAGGTTGATGTTAACCAAACTACATAACCTGCAAATATTTCCCTACCAATCTGGGACAAGGCTCAATATTGTACTGCTTAGATCAATTTCCTCCTGATGAAAAGTAAAATAAATCATTGTCTTGTATATAAATGGGAAACTCATGAAAGATTTACTTGCTATAACATGCTAAACATAGCTCCTTTTCACCACCAACTAAGTGTGTGGAGCTTGACAGCAAACTTAAATCTTCCCACTGTACAGTATGGCCAGGACCCAAACAGCTACTTGAAGTTCATTCAAGAGCTTTTTTTCCATCTGAAAAGCTGGCCCCCATGCCATATTGCAAACTATTTTGGAACATCAGTCAGTATTAAAAGAAGCTTGCCAGGAATCAGGTAGAGAAGCCAAGAAGCTTGCATTCAAATCCCTTTTGATTAGTGAAAATGACTTGGATTCTGGCCCATTTTTTCAGAAAATTTGAAAATGATTAGGGTCTAGATAACAAAAAAAGATTCTTAGTGATTTCCATCATAATGTGTAAGAACATAAGCACTGCCCTGCTGGATCAGACCTCTGGCCCATCTAGTCCAGCAGTCTGTTCTCAGAGTGGCCAACCAACGGCACAGGGAAGCCCACTAGTCTTCCAGCAGATGGCCTTCACTGCCATCAAGGCTAATGGAGCTGATCTCCATGACTTCCATGAATTGGTCCACCCCTTTCTGAAGCCAGCCAAGGTGCTAGCCAGCATCACATCTCATGTTAGCAAATTCCAAAGTTTAATTACATGTTGTGTTAAAAAAAATTTTTTGTCTATCCTGATTCTTTCCGGATCAATTTCACTGGGTGGCCTCTGGTTCTAAAATTTTGGGAAAGGGAAAATAGCTTTTCCTTGTCCACTTTATCCACACCATGCATAATTTTGTACACCTTAAACATGTCCCCTCCCATTTGCCTCCTGTCAGCCCTTCAAGGTTGTCCAGACAAAAACCTAAAACCAGGAGAAATAACGCTGCCTTTATTGTAAGGTTACAGTAACAGAATCTTGCAGGTCTGAAAGCATTTCTCCCCTCCCTTACTTTTACTTTCCAGAAAACTAGGGAGGGTCCCTTCTGAGACACTTTCCACATCCTCATTCTCTCTGTGGGCTGAGATATCTTTTGTTGGACCATTGTCTAGGCTGTGGCTCTTCCTCCTCCTGCCTCCCAAGGTTATTCTCACAGCCCGTTACACCTCCTCTCTAGAATAAAAAGCCCCAAATGTCTCAATCTTTCCTCATAGGGAAGCTGCTCCAGCCCCTTGATCATCTTAGCTGACTCCCTCTAAACCTTCTCTAGCTGCACTATATCCTTATTGACAGTATAACTGGAAAACTCACACACCTAAAAATATTACTCAATAGGCACCATATTCCCCACTTCTGATATGTACAACCTTGTATAAACAGGTCATAATTCACATAATCATAAGAATTGTACACGTAGGTCACAAGCAGTGTAAACTAGTCACCACATGCCACATTTCTCATGCCACATTTCTTTAACACATGTACGGCCCCACCTGCATTCTAAACAAAACATTTGATTTGCTGGCATTTTATTTGTCATGACCTTGCTGATATTATGTAAACAGCAGGCATGCAAGGAATGAAATCTGCTCAGCTACATAGATTTTAGATTATTAGATTTAAATCTCATGAGAGATTTCCTTGTATTTACTGTACTCCAGAATTTGAGGAAAGGAAGAAAGCAAAAATACAAGCTCCATTTTACCCCCAAATAGCCCTTGAAAGAAAAGCTGTTCTCCACTGTCCCTGTTTGTTCAGTAAAGAAAATTACAAATACAGGGTTCACTTCGTTTTGCAAAAGATATTGTAGGCTTTTTTTATAATTGCAAATATAAAAGTTATACATTAAAAAGTGGACAAACTACCGAATAGAACACATCAAATAAGGTCAGTTCTCAAAGTAAACACAATGCTTTGGAACCCTACCTGTCTGCCACATTCGTTTCCAACTGAGCAAATGTAATCATGCTTCCCCTACTAACTCAGTTCTACCTGCAAACTGCTTTTTCATGCCCTAATGCTGGAGGAAGTAGAAACAGTGATGTCAGGCCCCCACCCTGGAGAGAGGGTCTATTATTGCCTATTAGAACACTTTCATGTGACACCTCTGTGCCAATTCAATGTCCACCTGGGACCTCTATAATCCAATGACATCAGCTGTGTTTGAGACCCGAGCAGATGTGTTTCTGGCTCAGCTGCAATGTCTTTGAAGCTGCAGTAAACTTATAAAAAACAAAACATGCTGCAGTGTGGATGTTGCACGATCCATTCTACCATTTGCAGGAACTCTTACTGTATTGCACTTATCAGCTCCTGGGCTTCAGGTCTTTCAAGAGGGAGGATGGCTTGATGCCATTTCAGCTCCCCCTCATAAGAACTACTGGGATTTTATTGGTTTGTTTTGCCTTCAGCCAGACAAATGCACAGAACATTAGCTAAGTATGTGGGATGCCTGTACAACCAGTTTTTAAATTTACCTTTTACAGGGAGTAAGGGTGAAAGAGTTTCTGCAGCTGATTGGGGCAGAGGAATGATTTTTGCTTCTGTTTCTCAATTTACAGATTAGCAGGTTTGAAGGTAATGGTAGATCAATGCTTTTGATGGATTGGGGAATTGAAGTGCCAGTGGTTACAGAAATGTTCTGAGGTCCCAGTGGGAAAACCATGTTCATCTCCTGCAGTTTCTTAGGTTTGTGCCACAGGCTGCTGTTATTCCTCTTGAAGGAAGCACCCTCAGCGGTTTGCTAAACAAAAAGTGGAAAACAGATCACCAGGTCCTTCAGTTGCCAAGGGGGGTTGCAGTGTAATGGCTTTTAGATTAGTGTACATTAACAATCAGACAAACTCGGGGTTTCTCCACCTTGTATTTTCTTCAGAACACTAACATAGTGCCTGGGACAGTAGGCATTGCAGAACCCTTTATATATTGGCAACTTCTAATTTTTCCCTATCTGGACATCAACATTTTAAGTGCAGCCTACTCAGGTCAGCATATACAGTACAGGGTAGACTCGGAAGGCTAGGTTGCTATAAATACCTCTCTTGCATGCTGAACCACTTCTGCAAATATCTAGCCAAATTCCTGCTTTCCCGTTTTCTCAACAAAGTCTGCATTTTGGATTAAACTCTACAATTAGCAATATAATCAGTTGGGCCTATATATTGAACTATAAATTACGTTGGCTTTCTGCTTAACACTATGGCATTGGTAAGGAAGAATGGGTATGTAATCTGTCCCTTGCCTGTCCACAACCCCTCGCTCACATCTCCCTCCAGCTCTTGCTGGATCTATTTCTAGCCCAAGAGCCTGGTGAATGACAAAGATATGACTAAAACAGAGTTTGATTGAAGGACCATCACCTTTTACTCGCTTTAGCTTCTCTTTGCAGAGAGATGGTATATTGTCACTAGCCAGGGTCTACTGCCCAGGAAAAAAAATCTGCGTAGGTTTCTGAAATGCCATTATGTTTTAATAGTATGAATCATTGTAATAAGGATGGAACAGCACAGGATTGAAGACTGGAGTTAACATGCAGCAGAATACTTTAGCAAGAAGTATAGTGAAACATTATTGTATAGAATTATTTGTTTGTTTATTTATTTATCATATTTATATCCTGCCCATCTCCCTCTCAAGGAGGGACCCTGGGCGGTTCACAGTAAAATAGTTTAAAATCAATAAAAAAACATAAATAATACCAATAATCATTAAAATACATAGTTACAGTCAGATCCAAACAATGGTAGGTCTTATCCCATGAGCTGGTAGGGCTGGTCGAGGGAGATCTAAGAAACCAGCCAACCCCAAGACTGGCTATTCCCCTCCCCACCCCAAGCATGGTGACAAAGCCAGGTCTTTAGATTTTTTCTAAAGTCCAGGAGAGAGGGGGCCGATCTTATTTCAGGAGGAAGAATATTCCAAAGGGTGGGGGCTACTGCAGAGAAGGCACGCCTTCTAGACCCCGTCAGATGGAACTCTCTTACAGACGGGGCTCGTAGCGTGCCCCCTCTGCAGGACCGGGTGGGAGGGGTTGATTGAACGGGGATGAGACGGTCCTTCAGGTAACCTGGTCCTATGCCATGTAGAGCTTTAAAGGTGATAACCAACACCTTGAATTGAATCCGGAAGCAAACTGGGACCCAATGCAGCTCACGGAGCAAAGGTGTTATATGTGCCGATCTTGAAGCACCTAAAATCGCCCGCGCAGCTGCATTCTGGATCAGTTGAAGCTTCCAGACGCTCTTCAAGGGTAGCCCCATGTAGAGCGCGTTACAATAGTCTATATGGGAGATGACCAGGGCATGAGTGACCGTTCGAAGGGCCTCTCGCTCCAGGAAAGGGCGTAACTGGCGCACAACACGAAGCTGTGCAAAGGCCCTTCTGGCCACGACTGCCACCTGCTCATCGAGCAGGAGTCGTGAGTCCAAGAGGACCCCCAAGTTACACACCGGTTCTGTCTGGGGTAATACAAGAAGCCACTTAAGTTATTCCTTTGATATTCTCTTCGATTGGTAATGCAACCCCGTCCAGAACTAAGGATGGTAAATTCCTGGACACCGAGGGGCCATTAATCCACAGCCACTCCGTCTTACCAGGGTTCAGCTGAAGCCTGTTGTTCCCCATCCAGACCCCCACAGCCCCCAGGCACTTGGACAGTGCAGTTTATATGATTATCTATATTGATTTATTGGTTATGTGCTATCAAGTCAGTGTGGACTCTTAGTGATTATCTTTATAAGATGCCCCAATTCAAGGGTATGATGAGGGGGCAGTGGTAAAAGTAGAGGAAAATAGGATTTGCTAGAGAAGCCAGCATAATTAGGAAGCTCTAGGCATGTCAAAGGAAGAGGTAACCAGGTAAAACTAATGGCAAACCAGAATGCCTATGGATAAATCTTAGTGGTCAAAGAGAAGTTTAAGCTGGAAAATTTATATATGCATTCACTTACAATTCAAGCAACGAATTCACTAATTAGAGATAGAGCTCTGAGAAAAATCAGTTGTGTGTATTTATAGCAGAAGCTACACAGAGGTTGAAAATGAATAGCCATCACTAGCCTAGTCATTCTTCCCACCACCATGACCCAGGCAGTTGTTCATTGTTTATGAAATAAATTCTGCTTTAAAGGAGAAGCATTAGTTTACATTTAATTGAATTTAGCTAAATAGCATGTTTGTAATGAAAAGGGCAGACAACTCACTGAAACATACAGAAAGCTTGCAGTGAATTCTGATTCTAGTTCCCAGATTGGGATGAATAGATAGCGAGGGAAGAAAAGGGATAATTTTTCCTTGCCCACACACAACTATGTCTTGCATGGGTGTGGATGCAGAGTGACAAAATATAGTGAAAGGGGGGAAATTGGATTCCAAGAGGTTCAGTTCCTGAAAGAGTTAAGGAAAAACAAGCTGACCAGAGCTTGAAGCCTGGGAAAATCAAGAGCTGAGTAGTCGTCAAGAGCCAGAATTCTGTTCTCAAGTGTCTGTGTGTTTTAGTGAGAAATGGGTAATTTCTATTTTGTCTCTTTGTCTTTGCCTTCCATGGGAGAAGGAGGGGCATCTCTGCTCGGTGGCTGGCTGAAAGCCAGATAAGAAAAGAAGCCCCAATCTTTAGAAATCTGGGTTGTGGACCAGGAAATTAGATCAGAGACCCATAACCCAGTGAAGCTAGATGCATTATATGCTTTGCTTTGTTGTATGTACATATCATTGTATCTTTATTTTTTCTGTGTGTGTTGGTGGGAGATCCTGGGCTGAAGGAGCAGCTGATGAGATCATTCTGGTCAGAAGCAATAGATCATTCCTCACCCTTTTTGTGTGTGTGTTTCTTTCCAACTTTCTTTCATTTCTTTGTCCTGCTGTATGTAATAAAGATCTTTACTTCTTAATCAGTGATGCTCATTCTGGGAAAAAGGACCAGCCTTAGCAGATACTTTCCCTTCAAGTTTTTATTATTTATTTATTCAATTGGTTTAGTCGCCCATCTCAAACCAGTGACTCTGGGCAGCTGTCATTGTTTCTCAATAAGGTATTGGTAAAGGTTTCCTAGTGAGAAAAGTGGCTGGTGGGCTCTTCGCAGGAGTTATGAAAGAGTGTAGGGTTTGGATCCTGATCTAACACATCCCATGTCTCTGTGCACAAGTGTCCCCTGTTACATATACATGTTAAAAGCACTGACATGTGGAGTATGTGTTACTGTTCCAATGATAGCTTGCAGTAGAAAAACAACTTCTTTGGAAGCATTAGAAACCTTCTGAAGGTTTGCATCTGGATACAGCCTTACATTGGCCAGCACATCTGCCAAATGCATTGCAAAATAAAGTGGAAGCTGAGATTGGACAAAGAAAGAAAGCCACAAGGATCTTATCTGCATAGGATTTCTACATGCCTTTTGTCTAGTTAGTGAATATGGAAAAAACTGCTCAGTTATCCTACAGTATGGACCAAGCTGTGTTACTTTTCCTTTACACAGGAAGCTGCTACTACTCTCCATTTTTCCTATGCCTAAATGAGGAAAAGACCAAAACATATTAAGCATTTTTGAAAGGAAGAAAATCAGTATTAGCAGATTCCAATATCTAGTTCTCTGACCTTTACTTTCCAAGTCTAGCATGGGAATAGTGGGACCAACCATGCAAAGTATCCAACTCCAGATTCCAAACCAAAAGGTTGGAAAGGAAGAGAGAAACAAGAAATAGCACAAGGTAGGAAGTAAAACCATTCTAAATATCTTTATCATAGAAGAATTCAGGATGAAAATTCTTACTTGCAAATGCAAGTATCTTTTCTTAATATACAAATTTCATGGTCAATCCCCAACCACATTTTATCTTCCTTGATTTGGGACAGGAGAGACTCGCAGGGCTGGAGGGACCCTATAGTCAGGAATACCAAGGATGTGTGACAGTACTAGAAAATGGATTGTTGTTGTTGTTGTTCAGTCGTTTAGTCGTGTCCGACTCTTTGTGACCTCATGGAATATAGCATGCCAGGCCTTCCTGTCCTCCACTGTCTCCTGGAGTTTACTCAAATTCATGTTCATTACATCGATGATACTATCTAACCATCTCATCCTCTGCCATCCACTTCTCCTTTTGCCTTCAGTCTTTCCCAGAAAATGGATTACGATTCACAAATATTCAAATTATGAAACAGAATTAAAACATGGTAACAATGTTGGGGGAACTGTGGTTTCTAGCTGGCCTAGAAACCAGGAGTCTGTGCATTCTAGTCCCGCCTTAGGCATGAAAGCTGGCTGGGTGACCTTGGGCCAGTCATTCTCTCTCAGCCCAACTCACCTCACAGGGTTGTTGTTGTGGGGAAAATAGGAGGAGGAAGGAGTATTAGGTATGTTCACTGCGTTGAGTTATATATACAAAAGGTGGGATAAAATAATAATAATAATAATAATAATAATACTACGACAAAAATGCCTAATTCCAGTCTAAACATCTGGCAGACTGTGCGATCAACCATATTAATAATTGCAGCCCCAGCGAATCTGGAAGGTAAGCGGGTTGAGGACCTATAAGTTTGACAAGCCCAGACTCTGTATGATAACACATAGGGCACAGCTACCTATGTTCTTTGCAGCACTTCAGAAATTGCTCTAGACTTGTCTGATCACTTGGTATTGTCTGATTTGGGGAGCTGAGTCAACTTATTTCTGGCTCTGTGCCAGGTTATTTGAAATTGGAGAAAAGCTGTTTTTCCCCAGCAGTTTTGCCAAGCTTATGGGTGGTCCATTCTTCCATTGGCAGGAACTTGCTTCATCCTCCTGCCTGGTTTTTTCTCTCCTTCATGGTGTCTCTTGGAGCTCTCTGGATTGGCTCATAGTTCTCAGTGTTTCAAGGAGACAATTGCTGGCCAACTTCAAACTGTTTGTGAGAGGTTGGGAAGTGTAAGCAGCCAATAAAAACTTCCTGCCGAAATGGTCAGATGGGTAGAAACTTTTGGGGACAAGTTTCAGCACAAAAGTATAGGGCTTCCCCCCCCCCCCACCGCCACACAGACACATCCCAGTTCAGCACATTAACATCAGTCAGAAAGCAAAACTGAATCTTGCACATGCATGTAATAAAATTTCAGCAATCACTTTTGTGAGGGGACTTCAAGGGAGATGGTGTGAACAGCTTTGTGTATGTGTTGTGGGGGATGGATACTGTATTTCTAACCCTTCCTCTTCTGCCAAGTTTTGTCCTGGCCTTGCTATGGTCCTTTTTTGATGTTCAGTCTTGTTACTGGGTGTTCTGCCAAGTGTCCAAGCAGTGATCAGGTGCCCAGACAATTGGTTCTTTTAGATCCAGAGACGATAAGTACGCCAGTGAATAAAGAGATTTTAAGCTTTATTATTACCTTAAACCAGAGCTTTCCAAATTGTGTGTCGGGACACGTTAGTGTGTTGGCTGCAGTGTCTGGGTGTGTCGTGGCTGCTGCTGCCTCCGAGCCCTGCCAGGATTCTGTGCAGGTCCTAGTGCCTGCCTTGTGCCCTGCTGCCTCCAAACCTGCCTTGATTCCGCGCAGGTCCTAGTATGGCCTTGTACCTTGATGTAAGAGTGTGTCGCAAAATGATGCATGTTTAAAAAGTGTGTCACCAACATGAAAAGTTTGGAAAGCTCTGCCTTAAACAAACAGATTTAAACAGAAACATAAGCTTCTTCGTGTGAAGGAGAAAAATCAAAATATGTCACGTAAACTCCTTGAAATACAATGGTCTTCCGTGTTGCCACTACACGGGGGGAGAGGATAATAGTTAATCTGATCATGTAAGTGGCAAGAAAGAATCAAAAGTGCAAACTATTAGCATATAGTTCCAAAGAAGCTCTCTATGCTCTAAGTGTTAAAGATATTACTATATTGTTGTTTGTATTATGAAGCAATGATGGAAACTTACTTTACTAAAATGGAATGTTTTTTTTAACTTCCAAGCTTCTCCATGAACTTTCCAACTTGTCATGCTCTTTCACCCATTTTTCTCCTGCAGCTGGGTTTCCTCCTACTCTTAATTTTGTTATTTTATATTTCAGATTTCATATAACATTTTTATGTGTGAATTACTTTGGAGGATCTTTCTTGGCTGAAAACTTGGAAATACCCTCAAGAAATAAACAAATACGTTTCTAGTTCTTCTTTTCTGCCCTTCCCTTAGAAGAGCCTGGCTCTCACAGTTATTCCCCCTGCACAAGAGGTTCTAGTCCAGAGCTTTCCAAACTGTGTGTCACGACACAAAAGTGTGTCGCCACACAACCCGGAAGCGCTGATCATCATCAGCGCTTCCAGGTTTTCCTGCGGCGACACACCAACGGCGGTGCGCAAAAAGCGAAAGCGGCAGCAGTGCTTCCGGGTTTTTGCGCGCTGCCGCAACAGCAGCATTTCCGTGTTTTCCCGCGGGCGATACACCAACAGCGGTTGGTGTGTCGCCACGGGAAAACTCTGGAAAGCCCTGTTCTAGTCAGTAGCAGTCAAAAGGTTTGTCACCAGGACACAGGAGACAGGACTGTTAGCTGAGAGGTCTAGCCCAAGACATTCTGTTGCTTGGAGTGAAGGACACGATAGCAACTTTCTCAATACCATGTGCAAAAGCAACTGGAATGCGGGCAGTGGGAGAGGATTTTCCGCTCTACCTGGGAGTAGCCAGCTAGTTTTGGGGGCACAGGACAGGCTGCCTAGGAGGATAGATCATGATCTGTCAACAACTCCATCCCTGAAGCCTCCCCAGGTCTGCTGTCTTTTTCTGCTTAATGACAGAACAAACAAGTCCTGAATGTTTATATTCAATGTTTATATTCTATGAGAATGTTGTAGCTTCTTTAGTATGAACAAGTAAGCAAAAATCCACCATTGCAAGTCCAATGGCAGAAAAGAATTATTAAAAGAGAGGAGAAAAATCGGAATCTGGTAGCCTCTTTTCAGACTAACAAATTTTATTAAAAGGCATAAGCTTTAGTGAGCTATAGTTCATGTCATCAGATACAAGGGAAGAGGAAAAGCATATAACCATTATATATCCTAAATTAGTAGGCTGGGTCTTTGCCTAGAAACTGCAGTAAAAATGGAAACATATTGCATCAAATGCTACTTCCAAATCGATTTAATGATTCATGAGCCTTTGAAACTGCTCATACAAAATGTAGCATTTATTCTGTATCATCTGACACCGGCATTATCTAACACAGAGGCTGATAGTAGAACCTAAACAGACCTGCTATCTCTATTAAAAGGCCGCAACCCAACACAGAGTTGCTATCCTTAAGTTGCTTAACTCTGAGTTAAAAAGTGACCAAAATATTTGTTATATGCTTGCGTTGATGCTCTAATCCTTTCCCCACCAAAGATCCTTAAATGATGCTTATATACTGGGAAGAATAAATTAGAATTCAGATATCTAATATCACCAAGGGGAAAAATACAGTTAATAAAATGCTGTAAATATTATTTGCTGCTATGAGCAGAGTCAAAACACCAATAGAATTCATTTGATTTAAGGAAGAAACTAGCTATGATGAAGAACAAAGAACTGCTAGTGAAAATGCCAAGTTTCAAAAGTGCCAGTAATGAATATTTACCAAAATGTGGATTCTGGCTATCATTTGTTTAAGCAGTAGGCACCACAGATAGGAAAAAAAAAACATGGAAAAGTATCATGTGATATATACAGGAGATATACTGTATAAGCTATGAAAATTCACAAGATGGCACTGAAAAAATTGGAAGAGAGAAATATTGACCCAACATCCAGAAGGTTGACAAGTATCAAGTTCCCCACTCAACAACAGAATAGTAACTTGGGCTCCCAAATCTGGGCTACAAAAATCTGGATGCCCATGATTGGATGAGTTGAAAGACCTCTGTTACATAAAGGTATTTTTAAACATAAACTACATACTTTGGTATTACCCTGAGACATGTTGTTGTTGTTTATTCGTTCAGTCGCTTCCGACTCTTCGTGACTTCATGGACCAGCCCACGCCAGAGCTTCCTGTTGGCCGTCACCATCCCCAGCTCCCCCATGGTTGAGTCTGTCACCTCCAGAATATCATCCATCCATCTTGCCCTTGGTCGGCCCCTCTTCCTTTTGCCTTCCACTTTCCCTAGGATCAGTTTCTTCTCCAGGGTATCCTGTCTTCTCATTATGTAGCCAAAGTACTTCAGTTTTGCCTTTAATATCATTCCCTCAAGTGAGCAGTCTGGCTTTATTTCCTGGAGTATGGACTGGTTTGATCTTCTTGCAGTCCAAGGCACTCTCAGAATTTTCCTCCAACACCACAGTTCAAAACATCTATCTTCCTTCGCTCAGCCTTCCTTATGGTCCAGCTCTCACAACCCTGAGACATAGGAGTAATTAATACCCTTAAAATAGGGCTACACAATCTGGGCAGCCAATGCGCATGGTTTGTCTGTCTGTTTTTTTAATTAATTTTGTATGTTTATTTCTGGACTTGGTTGTAGGTTTTCTTTTTCTTTTTATAGCAGTTATATAGGCACCACATACAGACAGATGAAGGACCAGCATATTTGAAGTTCCCTGTGACAGTATCAGAAGTCCCATGCAATGTGCTGATTAAGGAACATAAGTAAAGGTCAAGGGACAGAAGAAGGAAGTTGAAATTCCAATGAAAATGACGGAGAAAAGCTATTTCCAACTCCCTTCAGGGAGCTCTTAATGTGCACCACTAAAATCAAAGAAAGAAAGCACTACTGTATGTTGTGCATCATTTCATCTGAGTAGTAGTCCCTCTGCATGAAGTTTATATGCTGGTGTCAGAGTATTGAGATTAGGTCTGATTTACACCTATCTTTTACTTATTTCAGGGTCACATGAGCAGGATATTTTTGGAGGGTGGTATGTTTTGTTCAGCAAGTTTGGTGTAGTAGTGAAGGCACCAGGCTAGAAACCGGGAGACCGTGAGTTCTAGTCCTGCCTTAGACAAGAACCCAGCTGGGTGACCTTAGGCCTGTCACTCTTTCTTAGCCCTAGGAAGAAGGCAATGGCAAACCACTTCTGAAATCTTGGCAAGAAAACTGTAGGGACTAGTCCAGGCAGTTGCCAGGAATCAACACTGATTCAAAGGCACTGCCCCAAAATATTATTATTATTATTATTATTATTATTATTATTATTATTTACAGTATTTTCCCCATCCACTAAATTCAGTAGGAAGGAAATTCTTTGTGCTAACTATTGGATCTGTGTATATTTGCACTGGCGTAGGGCGATAGCATGGTCTATGTGATGTCAACTCAGGTTAAGAATGCTACTGCCCGCTCTGGTCTTCCTGCTGACACCCAGCTAGGCTGCATTTAAAGGGTTTCACCAGCTAAGAAAATGCACCAGTGTTGCATTGCATCAGAGTAGTACCAGTATATCTATTGTAGCATTAATATCTCTGCTCAGCAAAACTCCCACCTTTTCTCTCCCATTGCTTTTTGTAAAAAAGGCACAATCTGAAGGCTACATTATGCTCAAGTATATTCCATTTATAATATAGTGTGATATAGCATATATTAATTCCCCATTCCCCACCCTCGTTCATGCATTTACTAAATGCAGGCATATGCAAATATGTGTGTATAGTTACAGTGGTAGAATACAGGGTTTAGGTTAGTAGAAACTTAGCATTTTGTTACAGAAAGTGATACTTGCATTTAGGGCATTGTTTACAAATTTGTGATTACTTCACATGTGAAAAAAAAAAGACTTAAGTGCAATAAATAATATGCATATAGAGCCACCTAGTGTTCAAATTAAAAATGACTTAACATAGTCATTTTGTGCATAGGAAACATAGAAGAAATCCAGGAAGGCAGTTCTGTGTGTGTGTTGTTTTTAATGACATGGTTGTATAATTCTGTGCATGAAGCCAAACAGTATTGGCTTATATTTCCCTTCTTTACTCCACCTTCATCAGTTTCTTCCTTCACGCTCCCTGATGGCTGAACATTTTCAGAATGAAGATCTATTTATCCACATCAAACATTTTTTTTCTACATCAGCTATGCTAAATGATGCTAACAAAAAAGGGGGGAAATGGTACTGAAACAGAGGCAGAGAAATGGAGCTGCTAGAAATAACCATCTTGATCCCTGGAGAGAATGATTCTTAAAGGAAAACATACATCTTGATCAGTGTAATGTTTAGTGAAGAGTTCTGTGGGCATGTGTGTTTGGTAGCAAGAGCAACAGAATGGATAGAAAACAGAATAATGATTTCCAACAATCAACATACATTGACCAATGATCAACCCTAGCATACCCATTTCTCTATTACTATTTAATCTTCTGTTAAGACATTTCTAACATGACTTTCCAGTCCAAATGAAGCACTCAGGCCAGCCAACGTTAATAGAAGCCTTTAGCAGTAAAGATAATCAATCTGTGAAACAAGAAGAAAGCAATAAGAATACTGCAATATACAATGAATAAAAGTTCTAGGCAGCATTTAGCAGGTTTTAGGCCCCAATAATCAGTTCCTCCATGAGGAAACAACTGGCTGTTCATTTACAATGTAAATTTTACAGTAGACTTGTACGTTATTTACCTCCCCAAGGCAATTTGTGCACCCCAAAATCCATTCCTCAGCTGCTGCTGATTTAAAAAAAAATAAAATTAAGACTGGATAATATAGGAGAGGAAGAATGGGGGACATTAGCATTAAAGTAAATAGAAAATGGTTTTAAACGTTGCCTTTTTTTATTCTGCACATCCCCATTCTATGCATTCCTCATCCCACATTCAACTACATATACTTGTGTTTACATATGGCCCCAAGCAAAACCAGACTGGGCACCAATGGCTTATACAATACCCAAACTTAGCTATCTGTGTCTTATTTTCAAAAGAAGGAAGCCTGCTTTCTTACACAAACTTCCTGCCCTTCTCCAGTCTGTTAGAGGTGAAGGAATCTAGATGAGTCACCTTCTTTGACCACCATCACTTGAGCCATCTTTTCTCCACTGGGTACTATCAAAGCTGACAAAAAAGCAAGCCTGAAAAATGATCTTGCCTTAATCCTTGAAGAGCTATCACCAGTCAAACAGCATTATTGTACTAGATGGGCTAGTGATATTAATCTACACAAGGCATGTATATAAGTCAGAGGAAAATAAGCACAGAAATGCATACTCATTTGAATGAATTAGCATGGATGGAAAAGGTATTCCACTAGGATTCCACAGAAGACCAAGATCAAGAAACAACACCTTGAAGAATATCTATATACTACTAAAACTTGTGGGTCTGTTTGTCCATTTGTAACCTTCAATTGGGCAAAATGGTGCATCACAGGGCAACAATTTATGAACCAAGGTTCAAAGGGGCTAACTTACAGAATGCATCCAAAATCCGGGACCCATTACTCCTGTGGGATTGAAATTTGGCAAAGTTGTGACCACTTATGCACCACCGCGCCCTCCAACTACACTTCCCAGAAACCCATAGGTTGTGTGGTGCAAGGGAGGATGGAACGGCATATCCCTGCTTTCTTTCCCACCTCCTTCTGGCCCCTGTGCCCAATCAGCTGGCAGGAAGGCCCAACGGGTGAACAGCGATTGGTTGCTTTGGAACTGAGGCTGAAATTTGAAATCCCTTAATGGCAGTGGGCAGCGAGGGAAGGGTGAGACAGTGACTTGGATGCTGGTGAGATAGGGCTGGCTGGGGGGTGCCAGCAGTTGATGGAAGAGCCCTCTTCCTCCCTGGAGGGAGGGGGCCTTGGGGACACTCCGAGATGGGGGGTGGGGTGCAGTTTTCCTTGCGGTCCGTGGCTCCTTTTGTCACCCTCTGCCCAGCAAAGTGGCAGGCGGTTCCACGGGTCAGCCGAGGAGCAGGAGTGATTTCCGCCACTCCCTGCCAGCTTCCCACAAGCAAAGTCAATGGGGAAGCCAGCAGGAAGTCAGAAGCTGCTCCTGCTCCCACTGCTTTTTTGCCCACCCATGGTCATTCTGTTTGTTTAGGTAAGGAAGTATCTCTGAAAGGATGACCCAACAGGTCACGGGTTGTCTAGTGTTTTCATAATGCCAAGGATTCATGCTATAGCAAAGTTACATCTGAATATTACAATTGGAGGGTAGTTGATGTAGAAAGAGGGAAGTGATGCATCATAATCACATTATGCCCTAGTAACTGCACTGGGATCTGTATTATTTTCCAGACGGTACTATTCCAGATGCTGGTTTTCATCTCCAAAACTACATAAGAACATTTCCTCAATTTTTGTTTGTGCCTGCTGCTGAGAAACAGAGTCACTGTATATCCCTCAGAGATAGTTTCTATCCCTTGGAATACTCTACCCTGGTGTTCTGCCATATTTCCAGCCCTTTTCAAATAGTAGCAAGCCTGGAAAGTTGGCTGTCAGACCAAATTTGAGTTTGATTCGGTTACAAAAGTGGCCTTTCTATTTGCTTTGAGAGTGCATCCAATGGCCAAGAGAGTTATTGCAAAAAGAACTAGGGCATGGCCCTTGCTGATGACATTCTCTTCTTTTGTTAGTAAGGTCACCAGCTAAGCTCCAGATACATTGGAGGATTCATGTACAGATTGAATTGCTGAAAATATATCAGAAAGAACAGGAAAGGTATGCCTTACTTGAGGTACTTGAAGCTTCACTAAATTTTCCACGCAATATTCAGACACGTGGCCATAAAGATAAGCTATTGTTGCATGGGTGAAAGCTAGTCTCAGTTAGGTTGGAGAGCTGCATATTGACTGCTAGCTAACAACAACAACAACAACAACAACAACAACTCAAGTAATTATTGTTGCCTATAATTCCCTAAACAAGTATGGCCAGCTTTTCACCAGGTATTCTGCAAGTGGTAGCCTAATAGATCTGGAAGATGCCAGTTTGGGGAAGGTTACATTAGATAAACAAAATATATCCTGTGTACTATATAGTAGATTCTGCATCATACCGCTAAATTCTAAACTCAGTGTACAGTCTCCAAGCCATACACAGAAGCTATAAAGGTCAGGGACTAGAAGACAACTAACAATTCACAGGCTGTTGAAAGCAGAATATGAAGCCACAGAGTCTGTGATGGAGTTAACATTCGGGAGAGAAAATTCAGTTCATCATTCTAAAGTTAGTAGGTAAGTATTATTCCAGTTCCAATTGATAATAATTGTGGGATTATAAAGGCAGAACTCCTAGAACCACTCTTAAATTTCAACTTCCCACCATTAACTCATCTGGAAGAAGTTCTTTCTCGTAAGTTTGGTCCTATTCCTACTTTTCTGCTCACATTTAGATCTCTTCCTTAGTTATCCCACTAAGCCTAAACCCATTGTCACCTGCAATCTCTAGAGCATGGTGGAGCTTCAAGCCATTTGAGGCAAGAGGTTTTCTGCCTTCAATGATCACAACTCTAGTGTGTGATTTCCTTGCTCTTGAATTCTGACTCCACAGCTGGCTGTTCAAGTTCTTCTTCAAAAGAGGGTTGTTTCAAGGGAATTGTCACATAATGTCGTCATTCAAAAATTCACAACTTTATACCCAAGCCGTCAAAGCAATTTAGGACAAAACAAAAAGGAAACGTAATCCATGTGAGTACATGATTATGGATTTCGTAACAGCTGTAAGTCCTTTTTGATCCAGGACACCCTTAGCCACAGTCCAGTACAGGAATGTAGAGATCTTTAGAGGGCTTTGTGGTAATGTAGAAGTCACTCAGCCATTCTCCTTCAATAGAAATCAGAGGGTGAAAAAGGTCCTTTCAATAGTAGTTTATTCTCAGGGTGACCCAACATTTTTGCTGTCTTCAGCAAAGAATGAAAAGGGGGGCCACAACTGTGTGATTAAAATAAGCTGTGTAAAAAAAAAAGGGGGGGGGGAGCTTTGATCACATGCTCATAGCTGCCATCTTGGCTTTTTTGACACCCCCCCACCCACCCATGGATGTCCCTGGCTGCCTGCAAAGGAAGGGCAGATGTTAATGATGTATTCTATCCAAATAATTCAAGACCAGAAATAGAAATCCCACAAGCACTTGTCCCTCTGAGGAGAACAAATAACAATAATAGGTAAGTAATATTTTGCTGTGTTACCACAACACTTCAAATTAGCTGGCTTCTTCATGCTGCCTAACGATAGGGTGGGTATTCTTAGAAATAAAGGAGTACAGAAAGGTTTCTGTATTATCACATGTTTCAATATTGAGACCTTTATGAATCACACAGAAATGAGAGAATTGCCTTCCAGGTGATCTCATCCATATTGTTTTATTCTTGACATAAACTTTTTTTAGTAAAATGATTCTGTGGCATAATGTACTATATTTTTCATCATAAAAAATGGAAGTGGATCAAATAAGGTCATGGACTACGTCTAAACTAAAACAGAAAATCTATCTTCATATCAGAGTAAGGTCAACAAAGGTTTATTCACATACTTTATATTGCCTGTATTTTTTTAAAAGGCCAAGGATACTAGCAAACTTGTTGGACAGATGAGACTTATGGAAACGTTGTGAAGGACTGTATTTACGCTGGCTCTGTTTTTATCCTTTTAGGGATAGTAGATTGGCCGGGAATTGAAAATATGTACTCATCCAAATGAAATGTTTCTTCAAATTTTCTTCAGGAATCACTGCCAGTGCCTGCATTTGTCGCTAGAAATCTGGCAAACTAGCTGTTCTTTATTTCTCTGAATTATGTGAGTGCATCCTTCACAGGTCTGAACTTAAAAGATTGTTTGTGGTGTCTCACACCTATTTGTAACATGGACCACAATTGTGTTGCTTTGAGTTTCCCTTCATATAGCAAATGTATGGCCTAATGGCCATATTCACTTTTGAAACAATAAAAGAGGTTGCAGTATTTTTTAAAAAAACTTGTTATTTTTCTTCAGCACAAATGGCTTTTTAATTTATTGTTGACAAGTGCATTTTCCATATGAGGTCAATGAAACCCAAGAAGGTCACTGTGTAAGGAATCATGTGGGGGCTTCCCAAGCACTTGCCAAAGAAGGGCTTTTGATGCAGTAAAGAAGCGCCTGCACAATCCATTCTCAAGCAGCTGAGAGGACTCGGGCCGTATCCCAAAAAGGAAGCTGCACATCAGAAAGTGGCACATGGTTGTTTGTGTCTACAGACTGCAAATCCTTCCTATTCAGCATTGTTCTTGCAGGTTCCATGCATGCCCTATTAGCCACAGGTTAAAACTGGCACCCATACTGAAAGGTTTTCTATGTCCATAGTTAAGGAGTGCAATGGCTGAATTTTTCCAGTTTGGAAAAGTGGGAAAATTCCCAATTTTTCCAGCTCCAGTTTGATAAGCTAGCCTAATAAAGGGACAAATGGGAACTTGTGTCTTTTCCTTATCTAAGGAAAAGGTTTTGTTGTTGTTCAGTCATTTAGTCGTGTCCGACTCTTCGTGACCTCATGGACCATAGCACGCCAGGCCTTCCTGTCCTCCACTGTCTCCCAGAGTTTACTCAAATTCATGTTCGTTACATCGGTGATGCTATCTAACCATCTCATCCTCTGCCGTCCCCTTCTCCTTTTGCCTTCAGTCTTTCCTAGCATCAGGGTCTTTTCCAGTGAGTCCTCTTTTCGCATTAGGTGGCCAAAGTATTTGAGCTTCAGCTTCAGTATCTGTCCTTCCAATGAGCAGTCAGGGTTGATTTCCTTTAGGATTGACTGATTTGACCTCCTTGCAGTCCAAGGGACTCTTAAGAGTCTTCTCCAGCACCACAGTTCGAAAGCATCAATTCTTCGGCGCTCAGCCTTCCAACTCTCACAGCCATACATTACTACTGGAAAAACCATAGCATTAACTATACGGACCTTTGTTGGCAAGGTGATGTCTCTGCTTTTTAATATGCTGTCTAGGTTTGCCATAGCTTTCCTCCCAAGGAGCAAGCGTCTTTTAATTTCATGGCTGCAGTCACCGTCTGCGGTGATCTTGGAGCCCAAGAAAATAAAATCTGTCACTGCTTCCATTTCTTCCCCTTCTATTTGCCAGGAAGTGATGGGACAAGATGCCATGATCTGAGTTTTTTTAATGTTGAGTTTCCAGCCAGCTTTTGCACTCTCCTCTTTCACCCTCATCAAGAGGCTCTTTAGTTCCTCTTCACTTTCTGCCATTAGGGTGGTATCGTCTGCATATCTGAGGTTGTTGATATTTCTCCCGGCAATCTTAACTCCGGCTTGTGATTCATCCAGCCCGGCATTTCTCTGTCAGAGTTCTCGTATGTGATTATCAAATTGGGTTTCTCTACAAAGCAAAAGTATTTTGGCAAATTGCATCCTTTACAAAGCAAAGGCCTCTCATGGTGACGTGAAGTGCAGGTGCAAGATAACAACGGTCACGTGTGTATTGTTATGGCTAGTTTCTGGATCTTCCCATGAGAACAAATCCTCCTGATTTCCTCTGTGGGAAGCCTTGCCCTGTGAGAGCAAGGAGGGGGGGAACTCAGTGCTTAGATGCAGCACCGCCACCCAAGAGCAGGTCATGCTGTGTGCTTTAGGCCTAATGCTTTAGGCCTGGTGTGTGTCACAGCTAACTTCCAGCCAATCAGAAAGCTAGAAGAACTGAATATACAACCATGCAAAATGGTGTTCTATGCTTCTTGATTTCTAGTGTCTTTTAGCCATGTAGTTCTTTACGTGTTCACTTTCCGTGGACTGGGCAGTGTGAGCTATGCCTGGCTTTGGGTATAGGCCATGGCGTGAGCTCTGGCCCTGGGATCAATACACGGAACTCTGCTTATAAGTTTGTTTTGTTTTTCCTTTTACAATGATGTATCTTGTATATTCAACTTTCCTTTTTGTGATAATGTGATTGTATATACATTATTGCCTTATGCTACCAGTAAACACTGTTAGCCCTACAAGCTGCATTCTTGTCTGTTTATTCTCATGCCTCGAGTTTTTCCCTTTAAGCCAGCGTATATCCCATCATTCTCATGATGTACTCTGCATATAAGTTAAATAAGCAGGGTGATAATATACAGCCTTGTCGTACTCCTTTCCCAATTTTGAACCAATTGGTTGTTCCATGTCCGGTTCTAACTGTTGCTTCTTGACCCACATACAGGTTTCTCAGGAGACAGGTAAGGTGGTCTGGTACTCCCATCTCTTTAAGAATTTGCCACAGTTTGTTGTGATCCACACAATCAAAGGCTTTAGCGTAGTCAATGAAGTAGAAGTAGATGTTTTTCTGGAACTCTCGTGCTTTTTCCATGATCCAGCGAATGTTGGCAATCTGATCTCTAGTTCCTCTGCCTCTTCGAAACCCAGCTTGCACTTCTGGTAGTTCTCGGTTCACGTGCTGCTGAAGCCTAGCTTGTAGGATTTTGAGCATAACCTTGCTAGCATGTGAAATGAGCGCAATTGTACGGTAGTTTGAACATTCTTTGGCATTGCCCTTCTTTGGAATTGGAACGTAAACTGACCTTTTCCAATCCTGTGGCCACTGTTGAGTTTTCCAAATTTGTTGGCATATTGAGTGCAGCACTTTAACAGCATCATCTTTTAGGATTTTAAATAGCTCAGCTGGGATACTGTCTTCTCCACTAGCTTTGTTGTTAGTAATGCTTCCTAAGGCCCACTTGACTTCACTCTCTAGGATGTCTGGCTCAAGGTCAGTGACCACACCATTGTATTTATCAGGGATATTAAGATCTTTCTTGTATAGTTCTTCTGTGTATTCTTGCCACCTCTTCTTAATCTCTTCTGCTTCTGTTAGGTCTCTGCCTTTTTTGTCCTTTATCATGCCCATCTTTGCACAAAACGTTCCCTTGATATCTCCGATTTTCTTGAAGCAATCTCTAGTCTTCCCCATTCTATTGTGTTCCTCGATTTCTTTGCATTGTTCATTTAAGAAGGCCTTCTTATCTCTCCTTGCTATTCTCTGGAAATCTGCATTCAGTTGGTTATATCTTTCCCTTTCTCCCTTGCCTTTTGCTTCCCTTCTTTCCTCAGCTATTTGTAAAGCTTCATCAGTCAGCCACTTTGCTTTCTTGCATTTCTTTTTCTTTGGGATGGTTTTAGTTGCTGCCTCCTGTACAATGTTACGAACCTCCATCCATAGTTCTTCAGGCACTCTGTCTACCAGGTCTAATCCTTTAAATCTATTCCTCACCTCCACTGTATATTCATAAGGGATATGATTTAGGTCATACCTGAGTGGTCTAGTGGTTTTCTCTACGTTCTTCAATTTAAGCCTAAATTTTGCGATAAGAAGCTCATGATCTGAGCCACAGTCAGCTCCAGGTCTTGTTTTTGCTGATTGTATAGAGCTTCAAGGAAAAGGTATTACATACCAAAACTGACAAGATGCTTTGTGTCAGGTCCGCGCAACCAAATGAACATAGTGCATTCGCTTGCCGCTTCCCGCCAGCAGAGCCAGCTAGACGAGAGAAAGCTGATGCGTGTCAAGCTTGTTTACAGGTTGGGAGGGGGAATTGAAGCCAGACAGCGAGCAGCAGACTCTGGGAACCAAGGTCAATTGCAACTGCCTGAGCCAGGTGTGGGGAGGTGGAATATTAGCTCACCAAGGGACTGTTTTAATTAGAGGCTTCGCAACTTTTTTGTCAGTTTCAGCTTTCTTTGGATTCTTGTAGCTTTCTTCAATTAAATAACTTTCCTTTTCTACTTTGAACTGACTGAAGTTGTTTTGTTTGAAGTTTGAGCCTAGCAATCATTACATTAAGCTGAAACTTACAAAATTGTTACTTGACCGCTTTGCCTGAGGATACTCCTTTACCTGAGGAGATTCTTTCACCAGCAAGCCAGGTCGCACACCTGTACGTGTTGTTGGGACAGATGATGGAAGGTGCCGGTACTTCAACTGCGGGATCCAGTGAGACGAAAGGCGAAGGGCTCAAACAAGTCCAAGCCATTGTGTCGAAAATACCAGGGGGCGAAGGCAATCCCCAAGAGGGCACTTCGAAACCAAACAAGAGGTTCAGAAAGACAAGAAATGATGAAGAACATGAGAAGTCAGTCACGATGAAAGGTGAGTCAAAACCGAAGAAGCGCTGGTCCGAAAAGGTTGGTGGGATGCTTGAGAGTGGCACTACTAAAAACGTTGCCACCAGACAAGGTATTCATACTGATCAAATGACAGAATTAGAAGATTGGATGGGCAGCATGTGTTTCAAGATGGAGACCTTGTCACAACGCATGACCACGTTTCAAGCGTCCGTCGGGAAGATACTGCAGAAGCTGGAGGAACCCGGGATCAGGCCGAGACCCAGGAGTTCCAGTGCTACTTTTGGACCAGTGGATGAAGAGGGGTCAAAAGTCGAGTCCAGCGCGGATGAGGAGAGCCAGCCAGCATCACCTCTGACAAGGAAAAGGGCAGCACGAGAAGAGATGCCTAGGGTGCCAAGATGCCCAAACAAGCCTGCAGGAGCATGCAAAATATGGGTGAGGTTCAACGGAGACCCAAAGTGCCTAGCATGCTTTATGACCCATTTAAGGGTTTCATGGATGAACTTGAAGACTCGTTCATAGACGAGGAAGCGAAGGTGAGATACATCTCAGCCTATCTGGAAGGGGAAGCGGCAGACTGGCTGATTGAACTCCACAACACTGAGGCCCCAGAACTAATGGTTTTTGATGAGTTTATGACAGCCTTGAGGGACCGGTTCGAAGACACTTTGTCCAAAGTGACAGCAAAGGTCAAGATGCAATCGATCAAGCAAGGGAACCAGTCGGTGGCCGAATATGCTTTGGAATTTAAGAGACTAGTGGGCCACCTCATGGATTGGCCGGAAACATTCAAAATTGAATACTTTCAGATGGGATTGAGACCAGATATCTTAGAAACTTGCCTGAACCAAGGAGATCCCAAGACCCTGAAGGAGTGGGTGCTATTGGCCGGGATGGTAGAGAGCACCAAACTTCGCTTAAAGAAGCAATTACAGCTGCAAGTTGCAGCAAAGAAAGTGAGGTCGACGGCCAGCCCAGCAGACAAGCAGAGCCAAAGCCGAAAATGGGACGAAGAGAGGGAACGACACGCCCAGAAGAATTTGTGCTTCAAGTGTGGCAAGGAGGGCCATTGAGTTGCTGATTGCGAACAAACGGCCAGCCAGCCACAACCCGCGGCAAAAAGGATTATAACTCAAACCCCTAAGCACAAAAGCAAAGGGACAGCTGCTAAAGCTGAGGAGACTCGCAAAGGGGGTTTCCTCAATAGCACCAGCAACTCCGAAGAAGAGTTTCAGTCGGCGGGAAACACCAGCTGCCTACGCTGAAGGGCACCAGCGGGCAGGCAGATTGTGATGGGCGTGTCGATCCCATGGTAAGTGAAGAATGTCCCTCAATGTTAATAAGCATACAATTGAAAACTCTAGAAACTAGACGCAGGGCAGACCTAATGGCAATGCTAGATTCTGGGTGTACATGCTTCCTCATAAACCCAGCAATCGTGACTGGACTTGGCCTTAAAGTGGGGAAATTAAAGCAGCCCATAGTCTTTATGCAACTAGATGGCACAGAGGCTAGTGGGGGTCTGGTGGATTTTTGTACCGAAGAAGTTAAGTTAAAGATTGGGACCCATCAAGAGACAATTAGATTCTTTGTCACCCTGATTGCCAACCAGTCAGTGATTTTAGGTTTATCCTGGCCAAGGAAACGCAACCCCCACGTCAATTGGGCAATGGGAGACATACTGTAGAATTCGAGGACAGGTTGTATAAAGGTGAAACCCCGTTGGCTGTAAATCCTGATGCTGCATTGTTTGGCATGATGGTGGAATCGGGTAAGCAATTGACCCAGAAGGAGAAAAGCCTGATACCCAAACAGTATAGAGATTTGCGCAAGGTTTTTGAAGAGAAAGAATCAGATCAACTCCCTCCCCATAGAGACTGTGACTGTGCTATTGAAATAGAAGCTGGGGTAAAATTGCCACAGACCAAACTATATTCTATGACTCCAAAAGAGCAGGAAGCACTGAGAGATTTTATAGATAAAAACCTAAAAAGGGGCTTCATCTGGCCAGCTACCTCGCCAATGGCAGCCCCTGTGCTCCTCAGACCCAAAAAGGACGGGTCCTTAAGACTGCACCGATTATAGGGGTTTGAATGCCATAAGTGCTGATAATAGGTACCCACTCCCTCTGATGAAAGACATGCTTGCTCACCTATCAAAGGGGAAGATTTTTACAAAATTAGATTTGAGGGAAGCTTATTACCGCTTATGCATTCGCAAAGGGGATGAGTGGAAAACTGCTTTTAACTGTCAACTGGGCTGTTTTGAGTTTCTTGTGATGCCATTCGGATTGAAAGGAGCAGGGGGGGTGTTCATGCACCTCATAAATGAAGTTCTTTGTGAGTTTCTGTATGAAGGGGTCCTTGTCTACCTGGATGACATCCTGATCTATTCCCAAACCTTGGAAGAACATGTAAAATTAGTGTGTGAGGTTCTAAAGAGGCTTTTGAAAGCTCAATTATTCATCAAGCTTTCAAAGTGTGAATTCCATAAAGAGCAACTAGACTATCTGGGTTACAGAGTCTCAAGCAGGGGCATTAAGATGGACCCCGCTAAAGTACAAGATGTTCTAGGTTGGAAACCCCTGAAGACCTGGAGACAGTTGCAGAGTTTCCTGGGGTTTGAAAATTTCTATCAACAATTTATCAATAATTTTTCCCAAGAGGCTCTACCCCTGACAGACCTACTCAAGACTATGGGGAAGGGAGACACCAGGAAAGTGAAAAACCCTGGGGTGGTGCTGAATTGGACTGCCGAATGTCAGGAGGCATTTGAACGGCTGAAAGCCTTATTTACTGCCGAACCCATTTTAAGACATCCAGACCTGCAAGAACCCCTAGTGGTCCAGGCCGATGCTTCAGACGTGGCTTTGGGAGGCGTGTTATTACAGAAGGACAAGGAAGGGGTTTTACACACATGTGCATACTTATCCTGAAAGTTCAGCGAAGCTGAACGCAGGTGGTTAGTGTGGGAAAAGGAAGCCTTCGAAATAAAATGGACCCTCCAGACATGGCAGCACCTCCTGGAAGGAGCCATCCATCCCTTTGAAGTCTGGACCGACCATAAAAACCTAGAAGCATTGAAAATGCCCTGCAAACTAACACCAAAGCAAATCAGGTGGGCTCAATTTTTCAGCAAATTTAACTTCCTGATGAAATACCTCCCCGGGAAAAGAAATTTCCTAGCAGATGCTCTATCTAAGCTACCCCAACACAAAAGTGAAAGAGAAGAAATCATTGACACTGTGATCCCTTTACAACAACTGGGGTTAGCCACCGAAACCAGGAGCCAAAAGCCTGACAGCACCGCAGATAAGATCTGGTCTCCTGCAGGAATTACAGGAGGCATTAGGAAAAGATGTTTGGCTGCAAGCTAATAAAAAGATTCTATCCAAGAGGGAAGGGCTATGGTGGCACTGTATGAAGGTATACCTTCCAGAGACTTTGAGGGAAAAGATCCTAGGAAGATATCATGATGCTAAGCCCACCAGACATTTTGGTTTCGTCAAAACGCTGCATTTAGTGAGAAGGCAATTCTGGTGGCCTTTAATGTGCAAGGATATAGAACAGGGCTTTCCAAACTTTTGCCATTGGCGACACACCAATGGCCGGCCCACAAAAACCTGGAAGTGCCGGTGGCGCAAAAACCGGAAGTGCCGGTGGCGGTGCTTCCGGGTTGCCGCCATGGCGGCAGCAGCTGCTCCTTCGAAAGGGCAGGCTCCGGAAACCCCAAAAATGCCCTCGGTTCAGGCAGGGAGGCAAAAAGACTCCCTGCACGCGCGCGCATGTTGCTGAGCTTTCCGGCGCTCAACTGTTCTTTCTGCGGGGAGAATTTCCACCCCGGCCCCAGAACAGCTGTGCTGGGAATCCCGGCAGCATGCGTGTGCGGCGAGGGGACTCTTTTCACCTCCATGCCTGAACCGAGGGCATTTTCGGGGTCCCCGGAGCCTGCCCTTTCGAAGGGGCAGCACCACTGCTGCTGCTGCCGCTGCCCCTTCAAAAGGGCAGGCTTCGGGGACCCCGAAAATGCCCTCGGTTAAGGCAGGGAGGCAGAAAGACTCCCTGTGCGCACGCACCGAGCAGCGCTCAGCTGTTAGGCAAAATTGCTCTTCCACCCTAGTACCCCACCCCATTTCTCTGAGGATTTGATCAGAGGATTTTTCAAAATGCCACGTGGAGCATCTCATGGACATAAATCTGATGTCTATGCCTTGGGGGGCTTCACAAGTTCACACCTGCTCTCTGCTAGAAGTATGCAAGATGATTGTCTCTCTCTCCCCCAGAAATGGAGAAACGCTCAGGTGCTCTTTGCCGAAACAAAGGCTGGAAGAGAGAAACTCTCCAGGCTGTCAAGATGAGCAGCGGGTGCCCTTGGCTCCTGCAATTCTGGATTTTCTTGGCATCGTGACAGTTAGGCGTTACGCGTGCAGAAAGAAATTTTGCTCGGCTCCAGGGCAGCGTGTGCGTGCTTTCTCCCCGCAGAAAGAAGAACTGAGCGCCGGAAAGCTCGGCAACATGCGCACGTGCGCAGGGAGTCTTCGAAAGGGCAGGCTCCGGGGACCCCGAAAATGCCCTCGGTTCAGGCAGGGAGGTGAAAAGAGTCGCACACACACGCTGCCAGGATTCCCAGCACAGCTGTTCTGGGGCCGGGGTGGAAATTCTCCCCGCAGAAAGAACAGCTGAGCGCCGGAAAGCTCGGCAACATGCGCGTGCGCTCAGGGAGTCTTTTTGCCTCCCTGCCTGAACCGAGGGCATTTTTGGGGTCCCCGGAGCCTGCCTTTTTGAAGGGGCAGCCGCTGCCACTGTGCTGCAACCCGGAAGCACCAACCGGTGCTTCTGGTGCTTCCGGGTTGTCACGTGACACACTTGGGGGCCCCAGGCGACACAGTATTGTGTTGCGACACACAGTTTGGAAAGCTCTGATATAGAACATTATGTTGCTAGCTGTCCTGTCTGTGCCACAGCAAAGAAGGGGGGAGGCAAACCCCGGGGATTGTTGCAGAACGTAGCAGATCCTAAACAACCATGGAAAGAAATTGCCATGGAGTTCATTGTAGAATTGCCAGAGAGCAAAAAGAAAATGGTGATTTGGGTGGTAACTGACCTATTCTCAAAGCAAGCTCATTTTGTACCCCTAGCCAGCGTGCCCTCAGCCACTAAACTGGCAAAGTTTTTCATCCAACACGTGTACAGGTTACACGGAGTTCCTGAACATGTGATCAGCGATCGTGGTGTACAATTTACTTCTGCTTTCTGGAAAGCATTTTTAAAGTTGATTGGTGCAGGGCAAGCCTTGAGTTTGAGTCACCATCCCCAGACAGATGGATCGAGTGAACGATTGAACTCTGTACCTGAACAATATATTGTATAAGGTGTTATGTCAATTATCAACAAGACAACTGGGTGGATCTCTTGCCTTTTGCCGAAGTGGCTTATAATAACGCAGTCCACCAAAGCACCGGCTATTCGCCATTTCATGTAGCCACGGGTCAGGAATTTGCTCCAGTTCCTGAGTTACCCCAAGGATCCACTAAAGCAGGGCTTTCCAAACTGTGTGTCGCAACACAATACTGTGTCACCTAGGGGCCCCAAGTGTGTCGCGTGACAACCCGGAAGTGCCGGCGGTGGTACTTCCAGGTTGCTGCGTGGCGGCAGCGGCTGCCCCTTCGAAAGGGCAGGCTCCGGGAACCACGAAAATGCCCTCGGTTCTGGCAGGGAGGCAAAAAGCCTCCCTGCGCACGTGCGCACATTGCCGAGCTATCTGCCGCTCAGCTGATGCGTGGGGAGAATTTCCACCCCGGCCCCCGGCAGCTGTGCTGGAAATCCCGGCAGCGTGCGTGCGTGCGGCGAGACTTTTCACCTCCCTGCTGGAATTGAGGGCATTTTCAGGGTCCCCGGAGTCTGCCCTTTCGAAGGGGCAGCGGCAGCAGCGGAAAGGGCAGGATCCGGGGACCCCGAAAATGCCCTCGGTTCTGGCAGGGAGGTGAAAAGCCTCGCCACCCACGCGCGCACACTGCCAGGATTCCCAGCACAGCTGATGGGGGCTGGGGTGGAAATTCTCCCCACGCATCAGCTGAGCGGCGGATAGCTCGGCAATGTGCGCACGTGCACGGTGAGGCTTTTCGCCTCCCTGCTGGAACCGAGGGCATTTTTGCGGTTCCCGGAGCCTGCCCTTTCAAAGGGGCAGCCGCTGCCGCCACGGCGGCAACGCGGAAGCATCGCCGCCGGCACTTCCGGTTTTTGTGCCACACTGGCCGCAGCGCTTCCAGGTTTTTGTGGGCCGGCCGTTGGTGTGTCGCCAACGGCAAAAGTTTGGAAAGCCCTGCAAGAAAGTAAACTCCTTGGAAGATTGGGTTAAGCAGATGAATGAAACATGGCCAATAATTCAAAAAGCCCTAGCACCTGCCAAAGCCTCATATAAAAAATACGCGGACCATAAACAATCCCCTGAATGGCAACTAAAAGTGGGAGACAAAGTATATTTATCTACCAAGTTTTTTAAAATGATGGAACCATCGAAAAAATTGGGACCCAAATACATTGGCCCTTTCCCCATTACTGGGTTACCAACCCAGTAACTGTACAACTTGCTTTGCCAAAGAACATGAAAAGAATACATCCAGTATTCCGTACCAGTTTGTTGAAACCTATGAGAACTTCAACAGTTTGGCACCCAGAGCAAACCCCACCTAACCCGACAATGATCAACAGGGAACAACATTTTGAAATCAAAGAAATTGTAGACTCCAGGAGACTTTGGGGAACCCTGCAATATCTAATCAAGTGGAAGCACTTCCCAGACAACGAATGGGTTGCCAGCAACCATGTACGTGCCCAGAGACTGGTTAACAAGTTCCACCAACGATACCCCAACAAGCCAAAGTGAACCCTTACTTTCATGTATTGCATTTCTTTAACTGTTTTAGATTTTCTTTTTCAGGAGGAGTGCCATATCAGGTCCACGCAACCAAATGAACGTAGTGCGTTCGCTTGCCACTTCCCGCCAGCAGAGCCAGCTAGATGAGAGAGGGCTGACGCGTGTCAAGCTTGTTTATGGGATGGGAGGGGGGATGGAAGCCAGACAGCAAGCAGCAGACTCTGGGAACCAAGGTCAAACACCTGAACCAGGTGTGGGGAGGGGGAATGTTAGCTCACCAAGAGACTGTTTTAATTAGAGGTTTCGCTCATTTTTTGTCAGTTTCAGCTTTCTTTGGATTCTTGTAGCTTTCTTCAATTAAATAACTTTACTTTTCTACTTTGAACTGACTGAAGTTGTTTTCTTTGAAGTTTGAGCCTAGCAATCATTACACTTTGTTTGTTTGTTTACATTATTTAATATCCCACCAAATTCTACAAATTCCAGGAAGCTCACATAAAATTTTATAAATATCCTAAAAACAATTATTCCAAAAAGGCAAGAATAATTAAAAACAGAATTAGAGCCTCCAGTCCAAAAAGAGACATAACTGAGCAACAGCCAAGGCTCAGCAAACACTCCATTGGCCATAGACTCCACCTGCTGCTCAGGTAGAAGCCATGAATTCAGAAGAACCCACAAGTGATGCACATGCTCCTTCAGGGAGAGCTAGCAAAAAAGGCCAACACTAAATCTGACATTTTTCGACAAGCAGCAACTTCAGCTTCCTATGATTCAGTTTCAAGTTGTTTTGGCCCATCCAGTTCTTTACTGCCTCCAAACATCCACTGCATCTGCTGCCTATCCCAGGTTAGCAGTATATAACTGCGTATCTTCAGGATACTTTTGATACCTCACCAGCATTTCATGTACTGTAGATGTTAACGTGGGAGAGTACCCTGTAGCATTCCACACTGGAGTAGTCAAGGGCTCAATGGCTCATCTCCCATTACCACCAACTGGAGCCTCCTACACAGGTAGGAGTAGAAGTACTGTAAACAGTGTCCCCACTCCCAATCCTCATAGGTGGTCCAGAAGGACACCATGGTTGATGCTACTGAACACTGCAGGGATATCTAATATGAGCACGAGGGGCACATTCCATGCAAGTTCCAACAGAGGGATTCTACTTTATTGTTGTAGGATATAATAACAGAATCTTGAAAGCCTACTGGAGTTTCCCTCAGCTCCTTCTTACACCAAACAGAATCAAGGTGGAGTTCTTTCGAGTTTCTTTCTCATACTCCTGCTTTTCCCAGGACTGAGTTATCATTTATTTTCTCTTACTAGTTCCCCTAAAAAGTTTTGCATTCCTTTGTCAAGGCTACCTCTGCACTCCTCTACAGGTTGGGAAACTTGTGGCTTTCCAGATGTTAGACTCTATCTTTCACCAACCTAATGCCAGTTAGCATAGCTAATAGTGAGAGCAGATGGGGAATGCCAACCAACCTTTGAGGTGCCATATATTTCCTATTCCTGTTTTATATGGTAACTTGGAGAATAAATAATCAATGCTCACTTTTACCTTTTCCTTTTCCTTGCCTTGCCTTCCATTTTTACCTAGGTTGGATATTTTGGATCCAACACCTTCTTAACTACAATAACTCACAGATCCAGCTTTCCTTTTCCTTCTTGTTTATTCGGTCTCCTCAATTACATCCCACCTAGCACTGGCCCTCCGTTCCTATCTACCTGACATTAGCCTTTCAAGATACCTAATGCACATTTATAGATGTGTGTGATTTGTCAAACCATTGTACTTTTTATGCATGTGTGTGTCTCGAAGATTATTCAACAAAAGACATTCCTATGCCAAAATCATCCTATCCTGTATGTTTGTTTGTTTATTTATTCATCATATTTATATAGCTGCTCATCTCACAAAATGTGACTCTGGGTGACGCACAATAAAAAATTAAAAAACAATAATATAAAAAACAATCAGCAATTAAAAAAATAATATTACAATTTTAAAAGGCATGTGTTTCTGACACATTTCTTTTTTAAAGTATTCTGATAATTTCTACATTCAAGTAATATATCTGGCTGGTCATAGATGTATTGCTTAATGTTTATTGTTACTAGAGTGGGCAATCCTGTCTGCTGCCTGAGTTAGCAATTAGCAGAGTTATAGAAATGGACTACCTACTGTTTTTGTTTTTTTGTTTTTTGTTTCCATTTTTCTAGCAGACAAGGCATTTGAAAATACTCCAACTCTTATGTAAATGAGATGTAATTTTAGGAATTATGGGTTTCAGATCATAACAAGATAACTTGGTTACTAAGTGTTTTGTCTGTCATATTGATTAGCATTGTATGAGAGGAAAAAAAGATGAAGTAAAAAGGTAACTAGGAGGCATAATTATTATACTGATGTGTTAGGTTTCTCTAGTTTGCTAATGTTTTGGGTTTGGTATATTACATAGTAATGTTCCTTACCACTTCATTTTAGGTTCTGCATAACTATTCTTTCCGTTCATCGTACAATTATAATATGGTCAACCTGAGTCATGCCAAGTAATTAACCTGGGGCCATCTTTAAACAATTTCATAAATGTCCAGTCATGTGATGCCTATCTTTGGCATTGCCATTGGCCTGAGTTTTTCAGAAAGGAAAATAATGCAACACCCCCACTTCTACTGGAAAGCTGGAATGCCATCAAAAGTAGTCAGCACATAAGCCAAAATACTTGAATTTGAGAAAGATTAAAGTAATATGTCATTTTTCATTCAATGTTGAATAATCTCTTAAAAAGGAACATTCCACATTCCACATTCCATAATACACTACTTCTGGAGCAGGAATGGCAATCAATGTCCTCAGCACCTCATCTACAGCTCTCCGAGTCTTCTAAAGTGAGCAGAACTGAAATATTCAAAGTTATTACTTATGTGAAAATGGTACACGGACACAGAGGCTTAAGGCAACTAAGATTTTTTTCCTGCTGTGTGTGTACGTGTGTGTGTGTGTGTGTGTGTGTACGCGCGCTGCAAATTGAACCAAGTTCACCCCTTAAAACATTCCCCAAAACACCAGCTCCCAAATGTGGTCCCATTCTGTTTGATGACATCACAAGATCAGTGACCTAAGAAGGATACAAAATTATAGTGTGGCCTCCAAGCCAAAAGAATTCCCTGTCTCATTGTAGAAAAGGGAGGGGGGGGTGGAAAGCTTGTTCAAGGTAGTCTGAGTTGGCAAATATGGGAACAGCTTCATCTTTGATGGTTTAGGACTTTAAAGATGAAAAAAAAATTAAATCTAGCTCAAAACTATACCAGCAGTAAGTGTAGATTATGGTATCAATGAGTCTCAGGACACCTCCATATGCAGTATTTGTACCAATCTGACATTGGTGCCATATGAGCTATATTCTCATGACATCGTCCTCTTTGATAGCCAAGCAGATTTTCTTCTGACTCTGCTGTGGCATATGCTGTGGATTGGAGATACCTGGAGATGGCTAGCACCTTAGATTTGCTCTGAGGAGCCCTTTTTATAAACTTAAGAATACTCTGCCTTTGGATTCCATCTTATTTATTATATTTTAAATTATTATTTATTATGTATGTTATTTTATTTATAAATGTATATTAATGATTTTAAATCTGTTGTAAACCGCCCAGAGTCCCCCCTAGGGGGAGTTGGGCGGTGATAAATCCAATAAATAAATAAAATAAATAAATAGCTTAAATAGCAAAATTTCCATTTTGTGATTTGTTATGCTGGAACTCTATGGGTCTTGGGGGTGGACTGCTTTCCCATTTGCAGGAATCCCATGTCATCTTACCTTCCAGCAACTGAACCCAAAGCTCTTTAGAAGATTTCGCAGGCAGCCTTACCAGCAAATTTGATTTTAATCCTTTTGATCGATTTCACAATCCCCATAAACACACACACAGAGAGAAATAACAGGTTTGATTGTCCCTGCTTATATAAGCAAGGTGCACTAAATTCCTGCCTCATCCCACCTCCCGCCCTCTGAGCAACAACCGTTACTGTGTCACAAAAGTACACACACATAGATTCTCTACACAACAGCTTACAACCATGTTTGTAGCTGCTAGAGAAAGTAGCAAAACTGGGAAGTCACCTCTTTTGGTAACTTTGAAAAAAAATTCTCTTGTGTTTCTACACATTTTTTAGTTTTTTCTCTTTTTCTCTTTGTAGTTTTTTGTTTTTCGGTAGCTTTTATCTTTGCTTGAAACTTAATAAAATTCTTATAAAAAAAGAGAAAGTAGCGAAACTGGATGCAAAACCTCAGTATCATGCCTTCATCACAGTTTTCAATGGGAATTATATGCAAGAAGAATGACATTTTGTCAGCCAACCAGATTTCCTCTCATACCAACAGCTCAAACCTTTTGCAAAACTGCCAGACATGTACTAACATTTTGCATGCACTGAAAATGTATGAAGTGGTGGTGGTTATTCTTTCCCCTTTCTGTGGAGAGGGGCTTGAGGGGATGTTTGTTATTCCAGGAGCGGCAATGTAGCTCGGAAGTCATGTCACTTCCTGGTTTTACTACTCTCCTATCAGTTGGAGGTAGCACAGGTTGGATCACAGTGTTCTCCATCTGTTGTAATGTTGCAAGTACGTTGCACAGCCAGCTTCAAACCTTTCTGAAGAAATTGGGGAATGGAAACAGTGCTGTGTGGAAATACTTTCGGTTAGCAGGCTAGCTGCCCTGTGCTGAGTTAAATTATCTTTACATGAATATTTTCTTAGTAAAAATGCGCATGACACCTTGCAGTTATTCAAAGAGAGGTTGCCAGTGTATAAATGACTGTTGCAAGGCTATTTTTCTCCAACTAGGATTGTACCTATGATATCATAAAAAAAGGTAAAGGTTCCCCCCGTACATTTGTGCAGTCATGTCCGACTCTAGGGGCCGGTGCTCATCTCTGTTTCTTAGCGGAAGAGCCAGCGTTGTCCAAAGACACTTCCGCGGTCATGTGGCCGGCATGACGCACATGGAACACTGTTACCTTCCTACCGAAGTGGTACCTATTCATCTACTTGCATTTGCATGCTTTCGAATTGCTAGGTTGGCAAGAGCTGGGGCAAGTGCGGGAGCTCACTCCGTCACGCGGGACTAGATACGATACAATATCATAGAGCTGTGCAATTCCTTGAGATGTTTTGCTTCAATTAAGTTTTCAGTGAAACACTCCTCTGAAGCTGCTCCATGAAGCATTATGACATCCTTACTTTTGAACATTAAGAGAAGCGGCCACATTGCTTCACTTTGCTCTGTTATGCAGCCCCTCCTCAACCCACTTCTATCAGTTGCAAGACAGATTCTGTGTCTCCTGCTGGAAGACCTTAAGTGAAGCTGTGAAGCAACCGTCTCTTCCATCGCCTCCTCGCCTTCAAAGAGCCCCTTCTGACTGACAGAGGAGGCTAAGTGGAAGAGATGAGACTGATGCAAAGTGCTTTATCTATGCAATGTGTGAAGAGTAGCCTGTCTCCTCCATAGTGTGATACACTTTGTCAAGGCAAATCTAAGCTGCCTTATCTAGTCTTAGTATGTCAACCTAACCTAAAAAAGGCATTCCAGGCCACTGAGGCCACTCGACCCTTTAGAAAATGGTGGCTGCAAATGTGTCCCCTGACTACATACAGTATCTTACCACTAAGAGTCTCGTCTCCAGAACACATCTCTAGGATATCTAAGAGTTCAGACAGCCATCCCCCAAAAAGTATCTCGATCCAGTCTCAGTTTATTAGCTCTCATCAGTCTATGACTCTGCTCAAGCAATGGTTCAGGACATCAACATCGTCACCTATATTAATGAAAAGGAGAAGCTGCATATTGGTGATAATTCAGCCCCCATCTCTATCTAATCTCTGCCATTACGTACAGGTAGATTTAAAAAAGAGTATGGGTGGCTGATGTGGTATTGGAGGAAAATGCCTTGGACTGCAAGAAGATCAAACCAGTCCATACTCCAGGAAATAAAGCCAGACTGCTCACTTGAGGGAATGATATTAAAGGCAAAACTGAAGTACTTTGGCCACATAATGAGAAGACAGGATACCCTGGAGAAGATGCTGTTGCTAGGGAAAGTGGAAGGCAAAAAGAAGAGGGGCCGACCAAGGGCAAGATGGATGGATGATATTCTGGAGGTGACGGACTCGACCGTGGGGGAGCTGGGGGTGGCGACGGCCGACAGGAAGCTCTGGCGTGGGCTGGTCCATGAAGTCACGAAGAGTCGGAAGCGACTGAACGAATAAACAACAAATGGGTGGCTAAAATAGAATCCTGAGGGATCCCAGTTAAGATTTATTTCTAACTTGGACTGCTCAATCCACAATGTAGAAAATGATGGACTAATGTTCAGGATTTCTGAATTATATAACACCATAAACTTCCTTAATGGAATGAATTAGGTATTTCACATGCCATGTGGGAAAAAGATGTAAAGCCCATAACTATATTTATCTATCTATGTAAAGCCCATAACTATATTTATAAATCCTACTGAAGATAGTGGGATTGACCTCTGAATCCAACCAGCAATGTCCCATGGCAAAAATCTTACCCTTCTTTTAACTTAAAAAATCTTCCATATTTCTATGAATCATTTCAGACTTTAATGCTTCAAATCAGTAAAATACCTTTGATTACCATTTGCTCTAGCCTCCAACTGTTCATTAAAGTTCTTATATTTGTAGTTTCACTGAAAATTACATTTTCCTCTGGGATTTATTTACCTATTTGTGGTTTAATTGCCCCGTGTAATGTTGGTTTACCCTTGAAATTCTACTCAGCAGACTTTTGCCACCTTTCCATCATCTTAGAAACTGGGAGAAAAAAAATAGCAGTTTAATTATAACATGTTTGGGATAGATAACAAAGGTGAGGACTCTAATGTCAGGACATAAATAATGCTTTTTACAAGGTTTCCATTCCTGGTCTGACAGTAGCCATGTATAGCCTTTCTTTTTTTAAAGTTGTATTGTTGGTACTATGTCTTTAAAAATAGAAATGTTGAGACATAAAAAAAACCATGGCTAATTTCTATCATTTTCTTCATAAGGAAAGTTGTGAATGAACTTTCAGACAGTCAGCTTAAACTATGTCTGGAACACAACTGGCAAGCTCTTGTTACTATTATGGCGATGGGAGATGGAATACAGAGGGCGGCAAGGGTTCGCTGGTAGAAAAAGGAAAAGAATAGTAAGTCTAACAACATTCATGGAAATACTAGTCCTGTTCAATTACACATTTCCAATTCAATATGCGAGAAGTAGTGAGCCACTTAGAACTTTCACTCTCTAAGTCACAAGAAAGGGTTTCTTGTCTACCAGCACAGTGCAATTGTTAGCAGTGGGAGCTTTCATGTACAGTCCTACTGTATATGGCGATGAACAGCTGCTCACTGCCATCACAATGTGACTTGGATGTGACTTGGATGCCGCTCTTTTTTCTATGCTTAATTCCTCACAGTAATCTATTGCATAAGCAGGACTACCATTTCATCTGATTCTGTTTTCTAATATGATGATTACAATAATAAGAAATCTTCCTGAATTATCATTATGCATCATTTTACCTGACTTTTTTAAACATTGCCAAGCATTTAAAAGCATGTGTGTATTTGTTATATTTGTGAGTATAACAGTATATATTTTGTCCAGGCAGATAACCTAGTGTAGAAAAACAGGATCCAAGAAAAACCCTAATAGAAGCAACCTTTCCAGGTTTGATGTCTTCCGTATCTCTTGGACTATATTTCCCACCATTCATGGTGCAACATAAGTAGAAGACATAAAGTAGCGGAAGTCTGGTTTAGTGTACAGAATGTTGGACATAGACAAATGATTCATATGTCCAAATATCATTTCAGCTATGAAGCAGAACCCACAGTGTGGACAGAATGTGGTGAAACAGACTGGCTCCAGATTGGCAAAGGAGTATGACAAGACTGTATACTCTCCCCTTATTTATTCAACCAATATGCTGAATATACCTTAAGGTTGGAAGAAGATGAGTGTGGCTTTAAAATTGAAGGAAGAAACATCAATAATTTGCACTATGCTGATGACACTACCCTGATAGCTGAAAATGCAAAGGATCTGTAAGCTCTGGTAATAAAAGTCAAGGAGCACAGTGAAAAATGGAATTAAAATTAAATATAAAGAAGACCAAACTACTGACAACAGGTAGAACAACCAGCCTTAAAATTGACAATGAAGATATCGAAGTAGTAGATAGCTTCTGCCTTTTAGAATCAATCATTAACAGTGAAGCAACAAGCAGTCAAGAAATATACCGCAGACTAGCACTTAGTAGAGCAGCCATGAAGGCCCTGAAAAGATATTGAAATGCTGTGATGGCGGTATACCTATAAAGATCAGGATCGTGCAAGCCATGGTATTCCCTGTGACACTTCTGAGAATATTGTGGACAGTCAAGAAAGCAAACCAATGGATCATTGAATAAATAAATCCAGAGTTCTCACTTGAGGCACAAATGACTAGGGTCAAATTATCCTACCTCAGACACAATATGTGAAGACCTAACTCTCTAGAAAAGGTTCTAAAGCTGGGAAAGTTGGAAGGAAAGAAAATAAGAGGACCACCAGCAGCAAGTGGATGGACTCAGTTACAGTGGTGATGGGTTTACCATTGGAAGACCTGAAAGACCAGGTTAGGGACAGATCATCATAGAGAAAATCTATCTATGTGGTCACTAGGAGTTGAAGATGACTTGATGGTACATAATCAAACAAGCAAGCAAACAAGCAAGCAAGCAGAACTACCTTATCTGGGCTGGACAAATCTGAAGAACTATTAGATGGCAACAAAGAGATTCATGAAATTCTAGTGGTCATCTAGAGTTTTGAACTAAGAGTAGTTGGCCTATATTAAGAGTTCTATGGTATTTATTTATTTAAACAATTTATATGGCTGCCCATCTCACTACTGCGGCTGTGAGCAGTGAACAAAAAATTAAAACCAGAAAACAACAAATCAACTCAATTAATGTAAAAAGAAACTACCACCACAATTAATAATTGCTTTTGTGTCTCAGATACAAACCATTATCAAAGGATGTAGTCTATGTTTTTAAAAACCTTTATGTAACAGAATTCTTTCAACCCATGAAATAATTATCTTCTTTTTCCTCACTCCAGGACATATGATGCAGTTCCAAGTATCTGTGCACTCAGAAAGTTGAAATTACTTCAAAGCTAAATCTAATCATTTTCTGAAACAAATAGCTCTTCTAAAAATATTTAGAGAATAAAAACTCTATAAAATGTTCTAATATAATAAACACAACTGATTGAGAGCTAGGGTTAGTCATCTGTACTGCTTGTTTGGATATACTGATGTGCAAGAACAATGTTAAATGATTCTAAATGGCAAATGCAGTAGAACAGAGATATTTATAAACCATTTTTTAATTATGACATCCAATCTTTTGGAATTTGACTCAGAAAGAAAAATATTCATTAGTGTTCCCATTTTTTGCAATGTGATGAAAACTTAGGCATCCTACTGCAATAATATTGTCTTTCATATTTTACCCCAAGCACTGCAGAATGTCTGTCAGTCGGCAGCTCTGGTAAACAGAGAATTTACCTGGCTCTTCTCCAAGAGTCAGGAAATGCCACTGTTGGCTGTGACCAGCCATTTTTCTAATTTAAGCCTATGTTGCATCATGTAATCATATGCTTTGCTTTTGGGATATGTACATACGCAAAGTATGAAGTCAGATGGTCAAAACTGAATACAGAATGGACAGTGATCAGAAGTGCAAGACAGATGACACATGGATAAGACAGTGCAGGCTGGTGCAGATCAGGGAGAATGCAGAGTTTTAAAAGGTAGTAAGTACTTCTTAATCTGGGGTGTTTTCAGCAGACTCAATTAGATTGTGGTCACCTATTATTAGCTCTGTTATCTGCATTTGTCTTTCAGTTTTTAGTTGGAGCAGTAACGATTTGGAAAAAAGAAATAGCCCACTGCTAAGAAACAAAGGGATAATGTCAAAGGATTCAGGCAAACTGCTTCCGTAAATGGTTGTCTTGTTTGGAATCTTATGTTCTTTTAGATCTGCCAAGTGAATGGAAAGAACAGACAGAGCCGCCCAATGGCATCATGACAGTCCTCCCTGGACTGTCATGAAACTGCATTGGGACAGAAGAAACAAAGTCCAAAATTAAATCCAGCCTCAGGCACGGGGAGTCCCACCATGTAGCAGGCGCTAGAATCAGGTTCCAAGTGAAATCTAAGATCTAGCAGAAGGAGGCCAGTAGCATAACAGACAAGGACTAAAACATGGCCAACCCACAGAAAGTTAATATACAAATATGTTTCCTGTAGCTAGCAGTCTGGGAAGGAAGGTTTTTAACTATGAGCACTCTCGGATGTCCTAGTTATAAGCAAGTCCTTAGGTGTGTAGACAGGACCACAAGAAATTCTGATTTTCCCTTCGCCTATTCACGGCTTGAGTTTGAACTGCCTACCATTGACCTTCCCCAGAGCTGAACTGGGGCTCAGCTAATGGAGCCCTCGACACCCTGGGACGGTGAGTCTGAGGGATCTCCCCTAAGGAAATAGGAGCAACATTAACTTTTGGCTCACAGGCAGCTACTTCAGTAGGCCAAAAGTCTTCTGGAGTCCTCCAGAGAAGATCAGAAAATTATAGTGTGACCACTAACATCAACATAAAGTTGGTGTAAAAAATGATCACTGTATTCTCAAAACATTTTAAACTACAAAGAATATAGCAACACCACAGTCACTGATCAATATTTATGGCAATGCTGCTGATATTGACCCAGGCAGTGAGGTCATGACTGTTACTCTAGCCATGCGGCATCGGGAACTATCTCTTATATGGGAACAGTGAACTTTCTATGACATCAACCTGCCTACTGCACTTATAAATACAACCTAGCCAATACCACTCTGCCCTCCACCAAGTGAGTATATTCGGCATGAACTCAGCACCATCCACAAATAGCACTCTTTTGACAGCCAGACTCACAGGGAAGGAAGCTAGCTGACCGGGAAGAGAGTAAAGAATCAGCTCTTCAGGAGAAGGATTTTTATTTCTGTGGAAGCGTACCTGTATGAAAGGAATGGCATTTTGCAGAGAAGGACCCATTTAAGGGGAAAACAGCCTCCAAGCAGTAGAAATCACAGCCATATTCTTAGAGGAAATAAGCAAATATCCTCTCTCAAACCGAAAAAGAAAGAAAACAATGTGGAATTCACCATCAGAAAGCATATCTTACAAGCAAAATAATTATTTTTAAGTGGGCTGCAAGATTAGTTTTTGCATCTTAGGGTTTGTTTGTTTGTACTCTGATCTATCTATTTAAGGACTTATTCTACAATTTTCTTGTCTTTCCCTTCTTAAAATGTGGGGAAACATGCTGTCAGATTTCAGCAGTTGGGATCAGAAAATGGAGATTCCACACAACCCTGCAGGCTGCCCACCTCTGCTTTAGAGCCCACAGATATAATGAATACCAATTCTCCTATATATGGCTTTACTGAGTGACGCTGTAAAGAAGGGATACATAGTCCATGGGCTGCGAGCCACATGTAGTCACAGAAGTCATCTGTGAAGCACGTTGTCAACCCTACCCATATGATTCCAGGCAGCCTGCTACTCAGCTGACTGATGTGCTGCAGATGATCTCCCCCACTGGGTCTCTGGCTTTCCCCTTTTCCCCTTTCGTGAAGCAGTTCCAGATTCTGCATTCCCCATTTATTTCCACCAGGAATGCCAACCTCCTTGGATGGAAGGAGAGGGCAAACTTTATACCCACCCCTCTACTGCATTTCCACTGCTATTGGCAGCAAGTATATTGAGCTCCTTCAGTCCCAAGGAAACAGCTCCACAAGCTGCATAGCTGGAAATGTCAGGCTCTCTGGATCAGGACTTGGCAGTAAATCTGAATCCCCCTAACATGGCTGCTATGTTCGGACTCTACTGAAGTCTCTCAGACACCTGACACGGTGCAGCTAGATAAGAATCTTTATTGCAAACTTGAATGAATTTTCATTGAGCAAGTTATTGCCCCTCTATCACTGTGAGGGTGCAGTTCCTCTCTTGTACTCATGCAAATTAAATCCATTGCTTATTTTTACTGCCTTCCCACAATTCAATGGGCTCTTTGATTTCTACTTCATGGCCTTGAAGCCAATCAGTTGTTAACTGGCACCTCTGCCTTGAGTAACACTATAGGATCTCATATGTAAGGGCAGACAGGAAGTATATCTGTACATGTACAGTATATACTATATATAATATGAAAGGACATGTGAATTTGAGGGGGAAATTGTATATATAGGACAAAGTGGATATGTATGTATATAGGTAGGTCTACATGTGAGAGATTGGTGATGCATGCTGGCAAACACAGTCCCCAAAGATCTGGTTTGCAGGGCCGCAACTAGGGGGGGCAAGTGGGGCATGTGCCCCGGGTGCTGCGCTGGGGAGGGTGCCAAAATGACAAAATAGTATTTGTATACTGACTGTTTCCTGCCACAATCAGGGCGCAGCATGCAACGGCGGGGGACCGCCCCCACCAGCGGTGATTGGCTGCAGGGCAGCATGGAGACAGGCTGGCCAGCCTGCCCCCTGCCCTGAGGAGGCTGAGCGGCTCTCATGTGCGCTCCCATTGGCTGAGGCTGCAGCCAATCCACGTCCGCTGAGCACTGCCCTCAATCCCAGCCTGCCTCTATGCAGGCGTGCCCTGGCAGCCGAGCCAAGCGCTTCTGCAGAGGCGCCTCTTCCCACCCACTGTGCTTGATTCACTGGTGCTCGCCGCAGAGGGAGGGAGGCGCAGGGTGGTCCCGCCTCTCCAATGCTCCAGGGGGCCACTGCCATTGCCCGGAGCAGCCCCCGAGCCGCTGGGCTGCGCAGTTGGCCAGCGGGGGCACTCCCGGGGGGAAGGTGGCGTTTCTGGGCCACAAAAGGGCTGCCCCAGGCATCCTCCCCTGTCCCGTCCATGCTGGCCGGCGGGAGCCCCAGCACCCCTGGGGATGTGGAGGGTCCCCTTCCTCCCCCACATCCTGCCACGCTGCTGTTCCCCACAGAGGATGAGGGACTCGACCCTGTGGAGGGGTGCAGAATCCATGGGGGGCGCGGAATCCATCCAATTTACCCCAGGTGACACAGACCCTAGTTGTGGGCCTGCTGGTTTGGCACCACATGTGGCTCTCAAGACTCAAAATATTTCCTTCCCCTGATTTAAAGCATTGGTTCCTAAGCTTCTTACTAAATAGACCAATCAACAGAAGGTAATCATTTTTGTTGAAGAATGTTTGCTGGACCTGGATCTGGAAACCATGTGTCACGATGTGGATTGCGAACACAGTAGATAACTGGGTTCAAACCCCACACCATCCCATTTAGTTAAGGGGAGACACGTGTAGGTGTTAGCCGTAGATTGATTTAGAGTAGACACGGGAAGAAGGGGGTGGACTGGGCACATTCCAGCGTTGCTGCTAGAGAAACAGAACTGAAACAGACTGTCAAGGCCAGCACCATTCTCATCATCTAAGAATGTCTGCGAACTTAACAGGAGGGGGAAAGCAGGTGGAACCAGAGACGGAAAAGTATTGAAGATTGATGATGCTGGAATGGGATGGAACGTTAGAGGGTGGGAATGATTTAATTGGATTATTGGCGGGCTTTTCTCCATTCGTGACTTCGACTTGGATTTATGCGTACTTGTTCTAATAAACAGCTTTTATCTTTGGCTTAATTGGCTTCTGGTGAAAGTTACTGATATTAGGACTTAAGGCTATGGTCCTCACAGAAAGTCATGAATCAAAGTGTTGTGCATGTCAACTCTACCTGAGGATATTCCTTTACCAGAGGATTCACCTTCGGCTGAGAGTCAACCCATACATCAACTGTCCCTTGAAGACGGAGTAGCCAAGAATTCTGGTTCTTCGGTTCCAAATCCGATGGAGGGGGTGACCTCATTGATAGCAACAAGTGAAGGAGCAGGCAGTGCGGTCCTACCAGCACAACTGAGCACTTCCACCAAGGCGAGAGTGCAAGTGGCAATCCCTAAAGCAGCTAAGACACTGAAGTTGTGGGATAATGCTGGCTTATAGGGTTAAGGCACAGGGTAAACAGAGTGCAGCTTTTATGGCTAAAATGTTTACTTGTAATAAAGGCAATAAATGTATATACAGTTACATTATTGCAAAAAGGAAAAACAAACTTACAAGCAGAGTTTCGTGTATTGTTTCCATTGACAGACATGAAGGGGCTCATGCCATGGCCTACACACACAGCCACGCATAGCTACGCACTTCCCAGTCTTCAGAAGTAGAACACACACACGAACATGGCTAAAAGACCGGACAGAAGTCAAGAAGCATAGACCCATAGTTCACAGCTGAGATATACACTTGTTTCAGCTTTCTGATTGGTGGAACCTTAGGATCAGAGGGTCACAAAGCTTTTTCAGATTTACAAAGCCTAAAGTGTTCAGGATTGCACATAGTATAAACCGCCATGAGGTGGCGGTGTCGCACCTAACCAAGCATACTGTCTTTCCCCAGGAGTTCCCATGGGATAGTTTTTTAGACTGAGACATAACATCACATGGTGGCAACCACCTGCATCTTATCAGTGAAGTTGTTTTGGGAAACAGAAAGTAAAGAAAACAATTTGCAATTCACAGGAAAACCCTGACAAACTGAGCACTTCCACCAAGGCGAGAGTGCAAGTGGCAATCCCTAAAGCAGCTAAGACACTGAAGTTTTCCACCAAGGGGGCCTGTAAGAAGCGCTCCAGAGAGACAGACCTGTCAGAGTCGCCGGAATCTCCCGTAGAAACCTGAGGTAAGACGCCAAAGTCAAGAAAGCGGTGGTCCACAGGTATCGGAGGGGGGATCGAGAGCAAGGTCAGCAGGCATATCACCACAAGATGAGGTTTGCAGGCCGACCGCATGTCGAAGCTGGAACTCCAGGTGACTAACCTGGGCACCGAAATGGAAACAGTCGGGCAGAGGGTGTCTGCCATGCAAGAACCGATGGAGAGGCTTCTAAAGAAAATGGAGGAGTGGGAGATGGAATGGTGGCCCAGAAGCACCCTGATCACTTCGGGAGAAGGAGAGTGTGAGTCCTCTGGGAGCAGCTCCAAGGAAGAAGAAGAACCGGCATCAGTTGCTGTCGACAACTCCGGACCAGGCCGACAAAGCGGAAAACCAAAAACTGCTCAGAAGTTGGCCAGACTTGCTGGGACCAGAGAGATCAAGTTGAAGTTTGATGGGTACCCCAAGTGATTGGCTTGTTTTATGACCCATGTAAGGGGGTTCATGGACGAATTTGAAGAGTCCTTCGCGGATGAGAAGGCGAAGGTGAGGTATGTGTCCACCTACCTGGAAGGTGAGGCATTGGACTGGGCAGTAGAAATGCATGATGCGGATGCTACCGAGCTACTAGACTTCGATGATTTTATGACTGCACTCAGAGAACAGTTTGAAGATACCTTATCCAAAATGACAGCAAAAACCGGCTTGCAGAGCATTAAACAGGGCAACCGGACTGTTGCAGAGTATGCCCTAGAGTTTAAGAGACTGGCCAGTTGCCTGCTTGACTAGCCGGAGTCGCTTAAGGTGGAGTATTTCCAGATGGGTTTGAAACCTGAGGTTTTGGAGATGGCTCTCAACAGGGGGGACCTTAAAGGAGTGGATTTACCTTGACTTCCTGTGGGAAATAGCGGACTGAACAACTTTCCCTACAAACTCCGTGGGCAGAGCTGGCAGCGTGGCAGTTTTTTCTGGGCACAGGCAGTTTTTTCTGTAGCCCCAAGTGTTTTTCTGGATTAAGGAAAATGCTGAGAATCGACCCATCTGTCCTCCAGACGGTGAGTTGTAGCCAGGAGATCGTGGACAGCGTCTGCGACCGAGCGGTAAGACTACACCGGGAGGCTGGGATTTAATCTCTTACTGAGCCATGCTTGCAACCCCTTAAAGGGGAAATAAGTCTTGCCTTCCCATTTCTTAAGCACCCAATTTATAGTAAGAAAAAGCGGAATCTCTTGGGGAATTTATTTATTTATTTATTTATTTATTTATTTATTTATTTATTTATTTATTTATTATTATTTGGATTTATCCCCGCCCATCTCTACCATGGTAGACTCTGGAATATAGTTATTTTTGGAGATTTTTAACTATAAAAAAAAAGTTTTGGCTTTTTTTCCCATCTGGGTTATATTGAGAGCTGTAACACTGCCTTTCCACTGCTATCTTTGTTGCTGAATTTGAAGGTTGGAGTGTTTTTTCTACACGTTTTCGATTTCTCATTCTAAACTTTTGGCTTTCTGTTTACTTTCTTTGAGCTGTCTACTAGTATATTTTCTTTGGTTGATTTTGGATTAATTCATTAACCTCTATTTTTGTGAGTTAACTCTCTAGGGTGTGCTATAATTTACTGTTTGAACAATGGAAGATTTTAAAGAAAATTTAAGAGAATTACGTTGTCAGCAAAAAGAGATTTTTTCAAAGGGTTGTCAAGTTATTATACAGACTGTTTGGGACATTCGAGATGAGATTCTAGCTAAAATGGAACAACTATATGAAAATACTATGATGGAAGAAGAGGAAGACAACGTTGGAAAAGATGGCAATTTTACTGCTGTGAGGGAGATTGGAATATTCTCAGCTGAAAACTCTGGATTGGTGTTTATGGGATTAAAACGATTGTTTAACCTTAAGACTGCACAAGGAACTGCCAAGCTGGGGAAATGTTATGATTATTTCAATCAATGTTATGGGAAAGAAGAGTATGTTATGTGGGAGTTTTTTTTCTCTTTCGCTGGAAAGTTTGTATCTTTGGGCGTTGTTGGGTTGTTGGATCTTTGTAAAAAATTATTTTGGTGTAATGGTGAAATATTTAAATGCCCTGGTGTATTTTGAGGAGGGGTAAAAAATTAAGAATATTTAATTGGACTGATAATGAGGTTAACATGACTTACAGGATTTTTGATTTCTAAGATTTAAAAGGTATTGACAAGTTCTGGTAATATTTTATATTGTTTTTAAGCATAATTAGGGTTAAGATTGTTAATTATAAAGGCAGACAATTTATAAAAATTAAGAATATTTAATTGGATTGATAATGATAATATGATTTTCTTTTCTTTTTTTCTTTTCTTATGGTTTGGATTAGGATTTATAGGATTATAGATTTGTAAAACTTAAAGGATATTGATAAGATATAATAATGTTTTATACTGCTTTTTAGGTCTAATAGGGTTAAGATTGTTTATTATAAAGGCAGACAATTTATTTGTTTCTATAATTTGATGCTTATTGTGTAGACAGAAGTATATAGAATAGTAGAAAGAAAGAAAAATTAAACAGATTGTTTTTTAAGAGGGAGGGAAGTTTGAAGTAGAAATTTATATGTATGTATGTATGTGTGTATGTGTATGTATGTATGTGTGTGTGTGTGTGTGTGTGTGTATGTATGTATGTATGCGTGTATGTATGTATGTATATATATATATATATATATATATATATATATATATATATAGTAAGGGGAAGGAGCAATTGTATTAGAGATTTGTAAATGTGTTAATGGAGGGATTTATAGAAATAATGTGATTATGGTTTGATATAGAGGAAGGGTTTGTTTATGGGAATTGCTGTATATTCTTGCTGTTGAAAGCTGGAAGTCACCTGTATGTATGTAACTTTGTGGTGGCCCCAATAGCCAACCAATCACTAGTATTGGGGCTGACATGGCTTCGAAAGAGGAACCCTCAAGTAGATTGGGTTTCAGGTTGATTGGTATTCATTGATGGGAGCTATGAGGGCGGGCAACAACAACAGTTGATCCCGGAGCTAGAATCTTCAGCAGCAGGTGCTGATAAACTGGTGGGAGATCTACAAGGAGAAGATAATTTCATCCCTGCCCAATACAGAGAATTAAAAGAAGTATTTGGGGAGGCTGAGTCAGATCAATTGCCACCCCACAGAGACTCGGATTGTGCTATTGAAATAGAACCAAGGGCAATTTTGCCAAAAACAAAGCTGTATTCAATGACTTTTAAAGAGACAGAGGCGTTACGAGAATTTGTGGATAAAAATTTGAAAAGGGGTTTTATTCGCCCAGCTACATCAACCATGGCTGTTCCGGTCCTGTTTAGGGGTAAGAAGGATGGGTCCTTGAGATTATGTACTGATTATCGGGGTTTAAATGCCATTTGTGCAGCCAACAAATACCCACTGCCCTTAATGAAGGACATGCTAGTGCACCTCTCCAAAGGGAAGATTTTTACTAAGTTGGATTTAAGGGAGGCTTACTTCCGGGTTTGGATTCGAGAGGGGGACGAGTGGAAGACGGCTTTCAATTGTCAACTGGGGGCTTTTGAGTATTGCGTAATGCCCTTCGGCCTTAAGGGGGCACCTGGGGTCTTCATGCATCTAATTAATGAGGTGTTACACAATTTTTTATACAAAGGTGTCCTAGTGTATCTTGATGATATTTTAATCTACTCGGAAATGATGGAAGAAAACGTGACTTTAATGAGGGAGGTGTTGAAACAATTATTGAAAAATCAACTGTATGTCAAGTTATCCAAATGCGAATTTCATAAAGAACAATTGGATTATTTGGGGTACCAAGTTTCAAGCAAAGGAATAGAGATGTACCCAATGAAAGTGAAAGATGTGATAGCATGGGAAGCCCCTAAGACCAGGAGACAATTGCAAAGCTTTTTGGGTTCACCAGTATCTATCACCAGTTCATACAGAACTTTGCCCAAGTGGCACTCCCTCGAACTGACTTATTAAAAACAAAGGGGAGGGGAGACCCTAAATTCGCGAAAAAACTAGGCACAGTGTTGAATTGGACAGTGGAATGCCAAGAGGCGTTCAATTGGTTGAAAGTGTTGTTTACATCCGAACCAATCCTAAAGCATCCTGACCCCACAAAAGCCCTGGTTGTGCAGGCTGATGCATCTGATATGGCAATAGGTGCTATATTGTTGCAAAAGGATGAGAATGGAATTTTGCAACCCTGTGCATATCTCTCCCGAAAATTCACAGATACTAAACGTTGCTGGCATGTATGGGAAAAAGAGGTGTTCGCAGTAAAATGGGCATTAGCGGCTTGGAGGCACCTTTTGGAAGGGGCATCCCAACCCTTCGAGGTTTGGACTGATCACAAAAACTTGGAAGCTTTAAAAACGCCCAGAAAATTAAATTCAAAACAAGTTAGATGGGCTCAGTTTTTCAGCAGATTTAACTTCACTCTTAAGTACCTGCCTGGAGGGGAAAATTTCTTGGCTGATTCACTGTCCAGAATGCCTCAGCATAATAGCCAAAGTGAGGAGGTGGTGGAGTCGGTAATCCCAAATGTACAATCAGGATTAGCTGCAGTCATTTGAAGCCAGAAAGTGCCTGCTCCAGAAAAGGTGGAGGAGGGATTAAAACATGAACTACAGGTGGGATTGCAAAAGGATGCATGGTTGCAGAATAATCACAACTCCCTGAATGAAAACCAAGGTTTGTGGTGGAAAGTGGAAAAATTATACATTCCTGAACTGTTAAGAAAGAAAGTTTTGGAACGGAGCCACGATGCCAAAACAGCTGGGCATTCTGGGTTTGTAAAAACTCTTCACCTAGTAAGAAGGCAATTCTGGTGGCCAACTTCGTGAAAAGATGTGGAGGAGTATGTGGCCAGTTGCCAGACGTGTGCAATGGCAAAGCGGGCGGGGGGCAAGCCAAAAGGACTCTTACAAAAAGTTGCCAGCCCAACCTGTCCTTGGAAGTAAATAGCTATGGACTTTATAGTATAATTACCAGAAAGCAAAAAGAAAACAGTCATATGGGTGGTCACTGATTTATTTTCAAAGCAAGCCCACTTTGTTCTGTGTTCTAGCATTCCCACCGTGAATCAATTAGGTAAGTTGTTTATACAGCACATTTATAGATTGCACAGAACCCCAGAAAGGATTATCAGCAACCGGGGGGTCCAGTTCACCTCGAAATTTTGGAAAGCATTCCTAAAGCTGATTGGAGTGGAGCAAGGGCTAAGCTTGTCCCACCACCCCCAGGCAGATGGATCGACTGAACGTCTGAACCAGGGGTTAGAGCAATATCTAAGGTGCTATATAAATAATCAACAAGACGATTGGGTGGAGTTGTTACCTTTTGCTGAGGTGGCTTATAATAACGCTGTACACCAAAGTACTGGGTTTTCTCCTTTTATGGTGGCCAATGGGCAAGAGTTTGATGCTATACCAGAACTTTCTAAAGAATCAACTGAAGTCCCCTCTCTAGATGTCTGGATAAGCCAATTGGCATATAACTGGATTGTGACTAAACAGGCATTGTCAGATATGCAGGAGGATTACAAAAAATTCGCTAATCGCAAACGAGCACCTGAGTGGCCAATGCAAGTGGGATAAAAAGTTTATCTGTCTACCAGATTTTTGAAATCCCAACAGCCATCCAAGAAACTGGGTCCCAAGTACATTGGTCCATTCCCTATAACTAAGATAATCAATGAAGTGACTGTGCAGCTTGAGCTACCAAAAACTTGAGAAAGGTTCATCCCATTTTCCATTGCAGCTTGCTGAAGCCGGTTCAAGAATCAGAGCAATGGCATCCAGAGAAGCCACCACCAGCCCCTACAATGATAGAGGGAGAGCAACATTTTGAAATACAAGCCATCCTTGACTCACGAAAGCATCGGGGGGGGGGGCTTGTAGTACCTGATTCAATGGAAACAATTTATTATTATTTATTTATTTATTATTTAAATTTATCCATGCCCATCTCCCGAATAGGGACTCTGGGCGGTTTACAGGATAATAATAGTTAAAATATATACTGTAGATAAAATTACAAACAATATAAGAATAATTATAAATCCAGATGGATAAGATATTCATTAAAAGAAGGACATTAAAATCAAGGGATTAGCCATCTCCAGGAGGAACTGTCCCTCCCTCCCTCCCATGCCAGGCGGCAGAACCAGGTCTTCAGCTCTTTCCTAAAGGTCGGGAGGGAGGAGATCTGTCTCAACTCTGGGGGCAAGATGTTCCATAGTGTGGGTACCACCACAGAGAAGGCCCGCCTCCTAGCCCCCATCAGATGACATTCTCTAATTGATGGGGTACGTAGCAGGGCCTCTCTGGATGACCGGGTGGGGCGGGTCGATAACATGGGGATAAGACGGTCCCTCAGGTATTCTGGTCCCATGCCATGTAGGGCTTTAAAGGTGATAACCAGCACAAAACTACACCACCCACCCCCAACTCCCTAAGCCGCCCCAAAAAGATACCATGGTCGATGGTATTGAAAGCTGCTGAGAGGTCCAAGAGTGCCAGGATGGATGCACTACCTCCATCCTGCTCCCGCCAGAGGTCATCCGTAAGCGCGACCAATGCAGTCTCCATCCCGTATCCTGGCCTGAAACCTGACTGAAAAGGGTAAAGATAATCCGCTTCATCCAGGGTCCTTTGAAGTTGCAACGCCACCACCTTCTCAACCACTTTTCCCAGAAAGGGAAGGTGGGAGACTGGACGAAAATTGTCCAGGATGGTAGGGTCCAGGGCTGGCTTCTTGAGGAGGGGGTGCACCAACGCTTCCTTAAAGGCAGTTGGAACCACCCCCTCCGACAAGGATGTATTAATCATAGCCTGGACCCATCCACCTGTCACCTCCCCGGCTGATTTCACTAGCCAGGAATGCAGGGATCTAAATAACATGTGGTGGGATTAACAATTCGAAGGATCCTGTCCACTTTCTCAGGTCCAACAGGATCAAATTGCTCCCAGATAATAGGGCAAGACTGCTCTCCCGGCATCTCCCCAGACTGCAATCCAGGCATGGAGTCCAACTTAGACTGAATCCGAGCGATTTAGCCACAGTGAATGGGAGTCAAGCCAATACATCAGGGCTCCCCAGTTGGTGAAGCAGTACCACAATCAATATCCTGATAAACCAAAGTGAACCAATTTGTCTATACACTGTTTCTTTCAATGTAACTGTTTGTTGTCATTATAAAGTTAAAAGTGAGGATGGGAGTTTCTTTTTCAGACGGGCGGCATGTCACGATGTGGATTGCGAACACAGTAGATAACTGGGTTCGAACCCCACACCATCCCATTTAGTTAAGGGGAGACACGTGTAGGTGTTAGCCGTAGATTGATTTAGAGTAGACACGGGAAGAAGGGGGTGGACTGGGCACATTCCAGCGTTGCTGCTAGAGAAACAGAACTGAAACAGACTGTCAAGGCCAGCACCATTCTCATCATCTAAGAATGTCTGCGAACTTAACAGGAGGGGGAAAGCAGGTGGAACCAGAGACGGAAAAGTACTGAAGATTGATGATGCTGGAATGGGATGGAACGTTAGAGGGTGGGAATGATTTAATTGGATTATTGGCGGGCTTTTCTCCATTCGTGACTTCGACTTGGATTTATGCGTACTTGTTCTAATAAACAGCTTTTATCTTTGGCTTAATTGGCTTCTGGTGAAAGTTACTGATATTAGGACTTAAGGCTATGATCCTCACACCATATCCTGCGCCTCACTTGGCATTTGGCTTTCTGTCATGGCAAAACAGTGAGGAAAAGCGTTAAATTAGTGTTTCCCAACCTTGGCATCTTCCAGAAGTGTGGACGTTAATTCCCAGAACTCTCAGCAACAGCCATGCTGGCTGGGGAATTCTGGGAGTTGAGGGCCACACATCTGGAGATACCAAGGTTGGGAAACTGCCTCAAATGATCACAAGCAGGAAAATAGAAAGAAGGTTGGAAAGTTCTGTGATTGCTTGATAATTTGAACTAGTAATAAGTGATTAAAGCAAGTGTTAATGGACATTAGTATCCAGGAGTGAGTTGATAATAGCTAATTGGTTGGTTATTAAAAAAAAACAAAAAACCAGGACCATCTCTATGTCCTAACATGGATTGATTAAACATGAAAATTCAATACACCTCTATCATATTATATCCAAAATTCTTAGCCCATTTGATCATACAATCCTTAATATGTTCATCTTCCATATTCATCTGTAACAAGATCTTATACATCTTAGTAATAACATGATCATCATTTATGCATAAATCCATTTCAAACTGTGTTATTTCATTGAAAAATTTATAGTTATATGTCATGCTGGACCAATGGGAGAATATGTGGACGAAAGGTTTGAAATTTATGTTGAATTATAATTTGAAAGAAAATTTCTATAAGATGATGTATCGTTGGTATCTAACTCCTGATAAGTTGTCAAAAATGTATAGTGGTGTAACTAATGTCTGTTGGAAATGTTCACAGGACGAAGGAACCTTTCATCATCTTTGGTGGACTTGTGAGAAGGCTAAAAAGTTCTGGGACCAAATATGTATTATTATTCAGAAGATTCTTAAAGTAAATATAAAAAGAAAGAGAACTTTTTCTTTTAGGTTTGATGGAAAAGCAATTAGAGAAACAGCATGGAGTTTTGCTACTATATATGATCACGGCTGCAAGATTGTTATATGCACAACGATGGAAAGATCCACAAATACCTACAGTTGAAGACTGGATTGTTAAATTAATGGATTTGGCTCAGATGGCTAAATTAACAGCTTTAATAAGAGAGCATTCTATTTCTACATTTATATCAATTTGGCAACCACTTTTGGAATATTTGCTTGTAATCGAAAAAAATAATGTTATGATAGGTTAATTAATTGTAAGAGGTTAGATCTGTACATTAACCCTATATCTGTATCGGAAAAAGTCGGAAGTCGCCTTTTCTCTTTTCTCTTTCTATTCACATCTTTATAGTTTGGTTTTTTTTTCTTTAGTTCTGTTTTCTATCTATTCTATAGTTTTTTCTTTTTTGTATTTTAATTATATCTTGAAAATAAAAATTTAAAAAAAAAAAGATTCAATATACCTCTATTAAGATCCCTAATGGTTCCAAGGTACTCAGGAGATTGCTACTGCATGAAGAATGACTATTGAGCATACACATATATTCACACCCTAGTATCACTTTTCTTTGTTTTTTTCTCTTATCTTCTCAGCATTCAGTTTAACTGGGGCAATCAGCTCATGGGAAAAGCTGCTATCTAAACTCATCAGGCTATGGTGGATAAGTAAATCCAAGAAGCACGGAAGCAGGAAGTGTGTCTCTAAACTCCCTATGTTATTTCAGGCTCAGACATTAACTGATGGAAATAAACAATTCTTTAGTTTTATTAAAGAATAATAAAATTGACTTGCAAGAACTTAATGTGCTCCATCCCTATTCCTTTGAGCTCTGTCTTTTAGCAAAAACAAAACCAAACAAAGAAAGGAAAAATGTTTTTTACCAAAACAGATTCTTTAGTGAAGCCAAATCCTTTCAGCCTATCACCAGCCACATTCCAGTTTGGAAGGCAATCCTTTCTTAAAGTACATTTTCAGATGGATCAACGGACAAGAATGACTTCCTTTCTGTACAATTCCTATTTTTCTTTCTTTCGTCTCTGCTATAATTTTAAATTTTCTTAAACCTTTGGTCTAGAAAGTCAAGTCATTTTCATTCTTAGCTGTGTGCTTGCATCCCTCACTCTGCTGGGTTCAGAACAGGCCTTTGAAAATGATATTCTGATTTTAATTGAAGAATCTAATGAACAGATGCTGCTAGTTTGTTTTGAAGCATGTGACTGCATATTTTCATATGTCATCTGTCACCCAGAGACACATGCTGTCCTTGAACTACTGACAAAACTGCCACTTAGCTTTTAGCTTATCAGATACCCAGAAAGGCAGAGACTTGGGAAGCCAGACATTGCAGGAAAGTATGGACATCAAAAAGGTTTTTTAGTGTCATTTTCTCATCAGTAAACATTGGAAGGGAGGTTAGAATATTTTTTTCCCTTTGTGTCTCTGTATATGTTCTGAGGTGTGAAGTTTGATTGCAGCTTCTACTGCCCGTTGCTTGCTCCAGATGAAAACAAAGAATGAATAAAGGCATTAAAATGGCCTCAAGTGTACAAAACCAATGCCAGTCACAGATTAAAAGTTGCTTTTATCAGTGTGCATCTAGGCTACTAAATGCAGTCTGCAAAAATCTAGACAATCCTTAGGTGGTATCACAGAGTTGGGTTATTCATTATTTTTACAGCCCAGATCAGGGTAGTTCTACTTTTTGTAATATGAAACAACTGTTTTGTCTCAAGGCCCCTTTTCTTGTTCATACATCATGAGAATATTTTTTTATTTTTTTATCAAATTTTACCACCGCCCATCTCCCCCTAAAAGAGAATATGTTGCTCTAGCTTCTTTCTTTGATAACAAATCAGTCACTGGGCTCAGTGGGGCCAAGAAAAGACTTTATTTAAGCCAGTGTTTCTCAGCCTTGGCAGCTTTAAGATGTGTGGACTTCAACTCCCACATCTAGCTAGCTAGGGAATTGTGAGAGTTGAAGTCCACACATTGTAAAGTTGCCATGGTTGAGAAACACTGATTGAAGCACACCCTTTCCCTTAACTGCTTAAGCAGCGAGAAAGGTTTCTCCTAAAGGACACATTGGGAGAAGTAACTGAAATTGCTGATAGTGGGCAGAGTTAGCTATTCCTCCTCTCAGCTTGCCTCCATCTCCTAAGTCCTTTGAAGATAAAAAGAAGACTAAATATTTGCACTCAGACTATCTAATGTAAGTAACTGGCTTAGTTCTTAACAGGAGTTCTACAACAGGGGTTTTTAAACCTTTTCAGGCCAGGAAACCTGTTAAAAATTCTTGGAACCCCTGATCAAGAAGTGAAGCTCTAGTGATAGAGATAGTAATTGGTTGGGTTTGAGGGAACTCTCACTTTTTCTGCCCTTCATCACTTACGGAATCCTATCAATCTCTCATGGAACCCTCGGTGCCAGGGACACAGTTGGAAAAACCCTGTTCTACGGGGAAAAAGGTAATAGACCCAGTTGAGAACACAGTTGAGAGTGGGCAAAAAGCAGGTTTTTTACCCATTTGGGGAGGGAATGATGGAGGGATTACTAAGGGCAAGTTTAGCTATAGGTGGGGACCTCACTGAGCAGAGAAGTAACAAGATAACTCCAAGATTCAGAGAAGCAATGGTTGTAGTCTCTGTGAAAACAAACTCTGACCATAATTTTATTTGTTTATTAGATTTACATCCTGTCTTTCATTTTGGAGCTCAAGATGGCATGTATCGCACTCCCTCCTCCTCCTTTTGCCCACAACAAAAAAATATCTGCGGTAGGTTTGGTTGAGAGAGACCAACTAGCCCCAAATTACCTAGTGAGCTTCTGCAGTGACAAATATTGGGAAGTTGAAACATTAAAAGTGGGGAAATATATCCTGTTCAAATGTATGCGTAAGGGGCGTGGTGGCTCAGCGGGTAAGACGCCAGGCTTGTCGATTGGAAGATCGCAAGTTCGGAGGTTTGAATCCCTAGCCCCGCGTGACGGAGTGAGCTCCCGCACTCGCCCCAGCTCTTGCCAACCTAGCAATTCGAAAGCATGCAAATGCAAGTAGATGAATAGGTACCACTTCGGTGGGATGGTAACAGCGTTCCGCGTGCGTCATGCCGGCCACATGACTGTGGAAGCGTCTTTGGACAACGCTGGCTCTTCGGCTAACAAACGGAGATGAGCACCGGCCCCTAGAGTCGGACACGACTGCACAAATGTGCGGGGGGAACCTTTACCTTTACCAAATGTATGCAATTTTTTTCTTCAGGTTGAGAAAATATAAAATCATCATTATGTCTTCCAAGGCCTTTTAAAAAATGCCCCATTCTTCAGGTATTCATCAAATATCAGTTGTTCTATGGAAAGAAGATTCTGAGATATGTCTGCTTATAATTACTGGTTGATTTCTAATACAGGGAAGGGAAAATGCATCTTAATATTACTTCAGTAACATGTATTGAAATGAGGGAGCACCATCTGCTGCAATCTGCTACCTTTCTGCTGGTCACTTCCGTTTCAGTAGGTGGTGCTCTTGCCTTCTTTTAATTGAAGTCTGCCCCAGCTCCATCCCTAACTCCAGAATTAAGAGTACCATCAACAGCTATGGTTTTCTGGTTTCAGTTGTATTCAATTAGGCCAGAAATTGAACTATTCTGAGTTTTGACATTTCTTGGCAATGAAATCACAAGGGCAAAGACATAAATCCTTTCAAATCAAAGGAATTTGGCAAACAGATGAGAAGAGTAAATAAAAGCAAAAGCAGAGAGCTGGAATGTCAGTATCCAAAGCAGTTGTCCATTTTAAGTAAATAGCCACTTCCAAACACCGACATTGTTTTTTAGTTGTGTGATTGCAGACGTTGCCTTTTGTTGCACCCATTGTTTCTTCTATTTCCACCAGTCAGATTATGAATGTTCTTCTTATATATGGCACCACTCAGGCCCAAGAGGGAGAAATCAAGCCCTCATGAACTCCGAGGTTTGCAGAAGTACAACAATATTTAGAAGAAACCTAAGAGAGGAAGCTAAAAATAGTCAAGTGAGGATTCAGCATGTTTTGTTGATGTGGAATCTTGGCTACCAGTAGAAACTGGGAATGGAAGTCAGAATGGCTTGAATAAAAACCGGAATAGGAAAAAAAGCACAATGTTTTAAATTCCACTTAATATTATTTTCCTGGAATATCTCTTATTGCCTTCCATAGCACACATAGGGTATTTGATTGTGCAAACCAAGGCCTTGCCACTCCTGATTACTTTCTAATATATATATATATATATATATATATATATATATATATATATATATAATTAAAAATAATTTGCTGCTAACCATTCTTTTAGTCCTATACATCCAAAAAAGGCAGTGTGTTTTAAGCATGTTAGGAAATGTTAACTAGTACTTGCAAAACCTTTACATGCGGCTGGTATGCAAACAAGCCCACTTTAGCCCTGCTTTGAAGTATGTTTCAGCTGATAAGCCCTAAAGAAATAAAAATGAGGATTCTAAAGGAATCCTCATTTTTATTTCTTTAGGGCTTATCAGCTGAAACATACTTACATATTTACATATTTACAAACCCTGCAACATCCTGCTATTACACTCTCACACAACTGTAAATGATATTTTAAAATGCATATGTCTTCATTGAATACACAGAGCTCTAGGACTGTATTGTTTGACAATTAAATGTATTGCAACTGGAAATCATCCTTTTCCAGTAATTATGGTTCCAGACTTCAAAGTATGGTTCTTGCTGACAACAGAGGGCATAATAAATTCCTCTTGTAAAACATGCAAAGTTAGCTAACAAATAGAACTGACAAATAACAATTTGGCGAGCAGCTGTATTTGAATAAGTATGATAGATATCACAGAAGTTATAAGTGCTGTAGGCATCTTAAAACAAGGTGAGAACTCACTTGCATGTATATTTGAAGAAAAAATGTCAGCCTAAATCACAGCTAGTCCCATAGTGGATGAATGTTGAAGCCTACTTTGCCCTACCTGTCGTCCATTATCCTTCTGTACTGACCTTCTGTATTTACTTTCTGAAAAACAAAATCACAAGATGAAAAGTTTATTCATTCATTCATTCATTCCAGTTATATTCCACCTTACTGCTCAAATAAATCCTCAAGGTGGTTAACGGTAATTGAAATTCAGAATACAACAGTTTTTTTAAATATATATATATATATATATTAAACGTAATTAACCATTAAAAGCCTGGTGAGAGGCACATGTTTAAAAGAGACCCTGGATGCTGCATGGAAGCCAAATACAGTATAATTGTCAAGAGAACACATTTGCACAGTCTGGAAATGAACCAAGAGAAGGCCCTCCCCTGCATACTTAATAACTGCATCTCTGATAGACAAGACCCCCTCAGGAAGTCCTCCCCAGTAGATCTTAAAGGCTGAAAAGGTATGTAACGGGAGTGACAGTCCACAGGTAGGCCCTAAATTGTCTCTTATAAAAGACGAGGATCTCTACAATAAATCCATGGTAGTAAATTTGTTCCAAATTAAAGTGTAGGTTTTTAATTTTACACTATTTGGAGAACATCATCCTTTATTCTCTCTCTATGGCCATGTAAAGCTGTATATATGAATAATGTATTATCAGGCAACTAACACAGAAGACGACAGCATATCAAAAATCTAGAAAAATTATTCGTAAAAAAGGCATCCAATTTCTTAATTGGAAGTGTAGATTGTAAGAACACTTGCAAATTGAAGGCGGTGGACCAAGAGAGCAAGAGAGACATTGGCTGTATTTCTTCAATGTGTATTTCTTACTGATCGATCGATTGACTGTGTGACTACAGATAACATTTGTAACGCAAAAAATTAATAAGATTATTAAATGATGAAAAGAAAAGAAGTAACTGAATACAATTTTCCATGCAGAAGATTAGTTTTGATCCTTGGCATTTTTATTTATACATGTATCAAAGATAGGGCCAATGTATGGTAAGCTATATATTATGAAACTTAATTCCCAATATCCTTGGCCAGCATAGTGAAGGTTGCTATTCAGGGATTTATGGAGATCCCCTTATGCAGAAGAGCTCTGAGACCGTGAAGAATGAACAATACCAAACTTCATAGAAAAATACTGTTATGGCAGCTGGTGATAAAGCAAAACACTTGTTTCCATGAACTGTATAGTCTCTCCATCAGATTATCATATACACACGCATATAAGCCCATCTACGTATAAGGCAGCCCTCAAACTTTTAACCAAAATACCATGAAAAATGTGCTACCCACAGATAAGATGACTCACATTTTTCATGGTATTTAAAAATTTGAGGATCAGCTTATACTGTACGCGGATGGGTTTATCCGTGAGCATATAAGGGAAATACAGGTACTTTTAAAAAAGTATTATTGTATGTACTCACAGATGAGCCCATCCATGGATAAGCTGAACCTGATTTTTTATGATTTGGCACCTAAATCCTTTGCTTATCTGAAGTATATACGGTACTCTGAGTTAAAGGCATTCATGTACATGGGGCCTATTCCACAGCACTTAACTAGGTTGCAGGAAGCCGACTCAGTTGTGCACAAGGTTAAGCCAACTCTGTTCCAACTGGGTCACCAAAATACCAGAGCCCGGTCAATTGCCCCATGTTGCCCATCAGGTCACCCAAAATGCAGCAGCTGGGGAGTGGGTGAAAAAGCCATCCTCTCCATTATAGATCTCACTGCCAAGTACTGCAGCAACAACAGCCTTTCAAAGGCTGCATAGTTGTAATGGCCAAGCCACAGGGACCCGCGATTTGCTCAGCCAACAGGAAAAGGGCTGGTGATGTCATGAGGCCTTCCCAAGAGTCTCCTGAACCAAAGCATCCCAGGGGTTTCCTGGAGAAAGTGGGCAGGAAGACCGTATTCCACAAATGCAACTTCTGACCCAGTTGATCCAGTGATGTCAGAACTATCAGTAGGGCAATTTGGCCGGACTAGCGTCTTACTGGATTAGGCATTTCACAAGAGCTGTGGTGTCACGTGTGTGAGGCCAGAATTGCTATCAGAAGAAAATAAACTTTTTTATTTTCTTCTTCTGATTGTCTAGTATTATTAGCCAACCTTTTGTCTTCAGGTCACGTTATTTTACTAGTTTTAAATCAGTATTGTGGTTGATGTTAACATACACACTTGAGTTTCCCATCCAACATAATCTTTTAATAGGATTTAAAAACACTCTTCTAGGATTGACAAGAATGCTTTATTCTCAAGCCTCTTAATAATCCATGTACTGCATTCCAAAACATGACTTTAGGAGTAAAAATCTGCCATGCTGACTTGGGAATATTCTTGGGAAACCAAATAGCAGTACACTATTAATGATAAATCATGCCACTAGCTGGTGCTGTTGTTGCATTAAATGGTATCATGACTAGACACTGATGCAGTGTGTGTTTCGGTCTGGCTTGTAGGAATGTGTTCCTGCTCACAACAATCCTCTGGATTCAACCTGAACCGTGGCCCAGGAAATCCTTTAACACAAATAACCTTGGAAGCTATCCTGGCCATTTTCCTTTTTCTAAGAATATGTTCCTTCCCTACATAAATCTCTGGATTCTGTTGTGCAACGTGAAGAGGACAGTTGCTTCCATGATTAATTGCAGCAAAAAATAGTAACAGAAATACAATAAAATAAATAAATGATCAGACCAAATTCTGGCATGTTTTAGCTTCACTTAGAAACATGTGTAAGGAGAAGGGACCTTGGAGTTTATGGTGCTTTTGGCCTTAACTCTGGCTTCTTAGAGAATGACAAATTACAGCAATTAAGGAGCTTTGGATCCATCTGATTCTAAAGCTAAACATGAAGAATTGTGTCTTCCCATCTTGTCTAAAAACACCAACAGAGAATTTTTTTGTGCAATAATGTTTATTATTTTTTCACATATTGTCCCAGGAGAGATTGGCAATATAACTTTATCAAATGGGGCAAACAGACTAATATAAATACAGTGAAAACTATAGGAGGCACATCTGCATGCACTCCTGACAAGTAGCTTGTTTTCCATCTGTCTCCTCAATGCTTACACAACGCACTTTTCAAACAGAAAGTATAACTGAATCATAAACTAAATATTACAACAAAAGGCTGAAGTCCTAAACATCCTTACTTGAAAGCCACCTCCACCAAAAATCAAGAGGGTTTATTTTAGAGAAAATATGCTTAGGATAAGAGTGTGAGTGTGAAATATTTTAACAGTTCTCATTCTGAAATTTAACCTAAGGAGCACATCCAGCCAATTCTAAAATGTACTGTTCCTTCCCCCAAAACCTTTTTACTGGTGCCACCACTGATGAAAACAAAGTTTGAAACAAAATATTGGGAATTAAAAAAAATAATGCCCATAAGCAATATATCTATATCTATACATATAATATAAAAATATCTCTGTCATTAAAAAGAATACAAGGACAGAACACCATTTGTTTAAATAGGATTGGTTTCTTTCATCAGCAATCACTCGCTCACTCACTCACTCATCCTTACTCAATAGCAGGCAGAAATCACCTCGCACACATTAAGTCCATTGCACTTTGCCAGGCCAGATCATTCAAGTATCAAGAAGCCCCTCCTGAGAGAGGGCCCTGCCGATTCCATGCCACGTGGGGAGGAAAGGGAGGGCAGTCACCACGAAGTCGAGGAGAGCCAGTCACCAGCGCCGCCGCCGCCGCCGCCGCCACCCCTAAAGGGTGCCTTTGTAGGTTCCACCATCCGGTCCTTATTCCACAAGATACTTCGGGAGGGATGCCAAGCTCGGTCGCCCGTTCCTGCCGGTAGCCTGAGCCCTTGGAGGGCATTTGCCGCCCCCCCCCTTTCGCCATCGGTGGGGCAGCTGCAGCAACTCTTTCATCCTCTCCAAGTCCGGGAGCACATGGATTGGCGTCAAAGTGGGCTCGGCCAAACCTCGCCGCGAGCTCCTATCCTTGGACCCTCGAGAGAGCGAGAGCGCGCCGCCTGCGCCCGTAGCCTGCTGAGCTGAGCTTCTTAGGAGCAGAGGTGTCCTTGTCCTTGTCACTGAGCTGGTAGAGTCTGTTGACTAGGTTCTGCACATTGCACATCCCCAACTTGCAACTCGCGCGCAGGTTTCGCTTCACACGGAGGCGTCTCGTCTCCAGGCTGAGGCGGGGGAAAGGGAAAGTGATACGAGAGGTCAGGAGCGAAGGGCGAGAGGGAAACCGCTACCTAGCGCGAGGCGGGACAGAGCCGCAGCAACCCGGGAAGGGTCCTTCCTACAGATTCCAGTTCTGAGGCCTTTGGAGAGGGAACACCTCCCAGCTTCGGGCACTTTGACCTACTTTTGACGCCCGCAGACCTGACCTTTATCTTCCTAGGAAGCGGCTGCCTCTGAATCCAAGAGACTTGGATTGCCGGAGGAGTCCGCCTTCAGCCACCGCGGGAAGGCATCCCTAAGGGTGTGCGTCCCTTCCGCACTGGAATCAGATCCAGGTCCGGCTTTTCTCGCCCAAACTTCCCATCCTTCCGCCCCCTCCCTCCCTCCCTCCCTCCCTCCCTCCCCAGCAAATGCCCGGAGCGTCGCAACAGTAACATTCAGTCGAGAAGGTGTAATTACCTGGGCTGCAGCGTATTGGGCTCGCCTTTCACGTCCTGGGTGCGGATGAAAGAATGCACGCTTGCATCAGCCACTTGGGCTGGCAGGTCCCGCCTGGCTCGGCTCAGCGCCCATGCGGTCCACCTGGATGATGAGGCAAAAGAGAGGAAAGCCGATGAAATGCTGAGTTGCGCTGGCGGGGTAGAGCTAGCCAGGGTGGCTAAGGGGGTGGGCTGCCTTCCGCTGAGAAAGGAGCGATTTGTTGAGGGACGGCCTGCCTTTGGCCCGAGGAGTGAGAGAGCACCCAGGAAGGGGGGTGGGACCCGGAGCCCTTCCTCAGCTCAAGCTAAAGACTCTGCTCAGTCCCCAAACTTTGAAACAAGAGTGGTGGCGGGAAGATCCTCGGCAGACTGCCTGCCTCTATCCCCAGTCTTAGCCCCAAGTCGTGCCGGTGCCTACTTACTTCCTCTTGAAGTTTGATGCAACGTCCAGCTTGGTTGCATCTACTCCGAAGAACGACGCAGAGCCCAGGCAGAGAAGGGCGAGCGAGACCACTTTCATCTTGTCTGGGGAGAGAAGGGCAAAAGGTCACCACCAGCCTGTTCTTCTCCAAAGGGGGCGGGGGGGGGGCTTCTTGGCAGCTCTGTGCACCAAGCAGGTCCATCCTCTCCTCCCTTCACCTTCTCTCTCTCTCCCCATTCCTAAGCCAGCGGGGACTTTAGGAGGTCTAAATGTTTGCTTCATCATTCATTACCGCAAGATCAATATCCAGCGTCCAGGGCTCCCATCTGACACACTTTCGATTTGCTTAGAAGGGTGAAGGCTAAAGCCCCCCTCCCAAGCTGGGTAAAAGCATTTTTTAAAGTTACTCGTATAGTTGAACGCAGGCAAAGCCCCCCCCCCCCCCCCGCTGCCTTCTCCCTCTCCCACTCTGCACAACAGAACTGGACTCTGATCATCACTCGACGGCGACACTATCCTCGTCCCTTGAACTTCCACGGGAAGCGCGGGATTCAAGGGTTTATTGCCCGCGTTCAAATTTGCCCCCCAACTGACAGTCCGCGCTGCACCCGCGCTCCGACTGAACTTTCAAGAACGACCCCTTCTCCTTTTCTCTCCCCCGCCGCGCCTTAAACTCTCACTTAAGAATAAATGCAGACCTGGTAATGATGATAATCCAACTGAGGGTGGGGGCAAATCCTCCTGTAACGTAAATGAAAAATAGCCCAGATCCTCCGAAAGCTGCTCGGCTCCGCGTCTACCCCGCTTGCGCCACTGAAGTTACCACTGTCTCTCCGCGCTCCGCTCGCTCTTTTATAGAGCGGCAGCGGGGAGGGGGGAAGAGCAGGGGCGGGGCTATTCACTAAGGTCACAGTCGAGGGGGGCAGGCTGTTGAAAAATAGGAAGTATTTTTATTTTACACCACTGGAAATTAGATCTAATGGACCTTCGGAAAGCTAGCAAACTTCCAGCGCTTACCTCTAAGGAGAGCCCTCCTAACTTGAACTATAGGTCGATCTGGTCTGGCACTCTGCTTGTAATACGGTTTTGCTCCTGGGAAGGCGGCTGAGCTCTTCCGCCGCGGCCCCTCCAATACCTGGGAGTCAGAAGAGCGGGGGTCGCTCTTTAATGGCCGGGGCTTGGAATGCTCCACCGCTAGCAACTCTTTCTTTGCAGCTCATAATGTCCCGCTCGCCACCGCAAACATTACGGGAAATTGCATTTGCTTATGAAACTAACATTCAAAAGAGAGGTAATTGGGTAAAGCGCGATCAGGGGTACAGTTAAACTTCTCCCTTCAAAGGAGGAACATCTTTAGCAAAAACCATTTAAACAGGAAGTGTAACGCAAACGCTTCGGAACGTTAAAGGTGGGCATAAATTCTTGACATAGCCCTAAAAGCTTAGGAATCGAAAGAGGGCTGTGTGCGTACGTGCCCATGCACGCGCGCACGGGTGTGTGTATGTGTGTGTGAAGGGAAAAAGAGTTGAGGACCAATTTATTTGCTGGGAAGGAGGCGCACCAAGAGCAATCCAGAGCGCATTACTCAGCTGCATGTGAGCTTTCCTTAACCGCTATCTCTGCACCTCCTCGCTCGCCCTGTGGGATCTCTTTCCAGCCGCCAGCTTACGTTCTTTCGCACACGTAGGCTGCTGGATCAGCCCCAGCCAGCTGGCTCTCCTCCTGAGAACGTGCAAAGCTATGCAAATCAGAGGAGCCGGTGGCTTCTCTCTGGCTCCTTTCCCTCGCCCCCCTTCCGGGACTCTGCAACGAACCGAAAATAGATTTAAAATTCCCGGGGAGTTTTTCTGAGACAGCCCTGGGCTGGCTGCGAAAAGGCCGCCGTGCGCGGGCGCGGAGAGACGCGGCTGCTGATCTTACGCCAGGAGCAGAGGCTCGGGCCGAGGAACGGCCGTGGGGGTGGGTGATCGAGGCTCGCCTTGACTGCCGAGAGGTGACTCAGGCAGAGGAGGGAGGTCGCCCCATTGCCAGTGGCAGCAGCCTTCAGGAAGTCTTTGCCGTTTCTTAGCAAAGCCGGTACGCTACAGTAACACGCTCGTATCTGCTTAAGATGTTGCCCCGATCTGGCCATTGTAGTTCGCAAGTGATCGTTTTATTTGCTGGGCCAACCCAGCCAACTGGGGTTTATTCAGCAAAGGTTAAATAAACCATGCCTTCGTGCCCCTGTCAATCTGGTCTGGGAGAGACAAGGCATTGCAAAGTTTCAAACAGGGCTTTCGCTCGACTACTATCTGAAGTTCTCAAGACTGAGACTGGTTCTTGCAAAGCAGTTGTTGATCACTTAACTTTGGATTTCCTCCTAAACTGACAATCAGGTCCCACTGAGTATATATAGCACACCTATACATATTTGCCCCCCCCCCCCACCTCACAAGTTCTGCTGTGCTGCCTCGCCCAGGGATGTGTGTGTGTGTTCCTGGGAGGGATGAGCAAAGAACACCGGGAGTGTATGCCAGGAGTATATATTCCCAGCAGGGTCACCCAAGGTGTGAAGGTTATCCCACTGCCCAGCCAAAGCAAGCAGGCACCTATATTGGGCAGCAGAGATACAGGAAGATGCTGGAGGCAGATGATCACTTTAGTGACAATGGCAAGGCATCAATTCATACTGGGCAGGAGAATGCAGTGGTAAACCACTCCCGTATTTTTACCAAGAAAACCACATGAATAGAAAACATAAAATGATTTGACGATATAGTGCCAGATAATGGGCCCCTCAGGTCAGATGGCACTCAACATGCTACTGAGGAAGAGCTGAGGATCTTTCAGAGTACTAATGGTGTTTATAACATGGCTAGATTAAAGCTTTCGGGATGTCTAGTTGCTGATGTTGCCACACAGAAGAAGAAAGTCAATCTGCAGAGGTAGAATTACAGTAGGAACATGGAATGTAAGAAGCATGAACACGGGAACGTTCAACACAGTGAAAGATGTAATGAAACAACTACAAATTGACATCATAGGAATCAACAAATTGAGATGGACTGGGTTTGGACACTTTCAATCAGAAGATCACACGGTTTATTGCTCAGGAGATGAAAAACAAAGAAGGAACTGTGTTGCTTTTATAAGTTAGGAAGGATATAGTAAGAACAGTACTTGGCTACAATGAAATCAATGACCAAATAACATTGCTTAGACTTTGTGGAAAACTCTTTAATATGACGATCATCCAAGTTTACTGTATGCTCCAACCACAGATGCAGAAGAAGAGGCTGATAGCTTCTATAAACAAATTCAGTATGAAATCGACAGAACATGCAAGCAAGATGTGCTGCTTGTGATTAGTGTCTGGAATGCCAAAGTTGGAAACATGAAAGAGGAAAACGTAGTTGGCTTGTATGGCTTAGGAAACCAAAAACCATACAGGAGACCAACTTCGCAATTTCTGCCACTCCAATTATTTCTTCATAACTAACGCTGTCTTCAAAGAACCAAAACAATGCCTCTAAACATGGGCATCACCAGATGGATATGTAGAAATCAAATTGACTATATTATTGCTAAAAGGAGGTAGAGATGCTCGATTATAACATTAAAGTAACATTAAGTAACAGCTCCTCCTGGGGGTGGTTAATACCATAATGTCCTCCCTATTATTTGAGATACTTGCTGGATTGGATTTTGTATTTATTTATGTCATGTTATTGATTTGTAATTTTATATTTATATTTTAACTTCAATTTTATTGTAAACCGCCCAGAGTCTCCCGTTGGGGGAGTTGGGCAGTCATATAAATTTAAATAATTAATTAATTAATTAATTAAAGACATGGCCAATGAGGACTGTGGAACAGATCATGAACTGTTCATGTGCAAGCTTCAGGTTAAGCTAACAAAGAAGAAGAAAGCAAGTCAGTTTCCACGATATGATCTTGAACATATACCCACCATTTTCAAGGAGAACATCAGGAATCACTTCGAAGTCCTGAACCTCATTGATACAGAACCAGAGGAATTATGGAATGAATTTAAAGAAGTTATTAAGGATGAATGTGAAAAGGGACTGCCAAAAATGAAGAAAGAGAAGAAGGCAAAATAGATGTCAGAACAAACTGTGGAAATTGCCAAGAAGAGAAGAGAATCCAAAGCCAAAAATCTTGGAAAGGAACTTAACAAAGAGTTTCAGAGAGCTGTTAGAAGAGAAAAAAAGCAGTATTACAACAATATCTCTGAAGACATTGAGGATGGAAACAGACATGGAAAAACAAGGAAAGTCTTTCAAAAGATCTCTGAACTCAGAAGGAGATTCCAACCTCAAATTGGAGTGCTAAAGGACTCCAATGGACAGATAGTAACCGATTCAAAGAAGATCAAACAAAGATGGAAGGAGTATACTGGAATGTTGTACAGTAGAGATGTCAACATCCAAGATACCTTAGAAGTTCTTCCCTACTTAGAAGAACCTCTAGTACTAGGAGATGAACTTAGGTTATTACCAAGTTGGAAGGCTATGGGAACTGATGGAATACCCACTAAAATATGGCAATCAACAGAAGAAGAATCAGTAAAGGTTCTAACCAAGCTAGGCAAGCAAATCTGGAGAATGACACAGTGGCCATCAGATTGGAAGAGGTCAATCTACCTTCCAATACCAAAAAAGGAGGCTTAACAGAATGTGCAAACTATCATACAATATCCTTAATTTCACATGCTAGCAAAATAATGCTTAGGCTCATCCAACACAAATTAGAGCTCAAATAGAAAAAAAAGATGCCAGATGTTCAAGCTGGCTTTAGAAAAGGCCAAGGAACATGCAACATTATTGTTGATGCAAGCTGAATAATTGAGGAAGCCAAAGTATATCAAAAAGAAGTCAATTATGTGCTTCATTGATTATAGAAAGGCCTTCAATTGTGTCAATCATGTCAAGCTGTGGAAAGTGCTCAGAAAAATTAGAACATCTCATTGTCCTCATGAGAAACCTATATAAGGTCAGGAAGCCACAGTATGGACAGAACATCGTGAAACAGACTGCTCTAGGTTGGCAAAAGAACGAGACAAGGCTGTATACTTGTATTTATTCAACCTATATGCTGAATATATATTAAGGGAAGCTGGATTAGAAGAAGATGAGTGTGGTTTTAAAATTGGAGGAAGAAACATCAATAACATGTGCTATGCTAATGACGCTGCCCTGATAGCCAAAAATGCAAAGGAACTGCAAGCTCTAGTAATAAAAGTCAAGGAGCACAGTGAAAAATTGAACTAAATTAAATATAAAGAAGATCAAACTAATGAGAATAGGTAGAACAACCAGCCAATTGACAATGAAGGTATTGAAGTGGTGGATAGCTTCTGCCTTTTAGGATCAACCATCAACAGTAAAGGAGCAAACAAATGGATCATCAAACAAATCAACCCAGAATTCTCACTTGGGGGCACAAATGACCAGGCTCAAATTATCCTACTTCAGACATGTTATGTGAAGACCTAGCTCTCTGGAAAAGGCTCTAATGCTGGAAAAGGTGGAAGGAAATAAAAGAAGAGGAAGACCAGCAGCAAGGTGGATACCTGTTACAGCAGCAATGAGTGCACTGTTGGAAAAGCTGAAGGACCAGGTTAGGGACAGATCTCATGGAGAAAATCTATCTATGTGGTTGCTAAGAGTCGACAACAACTTGATGGCAAATAATCAATCACACACATTTGAGGATTCAGATGACAAGGTGCAAAAATAGCTAATCCTTAGTTTAGAGGTATACTTTCTGACTGACCAAGATAAACTTTATTTCCAGTGAGATATTCCTGAGAATATCAGGCATTATAGCGTTATTGCAACCAGGCAGATGTAGATTTGTTCCTTAGAAAAGCAGAATACTTGCGATCTTTATGGGAAACCCCCACTTCCCACTAAGAAGTATGTTCCTGTAAATCTAGAAAAGTACCTATAAATTTCTGGGCCAAAGGCATAATGAAATATCTCAGCTGTTTTCAATAAATAGTGAACATCTAGATAAACTGAAGATTTGCACAAATAATGGATGTTATTTTCAGGGCACCCAGCAAGACAATTTTTACAGATTTCAGACATTTTAAATTTAACTTAATTTGGAACTGTAACTACTATACTTTCCCCTTTTCTGAATGTTTATCCTTGACTTTTCCTTAGACTCACTTTGCATTTTTGTACAGCCTGAGATGGGGGGAAGGTGGGAAAAGAAAGAGATGAGCAGGAAAGGTAGGACAGACAGTGTGGCATTTCTGCCTCTGGTGGAAGGCTGATCAGCTTGTAAAAGTGCAAGTTTTTAAAACCTTAATTAACTTTTATGACAACACAGTGTGTGGTTACTTTACATCAGAGGAAAGCAACTGTTTGGTCACCAGAAACTACAATTAATGTGGGAAGTGGGCATGCCAGAGCACATGTGGGGATAACAGAAAGAGAGATGATGTTGTGAAGTTCTCTGACCCTGACCACCCCTTTTTATGGAGTACTTTTATAGGGTACTTTAACCATCAATTACCCATTTCATTTAGGTGTACTAGAAAAGTTCGGCTTCAAGTTAGTGACTGGTCCAAAGACACACAGTGGATTTCATGATCCAATGGAAATTGGAATCCTAATCTGATAGTATCCAGTGGTGTGCTGGAGGTGCAACTCCCAGAATTCTAACTAACATCTAGAAAGCCCTATGTTGGACACTGTATTAGCTCCATATTAAGTGCTGATATATCTAATAGGACTTGAATATAAGCATACATAGGTGCTTGTAAACATGATTTTATTTATAAAATGTATAAGGGGCACGGTGGCTCAGCGGTTAAGATGCCAGGCTTGTCGATCGGAAGGTCGCAAGTTCGGAGGTTCGAATCCCTAGTCCCGCGTGACGGAGTGAGCTCCCGCACTCGCCCCAGCTCTTGCCAACCTAGCAATTCGAAAGCATGCAAACGCAAGTAGATGAATAGGTACCACTTCGGTGGGTAGGTAACAGCGTTCTGCGCGCGTCATGCCAGCCACATGACCGCGGAAGGGTCTTCGGACAACGCTGGCTCTTCGGCTAACAAACGGAGATGAGCACCGGCCCCTAAAGTCGGACACAACTGTGTGGGGGAACCTTTACCTTTACCTTTATAGGCTCTAATGCACAGGACGAACAAACGTGCTGTGTGCAGCCCTACTTATCCAAACTTGGCTAATCTCAGAAAAGCTAAGCAGAGTTGAACATGGTTAATGTTTGAATGGGAGACCACAAGGAAGCATTAGGCTACATTGGGAAGTTAAAAACATCCTAGAAAAAGGCAATGGGAAACCATGTTTGTATTACCCCAATAAACCTCAAGGATGTAATTATCTTTTTATAACCCAGGCTATGCAGAGATTTTGTGATTGTTGTTGTTTCCCCTTCTCTTGTTGTGCCATTAACCCTTTGTTAAGATAAAGGAATATTTGGACTACACACTGAATCATACACAAGCTAACTATATTTTAGTCCTCTTGTGTTGGAAAAACCCATCTGACATGTTTCTTTCATAGTTCTATATAGTAGTGCCAATACAGAACATTGAATTAACTGAGAAAACCATGGATAATTTAGCAATATATACAATTTGGTCATGCAAGCGCAACCAAAACATTTAAATGCCCACACAAGCTTAGTAAGTGTCAGCCTCACTAGGTAGACTAGGCCAGAAAATCAACTCCGAGGGAGGGCTAAAACTAATTCAGATTGGCTATAATAAGAGAATCTTGTGAGTCTGATTGTTCTGTACCTCCTCCTCCTTTTTATACTCCAGAGAATTAGGGAGGCATTTGCCTGAGCTGCTTCCAAATGTTATCTTGTTGCTCTGGACTTCAAAAAATGTTTCAGCCCCTTTTGCCTAAGTAAGGGTTCCTGCATATCTCTGCCAAGTTCATCTTCCTTACTGTCTATAGTAGGCTAACAGAGTTTGAGTATTCAAACTAAATTTAGTATTTATATCTGTGTATTGTATCCGTCTGCACACATTTACCATATAAATGATGCAGAAGCAGCACAGAGGAAAACCAAAACATGCCATTGTAATTCTTAATATAAGGTATTATTTTGTTTTCATTTAAAAGGAAGAAAATGCTTCCTGTCCCATTAGCCACCAAACACTTTGTGAATCTTATGAGTCCTTTGATTTTGAAAGTTTATTGGAATGGCAACAGGATTTGTTGGCCAGTGGAGGAGAGGACCAAGAAGAACATTGCAAATAAAGTTTTTAAAACTCACGGAGATGAAAGGAGAGAAGAGCACACAGCTGATTCCTTGAATGAATAAGTTTTCTTTGAACGGAGTAATATTTACCAGCTAAGCTGCTGCTTATGATGATAATTCTGAGCATTTGAAAGATGGCTAATTTCATAAATCTATACAATAAAACCTTCCATGACAAACTCCAGATACTAAAAAAAATGTCTTGAAATAAAGTCTGGTGTGATATAGCTTCCTCTATAGATATGTCTGCAAAGTTAAAGTATTATGTCTATAGAAAACCCTCACTGTATATACAAAAGGTGTTTTCTACATATTGGATTACCAAATACTATAGTGCAGCCCTCATGTATCTCCTGAGAGATGCATTTCACTGAATGTAATGAGACTTCCTCCCAGGTTAAGGAGGGAGGATTGTAGACTAAGCTAGACAAATACAGAAATAGAAAATAAATGATAAGAAAATGAATATGTATTTTACCCTTTCTCTGAATCCTAAGGGGAATTAGGGATGTACTGCCAAAAGGAAAATAATTCTGAACTTAATTATGTTCTCTCTTTATTCCATAATAATGATAAAAAGTTCCACTGTGTTCACCTGCGTGCATCCAGCCAATCTGTTCAGATTAAAAACTAAACCAAAGTTCAGATTAAAAACAGTTCTAACAGGCTTACTAGATAAACCTTCAAGAGAGATAATTCCAAGCTGGGAATCCACCACAATTCAACTCTGATATCAGCAGGTCTGAAAGAAGAGCATCTGAGACAAGTTTCTATATGCAACAGATACAACTAGAACAAAACGAGATATCCAAATCCTAAGCCATTGAGTTCAACAGAGTTCAAACAGTTCTTTTATTGTGCTTGGAAACAATTCCAATTTTGTAATGGGTTTGTAATAATCAATTTATCCAGTTCTTGGCAATATCCAATTCTGTATTTTGATCAATGGGCATTTCCAAACTCTCTTAAAGAGAAGCCTCATGTACCCTCTCCACTCCATTTCCTGCCATATACCTCAGATTGGATCCACAGGATTCGCCAGCTCTACAGAGAGAGTTTGGGGCTGGGGGTACAGCAGGGGAGAGGAGGAAGGATGTATTTACCCATTTGGTAAATACCAGAGGACAGAAACCATTGGATATAACTCCTAATGTTAGTTTATTGTTTTAAGATATGTACTAAACAGAAACATAAACGGGCGTGGTGGCTCAGCGGGTAAGACGCCAGGCTTGTCAATTGGAAAATCGCAAGTTCGGAGGTTCGAATCCCTAGCCCCGCGTTATGGAGTGAGCTCCCACACTAGCCCCAGCTCTTGCCAACCTAGCAATTCGAAAGCATGCAAATACAAGTAGATTAATAGGTACCACTTCGGTGGGTAGGTAACAGCGTTCCGCGCGTGTCATGCTGGCCACATGACCGTGGAAGCGTCTTCGGACAACGCTGGCTCTTCGGCTAACAAATGGAGATGCGCACCAGCCCCTAGAGTCGGACATGGCTGCACAAATGTGCGGGGGGAACCTTTACCTTTACCTTACTAAACAGAAATGAATAGACCAATAGTGAGCTCATGAAAGAAACTACTTTAGCTGTTGAAATATGGAGAACTGGAATTTTGACCAACATAATTTCCATTTTTTCTGGGTTCAGTGTCACTTTATTAGTCAACAGTCTCAGGAAGTAAAGGAATTACTTCTGGGCAGTAGTCACTGTGGTACATAAAAATAACCGGGAAGTTAATTCCTGTCCTCTCGTACCCATAGAAGCCTTAACTAAAACATGATTTGTTCATTTTTGGCTTAGTGCATTGTGTGAAGCCACCCATTTTGGCTTAGTGAAAAGCGTACTGGATTTTAGAGTTCTAGTTTATGTATCTTATTATTATTATTTATCTATGTATGAATATAAACAATATCACCAAGATGGTAAAACATATTCTATGAAAGGAGCAAAAGAGAAAAACTTTGGGGTTGGGGTTGGGGCGGGGAGGAAAAAGGAAAAGGAAAAGCAAAGAAAAAGTTATGCCTCCCATTCCTGATAGTGCAGCCAGCATGCAAGTCTGAAGTCCAGGGCCATAAAGCCCAGGAGACTTCTAAATACTTAGATTGATTGGTGAGAAGATGATGAAATGGAGATGTCACCAGCTTCTCAGCCAGACAGATGTGGCTATTAATGCTATTTTATTGTGTGTCTATGTGCAGGGACACATATTCTATTCAAAGTGAAGCTTATTCTCAAGACAATGTGTTTCGTGCCAAGGCAGCCGAAGCAAATTTTATTTTATTCCTGTAGTCAGAATGGTGCCATTTTTTCCCCAGTGAGTTTAAAATGTGAAACTGGCTATGCACAACTACCGCATAGGAAAGTAGATGCAGTTGTAAAGGAGGCAAGAAAGGAGAGAAATACCAGTTATATGCTCTTTACATGGCTGTCTAAAGGACTAATATTAGTTGCATCCTGCCAGTTTTGAAGTGAAAAGATACTTGGGGTATGGGATGTTCACTACTTTCATCTTCTCAAAAATAGTAGGAAATAAATTGCAGTAGGCTTTGGTACATTCCTTGAACGCACTGGATGAAAAACTTTATGAGTCTTTTGACCTTGCTAAATCTTCTCCCTCCCATTCCGCCTGACATGGTCAGATGCTAAATGTAATAAATATGCATTACCTACTTAAGTGCCAGTTGTAGTTTCAGTTCTGTAACTGTGTCCTTGCTGTGCATGCTTTTTTTAAAAAAGTAGTTTTCCCCACATGGTGCCCACATTTTAAAGGAGGAAAAAATGTTCATTGTCTTCTTCGCTGGGAAACTGCATTGTATAATTTGTGATTTTTGTTACTCAATCCCTTTCTGTTTCAACCAAATGATAATTACAGGTTGCTCTGTAGTAATTGTAGAACTTAGAATCTTTATATTTCCCACTAAAAAAATTCAGCCCTTAAACCCCATCAAAATAAATAAATCACGTGACTGGAAAAAATATGTCTTTCTTTTTTTTACTGTCTGTAGGCAAAAAATGATTGCAATGATGCACACATATTATAAATAACACTCACATATACATATATACCTTCCAAAGATTAGATTAGGAAAAGTCAGTATTTTTATATTATCAATATATTCTAAGTTCATATTGACCTGATTAAAAAAAAAGAATACGTTCCAGACACATCCATATAAATATTATTTTGAGATCTTGATACAGAGTATTTCCATAGAGTTCTCTAAAACTTTAAATAAGGGTTATTTTCATTTGTAATTTCAACTAATGTATAGAACGTATGTATTGGCACTGTGGCATCCTATTCCATATATACCTTACAAATGTCACCACTACAAACCTTTAAGGCACAAGATGAAAAGATCTGAATTTTACCTGGATACTCTAAATGCTGCTCAGTTACTTTTGTTATTATTTTAACTATTTTAACTATTTTAAATTTGATTTATTCTGATATGGTTAGTTTTGGTCATGTTCTTTGGATATTGCCCAAATATCTGTAAGAAAATTTTAAAAATTTGAAGAAAATTTGGGATTTGACCTTGATGGGTCTTTATTATATGAAATTCTTTTAAATCTATTTCTGTAAGCTCAACTTTTTGCAGTAAGGTGGTACTATATCCTCTTTACATTGCATGACATTAATAAGTCTTTCTTGATTATGCTGAAAGGGTTGTACTTAAATAACCATCTGATATAACCATATCATAACCATATCTGATATAAACATCTGATGGCAAGGTCCTTTTATTTGCTGTACACATTCTGTTGAATTGTTTTGAGGAAATGGAACAAAATACACAATAGCCTTTAAAATTAATGCTAGGTTACCTTTAATTGTCTGTTTTCCCAGAACATCTAAATGGTGCAACATAACATTACATTACTTTGCAGCAAAAGTCTTAGAAAATAATTTTATTAAATGTTGTTTTATTCACATCTGGTCTCAATTGTTTAGCTTTATCAACTAAGGAATTCTAGATTACCTCTGTCTATATGAATGTCTGCTAAGATAGTAATTTTAAATATAGTTATTTATATTTTTATATTTCTCCTTAAAATTACAAATGTATTTCTATATTTCACAAATTAAATGCATCTGTCTGTAGCTTGAATCATGTCAACTGGATTTCTATTTTCTCAGTGGAAATGTTTCGCTCCTTATCCAAGAAGCTTCTTCAGTCTGAGCAAGTTAGTAAGGGAATCCTAAATATGTTTCTAGGTAGCTGATTTAATTTAGGATTCCCTTACTAACTTTGCTCAGACTGAAGAAGCTCCTTGGATAAGGAGCGAAACGTTTCCACTGAGAAAATAGAAATCCAGTTGACATGATTCGAGCTACAGACAATTCCACCTGGATGACTGAGAACCTTCATAGACATAAATGCATCTGTGTACTTTATAAAAAAATATGTTTTTTTAAATAATCTGTTTAATTTAAAAAATTGACAGACACACTGACACTGAAGATAACAATGCACCTGACAAAACTTCCTTTAATCCATAATAATTTAGGTCACAATCATTTTGTTAACCATTAAAGTGACACAGGACTCTTTTTGTAACTGATGAATGGGGTTATAGCTATCCTGGAATGTGTCACTATAAACTTCAAAGGCACAACTGCTTTGTACTATGCAGACTTTCTTCCTCCCCATTATTATATCTGAGTTGTGATATGTTTCTACATCTTAACAGATTCAAGTTTCTCTTTGTCTGATTCCCTAATACTTTCTACCAAGTATCTTACATTTTTCCTTTATTTTTTAAAATTCTAAATATACCTTTATCCATATATAGATTGCAGAGCAGTATATATAAAATTATATAAGCACAAAATGAAAACAGTAAAAATCAGAACAATATAAAATTTAAGAAGCAATAGACAAATGCTGCATAACCAGCTAAATAGCATTTACTATGCTAGGCATCTTGGGTAAACAAAGAAGTTTTGACGTGGTATAAAAAAGAGAATAAAATATTAGCACTAGCCTTTCTCATTTGGAAATATTGTCCACAAAATAAAGGTCCTCCTCTTCATACATTATGTACTTCTCTTACAGTGGAAAAGGGCTTCATTTGTCAATTAAATACATGGGCAAGTCAGCATGCTCCATATTTGTGTTCAAATAAATAAGCACTGGCAGCTTGAATATGTCTTAGAAATAAATTGGCAATCAATGCAATTCATGCAGATGGATATAACATGGTGTCATTTAGTAGACCAGTTTCAGCTCTAGCAAAAATCTTAAAATAGTTGCAATTTTTGAACTCTTTTCCAGGGCAGCCCTTGCATAACACAGTAATCCAGTCTGAAGATTACCAGAGCCCAGATCTTTATAGTCATGCTCTTTCTGTACAGGAATGGACTCAGTTGTGTCTTGCTTGCTTGCTTATTTTTTTTTATATGCTGAACTTGTTATACCACAGCTAACACATAAAATGTGGCTTGAAACACTGAGGCCACGTTAGTCTCTGGGAAAAATACTGGATCAAAGAGGATACCTGATTCAGGTCAAATGGAATCCTGATTAGAAAAGATTGCACACTCAATGTCAAACTTCAGATTCAGTTTACTGGCCTTAATTCAGCCCCTGACTGAATCTAGATGCAGTCCATAGTCAGTTTACTGAATAGGCCTTTGTATGCATAATCTGTATATTAATGATGCCTCATACCAAAATTCTGGATGTCCTCACCTCAGCAGCTTCCTATTAATAATAAAGAACATTGGGTTAACATAGAAACTTGTTGGATTTCACAGTGAAAATGAAACAGAAACAACAATAATCTCCAAATGTAACTCTCTGGAATTCACACTTCAACCCCTTATGGCCCTCAGCTCACAGAACATACCAAACCAGTTGATGACATTGAAATATATCATTTCATCCAACAGTTCGTAAGAGAAGGACCACCACAATCTTCTCAAGGAGTTTGCCCCCCAAAGGGGCATTTGATACTGGGTAAAGTTTCTATTTTTCTGTCATGTGTTGCTACTTCTGATTCTACCTTTCTACTCCTGAAAGTCTTGACTATATCTTCTTTTATTTTCTTTATTGCCTTCGTTTTTTACTTTGCAGTCTGCTCTCTTCAAACATTTCTTGTCTATATGATTGCATTTCTTCCATCAAACAAATCTCATCTTAATCCCATCCATCTGTAAAATGTCCTTAAAATTTTTACTGGAACAGCTATAGTATAGTGCTTGAGAGGTGGCAGTCTAGCTCAAATCTTACAAAGGCCACGAGCAAGCCACTCTATCAGATTCATTCTCTTGTTTGCAAATAGGTGTGGAAGAGATGTTGGCAGCTAGGGTTTTCCAGGCAGGAATGCTGAATATGTCAATAAGTTGCAACCTCTTCTTATATATTCTTAGTTTAAACTCAGTATTATGGTTGGGAAGGGCTGCAAGTTGTTAGCTATAATTATTTGTCTTGGTGTATAAGAAAGATTCCATTGGAGTTGGGTGGCTAATAAATTCAAATAAATAAATAAATGATTCCTTACTAGCTATGCTGTGTCAAGTGTCTTGGAAGCTTTAGCCAACTTCAAGACAACAGGATTTATAATAATGAACTTTCTTAGAGATTTGTTGTAAAATGGAAACTCCCATTAAGGAAGTTTGATTGCAAAACAACTCAGAAAATGTGTTATTGAGGCATATTTTATAGTGAACTGACATTTTAAAATGTATTAATTAAACAGCACAGCCCGAATACCAATATGGGACATTTTAAAAAGCAGTACAACAATAGGAACAAGAATTGCACTATAGGATAGTTACCAGCACAGTCCTATTGGGATACCAATAGTAAGATCCTCTGTTACAGAGGATAGGTGCCTAGGTTAGATGTCCATGTTATTTTCTTTGGGCAAGGCTAAAGTCGCCTTCAAATCAAGCTCATCTCCTGCTGATTTCCTGGATACCTCATTGTAGGTATCTTGTCAGTAATATGGAAATGATTTTGCATTGCCTTCTTCTGGGTTAATTTTTTTTCTTCCCAGGCTGGCCTACAACTCTGATGTTCCCTGGAGGTCTCCCATCCAAGAATTAACCAGTCCTGATTCTGCTTAGATCTGGAGTGCAGAAAAATACTTTCACCTGCTGAGAACCCACTTCCTATATATTTTCTTCCTTCCCTCATTTGGCATGCTGCTCTGCCCCTTTTCTCTTTCTGTACTTAAAGAACTATCTGGTTACTAGCACTGTGGAATGTAGGCTTTCTCACACGGTCACTCCCACAGAACAGACCTTCCTGCTGATTTTTATGAGAGTGTACATTACAGGGCTGCGCTTAAAGTTACTGTGAACTATTGTTTTCTGAATGCTTTCCCTCAAAACTGTAGTTGAGAAGGGACATCACATGAGTGCAATAGTAGTTCATATTGTATGCAAGTCCTGTATGGTATGTCTGATTACCACTCTTAGTTTGTCCAAGCCATCTTCCTTCCCCCTCCTTTTCTCTAGTGGGGTATGTCGTTGCCTCAAACCAAAGGAAAATGTAAACAGGAAACATCCTGGGATTCCTGGCCATGTAAAAATTCCATCCTTCAGAATGAACTCAGGGGGGTTACATTAAAGAGGCTTTTGTTGTCCATACTGTGGTACTGATACAAGCAGTGCATCAACAACGTATTAAAAACACATTGCTGGGAGCTATCAAATGGAGAATGGCCCAATATTAAATTTTTGTGGTTGGAGAGGCTTTTAAGATAGATGTGCATAGGCCACAGACCACCACAGGCATAACAAAGAAAGCACAAAGCATATGGATGCTAGAATGATCTTACATCCTTCTCAAAATGTGTTCTAATGTTTTCTCCTGTTTTAATCTGAAATTTATTTATTTATTTATTTATTCAAATTTATTGCCGCCCAACTCCGGTGGACTCTCGGCAGCTTACAAACCCAGGGAAAACATAAAAACAGCTAAAAACAGACAGCCCAGACTAAAATATACTAACAGACAGCAAAAACAACAAAACAAAATGGGCCATTGAACAAATAATAAACATCAAACAAACATCTGACCAAAGCCAGATTTTCAAAGCTTTCCAGAACCCCAGGAGAGAGGGCACCATTCTTATCTCTGGGGAGATGCTGTTCCAGAGGCTGGGGGCCTCAACAGAGAAGGCATGCTTCCTAGGACCCACAAGATGGCAATGTTTAATAGAGGGGACCTGGAGCGCACCCACTCTGCTGGAACGTACTGGGCAGAAGCAGTTGGAGACAAGCAGTCTCTCAGATATCCAGGCCCTATGACATACAGGGCTTTATAGGTAATAGCCAGCACCTTGAATTGTACTCAGAAGCCAACTGGTAGCCAATGCAGCTTGTGTAGCAGTGGTGACACATGGGTACACCGAGAGGCACCCGTTACTGCTTGCGCCACTGCATTTTGAACCAGCTGTAGCTTCCAGGTGATCTACAAGGGCAGCCCCATGTAGAACACATTGCAATAATCCAATTGTGAGGTGACCAGTGTATGAGTGACTGTCTGAAGGGCCTCCCAATCGAGGAAAGGGCGCAACTGGCGCACAAGATGAACCTGTGCAAAGGCCCTCCTGGCCACAGCTGCCACCTGCTCTTTGAGCAGTAGCTGCGAGTCCAGAAGGACCCCCAACTTGCGCACCAGTCTTGACTAGGGAAGTGCAGCCCCATCCAAGACCAAAGATGGTGACATCCCCAACCCAGGGGGTCCAAACAGCCACAGTCACTCAGTCTTGTTAGGATTGAGCTGAAGTCTGTTCTTCCCCATCCAGACCTGAACAGCCTCCAGACACTGGGTCAATACATTGACAGCTTCACTTGTGCCACTTGGGGTAGAGATGTAAAGTTGGGTATCATCAGCATACTGATGGTACCGCATCCTGAACTGGCGGAAGACCTCACCCAGTGGTTTCATATAGATATTGAACAGGAGAAAGTGTCAAGCCATGAGGCACCCCACACGAGGGGCTGCGGACATAATCTCACCCCCCCATCAACACCAACTGGAACCAACCACTGAGGAAGGAGGTGAACCACTGGAGCACAGTGCCTCCCACTGTGAACCTCCGCAGCTGGTCCAGAAGGATACTGTGGTCGACAGTATTGAAAGCTGCTGAGATCAAGGAGGGATGCACACCCCCATCCCAGCTCCGCCAAAGGTCATCAGCAAGTGCGACCATCACTGTCTCTGTACTATACCCTGGCCTGAAGCCAGACTGAATTGGGTCCAGATAATCTGTTTCCTCCAAGGTCCTCTGTAGCTGTCGTCCAACCACCTTTTCCACAAGCTTCGCCAAAAAGGGAAGATTGGAAACTGGCTGATAATTCTCCAACAGGGAAGGGTCCAGCAATGACTTCTTGAGGAGGGGGCGTACCACTGCCTCCTTCAAGACTGGTGGGACCACCCCGTCTTTCAGAGGCTGAAACCACCGCATGAACCCATCCCCTGGTCACCTCCCGGGCTGCTTTAATAACCCAGGAGGGGTCAGGATCGAACAAATAGGTGGCTGGACTAACAGACAAAAGGACCTTGTCCACTTCCTCAGGTATAATAGAATCAAACTGAGTCCAGATAACAAGATTGTTCCCTGGGCAATTCATTAGGACTTGCCCTGGCAGAGTCCAACTCCTAATGAATATTCCAACTATTTGAGGATCCTGAACAATTTTCTGTTTAAGATAAATAACTTTTTTCTTACAAAGTGAGCCATGTACAAAAGGCTATGAAGGGCAACTCATCTGCCTCTTCCTGCAAATCTCTTGGCACTGGTTTTTCACATTAAACAGCAAGCCTTTAACATGACTGAAATGGTAGATATGCAATTAACACAACTGCAGTAGTTTGTGGGGAAGAGAACATTAGTCCTCTTATGAAAATAAAATATTCAAGCTGACTGCCCAGGGATGTGTGATCTTCCTTGACATTTTCAAAATATGGTTATGGGGGCAATTAGAAATCTAAAATGTCACAGTAAGTTGTAGAATTAGGGAGTTACATTAAATTGAAACAGATTTCTGTAGAATCAGTAAAAACGCTGTTTACGTCTATTGCAAAAAGACAAAAGTGACATGTTTTCTGGCTTATTGATATTTTAAAGTAATGTGCTAATTACAGGCAACACATGAGAAGCATGCTGCCATAAGAAGGCTAGGTGCCTTGCTTTTATAACCTGCAATAATAACTGAATCCCAAAGACTTGGTATTTATAGAACTGCCTAGCCTTCAAACGCATGCCATTGTCTTTGGAAGTTATAATTGTATTCCACAACTCATATATTGTATTTAATTAACTTTAAATTCTATTCTGAACTTGGTTTCACACTTCAGTAGGATCACACTAGTTTAAGATGACATCTTAAATGATTTTCAGATGACATCCCTAGGTTAGAATCACAGAACTGTAACTTTAGAAGGGACCACAAGGATAATCTCTTCCAACCCTCTGCAGCATGCAGGAAAATCAGTTAAACCGTCCTTATGAAGTGGTGGTCCAACTTCTTTTTAAAAACTTCCAGAGATAAAGAAACCACAATCTTTCTGGGTAGATTGTGTCATTGTTGCATAGATTTTACTGTCAGGAACTTTTCCCGTATATTTAAATGAAATTTAAGTAACTTATGGTAGCTTAGGGTATCACCTAGTTCAGTGTTTCTTAACCTTGGCAACTTTGAAAACCAAGCACAGTCGAGCTCTTTGAGGATCAGACTGAATTCATGCCATTTCTTCAGTTCTCCGACTGAAGCTACTGCTATGCAGGTATTCAGCAGTTAATCAGGTCATTCTGACACCATTCTTATGACTCCTTTATATGCATCCCAAACACAATTCCTGCCCCAACCAAGAAGCAGTTTACACAGGCCAGTTTAAGGTCTCTTGTAAGAGTGGCCAGGGGGCGTGGTGGCTCAGCGGGTAAGACGCCAGGCTTGTCGATCGGAAGATCACAAGTTCGGAGGTTCGAATCCCTAGCCCCGCGTGACGGAGTGAGCTCCCGCAATAGCTCCAGCTCTTGCCAACCTAGCAATTCGAAAGCATGCAAATGCAAGTAGATTAATAGGTACCACTTCGGTGGGTAGGTAACAGCGTTCCGCGCGTGTCATGCGGCCACATGACCGTGGAAGCGTCTTCGGACAACGCTGGCTCTTTGGCTAACAAACGGAGATGAGCACCGGCCCCTAGAGTCAGACACAACTGCACAAATGTGCGGCGGGTACCTTTACCTTTACCTTTAAGAGTGGCCAAGTATATTGTTATCTGTCTGATTTCTACAGTTTCACCTTTGGGGCTAGCAGTGGGAAGGAGAGCTTAAATCACATCTTCCTGGGCAGAAGTATGGAAACTTTTCTTTTGATGATCCAACAGGGGTTTTTACCAGACTCCAAAAGTTTGCAGCATTATTAGAATTACATTGCTTTCTTTGAACAACCTGTCACTTCTTTACCTTCCCCATCCCCTGCCCTGCCCTACCAAAGTGGAATATGAAATTATTCTCAGTGCTGCAAAAATCAAGATGACCTCTAGATGGAGGTAAAGACACACAAAGAAATATAACTATTTGATGCCATCTTGTGGTCATCTGGATTTCTGCAGCCTTGATCTGGTAGATTGACACACGAGTGTAAGCATTTTTAATTTTTTCCCCCTCTTGATTGTCTTGTTATAAATTTTGATACATTGTATTATTTCAGTACAATGATGTTATATAATATAATGAAAGATTATTGACATTCTATTATTTAAATAACTTAGAGTATTGAAAATAGAGAAGAGGAAAAAAGATATTCTATCCATATTAATTACAGTTTAGGATATCAATATTAAAAGCATTAAATTATTTGGCTTTTTCATTCAAAATTCAGTCAAAGTATTTGTTATATAATAAAGGTTTTGGTCTTTAAGCTAATTACTTAAAATTAAAATCTCCACTGTATTCTTAATTAATACACACACACACAACTAATGAAAAGAAAAAATAGATAAACTGAACAAATTTAACAAGAATTAAATTAAATACCAAAAAGTAGAAAAAGAGAACAAAGGAAAAGGAAAAGAGAGAGAGGTTTCTGACTTGTCCCTTTTTATATATCTGCTAATTTGCAATACTGTATTTGTAGACATTTAGGCCCCCTTAGAAGCCAAACTGTGTTGTTATTTGCCATGCTGCATGATGTCTTGTATGTATGTTGTTTATTCATTCAGTCGCTTCCGACTCTTCGTGACTTCATGGACCAGCCCACGCCAGAGCTTCCTGTCGGCCGTCACCATCCCCAGCTCCCCCACGGTCGCGTCCGTCACCTCCAGAATATCATCCATCCATCTTGCCCTTGGTCGGCCCCTCTTCCTTTTGCCTTCCACTTTCCCTAGCATCCCTTGTATGTATGGAACCATATAAGTGTGAACATTGATTGGATAATTTGCTTTAGACGGGAAGAGTTTCCCACACTAGATTCTATAACAGTGATATTCACAAGTGTGAAAATGCAATACCAGAGGAAAAATGTGTTTTACATCAGTCACTTTGTACATTATTTTTGGATGGTGCCAGAGTTAATAAAATGAGGCAGATCTGAAGGCTTCATGCAGTAGCCATAAACCAGATTAAAGTCTCTGTCCCACTGTCAGGACCCTCCAGAAATGTGCAGTGTTTACATGGAAATTCTCTAGTGAGAATTCTCTAGTGAGCATAATCAATATGCTATATAGCCCATGTTATTATTTGTGAATATTTTAAACCACTATCAGCTCTAGTACAGCTAGATGTTGCCACTTTAGGTATAAAACATTAAGCATTAATCTGACATCAGTAACACTATTACTGCACCAGTATTTAGAGAATAAACAACTGCCAAATTAGCAAAAATAACTGCTGTAATTCAGCATAAGCCCACTGTAGCAATTTTGCATTGGGGTTTAGGCCAAAATCACACATCTTTTAATTTTTTTTATCAATTGGAGTACCCTCTCCACTTCAGTCACTATTACTAAACAAATTATTCTTTTTCATTTTTAAAGCACTGATTTGTACAGATCCATTTCTGAAGAAGTAAAACAACAAAACAAAAACCTAACCATTAAGATACATCTTCCTATGATCGCTGGGCGAGACTTGGTTTAGATATACGAGATTTTTCGAACCACCTTCGAGTATAGCAATTTATCCATTAAAAAAAAAAAGAAGCCAGAGAGATTTTTCAAGCCACACTTCACACGTGCACAACGACAGAAATTTGGGGCCCGCCCAAAAGACAGGAGGGGAATTTAGCGTCCTTCTAAACAGGGCCTTTATATATCCCCAACTTTCTTTTTACTCGAGAGCAAGTCTTTACGGAAATTAGCCGAACTGATTTCCTCCGGAGTGCACCTAGAAACGCGGCGGTGTCAGGAAGCGGCTTGCGTTTCCAACGCTCTCCTCGCCTACCAAAAGCACGGCTTCTATTCAACTTCTGGAACAGGAAGGAAGGAAGGAAGCATCTGATTGAAGAGGTTAGCTGAGCTTTATTTCTCAGAGCGCCTTCCGTTTTCGGGTTGCAAGCGCGGTATAACGCAAACCCATACAAAGCAATTATGTTACGCACGTCCAGTTTCAAACGGGAATACAACGGGCAAAGAAACTACCCTCTCGAGGCTGAGCGGAGGCGCCTCCTGTCCCGGTCGCAGCGCGCGCCGCTTGCAAACCTCAGAACTCCCCCCGCACGCCCAGCTCCAGCGAGGCCACTCGAGAGCGGCTCTCCGGAGGGGAGGGGGATGAGGACTGCGCAGGCGCACCAGGAGCCTGACTGTCCAACATGGCTGAGCTGCTGCTGCCGCTGCCTCTTTTTGCAGGACAGGAGGAGTTGAAGGGAGGATGCTGAGCTACTCTGGAGCAGCAGCAGCAGCGGGAGTGGTAGCTGGGGCGAGGCTAGCGGGGACCGAGCCGGACTCTCCTCGGCGATGGCCCGCCTGGCAGATTATTTCATTGTGGTGGGCTATGACCATGAGAAGACAGGTAGGTGTGGCTATGTGTAATGCGCCGTTGTCTCTGCCTTGCATGGGGGGCGGCTTCCTTTTCGACGGGGCCGGGCGTGGGGGGCCAGCTGGCCAGGGTGGGGAGGGGAGGCGGCGACGAGGATCCCCTTGTGGGGGGAGGGGATCGTGGAGGAGTGGGTGGAGGAATGTCAGGGGCGAGCGCTGGGCTTCCTCTCTCGGGGTCGAGTGGTTTGGCAAGGAAGAGGAGTGCGTGTGTACTCTGTGTGTGTGTGTGTGTGTGTGTGTGTGTCAGTCATCCTCCTTAGAAGACTTGCTGGGCAACTGGCACACAGGGACCGCAGCAGCAGCAGCGGCGGGGCTGGCTCTCCCTCCTGAGAATTGGGGGTGGAGATGTAGGGGGGCATTTTTTTCTCCCGTGAAAGGCCACCCCGTCGCTTTCCTACAGGGATGGGGACAGTTTGGCTTCGCAGCGTGGCTAGGGAGGATTTTATTGACAACCTGGCAAGGAAGGTGAAAACACGAGTACTGTAGCAGCTTCTTCCTCAGCTATTTAATGACACACTGGGCTGGGTCTGTGTATTAGGTGACGCCAGGTGGAGAGGGCGATCTTCCATCTTCCCCAGCATTGGGAGAAAAATAAACATTAGAACGAAAGTGCCCTGCTCGTCTGTGTTATCATGAGCGTTAACATCCAGTAGTAATTTCGGTTTGTTTGCCCACGTGAGAGTTGGTTATATTTAGTTGGCTCCAAGAAATAGAGGAAACTTGCGTAACTTGTTGAAACATGACCAATGCAGGTATAATTGATGGTAGAGATCAGTTGTAATTTGCAGGGAGAGTTTGAATCTGGAAAGTAAGTGAGTTTTTTGTCCAGGTTCTTAGAATATTTTAGTCAAAATTTCATTTAGAGTAGTTCTTAATAAGGATATAGTAAGAAGTGTGCTTATATTTATAGGTCTGCTCCAAAAATGAGCACTGATATTAAAGGGAAAAATACGTTGTTTAGTAGAAAGATGTTTAGGTTTCATATAATCTGAATAGATTTTTTATGTCATTTTTGTAGATGTAGTCTGTTCTTCTAATATTTTTCTTATAACTTTTCTTTTTGCTATTTAAGAAGCAAAAGTGGTTTGGTGAATTGTCTATGAATGTTTCTACATAACAGTGCAGGATCTAGCAGGATAATGCACTTAGAGTAATAGTTTCTTATAGAAATATGTGATAAACAGCTAAGCTTATTTCAAAGAAGATGGTAATTTTAGGGAGGTGTGACATGGAATGTTGAGTTAGTGTTATTTCTCTGTCTTAAAAAAAGTAATAAAAGTTTTAAAAAGACTCATGTTCAAAGAATTGAGACAGGAGTCAGAAAACAAATATTTAGGAAAATTGCAAGATAGCAGCAACAATACTATACAGCAGTGTTTCTTAAAGTGTGGTCCTAGGATCCCTGGGGGTCCCCCAAGACTCTCTCAGGGGTCCTTGAAATCAAAATTATGTGCCAGCCTATGTTGACAAATAATACAGTATTAAAATCCCATCAAACAATCATGAGAGGTGGTAGTGGCAGCGAATGTGTCATTTTTAATTTTTAATATGGTAAATATTGATAAACATAATCCATACAAACAAAACTCTTTTGGGGTCCTGAGAGAAAAAAGTTTAAGAAACACTACTATACAGCAATGTTAGTTAACCCCAAGCAATCCTACTTTCACTCATTTATTAGTTGCTGCCCTTCAGCTGTTGTAATATGGTGTTACAGCATTTAAAGATAAAGCGTGCATCACAACATATGCACAGTGTGTGGTGGGATAGTGTATATTTTATAGTTATAATTCGATTATTTACAAATTACTTTAAATGTAAGTATTGTGCAGAATTAAAAATGTATAAGAGAAGTCCTGCTGGCAGGCTTGCACTTTAGCATGGGAAGAAGAAAGTAAAGTGTGGAAGAAAAAGATAACATGTTATACTTTATTAATAAAGCAAATTAGATTCTTATGTTTAAACTGCTAATTAGGAAACTAATGTAGTTATAGTATGTAGGAATGGCAAACTGCACCACAGTATTCAGACATACTATTTTAAAAAAGATTTCAGTATGCACATTTATACTTAAAATTATACTATATTAACTAATACATTAACACAAGTATGACATTTCTTTTTAGGGAACATTTTATGTCTGTTTAATTGCCTGTAGTTTTTAGGAAGGGTAGGCCCAAATGTTCAAGAAAATTCTGTTTTTCTTTCCACTGCTGTCTTCAGTTTCTTCAAGCTATTCTTTTTATGTTCAATGTATATTTATAATTATATTGAACTTGGTCAACCTTGCATTAAAGCATGCACATTATGATTGAGTTGTCTGTTCTGTCTCTTTCTATTAAAGAGTGCATTAATTGCAGTTTATCAACTTTAGGCCTGAAAATATTTAAGAAATTGTTCAGTTTCGTGAAGCAGGGTTTGAGCAAAAGAAAGTTTTAAAATTGCATGTTCCTGAAAATACAGGATTAATATGGCAGATTTTGTTTTTAACTGTTCAGTCATGTACGATTCTCGGAGACTGCCTGGACAAGTCCCTGCGGTTTCTTGGCAAGGTTTTTCAGAAGTAGTTTGCCATTGCTTCTTTCCTAGGGCTGAGAGAAAGTGATTGGCCCAAGGTTACCCAGCTGGCTTTGTGCCTAAGGCAGGACTAGAAATCACGGTCTCCTGGTTTCTAGCCTGGTGCCTTAACCACTACACCAAACTGGCTCTCATGGCAGATTAGTTTGTTCTATAAAGAACTACACCCAATATAGATTCATGGTAGATTTGAAGGAAATGTATTTTCAGGTTATTACTTTAAATTTTTACAAATAAACAGTTAAATTCCCCTTTGCACACTTGTGTATTTTTAGAGTCAGTAATTAAAACCATTTGAGAGAGAACCTTCTGTAAAAGAATAAATGTGCACTGTCTATTCCAAATTCCTTTATCCCACATGCAGTCCCATGATGCATAGAGAATTGACCTTTCTTAATCAGATTTTTTTTCCTAGTGAGATTCCAGCGTTATGAAGTTTATTATGTCCATGCTTTCATATTATACCACTGGGAATTTGCTCTACATTCCATACACTTATGCACAAACAGTAGTGTAGTATATCATATTTAGTCTTGCACTGGTTTAGTTGTTGATACCATCTGTCTTACACAGTTCCTAGCTGATACATCAAGACCCAGTGCTCTTCAGTGTTATTTGAATATAGATCTTAAGTTAGTCCAAACACTAAGCTAGTTTCTAGTTTAAGTCAAGTACTGCTGCCCATCCTACATTAAATAATAAGAGTTCCATCTAGAGAGATCAAAAGTCATTTTAATTTAGCATTCTGTTTTCCACAAAGACTTAGTAGATCTCTGTATGACGCCTGCAAAGAGGACAAGATTACTATGGTTCCCATGATATGCTAATAAGTATTAAACTTAGGTCTAGTATGTTGTCCAAACTGAACTATAATCTGGAGCAATAGTGTTAAAAATGGGGAGTGGGGATATTTTAAAACCTCTCTGACAGTCCAATTCTTCTACAAAAAAGATAAGTACAATAGACTGTTCACCCTGATCAGGCTGAACCTTCTAATACCCGCTAGTTTGTCCAGCTTGGGAGTTCTTAGCCCTTCCACTGAAGACTTCTCCCTTCTGTTCACCTCTAGGAAAACAAAATGGAAGGTGCTTTGGATTTTCCCACCCAAAGCCCAGAATGATAGAACTTAACAAATCTTATGCCAGATCTGGCAATGTAATTGTGCAGTCTTGTGTGCGGCTAAGATTTTAATGAGATTCCCTTCCAAACCAATTAAGCCAAGTCTGTAAATGTAGAAAGAAGTCTCTTGGGAAAATGGAAAATACAGGATAACGAGGGAAGGCATTGATCTAATACACAAAATTCCAAACAAAATCAATACAGTCACCCTAGATAAACTAGTTACTTATTACCTTCTTGAATAATATCTTGGGTTCCAAGATAGCTTTCTTGTAGAGAGAATAGTTGAAGAAAGAACTTTGAGTATCTTGATTGGATGTTTGTGGGCAGGCCTGTCTTGTTCTGTAATTTTCTTCTGGTTTTGTTTTTATTTTTTTTCCCTTGTGCACTTATCCTTAGTTTTATAAAAAGTGGGGGATAAGTGAAAGCCAGCCTCTTTGGGAAGCAGCAGTCAAGGATAGTGCATCATCTGTGATGTCTTGGTTTTAGCCAGGAAATCAGAAATTAGCTAGAGGTTAAATCCATCCTCCTAATGACCCTTGATGGAAATATAAAGGTGCAGTCTGTTTTTTACCAGTTCTCCCTTTTAATAAATGCAATTCCATGGAAGAAGCTCTTCTGGGAAACAAAACTGGCAAGAGATCAATTTATCAGATGCTTTGGGGGTCCTGTTATACCATAGAGGTTTGTCACACATAGCTTGTAGTAAAATTTCTTATCTTAGCCATGGCTCAATGTGCCACCAGAACCAGTCTGTGGGAATAAACCACAAATAAGTCATATTCCTTGCCTATAGAAATGCAGCAATTGGCAGGAGTAGCTGCAAGTTGCAGCCATTCCTGCTCTGTGGGCTAGGCTCTGCTACTCTGATTTGACTGCATTCTACTGGCATGTGGGGAAGGGTTCTTTAAAGTAGAGATGGGCCGGAGGAGAAGATTAGCTTTCCCTGGTACACTGTGACTCTGACCTCAGCCAGGGCACCATGGCCTTTAAAAAGGTGGTCTATAAAAAAAAAGGGGGGATAGGTAGGGAAGGGTCATTGGTCAAGTACCCTGAGGGCGGTTGTGATACTAGTCAGGAAGAAGGACTAAGCGATCAGTGGTTTGTTTTGGCTGTCTCACAGAGCAGCTTTCTTGTGGCCAAAAGCCATGTTTTACATTTCTTTGCCCTTAAAGGTGTTGTGGTACAGCTGGGGATATCATAATATCATAGGCATGAAAACAGGAAAAAACCAGCCTGAGTTTTTGAAGTAAGGGATGAAATTGGTGCTTTAGACCTTAAGAAACATTTTGGCCCTGCTCCTATGGTGTGGGGCTCTGGGATCCATAAAACGGGTACTTGGGGTTGCATTTGGTCAGTGTGTAGCCCACCCGTTGTCTAAATTATGGGGTAGTATGTCATGAATGGATCCAGTTGCACAGCAACTCAAGTTCAAAAGCACACTGTTTGCTTCTCTTAATGGAGATGATACAGTATATACCCTTTGGCTAATAAGTTTATCCTTTATGGAACTGCCTGATCCCATTTAAAGGTTTGTGCCATTATCCATCTTGAAAAATGATTTTAATTGTCTACTGTGGGAAAATGTAGTAATCTTTGCCTGTCCTGAATTTCCTACTGTACAGCTTCATTGAATGCTGCTGCTTTTTAGTAATATGAAGAAAAAATTGTGCATTGACTGTTTAGAAAGAATGCAAGAGTTTGAAATTCATTAAACTTGGAAAAACAGATCTCCATAAAATTTTAGAATCTAGAATGTGGGATTGCGTTAGGTGGTAGCAACTGGACAAACTTGTGCAGGTTCAAAAGCTGAGGAGGGTTGGGCCTGATTAATACTTGGATGGCAGACATGGAATTCCAACACTGTAAACTTAGACTGTAAACTTATTTGCAAACCTGTAGAGATGTGATGCAAAATGCTCTCACAGGGTTTGCTCTTATGGATTTGCTGGGATAGCACATTTCACAGAACTCACTAGTGCTCTGCAACACTGATTTGGCATCAAGTGAGCAGAAGGCTTTTTTAGACATTTCAGTGCATTTGTTAATATATTAAAAATTTGGTTTTCCTTTGCAACTGTCCTGAAGCAGCCTGTCAAGAAGAATCTTTTATATATTAACTGACATATATATATATATATATATATATATATATATATATATATATCTGTGTGTGTGTGTATGTATGTATGTATGTATGTATATATATGTTGTTGTTCAGTCATTTAGTCATGTCCGACTCTTCGTGACCTCATGGACCATAGCACGCCAGGCCTTCCTGTCCTCCACTGTCTCTCGGAGTTTACTCAAATTCATGTTCATTACATCGGTGATGCTATCTAACCATCTCATCCTCTGCCGTCCCCTTCTCCTTTTGCCTTCAGTCTTTCCCAGCATCAGGGTCTTTTCCAGTGAGTCCTCTCTTCGCATTAGGTGGCCAAAGTATTTGAGCTTCAGCTTCAGCATCTGTCCTTCCAATGAGCAGTCAGGGTTGATTTCCTTTAGGATTGACTGGTTTGACCTCCTTGCAGTCCAAGGGACTCTCAAGAGTCTTCTCCAGCACCACAGTTCGAAAGCATCAATTCTTCGGCGCTCAGCCTTCCTTATGGTCCAACTCTCACAGCCATACATTACTACTGGAAAAACCATAGCTTTAACTATACGGACCTTTGTCGGCAAGGGGATGTCTCTGCTTTTTAATATGCTGTCTAGGTTTGCCATATCTTTCCTCCCAAGGAGCAAGCATCTTTTAATTTCATGGCTGCCGTCACCGTCTGCGGTGATCTTGGAGCCCAAGAAAATAAAATCTGTCACTGCTTCCATTTCTTCCCCTTCTATTTGCCAGGAAGTGATGGGACCAGATGCCATGATCTGGGTTTTTTTAATGTTGAGTTTCAAGCCAGCTTTTGCACTCTCCTCTTTCACCCTCATCAAGAGGCTCTTTAGTTCCTCTTCACTTTCTGCCATTAGGGTGGTATCGTCTCCATATCTGAGGTTGTTGATATTTCTCCCGGCAATCTTAACTCCGGCTCGTGATTCATCCAGCCCGGCATTTCTCATGATGTACTCTGCATATAAGTTAAATAAGCAGGGTGATAATATACAGCCTTGTCGTACTCCTTTCCCAATTTTGAACCAATCGGTTGTTCCATGTATGGTTCTAACTGTTGCTTCTTGACCCGCATACAGGTTTCTCAGGAGACAGGTAAGGTGGTCTGGTACTCCCATCTCTTTAAGACTTTGCCACAGTTTGTTGTGATCCACACAATCAAAGGCTTTAGCGTAGTCAATGAAGCAGAAGTAGATGTTTTTCTGGAACTCTCTTGCTTTTTCCATGATCCAGCGAATGTTGGCAATCTGATCTCTAGTTCCTCTGCCTCTTCGAAACCCAGCTTGCATTTCTGGTAGTTCTTTAAAAACTTATGATGAAAAGGACATCTTTTTTTGGTGTTAGTTCTAGAAGGTGTTGTAGGTCTTCATAGAACCGGTCAACTTCAGCTTCTTCGGCATCAGTGGTTGGGGCATAGACTTGGATCACTGTGATGTTGAATGGTTTGCCTTGGATTCGAACTGAAAGCATTCTATCGTTTTTGAGGTTGTACCCCATTACTGCCTTTCCCACTCCTTTATTGACTATGAGAGCTACTCCATTTCTTCTAAGGGATTCTTGCCCACAGTAGTATATATAATGGTCTCCTGAATTAAATTCGCCCATTCCTGTCCATTTTAGTTCGCTGATTCCCAAGATGTCGATGTTCAATCTTGTCATCTCATGTTTGACCACATCCAGCTTATCTTGATTCATAGATCTTACATTCCAGGTTCCTATGCAATATTGTTCTTTACAGCATCGGGCTTTCCTTCCACTTCTGGACACATCCACAACTGAGCATCCTTTCGGCTTTGGCCCAGCCGTTTCACTCTTTCTGGAGCTACTCGGAATTGTCCTCCGCTCTTCCCCAGTAGCATTTTGGACACCTTCCGACCTGAGGGGCTCATCTTCCGGCATCATATCTTTTAGCCTTTTGATACTGTCCATGGATTTTCTTGGCAAGGATACTGGAGTGGTTTGCTGTTCCCTCCTCCAGTTTTGGACCACGTTTTGTCAGAACTCTCTGTCATGACCTGTTCTTCTTGACCTGACTTCATTGAGTTATGCAAGCCCCTTCGGCACGACAAGGCAGTGATCCATGAAGGGGGGAGATAGATAGGGAGATAGATAGATAGATAGATAGATAGATAGATAGATAGATAGATAGATAGATATGTGTGTGTGACCAAATGCATGAACTGTATGTGTGCCTGAATACTAGAAATATATTTTCTTCTCTTTGTTATTCATGGAGAACTAGAAGATTTAAGAACAGTGTGCTCAGTAATTGGCCAGTTTGAAACAAAGTGAGTTCCGACTGGCAGGCATTGTCTGTGATAGCCTGCACTCTGCAGTGGTTGGCTGAATATGCTCTCTGTCAGGTGTGATTCATAAACTTATAGGTAGTACCATGTTGAAAGTGCATGAGATCTGCAGATGATGGGAATAATGTGGAGAGGTCATGGTTGGTTTGAAGCACATTGGCAATAATTTAACGTGTAAAGGATGATGGTGTGACAGACCTCATTATCATCTTAGGGAATGAATATTGCTATGAAAGTTTTATAAATGTGCTTTATTTTTAATATATAATTTTATTAAGAATTTTAATTATAATAGCAAAATCTAATACAAACTAAAGTTAAAGAAAGAAAGGGGAATAGAGAGAAGGAGTAAAAAGTGCAAGAAAAAAAGAAAAATAAGAGAAAAATAAGAATATAATAAAGAGAAAATAAATATATAAAGAAGTGACTTCCAACCTTCATCACAACAAGTATAAGCAAATTTAGTAACTCTTCACCCTCTCTAAAGTTACAAAGATTTATCTCTTAATCCCATATCCCATCTCTTATCTATAAACAAATCCATAAAACATCATATTTTCAGTCCTGGTGTCAGCAGAAAGTCCATAAAGTAGCCAGAAGTAACAACATATTTTGTTTTAACCTTGATCAAATAAACCAACTTTATATTCCTTCTTTTTACTTCTAACACTCTTAATCTTTAGTTCTTTCAAATATTGTCGTAGGATTTGATTTCTCTTCATTTCTTCTTTGTCCCATTGCACAGAGTTCTTCAAGGCTTTAATAAGACTCTTTTGTAAATCCAATAGGAAAAAATTATCTAGGTCACTCCCTTGGTTTGTCATTTGTATTTCCCTTTTACATTTCAAAATCTCAACCAACTTCTTTTGTAGATCCAGTGAAACATCCTTTTCTAAATCATTATCTTGGCCTGTCAGTAATAAATCCACTTTTGATACCATCTCTGTCTTGTCAGATATAATTTGTTCTAAAACTGTCATTTCTTCAATGACATCTTTTGGACATAGTCTATCCATAGAAGCAGACATCATTACTGACCTTGTTGATATTGTGGCTACTATTTTCTGATTCCATTCTTCAAAAGTTTCCTTCAGCATTTTTATTGTCAAAACATTTTGCATCATCTTACTGGCCTGTATATCTTTCTTCTACCTAAAATCTTTATTTTATTTATTTATTTATTTTAAAGATTTATATGGCCGTCCATCTTAAACATCTCTGGGTGGCTCACAACAAGAAGTCCCCTTGTTTAGTTCCATCTAGTGTCCAGTTTTTGAAATCAGGAAATTATTTATCTATGTTGTGTCTTGTAAAAACCAAAACAAGATCTATTTCCCACAAGAAGCTGTTTGTACTTTATAATTAATTCCAAAATCTTATTGTAAAGTTTTCAGTATTCCAATTTTATCTGGACCCTCAGCCCGTTTCTAAGATCAAAATCTTATTTAGCTTTTTGCTGTTTATTTCAGATCCTTTACGTTCTTAAGCTTATGATTAAATTTCTCTTTCGTTCAGGATTGAAGGCAGACTCACCCGACGTTTCCAAACTTGTCTTTTCAAAGGTCTCTGATAGCTTAGAAGTAGTTAATGAGCAATTTCCAAAAGTGATTAGAAAGTGAGTTTTACAAAATTAGAGTCCTTTAAAAGTCTCTGCTGCAGTTGCGAACAAGACGGCTAATCCCTTTGTCTCCCATCACAAAAACACACGGAAAACCACTGTCTTGCAGTGTTCTCATGAGGAGCAGCTGTCCAGAGCACATGTGGGTGATCTCCTGTACTCTCCTTATCCAGAGAGGTTTCAAGGAACCAGTCTACTCACTAGTTCCATGGTCTTTACCGCTTTCGCAGAGCCATCTTCAGTTATCATATCTCCCTTGGAAGTTTTATAAATGTGGTTTAATATATTAAATAATTTAGGTAAGATGTGGGCACAGTGAGTACAACAAACAACTGAAGTGTAACACTTTTTTCACCATATCTTTTAAAATGCATCAATAATTCCCTTATGATGTTTGCTGGAATATGTGTAGGACTTGAGGGAAATACACAGATATTTACAGAAGATAAATAGGAACATGAGAAACATGCCACTCTTTCCCTTTTGATTTCCATTTGTTATTGTGAACATTTTTTTAGTTGATCCTGCATTAACGGGGTGGAGTATGTGATCTCTGAGGTTCCTTCCAACTCTGATTCTATGAAGTTTTGATCATACTTCTCAGGTCCAGCAGTTCAGAAATATAATTGCAGCAACTTTCTCAGGGACATATATGACCAAGTTGAAAATTAAGTTTTATTGCAGGCAGGTATAATGGCCAAGAAAAACATTGATAAGTTCTGACAGTGATGAACTGTCAAACTGTCATAGAACCAGTTTGGTCTAGTGGTTAAGGTGCTGGGCTAGAAACCAGGAGGCTGTGAGTTCTAGTACCACCTTAGGCATGAAAGCTGGCTGGGTGACCTTGGGCCAGTCACATTCACTCAGCCCAACTCACCTCACAGGGTTGTTGTTGTGGGGAAAATAGGAGGAGGAAGGAGTATTAGGTATCTTTGCCGCCTTGAGTTATTTATAAAAATAATAATAAAGGTGGGATAAAAATTAAACAAATAAATTACTGTATAGAAACAGATTCATATCCAGCTGCCATATTTCCCTTGTTTGTTTTTTTGTTTATTCGTTCAGTCGCTTCCAACTCTTCGTGACTTCATGGACCAGCCCACGCCAGAGCTTCCTGTCGGCCGTCGCCACCCCCAGCTCCCCCAAGGTCGAGTCCGTCACCTCCAGAATATCATCCATCCATCTTGTCCTTGGTTGGCCCCTCTTCCTTTTGCCTTCCACTTTCCGTAGCATCAGCATCTTCTCCAGGGTATCCTGTCTTCTCATTATGTGGCCAAAGTACTTCAGTTTTGCCTTTAATATCATTCCCTCAAGTGAGCAGTCTGGCTTTATTTCCTGGAGTATGGACTGGTTTGATCTTCTTGCAGTCCAAGGCACTCTCAGAATTTTCCTCCAACACCACAGTTCAAAAGCATCTATCTTCCTTCGCTCAGCCTTCCTTATGATCCAGCTCTCACAGCCATAGGTTACTACAGGGAATACCATTGCTTTAACTATGCGGACCTTTGTTGTCAGTGTGATGTCTCTGCTCTTAACTATTTTATCGAGATTTGTCATTGCTCTCCTCCCAAGAAGTAGACGTCTTCTGATTTCCTGGCTGCAGTCAGCGTCTGCAGTAATCTTTGCGCCTAGAAATACGAAGTCTGTCACTGCCTCCACATTTTCTCCCTCTATTTGCCAGTTATCAATCAAGCTGGTTGCCATAATCTTGGTTTTTTTGAGGTTTAACTGCAACCCATCTTTTGCACTTTCTTCTTTCACCTTCGTCATAAGGTGGCTCAGCTCCTCCTCGCTTTCATCCATCAAAGTGGTATCATCTGCATATCTAAGATTGTTAATGTTTCTTCCAGCGATTTTAACTCCAGCCTTGGATTCCTCAAGCCCAGCATGTCGCATGATGTGTTCTGCGTACAGGTTGAATAGGTAGGGTGAGAGTATACAACCCTGCCGTCCTCCTTTCCCAATCTTAAACCATTCCATTGTTCTGTGGTCTGTTCTTACCGTTGCTACTTGGTCGTTATATAGATTCCTCAGGAGGCAGACAAGATGACTTGGTATCCATATACCACCATGTGGCCCACCTGTGTGCACGTGTGCTTAGGAAGAAGAGAAGATGGAGAATGGCCCCGAAAGACCCAAGAAGGAGCAGGAAACGAAGTCAGGTGACCCAGGCACCTCCCACAAACACAGTAGAGATACGCTTCAGTAGAAAAGTCCTCCCCTATGTTTGTGAGACAATGCTGAGTTGACTTCCGATAATCCTAACACTTAAGGCCCATTCAATCTCACTCTTCAGGATGTCTGGCTCTAACTCACTGACCACACCGTCAAAGCTATCCCCGATATTATTATCCTTCCTATACAGATCTTCCGTATATTCTTGCCACGTTTTCTTGATCTCTTCTGCTTCTGTTAGGTCCTTGCCATCTTTGTTTTTGATCATACCCATGTTTGCCTGGAATTTACCTCCGATGTTTCTAATTTTCTGGAAGAGGTCTCTTGTCTTTTCTATTCTATTGTCTTCTTCCACTTCTGCGCATTGCTTGTTTAAAAATAATTCCTTCTCTCTTCTGGCTAACCTCTGGAATTTTGCATTTAATTGGGCATATCTCCCCCTATCACTGTTGCCTTTTGCTTTCCTTCTTTCTTGGGCTACTTCCAGTGTCTCAGCAGACAGCCATCTTGCCTTCTTGGTTTTCTTTTTCTTTGGAAGGTTTTTTGTTGCCGCCTCCTGAACAATGTTGTGAACCTCTGTCCATAGTTCTTCCGGGACCCTATCTACTAAATCTAGTCCCTTAAATCTATTCTTCACCTCCACTGCATATTCCTTAGGAATATCAGTGAGCTCATATCTAACTGATCTGTGGGTCTTCCGTATTCTCTTTAGTCTGATTCTAAATAGTGCAGTAAGAAGTTCGTGATCTGAACTACAGTCAGCTCCGGGTCTTGTTTGTACTGACTGTATAGATGTCTGCCACCTTTGGCTGCAAAGGATGTAGTCAATCTGGTTTCGGTGTCGACCAACTGGTGAAGTCCATGTATAAAGTTGTCTTTTAGGTTGTTGGAAGAGAGTCTTTGTTATGCACAGTGAGTTTTCTTGGCAAAATTCTATCAGCCTATGTCCTGCTTAATTTTGTTCTCCCAGACCATGCTTACCTATAATTCCAGGTGTCATTTGACTACCCACCTTAGCATTCCAGTCTCCTGTAATGAAAATAACATCCAGTAGGTCAGAGCTTTCCAAACTGTGTGTCGTGACACGTTAGTGTGTCGGCTGCAGTGTCTGGGTGTGTCGCAGCTGCTGCCGCCTCCGAGCCCTGCCAGGATTCCACGCAGGTCCTAGTGCCTGCCTTGTGCCTTGCTGCCTCCAAACCTGCTGTGATTCCGTGCAGGTCCTAGTGCCTGCCTTGTGCCCTGCTGTAAGAGTGTGTCATGAAATGATGTATGTCTAAAAAGTGTGTCACCAACATGTAAAGTTTGGAAATCTTTGCAGTAGGTGCTGCAGATCCTCATAGAACTGATCTACTTCTGCTTCTTCAGCATCTGTGGTTGGGGTGTATATTTGGATCACTGTGATGTTAAATGGCTTACCCTGAATTCGAATTGAGATCATTCTATTGTTTTTTGGATTGTATCCAAGCACTGCTTTAACCACTTTATTATTAATTATGAAGGCTACTCCATTTCTTCTCTGGTCCTCTTGTCCACAGTAGTAGATCTGGTGGTCATCTGATGTGAAGTGGCCCATTCCAGTCCATTTCAGTTCACTGACACCTAATATGTCTATATTTAATCTTGCCATCTCACCAATAACCACATCCAATTTGCCCTGGCTCATAGATCTTACATTCCAGGTTCCTATGGTGTGTTGATCTTTAGAACATCGGATTCATCATTCACCACCAGTACCGTCGGCCACTAGCCGTCCTTTCGGCTTTGAGCTAGCTGCGTCATCACATGTGGGGCTAGTTGAACTTATCCTCTGTTCCTCCCCAGTAGCATTTTGACCATCTTCCGACCTGGGAGTCCCATCTTCTGATGGTATACCGACATATCTCTGGTTGTACTGATCCGTTTAGTTTTCACGGCAAGAATACTGGGGTGGGTTGCCGTTACCTTCCCCAGGGATCGTATTTAGTCTGACCTCTCTGCCATGACCTTCCCGTCTTGGGTGTCCCTTCACGGTTTAGCTCATGGTGTCATTGAGGTGCTCAAGCTCCAGCACCACGACAAGGTAACAGTCTCCTTTGCTGGAGTTTGTTGTAGTTTGTTTGTAGCTCCATCCAATCCAATTCTTACTTTATATTTCTTACTCCTTCCCCTGAGGCTACAGAATATCTGCGTTCCCCACATTCCTTCAGTGGAAATAGACAATGCATTGGTCTCAGGCTGAGAAACTTCCTCTTTTCCCAATCCTCTAACAGTACTCATGTTTACTTGTTTTTTTGTGAGCCTCATTAAATATTTTGGGCTTCTACATGTACAGTTGTTTAAAACTAAACATGGTTGAAATTCTCACACAATTTTATGTAGATATTAATTGTGGAAATTATAGTTAAAATAAGTGATTTAGGGAAAAAAGCTATTAGAAATAGTTTCCAGAGGTTTACATGCTTTGTTTGTAAGGAAACCAATAGAGAGTCTACTTCACTGTGACAAACTCACATATCCTTTGACATGGCATAATACATGTTTTATTGTAGCAAGCTTTTCCTATTGGTTTTAGGTATTGCCAATATTTAAGTAGATCAATGTATATAAAGCACTTGACAGTTTTTCTTTGTATTCAATAAATGCTCTTACGTTAGGTACTATTATTTCAGATTTGAAGAAGAGGAATAAATACTGTACAGTGATAGTATCATACAGTTTCCTGGTTCACTCTATACTTTCTAATTTTAGTACATAGTGCTAGGACACATACTCAAAAGCTGTACTTTTGGTGGTAAATGCTTTTGGATTGGTTGAAGAGCTAAGGAGCGAAGTAAGCCAAATCACTACACAGCATTTCTTCACTAAGTACACTGCGTAAGTATAGCAGCATTAAGCTATAAATATTTAAAAGTTGTCATATGACTAAGGTTGTATTTGAAAAGTTTTAAAATTGGCCTTGACATTACATACCATCAGCAGGCAGTCACATTGTGTTCATATTCCATTTCTTGATATTCCTGGGGGAAAAAAAAGATTAATTGATTTCCTATTGAAATGTAAGTCTTTTAGAGTGTGTCAAAATCAATTAACCATAAATAACCTTTGTAATGCTTTCTTTAAATTATTTCCATGGCCGTGGAGGGAAGCAAAATGTGTTCCTCCTAACAGGAAATATTTGACACAGCCAGTTTGGCTTTAAAATTAATGCCCAGAAGGGACACACATTTTGTCAGCATATAGTCCGGAAACTCATTTAACTTCCCAATTTGTGAAGACAGTGCGACTGTTCAATATAAGGAAAGTACTGAACTTTATGTTGAGCCAAAATGTTGATGAAGAGGACAGTTGTTCAGTATAATGAAACAATGTTGTTGCAATTGTGCTTAGAGGCTGCAGCTTTGCCTAGTGATAGAGACCAATAACCACCTTGTATTTGAATGTCATGAGCTGGTTGAGTTAATCCATTAATTTTGATCAAAATCTGATTAGGAAGACTTCAACATCTTGTCAACTGAAATACTGAAATTTGAATAATAATAATAATAATAATAATAATAATAATATTACTGAAATCAAAATTCCGTCAGAAAACATGGCAATCTGAGGTTGAGTAAACATTCAGTCCCTGCTTCAAAGTAAATGTATGTGTGCATGTGTCCACGGGTGTAACATAGCAGAAAGTCTTTTCCACATAATCTGAAGGTGTTTTGTACCTCCTCCTTTGATGATATTTCTCAGTTTCAGAAATGTAAAAAATGATTGTAATTTCTCAGTTACCTATTGATAGTATTGTATACAGGTGTAGATCTAAGGATGATACAGTAGTTGAGCACAATTGCCTAATACTATGTATTTTTTGAGGAAATTTATTTTCCACCCAAACAGCATCTGTTACCTGAAACCCTACGTGCTCTTATTTTAAAACTAGAAAACTACAACACTTAAGATTGCTGCAACTTCAAGCAAAATTGAAACTGGAAACAGTGACAAAGTAAATGTACTTTTATTAGGATGACATGTAAGTGTGACATCTGTTTCACAATATAATGGCTTCTATATCATATGATATGGCTTCTACATCATATGAGAATTGCCTCTATTAATACATGTATATGAGAAATACTTTTGTTTAAACTGTAACAGTGAATTGCCTCTCACCTTTTGCTCTTCCTAGATCTTGGAGGGAAAAAAAAAGATGGATATCAGATAAGGTAGAACATTGGAAGTTATGCTTGTTCAATAAAACCTGAGACTCCCAAATTGAGAGAGTGTCAAATTTTATTGTATAAGACGGGTCCCCAACCTGTGGGCCGCGGCCTGTTAGGAACTGGGCTGCGGGGCTCCCACCCACAAACCCCGCCCCTTCTGCGTGATTGGCTCCCACCCGCAACGCCCGCCCCCGTTGCTTGTGATTGGCTTCTGCCTGCAAACCCCGCCCCCGGTCTGCGGAAATCCCAGAAACCCTGTCCCCCGGGTCCGCGGAAAAATCGTCTTTTAAAACCAGCCCCTGGCGCCAAAAGGTTGGGGACCCCTGGTATAAGAATATCTGAGATTTTTTTCCACGTTCTTGAAAGTTAGGCAGATATATGCAATAGGTCTACATATAGTTTACAATTCTTAGAAAACATTGTTAATTTCCTGCACAGACTTTCTTTGTAAGGGAAAGTGTTTTCTTGACTTTTCTAATGTTTTTCTTCTTTCTACACAGGATTTGAAATGCTTTTGGGGGGGTTGGTAGAATCCTGAAGATTGGAATCAGAATACATTATGCAAAATAAGCAAAGGGTTTCATGACAAAATATTACATGAAACAATTACATTATTGAGCAACAGCTGGGAGAGCAAAAGAGGTTTTTTATGCCGTGAGGAGGATTACATTTTTCAGTTTCATTCAATGAAGAGTAGTTATCATTTTTAAAAGACATGTATTTTTTGCATTTTAGATGGTTATAATATGATATAGTTTCTATTGGTGACAATTATTAATTACATTTTAATAAATATAATCTTACATAGGCATATTTTAAGTATACCCCCAACATAGACATATACAATATTTAAGGAATGGTTATGGATATAAACTGGAAACTATAGTTTACACCAGAGCTTTCCAAACTGTGTGTGGCGACACAAAAGTGTGTCGCCACACACAGTCTGGTGTGTCGCCACACAACCCGGAAGCGCTGATCATCATCAGCGCTTCTGGGTTTTCCCGCGGCGACACACCAACGGCGGTGTGCAAAAACCTGAAAGCGGCAGCAGCGTTTCCGGGTTTTTGTGTGCTGCCGCAATGGCGGCACTTCCGGGTTTTCCCACGGCGACACCCCAATGGCGGTTGGTTTGTCACCGCGGGAAAACTTTGGAAAGCCCTGGTTTACACTATGTGCTTTATAAGCTTATAAAATCATTAGTATGTATTTTTTATGCTTGTTCCTCTCTCTTTTAAATCTGTAGTCTTCCTTGATTTAGAATTACTAAAAAAATTGTGTTGTGGAATAAAGGATACAATTTGGAAATAATATAGAAGTTCCGTTGTATGGCTATATTGAGCTGACCATGTGTGACCTCAAAGGACATTTACATTTTCATAATCGGAACTAAATTGGTTCAAATTAATAACATTATGAGAGGCTTGGTGTGCTCCCTCCAAATAGACTTGCCTGCTATTTTAAAATTTGGGTTATCCCATACTTCATGAGTGTTAAAGATCAAAATGTTATATATGGCTCAATATATTCCATATGTATCTTGTGGCATTAAGTACCAGTACTGAAACTAATCCTTGAATGCACACAGGTCTCAATACTTCCAGGATTTCAAAGGGGTCAGATAACAGCTTTCAAGTTCAGCTCCAAAGAGAGCTGAATTCTGAAGTTCCTTATTCCAACTGGTATCTGAAACTGAGAAACATTGTTATAACCTTAAAGTATAGAAAATTGTGTCTGCTTTTTACATCAAATAATTTACACAGTGAAAATCTTGAAGGATGCTCCAGCCAGGAGAAATTAATTAATGTTATTTCAATTCACTTAAAGTAGTATGGAATAAAAATAGAAGCCTTTAAAAATGTAAGTCAATTTCAGAGTTAAATTCATCTAATCACAGGAATTAAGGAATTGAGACCCTATATCTAGGTCTTCTTTCATTTGTATCAAAATAGGGGGATAAAACTACTTCAGGGAATTTTACTTAGTATACAAATTCCTAGGAAACATTAAATTCTAGATCTGGTATTCCCCTTGGAGCATATGTGTCATGATCTGGTTCTTGGGGACTTTACCATCAGTCCACTGTCTGCAGGGAAGAGGGATCTATTAAGACGGTCCATCCCAGATGCCCGATAAATTCAGGTTTCATGACAGCACTTGGGAGAGTTCTCCAGTGATCTGGAGGGTGCTTCTGTTAAGTGCCTTGTTGACCACAGGAATATAGAGGCAACTAGGGTGCTTGGCAGGGTCAACCCAAGCAGCTTTTCCTCACTTGTCAATCCGTAGAGCACCTTGATTTACTGAGGAGCTCTGTGAAATGAAGTGAGTGAAGAAATACCTGAAGTGACACTAGTGGAAAACAAGAAGTGAATGTGACTAGACATACAGTAAATAAGAGCCCAGGTTCAAGCCTACTGTGTGATGATTGTTGTTTATTCGTTCAGTCGTTTCCGACTCTTCGTGACTTCATGGACCAGTCCACGCCAGAGCTTTCTGTCGGCCGTCACCATCCCCAGCTCCCCAATGGTTGAGTCCGTCACCTCCAGAATACCATCCATCCATCTTGCCCTTGGTCGGCCCCTCTTCCTTTTGCCTTCCACTTTCCCTAGCATCAGCTTCTTCTCCAGGGTATCCTGTCTTCTCATTATGTGGCCAAAGTACTTCAGTTTTGCCTTTAATATCATTCCCTCAAGTGAGCAGTCTGGCTTTATTTCCTGGCGTATGGACTGGTTTGATCTTCTTGCAGTCCAAGGCACTCTCAGAATTTTCCTCCAACACCACAGTTCAAAAGCATCTATCTTCCTTCGCTCAGCCTTCCTTATGGTCCAGCTCTCACAGCCATAGGTTACTACAGGGAAAACCATTGCTTTAACTATGCGGACCTTTGTTGTCAGTGTGATGTCTCTGCTCTTAACTATTTTATCAAGATTTGCCATTGCTCTCCTCCCAAGAAGTAGACGTCTTCTGATTTCCTGGCTGCAGTCAGCGTCTGCAGTAATCTTTGCGCCTAGAAATACAAAGTCTGTCACTGCCTCCACTTTTTCTCCCTCTATTTGCCAGTCATCAATCAAGCTCGTTGCCATAATCTTGGTTTTTTTGAGGTTTAACTGCAACCCAGCTTTTGCACTTTCTTCTTTCACCTTCGTCATAAGGCTCCTCAACTCCTCCTCGCTTTCAGCCATCAAAGTGGTATCATCTGCATATCTGAGATTGTTAATGTTTCTTCCAGCGATTTTAACTCCAGCCTTGGATTCCTCAAGCCCAGCATGTCGCATGATGTGTTCTGCGTACAGGTTGAATAGGTAGGGTGAGAGTATACAACCCTGCCATACTCCTTTCCCAATCTTAAACCAGTCCGTTGTTCCGTGCTCTGTTCTTACCGTTGCTACTTGGTCGTTATACAGATTCCTCAGGAGGCAGACAAGATGACTTGGTATCCCCATACCACCGAGAACTTGCCACAATTTGTTATGATCCACACAGTCAAAGGCTTTAGAATAGTCAATAAAACAGAAATAGATGTTTTTCTGAAATTCCCTGGCTTTCTCCATTATCCAGCGGATATTGGCAATTTGGTCTCTAGTTCCTCTGCCTTTTCTAAACCCAGCTTGTACATCTGGCAATTCTCGCTCCATGAATTGCTGGAGTCTACCTTGCAAGATCTTGAGCATTACCTTACTGGCATGTGAAATAAGTGCCACTGTTCGATAGTTTGAACATTCTTTAGTGCTCCCCTTTTTTGGTATGGGGATATAAGTTGATTTTTTCCAATCTGATGGCCATTCTTGTGTTTTCCAAATTTGCTGGCATATGGCATGCATCACCTTGACAGCATCATCTTGCAAGATTTTAAACAGTTCAGCTGGGATACCGTCGTCTCCTGCTGCCTTGTTATTAGCAATGCTTCTTAAGGCCCATTCAACCTCACTCTTCAGGATGTCTGGCTCTAACTCACTGACCACACCGTCAAAGCTATCTCCAATATTATTATCCTTCCTATACAGATCTTCCGTATATTCTTGCCACCTTTTCTTGATCTCTTCTGCTTCTGTTACGTCCTTACCATCTTTGTTTTTGATCATACCCATTTTTGCCTGGAATTTACCTCCGATGTTTCTAATTTTCTGGAAGAGGTCTCTTGTCCTTCCTATTCTATTGTCTTCTTCCACTTCCGCACATTGCTTGTTTAAAAATAATTCCTTCTCTCTTCTGGCTAACCTCTGGAATTTTGCATTTAATTGGGCATATCTCCCCCTATCACTGTTGCCTTTTGCTTTCCTTCTTTCTTGGGCTACTTCCAGTGTCTCAGCAGACAGCCATCTTGCCTTCTTGGTTTTCTTTTTCTTTGGGACGTTTTTTGTTGCCGCCTCCTGAACAATGTTGCGAACTTCTGTCCATAGTTCTTCTGGGACCCTATCTACTAAATCTAGTCCCTTAAATCTATTCTTCACCTCCACTGCATATTCCTTAGGAATATTAGTGAGCTCATATCTAACTGATCTGTGGGTCTTCCGTATTCTCTTTAGTCTGATTCTAAATTGTGCAATAAGAAGTTCGTGATCTGAACTACAGTCAGCTCCAGGTCTTGTTTTTACCGACTGTATAGATGTCCGCCACCTTTGGCTGCAAAGGATGTAGTCAATCTGATTTCGGTGTCGACCATCTGGTGAAGTCCATGTATAAAGTCGTCTTTTAGGTTGTTGGAAGAGAGTGTTTGTTATGCACAGTGAGTTTTCTTGGCAAAATTCTATCAGCCTATGTCCTGCTTCATTTTGTTCTCCCAGACCATGCTTGCCTGTAATTCCAGGTGTCGTCTGACTACCCACCTTAGCATTCCAGTCTCCTGTAATGAAAATAACATCTCTTTTTGGTGTATTATCCAGTAGGTGCTGCAGATCCTCATAGAACTGATCTACTTCTGCTTCTTCAGCATCTGTGGTTGGGGCGTATATTTGGATCACTGTGATGTTAAATGGCTTACCCTGAATTCGAATTGAGATCATTCTATCGTTTTTTGGATTGTATCCAAGCACTGCTTTAGCAGTGATGACGATAAGTGACGATAAGTGACGATAAGGGTGGTGAAGTATAATTACTTCTCCATCCTAATTGCATCCATGGAGTGCCAACTAGCTATACTGTTTAAGTGCCCTAGAGCCTTTGGGGAAGGATGGGCCAGAAGATCAATTCAGTGTAAGTTGCAATTGTTTGACCAAACATTTTGTGGATAAAATTGCTCATATCTGCTCCAAGTTAGAAACCTGATGGGCAGAATCTGTTGAGCTGACAGAAGTGACCTCTTGTAGCTTTATCTGGATCCTGAGGAAGTAGAATTCCTCTGCAATTTTAGTTCTGCCACTTGTGAGCTAGACTCCTGCCCACTTGGCTAATTAAAGTAGACAGGGTGGGGACTGAGATTTGAATCCAGGCTACAGTCAGTGCCTCTTTGAGAGAGAGAGAAGTGGAGTAACCAGAGTCTTGAACAGCTACTATTCTATCTCTAACCTTCTTTTTTGGGAGAAGGTTATTGAGAAGATGGTGGGACTGCAGTTACAGAGGGTCCTGGAGAATGTGGATTATTAACCACTGAGTTAATAATGAGTTCAGACCTGGTCATGAGACACTCTGATTGATTCCAAGACTGTGCCATCTTTGATTTTTGCTGGGATTGTGTTCGTAGACTCATAATCTGAGGGTCCCACTGGACTTGTGGCTCTTGCTGAAAGAGCAGGTGGAGACCGTGGCCATCAAGTCTAATATCCTGCTCAGTGCAATAATTCAAATTAAAACGTTTGAGACAGACACAATCAACAAGAGAAGCACACTACTTCTCTGGGAATTGGTTCCAATCGTTCAACCAGAATCTACCTACTTGTAATTTAAATCCATTGTTTTGCATCCTGACCCCTGGGTTGATAGGAGAACAAGTCTTGGTCTCCTATGTAGTATTTTTTCAGGCATGTTTTCTCTAATTAAGGCTAAACATTCCCAGGACTTTTGTTTTCCTCTTTCTTTTCACTGAACTTTGTTTCTAGTCCCAATTATCCTTGTTTATCTCTGAACCTCTTCCAGTTTGTCTTAAAGTGGGGTTCCCAGAAAGAACACGTTACTTAAGGTGGGGCAGGTCAATGCAGAATAAAATGCAAGTATTACTTTCTATTATTTGGAAACTATATATCTGACATGGCTTAAAATTGCATTTGCCTTTTTAAAAAAAAACTTTTGCAGCCATGTTACATGTAGAGAGTAAGGAAGATGATCTTGATGGAAATATGCAAGAACCTAGGGATAGGGGGCTGAAACATTTAAGCCCTGGGAAACAAGCTAATATTGCAAAGTGGCTCAGACAGATGCCTTCCTGATTCACTGGGGTATAAAAAGGGATGTGGGGTGGGGAGAGGTACAGTATATGCCTTGTCTTTTCCAAAAGTGACATTATTGGCTGAACATGGAAAATTGTTCATAAACGTTGTATAATCATGATGGACAAAATATTTTTTCAAGAAGGCATATATTTATATAACTGCTAGTGTTATCTTTCTCTTTGTGAGAACATTTTTTCTCTTTGAGAGGAGAAAGGAGGGAAGATGTTGACTGTGTTAAAAACAGTATTCAAGGTAGCTTATTGTTCAGGTGCATTTCTGCAGCTGTAGAGTTGAAAGAAATAATAATGCATTGTATAATAAAAATATTGCTGAAGCCTATTATCTTGATGTTTCAGGAAGCACCAGGTTGGATATTCCAAATAGTCAGTGGTCTGTAGGATTTTAATGGTATTTATGCACCTGTTCAGTTATGGGAAGATAGGAAGCTTTCTTTTTCACATATTTTCTGTAAATCCTCTAATTGTTTGAGTAATATATTCCAAAAATATTTAGAATAGTCTACTGTTAAAAATAACCGGTCCTCCAGATAAGATCATTTAATTTTTTAAAAAATAGTATATACCCAACGCTACTTAGTAGAGGCATTGAATGGAAGGCTTTATATTTTTCATAGGGGAATGAGAAGAGGGCAGATTTATAGATCAAATCCATGTTATTAAATAGCTGTAATTTCTTAAAATCATTACCATGTATGAGGGGGAGAGGGCTTCTTTGTGTGTAGTTTTTAAGTAACAATTGCTCTGTCTTTATCATGGGTAATCATGTAAAAAGCATATCTGATGCTTGTAAGTTTAAAAATATTAATATAAAAGAAACATCTGTTCTTGGTATACCGAATCATTAGTAAGGCTTTATATTCTGCACTTGGGAGTGTGATCATGACACTGATTGTTCTACTGCCATACAGTGAAACATGAGAACCTATTGCAGTGAACCTTAAAATTCAAACTTTATGCAAGCTGAAGAAACAAAATTGTACCACAGAGCATCAATACAGTATGTTGAAAATACTTTGCAAAACATATGCTACATTTCAATTTAAGTGTATCTAAGTTTAATCTGTATTTATGTGGGTTAGTCTTCAGATCAAGCCCAATAATCTCAAGTGTGGCGAATATGGGTGATTTATGTAATACATATTTGAGCCAGATTTAATTATATTTGTTTGTGTTTTCTGTGTGTAACTAGTTCATGCTGTCTTCCTAACTGAGCTTGACCTAAATGATTAATGAAAAGTGCTTTGCTAAATGAACATTGTGTCAGATACAATTTTTTAAAATGAATCTTACTGCTTTTGTCTGTGACATATGACTGAACATTGTTTCCCAAGATGGTTCATATATTTAATTATATTTTAAAAATGGTATAAGGACTGGATTACATATTTATCCCACATAAAGGTGTCCCTGAATTAAGACATTTCATCTAGGAAAAATAAATAGCGAAAAAATCAAAAGCAATACATCGTGCTGGTCTAGATTTGCCAGCTGCAGCTGAAACCAGTTCTGTAGATTTCACCTCCTATAAATACATACATACATACATGCTTGTAACACAGATGTGTTTGTGTGTGTGTGTTATGTCTCTCTCTCTCTGTGTGTATGCATGCATGTATGTACAGTGGGGCAAAAAAGTATTTAGCCAGCCACCAATTGTGCAAGTTCTCCCACTTAAAAAGATGAGAGAGGCCTGTAATTGACATCATAGGTAGACCTCAACTATGAGAGACAAAATGAGAAAACAAATCCAGACAATCACATTGTCTGATTCAGAAAGAATTTATTTGCAAATTATGGTGGAAAATAAGTATTTGGTCACCTACAAACAAGCAAGGTTTCTGGCTCTCACAGACCTGTAACTTCTTCTTTAAGAGGCTCCTCTGTCCTCCACTCATTACCTGTAGTAATGGCACCTGTTTGAACTAGTTATCAGTATAAAAGACACCTGTCCACAACCTCAAGCAGTCACACTCCAAACTCCACTATGGTGAAGACCAAAGAGCTGTCGAAGGACACCAGAAACAAAATTGTAGACCTGCACCAGGCTGGGAAGACTGAATCTGCAATAGGCAAGCAGCTTGGTGTGAAGAAATCAACTGTGGGAGCAATAATTAGAAAATGGAAGACATACAAGACCACTGATCATCTCCCTCGATCTGGGGCTCCACGCAAGATCTCACCCCGTGGGGTCAAAATGATCACAAGAACGGTGAGCAAAAATCCCAGAACCACACGGGGGGACCTAGTGAATGACCTGCAGAGAGCTGGGACCAACGTAACAAAGGCTACCATCAGTAACACACTACGCCGCCAGGGACTCAGATCCTGCAGTGCCAGACGTGTCCCCCTGCTTAAGCCAGTACATGTCCGGGCCCGTCTGAAGTTTGCTAGAGAGCATTTGGATGATCCAGAAGAGGATTGGGAGAATGTCATATGGTCAGATGAAACCAAAGTAGAACTGTTTGGTAGAAACACAACTCGTCGTGTTTGGAGGAGAGAGAATGCTGAGTTGCATCCAAAGAACACCATACCTACTGTGAAGCATGGGGGTGGCAACATCATGCTTTGGGGCTATTTCTCTGCAAAGGGACCAGGACGACTGTTCCGTGTACAGGAAAGAATGAATGGGGCCATGTATCGTGAGATTTTGAGTGCAAACCTCCTTCCATCAGCAAGGGCACTGAAGTTGAAATGTGGCTGGGTCTTTCAGCATGACAATGATCCCAAACACACCGCCCGGGCAATGAAGGAGTGGCTTTGTAAGAAGCATTTCAAGGTCCTGGAGTGGCCTAGCCAGTCTCCAGATCTCAACCCCATAGAAAACCTTTGGAGGGAGTTGAAAGTCCGTGTTGCCCAGCGACAGCCCCAAAACATCACTGCTCTAGAGGAGATCTACATGGAGGAATGGGCCAACATACCAGCAACAGTGTGTGCCAACCTTGTGAAGACTTACAGAAAACATTTGACCTCTGTCATTGCCAACAAAGGATATATAACAAAGTATTGAGATGAACTTTTGATATTGACCAAATACTTATTTTCCACCATAATTTGCAAATAAATTCTTTCCGAATCAGACAATGTGATTGTCTGGATTTGTTTTCTCATTTTGTCTCTCATAGTTGAGGTCTACCTATGATGTCAATTACAGGCCTCTCTCATCTTTTTAAGTGGGAGAACTTGCACAATTGGTGGCTGACTAAATACTTTTTTGCCCCACTGTATATATACTGAACGTATATACATACATAGTACACACACCTGTCAGAATCTAAACTCTAAAAGGCAAGGACAGAGCCAAAAAATCATATGAATTGAATTATTATTAATTAAAATCATTTGTCTCTATAGTAAGTTACTCCATTATAAAATTAAGTGATTCCCTATCTGTATATACCAACTATTGTCTCTCTCTCACACACAACTTTTACACACAGAAACTCTCATTTTTAATTACATGCACACGCACACATATGCACACTCCCCTTTTTTGGGCAGAAGCAATAAAAAGAATGAAAAAAACCAACAGTGGCCATGAGGGGAGAGGAAAGGGTAATTCACTGGAATGGAAAAGAAAGAGGTGAACAGATTGGAGGACCAGTCGAGGAAAACAGGTGAGAGGAGAGTGAAGGAAAGGAAAAAGAGGAGCCTCCTCTGTATTTAGGTATTATAAGGAGGATTATCTGCAGCCATTTGCACTTCCATCCATTTGTTTATTTTCAGAGGGTATTTTTTTCTCAGTGAATGTAGGACAACCTGCCTTTTCTGCCTTAATTCACAGGTAACTATTTGTGGAAAAAAATCTCGTATCAGAGAAATACGAGTCAGAAATGCAATGGTTACATCACATCACTTTGATGTAGTTGGGGAAAAAATGGCACAAATAGGATTTTTAAAAGGTGTATCAGTTAAATATTCATGTGTGTATTTATGTGTTTGGTTTGTTGTTTATTTCGTTCAGCCCATGTGTTCTGATGGCTATTTATGTCCCTTTGTTGATTGGTAACAATCAGAAGTTAATTGTTCTGTTGGAAATATTTAAAAGTAGTGTGTTCATATAATGCAAAGTTGGGCAGTATTTGACCTTCCAGATGTGACTGAACTTCAGCATTTATCATTCAACATCATTAACTGTTTTGGCTAGGTCTGATGAAAAGTAAAGTTCAGCAACAACTAAGGTAGTAGATATTGTACACCTCTGTTTAGCTTAAGTAGCAGCGCAAGTCTTTGACCTAGAAAAAGCTCGTTAGACCACGGTGTGTACTGTATTAACTTCTATATCTTTCTGCATTGAAAAGCAATATTTTTTAACCAGACCAAAGTTCTGCTTTTGTTTTAGGAAAAAGGGATGTAAAGTCTTCTCTAATGTACAGTAAAGTAGTCTAGCTTTTCTTAAGTGTATGGCATATTCTTTATCTGAATACACTTTGCTGGATAACCAACTCTTCATGTGTTTGTGCAGTATACAGTTGATTACACTCCTTTAGACACAATGACCTTTAATCCATAAACCTATTTTCAGAGGTAATTAGCATAGTTTACAAAACAATCTTTTTTTTAATGCATGTTCATCACCAAGGCAGCTCTTGTCTATAACAATGTGTGCTAAGTGTATGTGTGTATGTATGTTTATGTTTATGTTTATGTTTATGTATATGTGTGTTTGTGTGTTTAATACTTCAAGAAGACTGGTTCTTTCAAACAGCCTTATAAGGTGGTACATTTTAAATATTGTGACTGTCTTTTTAGATGTTTCTGTGCCTGTCTTGTTAGTGGTTAAAAACATTGTTAGTGGTTAAAAACATAAGTGCTCCAAAACTGGAAAGGCTTCTGTTTTGCACTATAACTTGTCTAGTATGATTTCTGTAAGAGGAATTTAATCAGTATAGTGAAGCAGCTGAGACTGAGGCGTTTGTCATAGGCGTTTTACAGCTTTGATCACAGATTTTTTTAGATGGGTTTGAATCTAGGCTGCTTCTAAGGATGTGATCTGTGCGTGACATTTATTTGACATGTGAGAAGATAAATCCAGCACTTCATCACTATCAGGATGCCTGCTGGTTTCTACATTGCATCATACTGTATTATAATAACAGGGCAGAAATACTGGGCTTTCTAATTGTTAGATTTTATCAAGCATTACCAAATAAGTACAAAGAGAAGTTTGTCTTTCAAGCTAAAACAGTATAAGTATTTGTAGTTAGAGTTTTTTTTTTGTAAACTTGATAAACCACATATTTTACATTTGTTGTTTATTCGTTAAGTCGCTTCCGACTCTTCGTGACTTCATGGACCAGCCCACACCAGAGCTTCCTGTCGGCCGTCACCATCCCCAGCTCCCCCATGGTTGAGTCTGTCACCTCCAGAATATCATCCATCCATCTTGCCCTTGGTCGGCCCCTCTTCCTTTTGCCTTCCACTTTCCCTAGCATCAGCTTCTTCTCCAGGGTATCCTGTCTTCTCATTATGTGGCCAAAGTACTTCAGTTTTGCCTTTAATATCATTCCCTCAAGTGAGCAGTCTGGCTTTATTTCCTGGAGTATGGACTGGTTTGATCTTCTTGCAGTCCAAGGCACTCTCAGAATTTTCCTCCAACACCACAATTCAAAAGCATCTATCTTCCTTCGCTCAGCCTTCCTTATGGTCCAGCTCTCACAGCCATAGGTTACTACAGGGAATACCATTGCTTTAACTATGCGGACCTTTGTTGTCAGTGTGATGTCTCTGCTCTTAACTATTTTATCGAGATTTGCCATTGCTCTCCTCCCAAGAAGTAGACGTCTTCTGATTTCCTGGCTGCAGTCAGCATCTGCAGTAATCTTTGCGTCTAGAAATACAAAGTCTGTCACTGCCTCCACTTTTTCTCCCTCTATTTGCCAGTTATCAATCAAGCTGGTTGCCATAATCTTGTTTTTTTTTGAGGTTTAACTGCAACCCAGCTTTTGCACTTTCTTCTTTCACCTTCGTCATAAGACTCCTCAACTCCTCCTCGCTTTCATCCATCAAAGTGGTATCATCTGCATATCTAAGATTGTTAATGTTTCTTCCAGCGATTTTAACTCCAGCCTTGGATTCCTCAAGCCCAGCACGTCGCATGATGTGTTCTGCGTACAGGTTGAATAGGTAGGGTGAGAGTATACAGCCCTGCCGTACTCCTTTCCCAATCTTAAACCAGTCTGTTGTTCCGTGCTCTGTTCTTACCGTTGCTACTTGGTCGTTATACAGATTCCTCAGGAGGCAGACAAGATGACTTGGTATCCCCATACCACCAAGAACTTGCCACAATTTGTTATGATCCACACAGTCAAAGGCTTTAGAATAGTCAATAAAACAAAAATAGATGTTTTTCTGAAACTCCCTGGTTTTCTCCATTATCCAGCGGATATTGGCAATTTGGTCTCTAGTTCCTCTGCCTTTTCTAAACCTATTTTACATAGGATTGGTATATATGTGAGACTTCTAGCAAAGCAACCAAATCATGGCAAGCAAGGTGTCATCCAGTCTGGATTTATCCAGGGTGACTACTTATCTAACTGTAATCCAGACAACTGTCCAGGGAGAGATTTTACTTCAGATGATGCCCTAGGAAGGAACCTTGAGATGGGTCCATTGTTCACTTGGGGCAGTATTCTTCTCCAAGGCAGTGGGGAAGCTGGGCCACTGTCCAGGCTTAGAGAGCTGGAAAGTACAATAACAAGCAGCTATTGGGTAAAAGAATAAGCATCGAGCTTCAAATAGCATAGATTTTAATGAAAAAGGACTCCTTGAGAATAAAATCCAGCTCCCATGCTTTCACCACCCAGAGTTCAGTTTATCAGAATCCAACTTTACATGCCAACTGGTGTTGATTACTTATGGACCCTGCTGTAAAGTTATAACTTAGGCTTTGTTTTTTATCAAGTGTTTTCACCCTGCTTCTTGGATTATCTGGGTTTCTTGTTGAGCTGCAATTCTCAGCACTCCACAGTAGATTTGGTGATTGAGGCTGCTGGGAACTGCAGCACAGAGAGCTATAGTTCCCCACAACTTCTGCATGATACTGCGATAGTTCTGACCTTGTCTGCTGTTGGCAACCAGCTTGCACTTACAATGATTGCAGCATCCCGCAGTCACCTGATCTCCATTTGCGACCTTCCCTGCCAGTTTCCCACAAGCAAAGTCAATGGGGAAACTGGCAGGGAAGATTGCACAGGGCCGCAGCATCCCCCAGCCCACCCTCGTGCAACAGCACCCACCCACCCACCTGCTTGCAAGCTGCCTAAGGAAAGGCTTATCGACCAGGACTTGCAACTTCCTGCCAGCTTTCCTATTGAGTTTGCTTGTTGGAAGCAAACAGGAAGTCACAAGTTGCGGTCACATGAGGTCTTTGCTTAATGACCCATGATCCTCGCTTAATGATGGCAACTGGGACTGCCGAGATTACTGCTAAGCAATGTGGTCATGTGATGTCATGCTTTACAATTGCATTGCTTAGCAACAGAAATTCCTGTCCCAATTACCATTGTTAAGCGAGGACTACCTGTATAATTCAAGCTGCTTCTGTCCTGTATGAATTTACATTGAAGAATTGGACAGATTCATGCATTGAGTATTATGAGGGGTTTGCACAAAATGGAAAATAGATTTTGTTTCAAAAACAAAACATGCCTGCAAATTCTGGAAGTTTTGCTGAACTGTTCTGCCCTGGTTTGGAGCTGAAACAAAATCTGGAGGGAATACCATGTGGTTTTATGGCAAGATTGGTGGGCATCACCCCCTTTCTTCTCCTGCTACATATGGCCTGTATGCCAGCCTGTCTCCCCTGATCTTCCCAGCACATTTTCCTTCTTTCCCTTCCCCTGCTCCTTTCAGCTGGAGCTGCTACCACCACCTCTGGCTATGCTTGCTGTCACCAAGAAAACCCTTGAGCCTTGACATTTTCCACACACTTACTTTTGCTTGAAATAACTTTCAATTTGCATTCAGAACAGCCCAGTTTCATTTCTTATATGGATCAAAACATGTGGACTATGTTCAGACACTGCTGACCCAAAACCAACTGTTCCATGCACAAAACAGTTTCTACATCCCTTACTGTTATGGTTGTGATCCATATTTGTAAGATATAATATGTGGCCTTACATGGGATTGGAGGACCTGACTGCCATGGCTCATGCCGTTATCATTACGTGCATAGATTACTGCAGTGCGCTCTACATAGGGCTGCCTTTAAAAACCACCTGGAAGCTTCTGTTGCAAAATACAGTGGGCCGGGTGCACACAAGTGCTTGCTGGTGGGCACATATTACACCTATTTTGTGGGCTCTGGATTTGCTTCCTGTCAGCTTCCCAAAGCAATTTGAGGGGTAGATGTTTACCTTTAAAGCCTTTTGTGACTTGGGACTAGGCTACAAGCTGGACCACATCTCTCCTCTAAAATCGGCCCAACCACTTAAATCATGCCAGGAGAAGCAGCTGGTTGTCCCCTCTTGTCAGGGGGCCAAGGCCCAGAGTCGTCATTTTGCTGTAATCGGGTTAGCCCCATGGAATGACGTCCCACAAGAAGTGCATTTGGCTCCAACACCAATCATCTTCTGGAAACTTCTGAAAATGGAACTTTTCCAGAGGACATTGGAGGCTGATAGCCAGGTGCTATCTGGAATGTATGTTTGGCTATTTTTATCTGTTGATTTTTGTATTTGTATTTGTATTGTTATTACTGTTTTTCATGTAGTGAGCTGCCGAGAGTCTGCATATGATTGCAGTGCAATATTAATGTATTTATAAAAAATAAATAAATAAATGTTTGTAATAGCTATCTTGAGAAACATTTAACAACTTTGCTTTTTTTTTTTTTGAAAAACATGTTTCTAGTTTTCAAATTTGCTTATAAATTGAAACAATTTAACCTGTGTGTCACTGAAATGGGAAAAAGGAATAAATCCTCTGAGGGTGTCCTGCATACATTTCTCCTCCATGATCCCACCCATGCCTATACTCTCCCTTTCTCATTTTCTGTTCTTGTTTCCATGTCTCTTCATTCTGTAATTGTAATTACTCCTTAATTACTTGTGGAATTTTTTCTAGTTTTTTTTTAAATTACATTGTTAGAAGAGGAAGTTAAAGATGTGATTTGTAATACATGCCTTAGCTACTCCTCAGTTAGATTACTGTAATATTCTTATAAGAGGCTGAACATAATCACAAATTTAGCTATTCTAAAATATGACTACCTGAAATAATTGGTGCTAAACTGGCTTTCAAGTGCAGTCAGTGGTTGATGTTGAAAGTCTTAAATATTTTGGGAATGTTTCCTCTATTTGTTGCTTACATTTGTTTAAAGATTGTTGGAGAATCTTTTATTGAAGTCTTCCTATAATTTGTGGTTAGTTGGGATATTTCAAGGTTCAATTAATGGATGTTGCTTCCTGGCAGATTGTTTGGTGATTACAGCTTGAAAACCTAATAGATTAACTTTGGTAATAGACTTTGGCTGTTACTGTTTAAATAAATACTGGGGTTTCTTTTTAAGTTAAAATTTTAAGTTAAATTTTAAACAAAAAATGAATCCAACATTAGGATTTATTTTCTATTTGAATTAATCCCTAATACCATAATAATATCAACCCTTAAAACAAACTTGCTGGTCAAGAATGCTCTGCAGTAAAAATTTCTAAGTAGTGAAGAGCTAGGAGCCAGCAGATTTCCATCCCAGCATAATCCCATTTTTGGATAGTAATCATATATCCTACTTGCACTTTGTGTGTGTGGGGGGGTCCAAAATCACAATGATTTGTGGACCACACTTTGAGAATCATGCATGTAGTGGCTAAAGGATCAGCTCAGAGTCAAATCCCCTTTGATTAAGGGGGGTCGTTAATCAAATTCTCTACACTTAATTTCTCCCATAGACCTGTAGGGATAAAATGGTTGATGGTGGATAGAACCACCTTCCATGCCTTTCAAGTTAGGTAGGATAATCCTGTTTCTTTGTCAGAACTATTGGTGCTGGCTTGAAGGACTTGAAGAGACAACACTGTGAACTGTACTTCCTACCGCTTTTTTCAATATGTTTGTGATTTATAGAATGCATTGAGAGATACTGTAAAGGCAGTTTCCATAGAGTTTAACAACAAGGAATTGAAAAGTCTCAGTAAAATTGGAATGAAATATGTCATATGGGATTTAAAAAAAGCATATTTTTATATTGGCTGGAGAGTTCACCTGTAAAGAAGGTAAGGAATTGTTCAAACACAATATGGTAATGAAACTATCAGAGGTATAAAGAACTATTTGTAACACTGGACCATCTTACATCTGCAAGATTATTCCCAGAATCATCCATTTCCATTTGAGATAGAAAAATCCGATTACAACTGGGTTATAGTTCATCCACTAGAATATCTACAACAGAGCTTTCCAAGCTCTGTGTCGGGACACGTTAGTGTGTCGGCTGCAGTGTCTGGGTGTGTCGTGGCTGCTGCTGCCTCCGAGCCCTGCCAGGATTCCGCGCAGGTCCTAGTGCTTGCCTTGTGCCTTGCTGCCTCCAAACCTGCTGTGATTCCGCGCAGGTCCTAGTGCCTGCCTTGTGCCCTGCTGTAAGAGTGTGTCGCGAAATGATGCATGTAATTAAGACCTAACGTAAAAATAAACTGCATTTAATCTTTTCCTGTTGCATATGCTGTACTTGAGGCTATTTAATTAATTTGACTGACCAAGAAAAAGCAGCTTATAAAATAAACATTAAAAGCTAATAGAATAATAAATAGGAATATTGAAACTTAACTACAGCAAATTTAAAATAGGAGGAGGCTAGAAAATATTCTGTACATACTTTATATTATAAGTGGGAAATTTTTAAAAGAAACCCTTATTAAGCTTAGCCTTCGGTGCATGATGCTAAGTTTATTATTGCTTCCCTAGAATATTATGCGGTGATCATGTTTTGAAAAGGTTTATGGATATGAAAAATGCATTATTTAAATAATGGAGCCATTTCTTAGAATTCATGTTCTGTAAGAAAGATTTGAATTATAAATAGAATAAACATCATTTTTATATAGCAAACACTCTTTTGTAAACAAAGATACTGTGTAAACTTATAAAAGGCTGCCATCTAATATAAATGATACTTGAAATATTTATCAGTTTCTGTATAAGTGTTTTGTATTTGTTAGTAAGAATTTTCTAAAATATTTATTATTGTAAAAGAGATTAGGGAAGCATAAAATTTATACATGGGAAAAAATTCAAAACGACAGCTGCTTATATGCAACTTGGACAACTCAGAATTTAAGTGAAGTGAACCTTGTGTATTCAGACTGAGTCTATACATTTTTATTGTAAAATGAAAATGAATAAGGCACCATCCTATCTTCTATTCCAGCTTTAGTGCTTAAGAGATGTTTTGCTCAGGAACAGGTAGGACCAAAGTAGAGCCACACAGCTTTGCCTTTCTTGCCTTCTTAAACATCTCAGCTTTGCCCAAATAAAGTTGAACTTCTCTGAGGAACCTAAGGCTATCAATACCTTTCTCAGTTAGTGGAAATTCTGAAAGTTTCCCAAAGCAATTTACAAATAACAATCAGCTCAACACTTCAAAAAGTTATGAAGATTTGGAGAAAGAAGGAAATAAAGTAATACGCACCAAGTCTTAGTATTTTGCATCATTGTAATGGCCAGGTGTGATGAAAATAGTACCACCTGGTGCACCCTGAACAACCTGTCATCCCAGGGAAGATTGTCTTGTTTTTTCTCAGTTGGCCTTGATGAGGAAGGAAGAGAAAGGCCCAGTTCAGTGGCTAACAACAGCAACAAATGAAGATTGGAAGAATGCTGGCTGCCACTCCTGCTGGTTCTAGTATGTTCACTATGCCAGAGTGTTCCAAACTTTTCATGTTGGTGACACACTTTTTAGACATGCATCATTTCGCAACACACTCTTACAGCAGGGCACAAGGTAGGCACTAGGACCTGAGTGGAATCACAGCTGGTTTGGAGGCAGCAAGGCACAAGGCAGGCACTAGAACCTGCATGGAAGCCAGGAGGCAGCAGCAGCCGCGACACACCCAGACACTGCAGCCGACACACTAATGTGTCCCGACACACAGTTTGGAAAGCTCTGCACTATGCTGCTCATATTACATAGTTCTACATGCAGTCTGGTTACCACTGAGTGCTGATCTAATATAGGGTATTATCCCAAATGTGGAATATATCTTACATATCTGTATTTGGATAGGCAATTTTCTTGCTCTTATGATAGCAAGTCAGGTTTGTTCCATTGTGCTACAGCTGGTATGCATGAAAGTATTCAGTATGTATAGCTTTTCTCTGTGATTCTCAGTTAAAGGAAACCAAATACAATACAATCAGACAAATCATAATAATGGAAACGCAGAAGAATATTTGTACATAAAAAGGATTCAGAGTTGTAAAAAGCTTACTTAAATAAGGTAGCTTTCACTTGGCACTGAAATAACTAGGTTCTAGTCAAACAATAATTTGCCTTTTTCTGTGTTTGTACAGCTGTATTCATGGAGAATATTTTGGTCACCTTCTCTTGTTCTCTTTCAGAAAGAATTGCCTGCTTCACTATTGTTATCCTAAATATATATTTTAAAAAAACAAGGTTATTTCTCTACATTTCTTCTAGACTGAAGCAGAGCTTCCAGTATAGCATTCAGGTTCATAGGTAGCTTAACTATTTATAGGCTTTCTTCTCTGATAGAACCTTACCTGCTACTGTTCTAGTATATGTTATGCTGGTTTTCAATTACCTAATTACCTAGTTGTATTAAGTGTCAGGTAAAATCAGGACTTGAACTGTTACAGCACTTGTTAGCTTATGAAATGGACTTGCTGTTCTTTGACACTGATTATTTACTGTGCATAATTAATCAATTTCACAATAAGCATTTAATCTAACCCAAGAAAGATTGCAGAGTTCATCATTGAAATGATAAAATTGTTGCCAGCAATTTCTGAACAGGATTCAATAACTAGGTAACCATGTTGATGTGATATCCATGAAAATCCCATATTAATTTTCATGAAAGTTGAATACTTTCTACCCCGTTCAATACAATAGGGCTTAATTTTTGAATAAATATGTATAGAATTGTGCTACACAATATTAAATATGAGGTAAAATGCTAAACATATTTTAACTTTATTTCCATCAGCCACTCTTAATTTTAAGTAAATCATTTAACAAAAAATACATTTTAGATTTATTGCGCCTTATTGCATTTATATAGAAGAGGAATGATTAAATCATTGTGTTGTTAGAGATGTAGTGCAAATAATGCTTCATTAAAACATACATTTTTGCATTGGCCTAATATTTTCTGGGATGAAGTAATTATATTTGTTTGACTTTGAAACTTTTGGACATTCATATTCTTTTGAATTACATGTCCTATTACATGGACACTGATGATTGGACAACATAAATGGATTCTCCATGCCCTTGTTATTGCTAAGAAACTAGTTGGAAAGATAAATTTACAGCCCCAATTATTCAGTGGATTGAAGATTTGATGTTAGTTGCAACTTATGAACAAGTTGCTTACAGACATACTGTAGATGATGTACAAATAATTATTATGAAATATGCTTATCCTGTATTGACACTTTTGGATGTTAGTGTTGGAGAAGACTGCTGAGAATAGAATGGATAACCAAGAAAATGAAATGGATCATCGAACAAATGAACCCAGAGTTCTCACTCGAGGCACAGGTAATAAGGCTCAAATGATCATACATTGGACACATGTGAAGACCTAGTTATCTGGAGAAGTCTGTAATCCTGGGAAAGTTGGAAGAAAAAGAGGAAGAGGATGACTGGCAGCAAGGTGAATGGACTTCACCAATTAGAGTGGTGATGGGTGCACCGTTGGAAGACCTGAAGGACCAGGTTGAGAACTGATGATCCTGGAGAAAATCTCTCTCTGGTTCCTAAGAGTCAACACTGACTTGATGGCACATAATCACTTACTAAAACTGTTGTGTAAATTATCCAGCCTAAATTTATTAAGGGAATCCGATCTGGGCTGCAGAAATCCAGATGATCACTAGATGGCAGCAAAAGGACACAGAAAAATCTTAACTGTTTTCTGCCATGTAGTGATCACTAAGGGTTTTGCAGCACAGACGTAGCACCCCTAGGGTTATTGCATTTATTATTTATTATTGCCACTCAATTTCACTTAGTTATATGGTAAATTCCCTCTGAATTTGTTCATGTTCTTAAGGTAATGTTTTTGAAAACTTAAAAATCAGTTTTAAAAATTGCTTTGTAAAGAGCAAAATCATATGTTGGGTATAATTATTGTACTAATTAGATTGAGATCATTACCATGATTATCCTCTTCTCTGCATGTACTGTGTTCTGATATATTATATGACAGCCCATGAGTTGCAATATGTAAGGATAAATTCTTTTTGGTAAGTTCTTTTTTTATGTTTCAGTGGGAATTCATGCTGAATAACTTTTACTTATAGATAGCAGAAAAGACTAGATTGTATTGTTGCCCACTTTTTTCATTTTTTCAGACTAAAATATAGTACTGATAATTTGCTTGAAAGGTCTCCAATATTCTAGATTCACAACTGTGGGAAGGATAATAGAATATGCTACATACCTAAATGCATATTTATATCCATATACAGTAAATAGCATATCCATCCCCTTTGGTTAAATGACATTGTGTGGAGTGCAGAAAAAAAGTAAGTAGTAAGCAAAAGATTTTAAAGGCAAGAGATAAGAAAAAGAAAAGGAAATTAAATAAATCTTATTTATACAATTTGTTATATCCCTCTATATTTTTCTGTCCTTGCAGACCATCTTTGCTTCTTCCATGTCCACAAACAATTTTTTGTTCTTTAAATTTCTTACTTCTCTCTTTCAAAGATATTAGCTCTATCCAACCACAACTTTCTCTTCCTCTCTTGTGATTCAACCCTCATTAGTTCTCTCTGTACAACCAAACCAGCTGAAAACACTTATTTTAAATAAATCTACATTTATTCATCATGATTCATTTTTGTCCCTATCTGTTCTTGTTTTACCACACACACTTCATAAGTAACTGTTACACACTACAGGTAGTCCTCGACTTACGACCACAATAGGGACAGGAAAATTCATTGTTAAGCAGTGCGGTCATTAAGCAAGGCATCACCTGACCTCACCTGATTTTATGGCCTTTTTTGCCATGGTTGTTAAGTGAATCTCACGGTTCCCCGTTGACTTTGCTTGTCAAAAGCTGGCTGGGAAAGTTGCAAATGGCAATCACGTGACTTCAGGACACTGCAATCATCATAAATACATGCCGGTTGCCAAGCGCCCAAATTTTGATTGCCTGACTGTGGGGACACTGCGCCGGCCGTAAGTGTGAGGACTGGACACGACATTTTTTCAGCGCTGTCGTAACTTTGAACGGTTGCGAAATGAATGGTCGTAAGTCGAGGACTACCTGTACATTCAACTTACTTTTATATTTCTCCAACTCTTTCTTCCACATAATGAATAGAATAGAATAGAATAGAATAGAATAGAATAGAATAGAATAGAATAATAACTTTATTGTCATCCCACTATACACTGTACTCCAAGTGCACAATAGAATGAAATTTCGTTGCAGTTGGCTCACAATTTCAAACACTAAAATACTAATAATAAAAAAAATCCATAGTTACATTCTTTACACATCCAACATTTCACCTAAAAGAACTTATTTAAGCATTCAAGAATCCAATAGGGACAAAGTGAGGCACACCATTCTGCAGTACCATTTTTTATGACAAGTATTCCTTCTAACAACCCAGGTACTACCCACTACCTTTCCACCATCAGGAAAATGCACATCTTGAACATGTCTCTGTTTTCCCTTATTTAGTAGGTATTTTACAAAAGTACACAAATTCATCTAATTTGCTTTTACTTTTTGTCAGTTACGTATAATCTGCAACAATCCACCCCATTTTCCCTGTCAAACAGTGTTGGATACATTAAGTTCAGATCCATACTCCTTGTTTCATCAAACCATCTAATTACTCCAAATCATTTGGGTTCCCAGTTAGCTATAACATAGAATTATACATACTTTTAAGTCCACAACCAAGATGTCTCAGATGTGATCATAAGCATTCCCTATATGTTTATCCATAAATACATTAAACAACCAAGAGGATATCACATAATAAATTGTTCTCTGTTCTGTGTTGAATAATTCATTAAGCAATCTGTTTATTCCCACACATGGTTTGTTTCCATAATATACCACTTACAGCATTCACCAACTAACTTTCATTCAAAAATTTCCATAGTTCAGTTTTTTTTTCATTGTTACCTCTTGTGTTCTTTCAGTTAGAATTTGTGAAAAAAATTCCCAGGCACACTTAACAAACTTTTCCCCTGTAGTTTTTTACATTGTAGGAGGTATCAATAATAGCATTATTTGAAAAACAAGCAGAGATGCATTCTTTAAATAAACTTTAAACAAGTTACAAAGTTTTAAACATTTCTTCAATTAAACATCTGCACCTGCAGCCTCATCAATTTTAGCATTCTCACAGCATTTGTGTCTTCGTTTTCATTATTTTTTTCTTAGTAACATTTGTACCATTCATTTCAGTTCCACTTTTCACTTCCCACTCTGATTAACATACAAAAGTTTAAAATATTTTTGATTGCTTCAGTTTTTTCCAAAATCATTTAATTACATTTATTCTTCATTCCATTCACTTTGCCAGATATTTCTTATTAGTCGTTTTTACCCACTTTTCTGAAATATTTTTTTAACAAGTAGACCCTTGAAATTTGATATCTACCAATTATGTATTTGGTGAAAGTAGGCTTGCACATAACATGTTTTTTAATAATGTAAAATATCAGTAGTCTAGGTTACTAACATTAATCATACCCATGCCATATACAGTATTCCCTGCTAACTATAAGGAGCCAACACCAGTTTTGGCACATTTTGGCCAGTATCCCATACATGCAATCATATCATAGCCCAATCTTACCCCATGCATTCCCATGCTATTTTATCAAGCTAATATCTCTAAAGACTATCTTACAAGTCATTGTACTGTTATTCACATCCCACCAAGTAGGAGATACAGGCGCTATATATATATATATATATATATGTGTGTGTGTGTGTGTGTGTGTGTGTGTGTACACACACACACACACACACACACATATATATATATTACACATACACACATACATACATACACACACACACACATACACATACACACAGGCACACAGGCACACAGACACACTTAATTAGAAATAAAGATTTGAAATCTTTTCAAATCAAAGAATTTTGAAAAGGATAATTGTATTCTGATTGTGACCCTGTAGTACAGTATATTCACTGATGAGAATTGGATGTAGCAGGAAAATTCTGTAGGGCATTTTGACCACATGAATTTAGGTGGTGATATATAGAAGGGATTGCTTAAAATTAATTAAAAGTAAACTAGTATTTTCAGTTCCATAAATGGGACATTGACTTTCAGCTGATTCTTTGACAACTGTGACTCTCAAAATGTCACACTGGATCTCCAGGGAGAATTGTATATCGCAAAATGTCACTGAGAGTCTGAGAAGGATTTCTGGGCTTTGCACCTTAACAGAGAGAAGAATGATTGAAGGATTAAAGGTTAGTAATCATCTGATTCATGGAGCCCTAATGAATCCCGAATGAATAAGCAGGATTTTCATTGCAGTGGACAACTTTTGTCATTCTGACACCTCCGTAGTATGCCAAGCTGAAGGTTGCTTATATGCATCAATTTGTGCAATGTCATCTTATTTTCTTTCTTATCCCATTCCTTGTGTCCAACAGCAAATCAAAAGATTCCTGCTTATATTACCAACAAGAAATCAGTGATAATGTCTTCTCAGACAACTGATGAATGGGTGGGACTTCCTACAGTTTGGAAGAAGTAAATTTCCCACATCTTCACAAACTTCATTTTTTAATGGAAAATCTATAGCAGTGGATCTTTGTATGTGGAAGACTACAATTATAGGAAAAATGAAAGGGTAACAAATATGAATGACAGTATTTCATAAATATAACTCTCAAGAAAATTGGACATAATTCAGGATTTGAAATATGTCCATATCTTATTTTTCTGTCCTTTTTTACATTCAGAGAAAAGGTGTTAGACTTTTACATATAATTATCTCTGAATGCTATGAGTGCTAGTATAGGAGCTGATAGTCAGTCTCTGAAAATAGCCTTTGTAGAAGTCCTGGAATCTTTTGCTCACATGTTATGAGCTAAGGGTGGGGGATATTACCAACAAGTATACAGCATTTTTATAAGAGAAACTGACTTTAGAGTCTTCATTTTTCTTGGTGCAATCAGATCAGAAAGACTACATTACCTCTGAATTAGTCATGTTCGTGCTATAAAGCCAGAGAAGCAACCAGACATTATATTTCGTCATTTTGCCAAAACTCATATGTGGATTATATTTGACCTATCACTCAAGGGAGTTATGGATAGGGATCTAAAAGACATTTTGCTGACAGAACAGAGCTGTATCAGACTTCAAGCACTTGATTCTTGGCATTAGGAAAAGAGTGAAGGGCACTGCAAGTGCAGTTTGGAAGCACATCCTGATATGTTTAATTATTTTGTTTCATGTTTTATTGTCCTGAAAGGTTCATGCTTGCAGAAATGGTTCCCATTTGAACAGCAACAATTTGATATAAATTAGACTACTATCTGAAAGAGCAAATTCTATTTCTAATCACACAACCGAACTGGAGCCAAAAATGACAAAAATCTTTAAAGTGGAGCAGGCTACAATTTAAACTGGATAGTGTGTATGTTGACTATGCATTCTGGCATAGAGTAGTTTCTGACTAGAAATGCTCAATTATCTTTTCCAGATGTGACTTTATGCAACCCTTTGGTTGCTTTATTCACATCATAGAAAAGAGAGAATGTGACTGAAATATCAAAGCCAGGGTCTGTAACTATAAATGCCAGAATTGGTATCCTCACAAAACCTGTACCAAATCATTGTAAAGCAGTAGTTTTGTTATGTGTGCTTGTGGTTTATTCTGTGCCCATAACTATGTAATTGATATTTCCAGTGTAGGGTATGCTAAACACCTTTAATGCAACATTTTCCTATTTGCTCAAAGTCTGTGTTGATGGAGTAGAATTTTTTTTTCTTTTTTGAATGGATCCTCTCATAGTCATTACCCCTGCCCTTAAATGGCTCTCTGGATCAGGGTTGGCCAGATGCTCCCACTTTCTGAGGCTAACCTCTTCTTACCTCACCATAATCTTCCAAAAGATTTAAGATCACTTCTACAGATGTATTTATAGAGAAAAGTGGCACAATGTCCCTTCTGCCTTGCAAAGGATTTCTGCAAAAGGCTTCTCTGCTCTATACTGAAGGCATGGAAACAGTACCATTGTTCCCCAGAAGTCACTTCCTTCTCCCCTCAAGATAGCCAGGCAGTCTTGGGGTTGGCTGGTCTCTTAGATCTGCCTTGACCAACCTTACCGGCCCATGGGATAAGTAAGATCTACCATTGCTTGGATCGGACTGTATTAGATATTTTTATTGATTATTGTTATTTATGGTTTTTATTGATTTTAAAGTTTTATTGTCAACTGCCCAGGGTCCCTCCTTGTGGGGGAGATGGGCAGGATATAAATATGACAAATAAAATAAATAAATAAATAAATAAATAAATAAATAAATGTACCGAAGTTAGGATGAAATCTTATACTAATTTTCTTTACTGTCCAGATGGTTCTTATCAGTAAAATTATGGCCATGGCCATTGGTCAAGGAGAAAGAAGACCTGGCTCTTGTTTCTTTTTTGCCCACCCAAAAGATTTTGCCCACCAGTGAGTTTTGTGCATCTACTTTACATCCACTTACTTCTACTGTTTCATGCTTTTTTCCCTACCAAATGGGTTAGGTTAAAGTTGGGGTTGACAGTTACCTCTGCAAATTTATGTACCCACACCATAATCACAACAAGGACATCATACCAGTTGATTATATGCGGCAGGCAAAAACTTTTTGGATATGAGATTTTAACACTAGTGGTGGGCAAATCCTGAATGATTGCAGAGCCAGATAGTGGATATACTGTCTGGGCCATACAAACTGTCTCCCACGTGGATCTGCCACAGAATACTTTGCCTGTGGAGAATACTGTGAGGTCTGCCAGTTGTTTCTGAGCCAGATGCCATTTCTTTAGATTTATTTATAGAGAAAGTTAGCATAACATTCATTCAGTATTGCAAAATATCAAGAGAGAAAAAGATGCATGATTGAAGTATTCTATCCACTCTGAGGCACTGAAAGGTTTTTCAGCTGTGCCATTTCTCTAGATTTATTTGTAAAGATAATTGGCATGACATTCCTTCTTACTTACAAAGAGTTCAGTTGTCCAATGATTGAAATCTTAAGATGCTTATCGTCCAATTCTGTATGGGTAATATTGCCATTCTCTATCATGATGCTTCTCTGGAATGTTTTCATCTTTTGGAGCACATAAAAGCTGCATTTCACCTCTAATGATGTGATGGACATGACTATGAGGAGTTTAGTCAAGCCACTTGTTCTGTAAAAATTTCTTATGGATTTCCCCCCACCAAAAACATGCTTAGAAGCATAGAAGTATTCATAGTCTGGGAGCAACACAGGAGAAGAGCCTCTCCCATGTGACAAAAAGGTTACAAAGTCTGTAGTCCTTAAGCTTTTATAGATTTGAAGGTCAATATCAACATCTTAACTATGCCCAGTACGCATTTATCAGCCAGTACAAATCTTTCAGTATGAGAAGCATATGATCCCTGTGTACTGTACCAGATAGCAGACAAACATGGATGACTATTGACAAACCTGACTGGTTCAGGATGAATCACAGCTGGGGCATCTGTGCCATAAAGCACTTTTTACCATAGTAACCATGTGCAAATTCACAGTGATAGCTGAGGACCAAGAACTCCCAGAATGAGAACCAGATCTTTCCATCCTAAACAGCTAATCCTCAATCTTCAATCCTATTTCTTATTTATTAATAATGCTTGCATTTTGTCTGATTTTAATTTCAGTTTAATCTCCTCATTTAGCCTATTATCAAACTTAGGCAATGTTCAGGGGTACTAATTGGATGGTACTAATTGGATGGTAAGGAGCAATACAGCTGGGTATCATTAGCATACTGATTCCCAACAGTTTCATGTAGATGTTGAACAATATGGGGGAGAAAATGGAACCCTAAATGGACACCATCTGTCATCAGCCTTAGGCTCTGAACAGCAGTCTCCTAGCTCCACCTTCTGGGCATAGCCTGACAGGAAGGACTGAGGTTTTAGTAAAACAGTGCCCTGAAAGCCCAGTCCAGCCAGAAGGTCCAGAAGGATACCATGGATGCTCAATGGCAAAATCCATGGCTGAGCCATATTGTATATGTCACATATACAATTTAGGGTGGCAGAACACAATGGAGATTTATGGAACAATATATATATAAAAGCATGGTATAAGTTTGAAATTTTGGATGGCTTGAAATATCAGCATGCACCTATGATTGGAGACTGAAATTCAAATTTTGAGAAAAAAAATACAGAAAAAAAATTGTCATAGTTTTTTGGGAGCAGGGACCAAATGTTAAGCTTTATGATTAACAGAGCTCTTTAAAATACGTAAAGCTTAATATTGACAAAACAAAATCATCAAGCCCTAATCTAAAACCAGTAATATGAATGTCTTTGAGACATTTCAAACATAGTGATAGCTTGATTTAATGGACCATTGGTGGAGGAAAAGGTGTCCATTAAACCTGAATTATGTAATTATGCAAATGACAAAATAATAATAAGTTATTAAATTTAAATGCTGTGCAACTCCCCGCAACTCTATTAACAGCATTTTTTAAAACTTACCTGCTTGCTTATGGAAATAGTCAACCATTCCTCCTTTGTCCTTCTTTCCAACAATCTTCAGCAGGTCAAGGAGAAAGCAATTAGACTTTCTTCCTCTTCCCAATGACGTACTCCAGATTGCCACCAGGAACAATAAATCAGGAATCTGGTCCCTGCCATTCAGCTGATTAGATGACTGATAGGGACCAAAATAGTTAGATTTCTGCCATTAATAGCATAAGGAAAACAACAATCAGTTTCCTGTTGGTCAGCTGATTCTGCTGCTCAGTGGTGAACTTGAGTAGGATTTCCTGTACCTGTATGAGGACTGTATTTTTCCAAGATCTATCTGTCTGTCAAATTTCGTCACCGCCCATCTCCCTCAAAAGATTCTGCTCATAATCTGTAATCCCCTATAGGACATTATATATGTTTAGGAAACTTGCATTTTTCAGATCTCTCCATGAACAGCCCACTTTTTATTGTGTAGTTGTCTCATTTACCAGAAAGGAGGGGATTCTATCTATTGTGCAGTCATTTCATTTTTAAAGGAAGATATATTTGCCACTCAAAGTTCTTAGCTTCATCTAGAAGCACCCTTACAAAGCAAGTCCAGTTCAGTGCACAACATAATAAAATTGCATAGACTTGGGCTATAAGAGTAAATAGGTTTGGTCTAGTGGTTAAGGCACTGGACAGTGTGGGGAAACCTGAGTTCTAGTCCTGTTTTAGGTACAAAGCCAACTGAGTGACCTTGGTCAGTCACTCTCAGCCCTAAGAAAAAGGCAATGGAAAAGCATTTTTGAAAGTGTGACCAAGAAAACAGGGTGGACTTATCCATGTACTCTCCACAAATTAAGACTGACTCACAGGCATTAATTAAAAAAATCACAAAAGCAATATATTTTCTAATGATGCCTAATGTGGCAGAGGATGAGATGGTTAGGTAGCATCACCGATGTAATGAACATGAATTTGAGTAAACTCCGGGAGACAGTGGAGGACAGGAAGGCCTGGCGTGCTATGGTCCATGAGGTCACGAAGAGTCGGACACGACTGAACAACAACAACAAAATCAATAGATAGTGCATCCCCCTTCTTTAGACACATGGTTTACTACCAGTTATTTGTAGATGGCTAGTCACTGAAGTGGATTTTTTCCCCCTGCATATTACATGGTTGCATATAGATTTATGCATGTGGACTATTGTTCTACATGAAAGTCATAGAAGATGCCTGCTATGCATGCTCTACCCTAGAATGAAATATTTTAACTGGATTGATTTAATGTGTTGAAATTCATGTTGACTTTTGTTCTTTCAGGTACTGTGTTATTTAGATGGCATTTTCTGGAAACTTGGATAAGGCCTTTTTGACATGATTAATTTATTTGTCACATTATGGAGTGGAATTGGAGTTTTCAATATAGCAAACAATATGCTATTATGAAAGTATAATGCTGTGCTATTTAGAATATGAGACTAAAATTGTGCTTAAATATGTACCAGAAACCAAAGAACTTTAAAGAGATATACCTGCTCTTTTTAGTTTTGCTCTATCATGTGAATAATATGTCATGTCCATCATAGTAGAATGACTGTCATTCTAGTTTACATTGTTTTGACTCTACATTGGATTCTTTAGGGAGGACAGTCTCCTAACACTATGCGTGTTCAGAACTCTTCATGTAAAATTTTGATTTCTTTTTTATTTTTTATATTTGAGCACAACTTGTGTTTTTTTACATGCCTTTTTTTGAGTAATGAATTTATGAAGCAAAAGAAGGGCAATTGTTGATTATATCCTTAATTTCTTTTGTCAACAAATATAGCAAGCATGGTTGCTGCCTTTCCAATTTTCAGACGAATTTGGGTAAAATGGTTACTTAAAAGTTGGCTAGCTTTTAAGATTATGACATTTGGTATAAATAGAAACCATTCAGTAATGGGAATATCTGCATAACCTGGATATGTGAATCAGTTCTGATCTGCCTTAAAAATACTTTAATTCCCCCCACCCACCCCCTTTTTTTGGTGCCTTTGAGTCAATGTTAACTTCTGGTGATTGCTTGGACTAGTCCCTGTAGTTTTCTTGGCAAGGTGTTTCAAAAGTGGTTTGCCATTGCCTCCTTCCTACGGCTTAGAAAGAGTGACTGGCCCAAGGTCTCCCGGCTGGCTTTGTGCCCGGCGGGACTAGAACTCATGGTCTCCTGGTTTTCAGCCTGGTGCCTTAACCACTACACCAAGCTGTCTCTCTCTCAATCTTCATAGCTCTCTTAATTCCCATAGCTCACTCTTAAATTTCATTAGTCATTGTATGAGTAGGTTAGTGTACTATAAAATAAACTGAACATATAGTCAATATTTACCTAAATGATAATAAATGATAAATGATAATAATAAATGATTATTTTAATGTAGGTTCTAGATCATAGGATATTAGTACTTTAAGAAACATTTGAAAAATGTACAGCTGACTGTTCTAGCAAAGGTCAGCTAAGTTATTAATTAACAGGCTTACTGCAGTTTTGAGAACTTAATGGTCAGATCACATGTTTCAACTATTTTACATATATATATAGATAGATAGATAGATAGATAGATAGATAGATAGATAGATAGAGGTAGGTACCAACTGCTAATTTTGGAACATGAACGTTACAAAGTGTATTGTATAACATATATTTGGGCTTGTAAAATTAAGTGGCATTTTCAGCCTTAATGCCTACTGATACTTCTTCAGAAGTCAAAAGAATGCCGTTTTACTGTTAATAAATCTTGTCAAAATTGTATATCCTGAAAGGGATACATATAATACATTCTTTGGAGATCTAAATTTTAAAATATTTAAAGTGCTGTTTTAATTTCAATGAAGCCATGCAGACTTTCTAATATGCATTTTATGGTTTTGTCCAATTGACTCTGATTGTGGTTCTTATTAAAGTGAAGTTGTTTTATATGGCATTATTACGATATTTTCATTGTTTTGTTTAATGATAGCTCCTATCCTCTGATCTAGATACATTTGTCAAGGTGTATTTTAAGACATGATGGCTCAAATAATTTTTCTATCCAACAACATTTTGGCTATCTTTGATGTAAGTTCTAATCCTCCCTTAGGCATGGAAGCCAACTGGATGACTTGGGCCAGTCTCTCATTCTCAGCCCAATCTACCTCACAGGATTTTTGTGGTGGAAATACAGTGGGGCAAAAAAGTATTTAGTCAGCCACCAATTGTGCAAGTTCTCCCACTTAAAAAGATGAGAGAGGCCTGTAATTGACATCATAGGTAGACCTCAACTATGAGAGACAAAATGAGAAAACAAATCCAGACAATCACATTGTCTGATTCGGAAAGAATTTATTTGCAAATTATGGTGGAAAATAAGTATTTGGTCAATATCAAAAGTTCATCTCAATACTTGGTTATATATCCTTTGTTGGCAATGACAGAGGTCAAACGTTTTCTGTAAGTCTTCACAAGGTTGGCACACACTGTTGCTGGTATGTTGGCCCATTCCTCCATGCAGATCTCCTCTAGAGCAGTGATGTTTTGGGGCTGTCGCTGGGCAACACAGACTTTCAACTCCCTCCAAAGGTTTTCTATGGGGTTGAGATCTGGAGACTAGCTAGGTCACTCCAGGACCTTGAAATGCTTCTTACGAAGCCACTCCTTCGTTGCCCGGGCGGTGTGTTTGGGATCATTGTCATGCTGAAAGACCCAGCCACGTTTCATCTTCAGTGCCCTTGCTGATGGAAGGTTTGCACTCAAAATCTCACGATACATGGCCCCGTTCATTCTTTCCTGTACACGGAACAGTCGTCCTGGTCCCTTTGCAGAGAAACAGCCCCAAAGCATGATGTTGCCACCCCCATGCTTCACAGTAGGTATGGTGTTCTTTGGATGCAACTCAGCATTCTCTCTCCTCCAAACACGACGAGTTGTGTTTCTACCAAACAGTTCTACTTTGGTTTCATCTGACCATATGACATTCTCCCAATCCTCTTCTGGATCATCCAAATGCTCTCTAGCAAACTTCAGACGGGCCCGGACATGTACTGGCTTAAGCAGGGGGACACGTCTGGCACTGCAGGATCTGAGTCCCTGGCGGCGTAGTGTGTTACTGATGGTAGCCTTTGTTACGTTGGTCCCAGCTCTCTGCAGGTCATTCACTAGGTCCCCCCATGTGGTTCTGGGATTTTTGCTCACCGTTCTTGTGATCATTTTGACCCCACAGGGTGAGATCTTGCGTGGAGCCCCAGATCGAGGGAGATTATCAGTGGTCTTGTATGTCTTCCATTTTCTAATTATTGCTCCCACAGTTGATTTCTTCACACCAAGCTGCTTGCCTATTGCAGATTCAGTCTTCCCAGCCTGGTGCAGGTCTACAATTTTGTTTCTGGTGTCCTTCGACAGCTCTTTGGTCTTCACCATAGTGGAGTTTGGAGTGTGACTGTTTGAGGTTGTGGACAGGTGTCTTTTATACTGATAACAAGTTCAAACAGGTGCCATTACTACAGGTAATGAGTGGAGGACAGAGGAGCCTCTTAAAGAAGAAGTTACAGGTCTGTGAGAGCCAGAAATCTTGCTTGTTTGTAGGTGACCAAATACTTATTTTCCACCATAATTTGCAAAATAAATTCTTTCCGAACCAGACAATGTGATTGTCTGGATTTGTTTTCTCATTTTGTCTCTCATAGTTGAGGTCTACCTATGATGTCAATTACAGGCCTCTCTCACCTTTTTAAGTGGGAGAACTTGCACAATTGGTGGCTGACTAAATACTTTTTTGCCCCACTGTAGGAGGCAGAAGCATTGAATTGTACAAATAAAAGCAGGACATGTATCAAATAAATAAATAAATAAGTAAGTAAGTAAGTAAGTAAGTAAGTAAGTAAGTCTTAATACCAGGTTAACCTACTGAAGTTGCCTTTTCTGATACAACATAATTTGTTATGCAAATTGACATGTAAGATTATGCCAATTAAGAGCTTGATTGAAGAGCAAATACTTAAAAAACTTCTATTGAGGGGCAGTTTAATGAAACTGCTAATATTCAGTATTGGCATCTAGACACCTTTGTTACTGAAACAATTTGTAAATAAATTATATAATTTTAAAAACTTGCTTGAAAGAGAACTGTGCAAGTGGAAGAAAATGTGAGGCCAAACTCTTGCAGTTCGTTATGAATTAGTCTGGTATCAGATGCAGAAATATTTTTATGTGGAGAACAGTAGTTGAGACAGCCTCTGCTGCCCTCTCCTGCTGATGCTACTTACCTGGATTTTGGTTCAGGACAAAATATGTGGCTGTGATCAATGGATAAGAGTTCCCTACCTAGAAAATGGCAAAAGTGCTGGCAATATATTTTCTAAAAGCAACAGAAATGCTCCAGAAGCTGTGGAGTAATGTTGGGAGACCTGTTCATATGTTTTAAAACCTAAAATAACCTTGTGTTGATGAACTTATATTTAAGTGTCCTTACCTATATGAATTTGTACTGCCAGTGCATCTAGTTGTTCATAATGCTCCACACAGATCATTTAATTTCAATTTGTTACAATTCTTTCAATATAATTATCCTTCTTACTACAGATATTACAGATATTATTTAGTAGGAATCACATGCATAGTCAGTGATGATTACTGAATCTGTAATTGTATGACTACAGATATTTCATTATAGATATTCAACATGTTTAATAAGAATAAAAGAAAGCTCAAAAGTACAGAGAGAAAAAGGTTAACTTGTTTGTGTGTAAAGGCAGTATATGTGTCTATAACGTTTATGTTGTCTTTATTAGATATGTCACTATCACTCAGAGCTTCTGTTCTTGAGAAAATGCAGAACAAATTTAAAAGTTACTTGGAAATTATTTCACAGAGTTTTCAGGAAAACGACTATGAATAAGATGATCTAAGAATTATAAAGTACTTGAAGGTGACATCTTAATCCTCTAAATGTTTGTGTTTACTTGCCTATGGAAATATGCCTCATGTATCATTTTGACAAACACATTCTTAGCATATAGCTGTAATAGTATTGTGAAAATCAGTTTCAGCATGAAGACTATCTATATGGAAACAATTCATAAATTGTTATTATATATTTAAGAAAATAAAATTTAGCAAGAAGCTTGCAGCTTCCTGAAAATTATTTCCTGAGGGAGGGAAAACCTTAATGCTAAAAAAATAACTACGGAGAGCCATTAAACTTAATAGTTTATGAAGTTTAAGGTGTTGATGGACATCTGTAAAGTCTTTCATGGCTCAGAGCTTGGATATTTGTGAGGCTGCCTTTCTCCAACTGTTTCTGCCTTCCTGTAAGATCAGACAGGGTTGGCATGTTCTGGATACTCAGTATCCTGAGTAGATTTGTGGTGCAGTAAAGCTAGAAACTGGAACAGCTGCAAAACGAGGGCAATGAAGGTTATTTAGAGACTGGAAACTAAGTCTTAGAAGGAGAGTACTTCCACATGATGCAATTTTCACTCTGTTTCCATTGCAAGTGCCCCACAAATCAGTTTGAAGCTGATTTTAAATTATCTTCATTTTTGCCCACCTCAAAATCCTGGGAACAGGTAGCATACACTATGAACCAATCAGGTCTCCCTCTAGCTAATCAATAAGAGAGTTCTAAAATAACGTCCTGCCCCCTGAGCACCACAGCTGCTGGACTAACAATAACAGCAATGAAATAACCCTCTCCACCACCCCAGAAAAAAGAAAATAAAATGATAGTATCCCCAACCCACAGTTCTAGTGCATTTTGTACGTGTGTGTGTTTGGCTGCTTTAAAAAAGAAAAAAAAGCTGCTCTTATGGGGAAGCCACCCTGCTATGAAGGTGACATTTTTTCTGTTTCTATTTACAAGCCTCTTCTAGTGGTGATGCTAGAAGGATAACATGGCAGCCAGAGGCTTTTCTCAGTAGCTGTAACTATGGTTTTAGGTTGCATTGTAGAATCACTTTGGAGTGTGTGTGGGGAGAAAGAGTAATGGCTTGCTTGAGCCCAGAGGTTGGGAGGCACAAGTTGGATATGTACTGCTTATAAGTAAAGATAATGAAATCAGCCAGCTTCTGAAAGTGACCAGGGGCAAGGTAAATCACCTTTAAGGTTGCCTGTTTTCCTTTCCTAGAATAGGTAGGTTGTAGGAGATGTTGAGCAAGGATTTGTCTGTACCCAGGAGCTGGAAGCTTATGCTACCCATAAGCTCCAGCATTGCATGCACATGCACAAATCCACTTTTGCTTTGGTTTTAGATGAATCAGGGTGGAACAGAAAAATGCCAGCTCGGTCCCTGAAATCAGTTGACATATATTCAGAAGTAGCACAAAGAGTGCATGTTAATGATTATGCCCTCAAAGCATGCAGTTTGTAGGAATAGGCATATTCTCACTATTGTACTAGGCTCTGATGAATGGATTTCAGGGCTGTAGTAAAAAACTGAGTAAAGTCCATAAATTTGTCTGTTTGTTTACCTGAAAGTGTGAATTGAATGTGGATTTACCTGACCGGATAAACACTGGTATAACTAATGTTGGGGGAAAAAACCTGGCAGTAGTAGTAATATGCTAAATTATGCTCATTTTGGCACATTGTACTCTTTATGCACATTCCATTTGCACAGGTGTTTTTCATTCCCTGAAGTACAGTACTTCAATGTGATAAATGTGTAGTTCTGTCCCCTAACTTTACTTGTGACCTTAGGTCATAGCTATAAATTCGAAATGTCCAGCAGTTCTAATCCTTCAATCTTTGGGGACCTGAGAGTACAGAACTGGTAAGGTTTCTTCTTACTTAAAGCTATTTAAAACTATTTTTAAAAGTATCAGACTACAGTATGACACTGGCAGATTGAGAGTTATGTTGGCTGAAAATATTGTAAATGCTGTGTTTAGCTGTGCTTTCTCAAATATAGTCTTGAAGTATAAAATAAAACATATATTTATAGTTAGAGTCACCACAGTGTGTCCTTGCCTTTTTTCTGTTTCTTAAACAGAATCTGCCTATAATAGAGAAAAGACACCTACAGCATAAAATAAGAGGAACTGAACTTTGTATCTGGATAAAAAATTGCTGAATAACTGAAAACATGTTTTGTAAGGATGGAATCATTGTCTCTGATTTCTTATGTGTTTCTGAAATTAAATATCTAAAAGTATTTACTGCCTGGAACAAAATAGTCATAAGACAGAGAACCCAACATAGCAAGTTACTTGTCTTCTTTCTCTAGCACGTAGGGCAATAGTTGTTGCTGTCTGCAACTCATACAGGTAGTCCTCGACTTGCAACCACAGTTGGGACTGTAATTTCCATTGTAAGTTGTTGTGGTCATAAGTCGAGTCACCACATGACTGGACCTGATTTTATGACCATTTTTATGGCAGCCGTTAAGCGAATCACCGTGGTCATTAAGCAAATCCAGCTTCCCCAATGGGCGTTTTTTGCTGGAAAATGGCAAAAAACGTTGCAAAATGCAATCATGTGACCGTGGGATGCTGCAACCGGTTGTAAATGCAATCCAGTTGCCAAGTGCCCAAAATGTGATCATGTGACCGCAGGGTGGTGGTGCAATGTTTTGCGATGCTCAGAAGTGCTTTACAGGCCATAAAGCACCCATTCCAAGGCCGTCGTAACTTCTGGCCATCGTTAAACAAACGGTTGTAAGTCAAGGACTACCTGTAATGCCAGTATTTTTTGCAGGAAACTTTACTTGGGCATACCATTTCTTGATGCCCTAAGGAAAGGATATAATGGATACCAGTCTAAAGCTTTTGGTTATCACACAGGAAACTATCAATTGGCTTCTATTCCCCACCCTTACTGATAGCATTTTGCTACAGGAGCGCTTCCTAATGAGGAAATAAGTAATTTTGACAGACCACAAAGATCAAGATGAAAAGAAAGAGGGGAAAAAGAATCTGATAATTATTAGCAGCATCACCTCAACTGTTTTAGAATTGGAACTGACCCTTTAGGCCATTGAATCCAACCCCCTCCTCAGTGCAGGAATCCAAATTAAAAGTTATTGGACAGATGGCTGTGCAGCCTTTGTTTGAACACAGCCACTTAATGGAAGCCCACTACCTCTGGATAATTAGTTCTACTATTGAACTAGCCCTAAGCAGGTGATCCAAAGTAGCTTATGATATTCCTTGTGGAAAGTTTAGTATTCTTTGATTCTTTGATTCTGCTGTATTCATATGTATTTGATGAAATCCAGTGAAATTGGAGAACATATGGTTTAGTTTGGTTTATTCAATAAACCATTAGTATAATATATGAACCTAGGTGATAGATAGATACTGTATATAGATTTATTTACTTGTCAGTATTTCATTCCATAATCTTTTGATTAGAGATCGTAGCTTTCATGGAAAGCATGGGATAAAACTGAGATTTGACTGAGCTTGTGGTATACTTGCCATAATATAACTAAACTGACCAATATTATGCCCTTAACATTAGCAAATAATTCTGCATGTGGTATGGTACAAGTAGACTGGTTACCTAGACTATTCCTTCTTCATGTTATTAAAACAAATTATGCAAAACTTCAGTCAGTTAGTGACCACGACATATGGAATTACAACATGGAATGTAAGCATAATAATGTTGAAAAGTATGAATTAATGAGTAAGATAAAAGAGAGAAAAATTGGCAGTGAGACTAAAAGAAAGGATGTAATAGATCTGAATGAAGGTCTGCTATTGTGAAGAGCTGACGTATGGAAGTGAAGATGTAGGTTTAATTATGAATAAAGGAGCTAGAAAGTATATAGATTGTGGGTTGATATGAAAATTGGAATGGATAGATTGGTGTTAGTTCCATGTTAAGCTCTAATGAGTGGTGATAATGAAAGAACCCTGGCATATATTTTGGGAAAACGTACGCAACTTTCTGAATTACCGTGATCTGAGAGAAAAAGTAATTGATATGAATGAATGGGTGGAACAAGATGGAGAGTACAGAAAAAGTGATTGGGACATTCAGAAATCCCCAAATAAATTAGAATGGTGACCTTTTGGTGACTGTGCTTAGGTCTGTTTGTTTCAAATGTGTGATTTAAGCATAAATCTATTTCTACATATACTTGGTAAAGAAATAAAAATAAATCTAAAAGCATGATAGTTGTGATTGCTTATGATGAAGGATTGAGAAAGTTAGTGAAGAAAACAAAGGTGATGAGAGATGTGGGACAAGCCATTAATGGTTGTATGAAGAGGTAATCTTGCATAAAAATGGGCATGAAAGAAAAGGAAAAGTGGAAGTAGAACACCTGCGGGAAGAGAAAGTATGAGTGCTGTATGAAAAAGTGAAAATGGATTAATCACACAACAGAATGAATGGAGATGGAACTAAAGAGAATGTAGAGATTGTTTGGAATAGAATGAAAATTATGTTAAAAGTGCCACAAAAGTATGTGGAGTTATGCTAATAAGAGTAATCCTGAGTAGAATTATGAAATGAACAAGGCTCTGGATGAGGAAAAAGATGAATACAAGAGAATGACTGCTGCAAAAAGTAAAGATATGAAAAATACGTATATTATATAATGTGTATATAGAGAAAAAAGATAACTGCAAGTAATATAGTCAAAGAGCAAGGAATGATTAACATTAGAAGAGGAAAAGAAAATGCTGAGTCATTTTGTTGAAAATTAAACATTGTTCTAGATTTCGGGGGAAAATGAAGTGAGGGAATGCTGGAAGAAGAGTTTTAGAAATTTATATGGGAATAATAGTGATATGTCAAAAATAGAATTGACATTAATCCTATATACTGTATGTTATTGTCCAAGAAAAGATGATGAAAAGTTAGTTGTAGATGCTGTGCCATCTGATGAGCTACTTTGGTATAGTAGTTAAAGGCACAATGCTAGAAACCGGGAGACATTGAGTTCTAGTCCTGCCTTAGGCACAAAGCCAGCTGGGTGACCTTGGGCCAGTCACTCACTCTCAGCTCTAGGAAGAAGGCGATGACAAACCACTTCTCAAAATTTATTTATAATAATTTTTTTTATAGGGAGGAGGTAAAGGGTTTGGTGGAGTGGTGCAATAAAAACAGCTTGGTTTTAAATGTGGAAAAAACTAAAGAGATTATTATAGACTTCAGGAAGAACCGGTGCAGTCACACTCCACTTTTTATCAATAACACAGCTGTGGAGTCAGTCAGTAGCATTAGATTCCTGGGGGTGCAGTTAACAAATAGTCTGACCTGGTCCCTTAATACCACATTTTTGGTAAAGCGAGCACAGCAACGTTTGCACTTTTTGCGTCGGATGAAGAAAGTACATCTCCCATCTTCCATTCTCCTTACTTTCTACAGAGGCACTATAGAGAGTGTACTTACAAGCTGTATTTCCATCTGGTTTGGAGGCTGTAGGGCAGGGCTTTCCAAAGTGCCGCCGCTGGCGACGGCATGGCGGCAGTGCGGGGGCGCGCACGCGCGGTGGTGACACAGGAGGACCCGTGGCGGCGCGTGCACGGCGGCGCGGGTGTGTGTGTGGCGGCGCACACGCGCACGGCGGCAGCGCGGGGGGCGTGCGCGCGCATGGCGGCAGCGCAGAGGGGCGTGCGGCGGCGCAGGGGTGTGTGTGGCGGCGCGCGTGTGCACGGTGGCGGCAGCACCGCCGCTTCCGGGTGGTGTGGCGACACACCACGCTGTGTGTGGCGACACACTTTTGTGTCGCAACACACAGTTTGGAAAGCTCTGCTGTAGGGCCTCAGGTAGAAAGTCTGTGCAGAGAGTGGTAAGGGCAGCAGAAAAGATAATTGGGATATCTCTGCCCCTCATCCAAGATTTAGCACATGCACTCTGTTTGTCCAGAGCTCGAAAGATCATCAGTGATGCCTCCCATCCTCATCATGGTTTGTTTTCTTTGTTACCCTCTGGGAAGAGGTTCCGCTGTATCCGATGTAGAACAGCCAGATTGGGAAACAGCTTTGTCCCCTAGGCTATTGGATTCTTGAATGCCAAATAGGTTCTTTTAGGTGAAATATGTTGGATATATAAAGAATGTATATTTTATAGTAATTATGGATTTTTATTAGTATTTTAATGTTTGACTGAAATTGTGAGTTAAAGAATGTATATTTTATAAGAATGGGTATTTTATAGTAATTATGGTTTTTTATTATTATCATTAGTATTTTATTGCTTGAGTGAAATTGTGAGCCAACTGCAACGAAATTTCATTCTATTGTGCACTTGTATAGTGTATAGTGGGATGACAATAAAGTTATTCTATTCTATTCTAAAATTATTATATTGAAAATTAATGTATTGAAAATTAATGCATTGTATCAAAATAGTTATGTTTGACACGGAAAATGGAATGAGTGTTTACAAGTTGTACTTAAATAGTGAAAGTTAAAGCAAGTGGATGAATTCTACATTGGTAGAATGTTTACTAAACACAGGAAAATAGATGGAGAAATTTTAACATGTACAGATGCTGGTAGAATGGTAGTAGATAGTATGTGCTCGGTTGGAAGGAAAGAAAGAAAGAAAGATGCATTGTTGGTTGAAAGAAACAAAAATGATTGAATAAAAGTATACATCTGCCCACTTTGTTATATGGAACTGATAGTAAGTAGAATGCACTGGGAATGCAGATGGTTCTCTTATGCAAAAGTTAGAACTTTTGGAAGGGTTTACAATTTCTGTGGAGAGAGAACTGGCTTTTTTTGCAAACTGTTCCTTTTCTGTCTCCAGTTGGGTTATCACTTACGTATGTCTGATTCTAGAGAGGTATGGCCTGGCCACAATGACCCATGCAATAGTGATTACAAGATTGGATTATTACAGTGCACTATATACAGTGGGGCAAAAAAGTATTTAGTCAGCCACCAATTGTGCAAGTTCTCCCACTTAAAAAGATGAGAGAGGCCTGTAATTGACATCATAGGTAGACCTCAACTATGAGAGACAAAATGAGAAAACAAATCCAGACAATCACATTGTCTGATTCGGAAAGAATTTATTTGCAAATTATGGTGGAAAATAAGTATTTGGTCACCTACAAACAAGCAAGATTTCTGGCTCTCACAGACCTGTAACTTCTTCTTTAAGAGGCTCCTCTGTCCTCCACTCATTACCTGTAGTAATGGCACCTGTTTGAACTTGTTATCAGTATAAAAGACACCTGTCCACAACCTCAAACAGTCACACTCCAAACTCCACTATGGTGAAGACCAAAGAGCTGTCGAAGGACACCAGAAACAAAATTGTAGACCTGCACCAGGCTGGGAAGACTGAATCTGCAATAGGCAAGCAGCTTGGTGTGAAGAAATCAACTGTGGGAGCAATAATTAGAAAATGGAAGACATACAAGACCACTGATAATCTCCCTCGATCTGGGGCTCCACGCAAGATCTCACCCCGTGGGGTCAAAATGATCACAAGAACGGTGAGCAAAAATCCCAGAACCACATGGGGGGACCTAGTGAATGACCTGCAGAGAGCTGGGACCAACGTAACAAAGGCTACCATCAGTAACACACTACGCCGCCAGGGACTCAGATCCTGCAGTGCCAGACGTGTCCCCCTGCTTAAGCCAGTACATGTCCGGGCCCGTCTGAAGTTTGCTAGAGAGCATTTGGATGATCCAGAAGAGGATTGGGAGAATGTCATATGGTCAGATGAAACCAAAGTAGAACTGTTTGGTAGAAACACAACTCGTCGTGTTTGGAGGAGAGAGAATGCTGAGTTGCATCCAAAGAACACCATACCTACTGTGAAGCATGGGGGTGGCAACATCATGCTTTGGGGCTGTTTCTCTGCAAAGGGACCAGGACGACTGTTCCGTGTACAGGAAAGAATGAATGGGGCCATGTATTGTGAGATTTTGAGTGCAAACCTCCTTCCATCAGCAAGGGCATTGAAGATGAAACGTGGCTGGGTCTTTCAGCATGACAATGATCCCAAACACACCGCCTGGGCAACGAAGGAGTGGCTTCGTAAGAAGCATTTCAAGGTCCTGGAGTGGCCTAGCCAGTCTCCAGATCTCAACCCCATAGAAAACCTTTGGAGGGAGTTGAAAGTCCATGTTGCCCAGCGACAGCCCCAAAACATCACTGCTCTAGAGGAGATCTGCATGGAGGAATGGGCCAACATACCAGCAACAGTGTGTGCCAACCTTGTGAAGACTTACAGAAAACGTTTGACCTCTGTCATTGCCAACAAAGGATATATAACGAAGTATTGAGATGAACTTTTGATATTGACCAAATACTTATTTTCCACCATAATTTGCAAATAAATTCTTTCCAAATCAGACAATGTGATTGTCTGGATTTGTTTTCTCATTTTGTCTCTCATAGTTGAGGTCTACCTATGATGTCAATTACAGGCCTCTCTCGTCTTTTTAAGTGGGAGAACTTGCACAATTGGTGGCTGACTAAATTCTTTTTTGCCCCACTGTATGAGGCTATCCTTGAGATTGGCATGGAAGTTGGAGTGGCTAGGAATAGGACCTTCTCAGTGATAGGCGCCCAGGTATAAAACTCACTTCCAAGGGAAGTCTTCCTGGCACCACACTGCTTTCTTCTAAATACCAGCTGAAAAGATGCCTGGTCATTCACTTAACAACTGCTCTAGGACCAAATTGCCTTTTAGACTGCTTTTTTTAAGTGAGTTTTTATGACTTGTTGCATTCTTGTGATTGTTAAGGTAAAGGTCCCCCCCACACATTTGTGCAGTCGTGACCGACTCTAGGGGCCGGTGCTCATCTCCGTTTGTTAGCCGAAGAGCCAGCGTTGTCCGAAGACGCTTCCACGGTCATGTGGCTGGCATGACGCACGCGGAACGCTGTTACCATCCCACCGAAGTGGTACCTATTTATCTACTTGCATTTGCATGCTTTCGAATTGCTAGGTTGGCAAGAGCTGGGGTGAGTGCGGGAGCTCACTCCATCATGCGGGACTAGGGATTCGAACCTCCAAACTTGCGATATTTCGATCGACAAGCCTGGCGTCTTACCCGCTGAGCCACCACGCCCCTTATTGTGATTGTTACTGTCTTCATTTATAATATATAGTTGTATTGCTCATGGGGGATTAGAGCATAAGTTGGACTATATTGGCACAGCGGGAATGCTGGCTATTTATAACTTGTGTTTATAAGTATTTTTTAAATCCATTTTACTTTTTGGGTGGCATCATCGTAAATTTGTGGTCATCTTTTTTTCAGTTTAATATGGTAGCTTTGCTGTAGACTTTTCTTGTCCTGCTGTATAACCCACACACACAGAGCACAATTTTAAAAGTTTTTTTTCTTCAGTACAGTATCTATCAAATGAAAGACTTTTGTTTATGTTCTATATTGGAGTTCCCTGTACTCCAATTATCAACTGGCCTTGAGAATATTTTTTGCTTATTCTTGGGCAATGTGCATTCCCTACTAATTGGACTCATCCGACTTTCTGGTGCCTTCTGCACTTATCAACAATTTGAAATAACACATTTGGTCTTAATTATTTCTTTAATGACAATCTTCCTCAGCATTCCATGATCTTTGAACTAACTCATAGTATACCCGAGCTTTTCAAATACTCCAGAATTAGTTCACCAGGAATAACTTTTCCACATTAGAGTTTAATAACAGGTGCAGTCTCATTAAAGGGCAATTATTTCTTAGGCAGATAAGATTGTTCTGGTAGCAAACTACTGTATGAAGTATCCACCAACTTTATGCTGCTGGTATTTGAATTAACTTGTAAAGCCCTCAGCCATTTAGGTCAGGCTGCCTGAAGGAGTATTTCCTTCCTGGTTGCTGCCAGGACCCAGAACTTTAACTTGAACATCTGAATAGGAGTAAAAGGGGTTGACAGATGTTAAACCTTCTTGCCTGTTTGCTGGCAAAGCCCATCTATTAAGAAGGAAACTTCTGTTTGGTTATAATGTTGGACTACAGAAAATCTTTTCCACATGGGAGTTTTCCAATTTGGTGCTTTCCAGATTTGTTGCGTGGTGGCTCAGCTGGTAAGACGCCAGGCTTGTCGATCGGAAGGTTGCAAGTTCGGAGGTTCGAATCCCTAGCCCCGCGTGACGGAGTGAGCTCCCGCACTCGCCCCAGCTCTTGCCAACCTAGCAATTCGAAAGCATGCAAATGCAAGTAGATGAATAGGTACCACTTTGGTGGGTAGGTAACAGCGTTCCACGTGCGTCATGCCGGCCACATGACCGTGGAAGCGTCTTCGGACAGCGCTGGCTCTTCGGCTAACAAACGGAGATGAGCACCGGCCCCTAGAGTCGGACACGACTGCACAAATGTGCGGGGGGAACCTTTACCTTTACCTTTAGATTTGTTGACTTGCAACTCTCAGAGCTCTTCCGCCATTATGGATTGGGGAAAGCTGCTGTAGAAATATTACCAACACTAGCTCAAAATCTTACTGTTAATGCAGATATGTTAATTAGTTGTTATTTTCAGTACTATAGTATTCACTGCCTTCTCTGCTTTTATTATGAGTGTTTCACTTGTATGATGCACTGGTACATGGAAGGTTAATATATTGTACACATCATTTGTTAAAATCCATTGTTTTTAACTGAAAAGTGCTTATATATATGAGAAAGGTAGTTATGACTGCTTGTATATTGTAAATGCATTATATTGTGCTTTGTGGCTCACATAATAAACTTTAGGTAGAAGAAAAGCAAGTAAAATACATGTTTTACAAAGAAAAACTACGTTAAGTCTGCAATACTAAAATTCCTGGCTTGTTTATATGCTCATAGTTAAAAGGCAAGAACTTCACATTCTAAGTATCTCCTTTAGCCTTGGATTCTTGATCAGTTTTTAAAAATATTTTTACTTAGTATTCTTGTTTGAATGGTCAGGTTATGCATATCTTCTCTATTTTTAGCTAACTGATTGATTAAAGATGAATTACAATATATACATATGAAAATCTCGGCCTCTCTATTAACATTAAAAAAACCAAAGTGCTTTACCAGCAAGTTCGAACCAATCCCTCCGCAGTGCCATCAATCCAGCTTAAAGGTGTGTCACTAGAAAATGTCAACCACTTTTCTTATCTCGGCAGCCATCTATCTACAAAAGCCGACATCAATGCTGAAATTCAGCATCGCCTTTGCTCTGCGAGTGTAGCTTTCTCCCGAATGAAGCATAGAGTGTTTGAGGATCAGGACATTCGCAGGGAGGCCAAAATGCTTGTTTACAAAGCCATTGTACTACCAACCCTTCTGTACGCCTGTGAAACATGGACCCTCTACAAACGCCACCTCCAACTTCTTGAAAGATTCCATCAACGCTGCCTCCGAAAAATTCTGCAAATTACTTGGGAAGATAGGCGGACTAATGTTAGCGTATTAGAAGAAGCGAAAACCACCAGCACTGAAACAATGATCATCCAACATCAACTTCGCTGGACCGGCCATGTTGTTCGAATGCCTGACCATCGTCTTCCAAAGCAGCTCCTTTACTCCCAATTTAAGAATGGAAAACAGAATATTGGTGGACAGCAAAAGAGATTCAAAGACACTCTCAAAGCTAATTTTAAAAAATGTAATATCAGCATTGAGAACAGGGAAGCCCTAACTCATGAGCGTTTCAATTGGAGGTCATCCTTTATTAATGGCGCTATGGACTTTGAAGAAGCACGAGTACAGGGCGAAAGGGAGAAAAGAGCTAAAAGGAAGGCACGTCAGGCAAACCCTCATCATGACCGTCTCCCACCCGGAAACCTATGCCCTCATTGTGGGAGGTTGTGCGGATCCAGAATTGGCCTTTATAGCCACTTACGGATCCACTGTTAAAATTTTACCCTTGGAAGACAATCTTACTCGGCTACGAGTGATCGCCAATGATGATGATGATATATATTGATTAAAGATGAATATATATATATATATATATATATATATATAATGCATATACACACAGAGACTTATGTATATATATTATGTTGAACTATATTTCATTCAGTTTCACATTTAAATTCACTTACAATATTTGTAACACTAAAACTCTTTCTCTCTGAGATGTATGTGAAATACTATATAAACTCCAATCAATATGATTATAACTTTGGTACACTTTGGTAAAGTATTATTTATACTACAACACTGTGCTGCTGCATTATACAACATGCATGTATCTCTCTATATGTTTTGTGCCTGTCATTATCATGCACAGATTAACTATTTGCACTTGACTAAACACAGAGTTAAAAACAAATTCAGTTTAGATATATTGTACTTATATCTCACAGGGGGAAAAAGGCAAAGCTTATCGCAGAACTCATTAATTTGGAATGTAACTTGCACTAACAATTTGCTCCTGGAATTTAAAGGGCAGGCAGGAGATGGCATGTGACCTTTAATAGCAGAGATTTATATAAGAAGGGAGTTGAGAGGAAATGAGATTCAAAAACTAGATTTTTTTTCCAGGATTTTAATGTTTTACATGTACTATTTAAGCAGAAAGGTTTACAACAAAATGGTAATTGTGGCTGATTCTTCATTTCAATTTGTGTGTTATAGATATAATACTCTTCAGATTTTGTAATACAGTGCTTAAATTGATATTATGTATGGCCAAGGCGTGAGAGCCAGTTTGGTGCAGTGGTTAAGGCATCAGGCTAGAAACCAGGAGACCGTGAGTTCTAGTCCTGCCTTAGGCACAAATCCAGCTGGGTGACCTTGGGCCAGTCACTTTCTCTCAGCCCTAGAAAGAAGTCAATGGCAAACCACTTCTGAAAAACCTGCCAAGAAAACTGCAAGGACTTGTCCAGGCAGTCTCCGAGAATCGGACACGATTGAACGGATTAAAAAAAAAAACTTTTGACTGCAGTTCAGATATTGTATTGACTATATAAAGAAAACATATTGAAATGTTCCTTATTAGATCATTGATGACTTGCAAATGATTTGTAAAACTTTGTATTATGAATTATATGTTAAATGTTTTGGGAAAATATGTCTTAATTGTAAATAGTGCATTGTGAATGCACTATACACATGTGTATTAATATTGTATTTTGCTTGACATCTGTTGTTTTTGTTTGTTTGGCATTCATATTTTTATATTTTTTTAAAAATCTGATTATCCATGTTGTATAAATAGAAAGAAAATCTGTTGTGCTTTATCCTTTTGTAAAATGTGTATTTAAACTGGGATGGAAGCTTAACACCTGAAATATCAAACCTATAATATGCTAGAAAAATTTAGAAGAGTTTGGAAAGCCCAAAGGGTTAAATAATTTAAATAGTTCCAGAAGAAATAGAAATGTTTTTTAAAAGAAAAGTAGGGCAACAAAGTTTATTTATTTAAAAAAAAATAGAGCCTTTTTTTCAGAAGGGGCCAAGTTTTAAATAAATACATAAATAAATCTAGAGAGATATAGGAGGGTAAAATGACTGTAATATGTTGTTGTAAATGTTGAATAAAAATATTACAATGGTCTTTGTAAATCTTAAAAGATAAATCTGTTTTCTGAAAAGGCTGTGGCTGGAGGCTGTGAGGGTCTGGATGGGGAACAACAGGTTTCAACTGAACCTTGACAAGACTGAGTGGCTTTGAGTTTTGGGGCACGCCGATTCTAGGACTATGCCATTTTTGTTGTTGGATGGGGTTGCATTGCCCCAAACAGACCCCATGCATAATCTGGGGGTCCCTCTAGATCAGCCTTTCTCAATCTTTTGACTCTGGAGGAACCCTTGAAATACTTTTCAGGCCTCAGGGAACCGCTGCACATTCAGGCTCAAATATAGGCCAGAAGTGACAAAATTATGATACTCGTTTCATGTGTGGGCCTGTATATATGCATTAACAGTGTTCTTAAACTAAAAATAAAGAATGAAACTTTCCTCTTTAATGTGAAGTTGCCGGAATTTGAAATAATTTTTTAAATAAATCATGATCTCCCAGGGAACCCCTAGTGACTTCTTGTGGAACTCTAGGGTTCCACGGAACCCTGGTTGAGAAACCCTGTTCTAGACTCACGACTCCTGCTCAAAGAGCAGGTGGCAGTCGTGGCTAGGAGGGCCTTTGCACAACTTTGTATTGTGCACCAGTTGCACCCATTCCTAGATTGAGGGGCTCTACTCACAGTCACTCATGCCCTAGTCACCTCCCAGTTGAACTACTGTAATGCGCTCTACATGGGGCTGCCCTTGAAGAGTCCAGAAACTTCACCTGGTGCAAAATGCAGCTGCATGGGCAGTTATGTGTGTTTCTAGAACAACATGCATTATACCTCTGCTCCGTGAGCTGCAGTGGTTACCAGTTTGTTTCTGGGTCCAATTCAAGGTGCTGGTTTTGATCTTTAAAGCCCTACATGGCATGGGGCTGGGTTATCTGAGGGACCACCTCTCCCCGATTACATCTCCCTGTCCCACCAGATCCAGAAGAGCGGGCATGCTACAGGTCCTGTTGGCTAGGGAGCTACATTTGACGGATGGGCCTTTTCGGCCATGGCGCTGACTTTATGGAACTTTCTCCCCCCGAAGTGAAGCTGGCTCCATCCCTGTTGATTTTCCCGAAGTCCCGCAAAACCTGGTTGTGCAGGGGACTGTTGAGATGGTGAAGTGACTCCATTGTTATTAACATCTGCTCTTCACCTAATATTTGTTCTTTTTCGCCTTGTGTTTTTAAAGTTTTTTTTAATAAGAAGAACAGTTGTTTTGTACATATCAATTGTTTTTAGCCTTGTTGTACACTTGTTTGTGAGATGGGCAGCCATATAAATTTGACAAAATAAAACTACATGGACCAGCATCTGCTCTGTAATGGGATTTTTCATTGCTTTCATCTTTCTTACCAATCCCCAGTTCTGTCCTAAGATTTTTAAAGCAGATTTGGTCAATGGAGGGATTTGCATTAATGTGCAGGAGGAGAAGTGTATATTTCATTGGCAAATGGACACAATTAGATATAATCCTAAAAATTACCTGAAAGGTAGACCCAAGTGTATTGTGGGAGACACTTTTGTTCATTCTACAAAAGCTTCCAAATGGATATGCTCCAAATGTCAAAACTACGGATAACATCCTATTTTATAGTATTAAAAAGATTAATCAGATTCTTACCTGCAGCTGTTTATATGCTTGATGCATATAACCTTAATTCAGCACAATATAATCAGGTGAGTAAAACAATATACTTAAAATGCAAAAGATGAAAAAGGATTAAAATAGTCTAGATAGCCCTGTGTACTTGTTCCAAGGCACTTTGTGTGTCTTGCTACACATTTTCTACTTTTCCTGAATAACTTGCCTTTTACTTTTATTATTCAATATTGGTTTGGATATTGCATTATAATATATACTCTAAGGAAATCCACTCCCAGTTTTAGATTTCATTGACAGAGCATTATAACCTGGCAAAAAAAACAAAACACAGTTTGACAGTGAGTTGCCCATTGGAATGTAGGTAAAGGTAAAGGTTCCCCCCGCACATTTGTGCAGTCGTGTCCGACTCTAGGGGCCGGTGCTCATCTCCGTTTGTTAGCCAAAGAGCCAGCGTTGTCCAAAGACACTTCCACGGTCATGTGGCCGCATGACACGCGCGGAACGCTGTTACCTACCCACCGAAGTGGTACCTATTCATCTACTTGCATTTGCATGCTTTCGAATTGCTAGGTTGGCAAGAGCTGGAGCTAGTGCGGGAGCTCACTCCGCACGCAGGGCTAGAGATTCGAACCTCCAAACTTGTGATCTTCCGATCGACAAGCCTGGCGTCTTACCCACTGAGCCACCACACCCCTACTCCATTGGAATGTACCTCATAATATATACTATATGGAATGTTGTCATTAGGTATTGAAACCTACCTTCTATGGTTTTTTCATACCTTTCTAATAGAAATGTTTACTGCTAATAATTTCTGTGTTGCCATGTTTAAGACTGTGAAATCACATATATCCTTTTTTATATTTAGTGTGGTAGAAGTTCTGTAATCTGTGACTTGCAAAAAGAAGAGACAAATGGATAGTTGAAAGAATCCATAGAAATCAGTTAAAGTTTGTTAAAGTCAATGACCCAATAAATTTATGATGGCTAGGAATGTTATGGCAGTCAAATGTTGTGAGTGTCTTCATGGGTCTGAGTAGGAATAATCAAGGTCATCACAAATTTATATCTAAATATTAGAAGAATTCACTGTGTACATTACCCTCAAGTTTGTTTGCTTGCTTTTAATTTGTATATTCTGCATTTTTAAAGGAAATGTAGATGCTAGATCTGATAGCCTGATTTTATTTTTGAAAGCATTTTTGGCTACATTGAGATATGATGAACCCACTATTAAGAATGGCAGCAATAATGCAGCTAACAAATAGTTGTTCATAGGGTGGTTCAAATAATAGAATCATAGAATTGGAAGGGGCCAGTTATGCCATTAAGTCCAACCCCCTGGTAAGGGTAAGAATCCAGATTAAAGTATCCCAGACAGATGGCTGCTTGAACACATCCAGTGAAGAGGAGCCCACCATCCTTCTGGATAAGTGATCCCACTTTTGAACAGCTTTTACTGATGCAAAGTTCTTTCCCCTAACACTCAATTGGAATTCTGCCTTTTTGTAACTTAAATCCATTATTCAATGTCTTACACTCTGGAATGAGAGGAAGCCATCCTTGAACTTCTATATGAGAGCCTTTCAAGTATTTGGAAAGTGTTGTCATGACCTTACTGAATCATCTTCTCTCAGGGCTAACCATGCCCAGCTCCTTCAATCTCTCATCATAGGTTTTAGTTTCTAATCCCCTGGTCATCTTTGTTATCCTTCTTTTAATGTGTTCCATTTTCTCTGAATCCTTCTTAAAGTGTGATTTGCAGAACTGGATACAGTAATCAAGATGGTACCTGACCAAAGTAGAACAGAGTGGAAAGATTAATTTCCATGATTTAGAAATTATAGTTATGTGGATGCAGCTAAAATTACATTTACTTTCTTTGCAGGTACATTACACTGCTGGCTCATATTCAGATCCAAGATCTGTCTCACAAATACTATTACCACATCAGATATCCCGCATCCTCTATCAGTACTTTTGGGCATCAGCAAGGATTAATAGGGCGTGGTGGCTCAGCGGGTAAGACGCCAGGCTTGTCGATCGGAAGATTGCAAGTTCGGAGGTTCGAATCCCTAGCCCTGCGTGCGGAGTGAGCTCCCGCACTAGCTCCAGCTCTTGCCAACCTAGCAATTCGAAAGCATGCAAATGCAAGTAGATTAATAGGTACCACTTCGGTGGGTAGGGAACAGCATTCCACGCGTGTCATGTGGCCACATGACCGTGGAAGCGTCTTCGGACAACACTGGCTCTTTGGCTAACAAACGGAGATGAGCACCGGCCCCTAGAGTCGGACACGACTGCACAAATGTGCGGGGGGAACCTTTACCTTTTAAGGCTTAATAAAGTTTCTACACTGCAGTTATGCTGTTTCTTTCTCCTTCCTCTTGGCTCTAAGGGACTACAAGTCCTTTAGTCTCAGGAGAAAGGCACAGAAAAAGAATATCACTGCCCATAACTGTGCATGCAGATAATAAAATGCACAATATATACTGTATATTTAAGCTTGCATCTTGAGATATTCATCCCTCTAGGAGTTATGTAAATACAGTGACATCTAATTGAAGAGAATATTTGTAGCTCAGGGTTGAACTGTGGAGTCCTTGGTGCTCTCTGAGCCTTGTTGTTTTCTTGCAGACGTTTCATTGCCAGGCTAGGCAACATCTTCAGTGAGAAAAGGGAGTGGGACTTGCTCTCTGTTTATATACCCTGGCTTCTCCTGCTTGTGTTGGTGGGGGTGTTGTACTCTCCTTGGTAGTTCCTTGATTGGGGTGTTGTTTGCTGCTTGGTTGATTGACTGAGTTAATAGTTCCTTGATTAGGGTATATTGTGCTGTTTGATTGTTCCTCTGGTGCTAATCCTGGTGTTAATCCTTGCCTATCTGGGTGTTGATTGCTGGTAAGGAGGTGTTCTGGTGTTTTGGCTTTTCTATTGTCTCTTATGAATGGTATGTAAATGTTGTTTACCTCTATGTGTCTGTTTATGGCTGTTTTGTCTGAGTGCCAAGCTTCCAGGAATTCTCTAGCATTTTTGGATTTGTCTTGGTTTAAGATGCTCACAGTTTCCCAGTTGAAAGTATGGTTGAGTCTGTCCATGTGTTGTGAGATTAAGGAGTTTTCATCCTGTCTCCTGACTGCTAGTTGGTTTTTCGTGGATGCGTTCTGCTAGTCTTCTGCCCGTCTGTCCTACATAGTGGCTGTTACAGTCCTTACACTGTATGTTGTAGATAACTCCTGTTTTTTCTTCTTGGGCTACTGGGTCTTTTGGGTTACTTATGATGTTCTGAAGGGTTTTGGTTGTTTGTGTGCTACGGTGATTCTGTGTGGTTGTAACAGTCTATTAGTAGTTTCTGAGATGTTTCTGATGTATGGCAGTGTAATCCTTTTCATAGCTTCTGTTGGTTTTGCTGTGGTGGGTTGAGTGGTCAGGCACTTTTTGATAAAGTTGCATGGGTATCCATTTTGCTGGAAGATGCTATATAAGTGGTCTGTTTCCTTTTTCTGGTGTTCTGGGTTGCTGCAGTGCATTTGTGCTCATCTGATATCAGTGAATAAATGAAGGTGAAATGGCAGGGTACTGATAGAATGAATATAGTTGAAGAAAGGTGAAAAACAAAAAGGCAGGAGAGAGGAAGATTTAAATTTGCCAAGTAAACTTCAAATACCAGAGGAGACCAAGAAAGGCGAAGGCGAAGCCTTCTCCTGTACTCTCACCCCAGGATGTATGGTCCACTCCCATTCTGCCTCTCATCCAGAGAGTGAGCTTGTTGACTGACTTCCCTACTTCTCTGTGCAGCAAACGCCCCAAGCTTCCACCAACATCAATTCCCCCTCACAGTTCTCCCATCTTTATTGCCTGCCGATCACAAGGGTTGTAGCCATGAAATAAAAAGATACCTGCTAGTTGGAAGAAAGACTGTGGCAAGTCTAAACAAAACATTAAAATGCAGAGACATATTACTGATAACAGAGGTACATATTTTCAGGGCTCTGGATTTCCCAGTTGTAACATATAGTTGTGAAAACTGGAATATCAGAAAGGCTGAGTGAAGCAAAATAGATGCCTTTGAATTGTATGTTGGAGACAGTTAAGAAGAACAAATCATTCAATATGAGATGAAATAAAACCAGATTGCTCATTGGAAGCACTAGTAAGCTAAAGCTTAGGTCAGTGCTTTCCAAACTGCCGCCGTTGGCGACACACCAACGGTGGCGGCGGTGGTGCGGGGGGGGGGGCGCGCGGCAGCGGGTCGTGCACATTGGCGGCGCGGGGTGTGTGTGGCGGCGGTGTACATGGTGGCAGCGGCGGTGGCCTCGTGTTTTCCGCTAAAACACGGAAGCACTGATGGTGCACCGCTGCCGTTGTCGCTGCTGCCGCCGCCGTGCATGCTGCCGCGTGCGCCCCCGCGCCACCGCCGTGCACGTCCACTTCCGGGTTGTGTCGCAACACTCAGTGTTGTACTAAAGTGTCGCGACACGCAATTTGGAAAGCAATGGTTTAGGTGTTTAAGGGAAGAATCTTTAGAAAAGGCCCTGATGTTTAGAAAAATTGAATGCAATCAAAAGAAAGGATAGATAATATCACAGTTGACACAAGCTTAAAGAAGCATTTACTGATCAGCAGTCCTGCAAATTATATACCTTGGGTCCTAAAACAGTCAGGGATGACTGATTAAAACTACAAGCGAGCTAGACCAAGTTTATGTGCTCCATGGAGTTATATGTATCTACAAGTATAAGTTTATGTTACATGGCACAGTAAATAAATATTGTACAAAAGCTGCAATAGTTCTCAAATACTTGCTTTTAGGGATCATCTGACTTATAGTGGCCAAACTGAAACCATACAGATTTGGGTGCAGACACAATTCAAGGTCCACTATTTTGGATAGATGCAAACATTAAAGCACAGGAGGACACAAAAATTGATTTCGGCAGTGCCACTGGTTCTCAGGAAGGAGGGAGCACATTCCAAGAAGGGGGAAAAAATAAGAGGAAACATAGTCCAGGGGGCAGTTGTGAAAAAATCAAGAGGTTCAGAATAGCCCTGCAGTAGAGCTTCCCCACGTTATTTCCCCTTAGGTTAGGTAGAGTTGCTTTAGTCTGGCAAGATTCTGTCTATACGGCGTTAGCAAATAAAGAACTGAAATTTGGCTGGACTGGTTCTTGGTCGTTCTTGGGCTGGGCCTGACATAAATGTGAAGTTGATTTGTACTCTTCTTAGCTGCCTGTGTTAACCTAATTCCAGGGTTGTTGATTAGTTTTGTACTCTATTAGGTAGAAAAATTTACACAAATTAAAGAAAGGGTGTGAGAATGAAGGAGCTTCACCTGTGTAAAACAATATCATTTTGTATAGGACATAAAAAAGATAACGGTATAACAGGCTTATGAAAACCCATGGCTTTTAAGACTAAAAAGTTTTCTTAAATGAGGTCTATAGTAATTTTTTTAAAAATAAGAGGGCTAAATGTGTTAATGTAAGCAGTGTGAACTGAAGTGTGACATGTGGTTTAGACAGACTCTTGTGGCATTCAGTGTGAATTCTGTTTTTAAAAACTTGCTTTTGAAAACTTCATTAAATTTGAGTAATTGATGAGTAGTTTCTTTTTCATTTTCAAATGATATATTACATTATATGGGGCGTGATGGCTCAGTGATTAAGACGCCAGGCTTGTCGATCAGAAGGTCGCAACTTTGGTGGTTCGAGACCCGAGCGCCGCGTGATGGAGTGAGCTCCCGCACTCACCCCAGCTCTTGCCAACCTAGCAATTTGAAAGCATGCAAATGCAAGTGTAGATAAATAGGTACCACTTCGGTGGGATGGTAACAGCGTTCTGCGCGCGTCATGACCGCGGAAGCGTCTTCAGACAGCGCTGGCTCTTCGGCTAAGAAACGGAGATGAGCACCGGCCCCTAGAGTTGGACATGACTGTGCAGGGGGAACCTTTACCTTTTTTTAATATTGGTATAAGATGGTTGCCTCCCTGCTTTTCTCCAGTTACTTAGAGTGACTATAAATATATGGAAAGGTTGGAGAATAATTAACCTTTTTATTTGAATAGGTGATATGATTGTTACAATGCTGGAATCATAGTAACTTTATTCAGTCAGTTTTTAAAAGCGGGATTACATTATAGCATTTGTTAGTTTTCATTTTGTTTATATCTAGGAGCATACATTATATGCTATATGGATCTTATACTGCATCCACTGTGTGTGCAACAGAATTGTTACAAGCAAGGTGGTTTGTCTTGAATATATCATTGGAATTATTGTTAAACTCTACAGACTTTAGCAATAATGTCAAAGCACGGAACGTGGGGCAGCCTGCTCCTTTTTCCAAGACACCAGTGATCCACGTTCTATGCAGTAAATAGACACTCAAGCAGAGATTAGATAAAATAGCCTATTTACTTTATATACATACGTAGTCCAAATACAGTCCAGTAACATCCAACTGCAGTTACAAATGATAACAGCAACAAACAGGAATACAGCAACGAGAAGAAAGAACACAAGAACTTCTCTTCCTTTATACAAATACTGACCTATCACATTATAGGTCACTCTCATAATCTGCCACACCCAACTAAACTATAGCACCTGTAGTATGAGTCATTACTGCCACATCATACCTTCAACAATGGCTGCTAATTGGATGACTTGCAGAATATTTCACTTCTCACCTAGATACATCAAGCCTCTCCAGTATAATTAATCTATCTGTAAATTCCTGGGTATATACAAACCCCAACACCCCTCCAATTTACAATAGATATTAGATTTCACTTATACAATATAGAAGACATACACATATTGGATACACACATCCTATGTCTCTCTACACTTAGAGGCTTTGTCATCACATCTGCTACGTTACTTACAGATGGACAATATTGCAAATTAATCAGAGATTCTTTTACAGCATTCCTAACATTGTGATATTTAATATCCACATGTTTGCTCCTTCCTCTGATCCTATCATTCTTTGCCATCTGTATACACGCTTCACTGTCTTCATATACACATATAGGTCCCTCAATTGTTACATTTACATCCCTTAACAATTGCCTATACCAGGGGTCGGCAAACTTTTTTTGCCGGGAGCCATTTTGACATGCTCGTGCACATTTTGAAGTGCTCGAGAGCCAGGGGGCGGGGTTTGCGGGCGGGGGCCAATCGCGTGGAAGGGGGCGGGGTTTGCGGGCGGGAGCCAATCACGTGGAAGGGGGTGGGGTTTGCGGGCGGGAGCCAATCGCGTGGAAGGGGGCGGGGGAGGTTTGGAAAAAGAAGGGAAAGAGAGGCTCGACTGCTCCAGTCGCTTCTCTTCCGGAGCTGCTCACGCTCCCAGTCCAGGCAAAGTAAAGCTGGTGGGGAATCCAGCGCAAGAGCGGGGTTTGCGGGCGGGAGCCAGTTGCGCACACTTAGGGCTGTGGGGTGGAAATGTGCTGCTTTTGCACAGAGAAAAAGAGTAAGCAGAGCAGCAACGAAGAGGTTAAGGCAGGGCTTTCCAAACTTTTGCCGTTGGCGACACACCAACGGCCAGCCCACAAAAACTGGAAGCACCGGCGGCGGTGCTTCCAGGTTGTCGCTGCGGCGGCAGCGGCTGCCCCTTCGAAAGGGCAGGCTCCGGGGACCCCGAAAATGCCCTCGGTTCTGGCAGGGAGGCAAAAACCTCCCTTCCCCTCCCCGCACGCACACGCTGCCCTGGAGTGGGGTGGAAGTTTTCCCCGCAGAACAGCTGAGCGCTGCTTGCGCGCAGCCTCCCTGCCGAAACTGAGGTGCTGCCCCTTCAAAAGGGCAGGCTCCGGGGACCCCGAAAATGCCCTCGGTTCTGGCAGGGAGGCAAAAACCTCCCTTCCCCTCCCCGCACGCACACGCTGCCCTGGAGTGGGGTGGAAGTTTTCCCCGCAGAACAGCTGAGCGCTGCTTGCGCGCAGCCTCCCTGCCTAAACCGAGGTGCTGCCCCTTCAAAAGGGCAGGCTCCGGGGACCCCGAAAATGCCCTCGGTTCTGGCAGGGAGGCAAAAGCCTCCCTTCCTCTCCCCGCACGCACACGCTGCCCTGGAGCGGGGTGGAAGTTTTCCCCGCAGAACAGCTGAGCGCTGCTTGCGCGCAGCCTCCCTGCCTAAACTGAGGTGCTGCCCCTTCAAAAGGGCAGGCTCCGGGGACCCCGAAAATGCCCTCGGTTCTGGCAGGGAGGCAAAAACCTCCCCTCCCCGCACGCACACGCCGCCCTGGAGTGGGGTGGAAGTTTTCCCCGCAGAACAGCTGAGCGCTGCTTGCGCGCAGCCTCCCTGCCTAAACCGAGGTGCTGCCCCTTCAAAAGGGCAGGCTCCGGGGACCCCAAAAATGCCCTCAGTTTAGGCAGGGAGGCTGGCGCAAGCTGCGCCAGCTGTTCTGCGGGGAGAACTTCCACCCCGCTCCAGGGCAGCGTGTGCGTGCGGGGAGGGGAAGGGAGGCTTTTGCCTCCCTGCCAGAACCGAGGGCATTTTTGGGGTCCCCGGAGCCTGCCCTTTTGAAGGGGCAGCACCTCGGTTTAGGCAGGGAGGCTGCGCGCAAGCAGCGCTCAGCTGTTCTGCGGGGAAAACTTCCACCCCACTCCAGGGCAGCGTGTGTGTGCAGGGAGGGGAAGGGAGGTTTTTGCCTCCCTGCCAGAACCGAGGGCATTTTCGGGGTCCCCGGAGCCTGCCCTTTCAAAGGGGCAGCGGCAGGAGCAGCAGCAGTGCTGCCCCTTCGAAAGGGCAGACTCCGGGGACCCCGAAAATGCCCTCGGGTCCGGCAGGGAGGCAAAAATCGCGCGTGCAGGCTGCCGGGCTTCCCGACGCACAGCTGATTGGCGCGGAGAATTTCCACTCCGGGTGGCCTGGCAGCGCGCGCGCACGCAATTTTCACCTCCCTGCCAGAGCCGAGGGCATTTTCATCAGCGCTTCCAGCTTGTCACGCGACACACTTGGGGGCCCCGACACACAGTTTGGAAAGCCCTGGGTTAAGGCGATGGGCAAGTGCCCGTCGTCAAGATGGCTGCTGGAGACGGAGGCTTCCAAACTCCCGCGAGACTGTGTGAAGCCCGTCCCCGGAGGAAAAAGAGAGGCTGGGCCTAGGTTGCCAGGGGTATGCCCACAGCAACGCACACCATGCCCACTGCCGCGCCTGCCCCCGCCACGCCTGCCTGCGGAAGAGCCACACTCAAGGGGCCAAAGAGCCGCATTTGGCTCGCGAGCCGCCATTTCCGACCCTTGGCCTATACCAGGGGTCGGCAAACTTTTTGAGCCGAGAGCCATTTTGGTATGCTCGTGCACATTTTGAAGTGCTCGAGAGCCAGGGGGCGGGGTTTGCGGGCGGGAGCCAATCGCGTGGAAGGGGGCGGGCTTTGCGGGCGGGAGCCAATCGCGTGGAAGGGGGCGGGGCTTGCGGGCGGGAGCCAATCGCGTGGAAGGGGGTGGGGCTTGCGGGCGGGGGCCAATTACGTGGAAGGGGCGGGGTTTGCGGGCGGGAGCCAGTCACGTGGCTTATTGGGGCAGGTGGGAGGGCCCATGTAGCAGTTTACCCCCCCACCGGCTTCCCGCCCCTCCCTCCTTGCCTGCAGAAGGCGGCCGGCCTTCTCCCCCCACTGTTTCCGGAAGTGATCCAGCGCCGATCTGCGGGCTGCGGGGGCTCCAGCTTCGGAGGGCGCCGGCTGCCAAGCTGTTCCGAACCAAGGAGCCAGGGCGGAGCCGGGGCAGGGGAGGAACGGGGAGCGCCAGGGGACTCACCCGCTGCTGCTCGGCTGCCACCTTCCTCCTCCGCTTCAGCCGCCCGCCCGCCGAGTCCCGGCCCTTCAGCCCCCGCTGGGGGGAGGGGGGCAGGGACTCAGCGCCCGCACGCCCGGATCCCGGCAGAGCTGCGTCTCGCCCCGCCCCGCCCCGCCCTCCCAGAGTGGCCAGCGGAGCGCCCACCTGCTCGGGCAGGTATCAGCCTCTCTGTACGCTCCTTCCGCTGCTGCTGCAGGGAGACGGCGTCCACCCGGCCCAGCTGCCCGGGGTCCAGGGAGATCAGCTCCGGCGGGATCTGTGCCGAAGAGCCCCGCCCGCTTGCCTCCCTCCGCGAGGCCCAGGCGCGCTGGAAGGCAGCGGGGGGGCCTCGCGGAGGGATGCTGAGCTCCGCAGCCGAGCCTGGGCGTGCATGAGGGACGGAAGCCGCCATCGCAGGCTTCCTCGCCGAGTTTGTCCGCTGCCTGCAGGGAGGGAGGCGGGGGGGACAGGGCTGGGGCGGGGGCAGGGGCCGCAGACGGCAGGCCAAAGGGAGATACCAGGGCGACTGTAGCGACCGGAGGCGGCCAAGGGGAGAGCAGGTGGCTCTTCGCCCTCGGCGCGCCGCGGGGCCAGACGAGCCTCCGGCTGCTGCTTCCTGCGCCCGTGGCCTCTTCGCTGCCGCCGCCGCCCACCTCTTCCGCTCTCTGCTTCTCCGCAAAGCTCCTGGTTCATCTTAATGCAGGGCTTTCCAAACTTTTGCCGTTGGCGACACACCAACGGCTGGCCCACGAAGACCTGGAAGCGGCGGTGCTTCCGGGTTGCTGCCGCTGCGGCGGCAGGAGCTGCCCCTTCGAAAGGGCAGGCTCCGGGGACCCCGAAAATGCCCTCCGTTCCAGCAGGGAGGCGAAAATCGCATGCGCATGCTGCTGGCTTCCCAGCGCACAGCTGATCGGCGCAGAGAATTTCCACCCCAGGCAGCCCTGCAGCATGCGCGATTTTCTCCTCCCTGCCAGAACCAAGGGCATTTTCATCAGAGCTTCCGGGTTGTCACGCGACACACTTGGAAAGCCCTGTCTTAATGTTTCCTTTTCCTCCCCTTCAATACGTTCCAGCAAGCGAGGTGGAAGCGGAGAGCGGAAGAGGCGAGGCGGCCTCCGGCTGCTGCTTCCTGCGCCCGTGGCCTCTCCGCTTCCACCTCGCTTGCTGGAACGTATTGAAGGGGAGGAAAAGGAAACAGTAAGATGAACCAGGAGCTTTGCGGAGAAGCGGAGAGCGGCAGAGGCGGGCCGCTTGCCTGCCTGGTTCCCTCCCTCCGCGAGGTCCCCCGCTGCCTTCCCGGGACCCAAGCCGGAGAGAAAGGGCGGCGGCGGGGCCGCGCTACCGGAGCGCCCGAGTGCCAGACAGGCAGCTCCGCCCGCGCGCCTTCCACGCGATCGGCCCGTGAGGACCAGCCAGGGAAGGCGCGCGGGCGGAGCTCCCGTCCCGCTGCACCCCAGCCGGAGCGCCCGAGTGCCAGACAGGCAGCTCCGCCCACGCGCCTTCCACGCGATCGGCCTGCGAGGACCGGCCAGGGAAGGCGCGCTGGCGGAGCTCCCGTCCCGCTGCACCCCAGCCGGAGCGCCCGAGTGCCAGGCAGGCAGCTCCGCCCACGCGCCTTCCACGCGATCGGCCTGCGAGGACCGGCCAGGGAAGGCGCGCGGGCGGAGCTCCCGTCCCGCTGCACCCCAGCCGGAGCGCCCGAGTGCCAGACAGGCAGCTCCGCCCACGCGCCTTCCACGCGATCGGCCTGCGAGGACCGGCCAGGGAAGGCGCGCGGGCGGAGCTCCTGTCCCGCTGCACCCCAGCCGGAGCGCCCGAGTGCCAGGCAGGCAGCTCCGCCCGCACGCCTTCCCTGGCTGGTCCTCATGGGCCGATCGCGTGGAAGGCGCGCGGGCGGAGCTGCCTGTCTGGCACTCGGGCGCTCTGGTAGCGTGGCCCCGCCGCCGCCCTTTCTCTCCGGCTTGGGTCCCGGGAAGGCAGCGGGGGACCTCGCGGAGGGAGGGAACCAGGCAGGCAAGCGGCCCGCCTCTGCCACTCTCCGCTTCTCCGCAAAGCTCCTGGTTCATCTTACTGTTTCCTTTTCCTCCCCTTCAATACGTTCCAGCAAGCGAGGTGGAAGCGGAGAGGCCACGGGCGCAGGAAGCAGCAGCCGGAGGCCGCCTCGCCTCTTCCGCTCTCCGCTTCCACCTCGCTTGCTGGAACGTATTGAAGGGGAGGAAAAGGAAACATTAAGACAGGGCTTTCCAAGTGTGTCGCGTGACAACCTGGAAGCTCTGATGAAAATGCCCTTGGTTCTGGCAGGGAGGAGAAAATCGCGCATGCTGCAGGGCTGCCTGGGGTGGAAATTCTCTGCGCCGATCAGCTGTGCGCTGGGAAGCCAGCAGCATGCGCATGCGATTTTCGCCTCCCTGCTGGAACGGAGGGCATTTTCGGGGTCCCCGGAGCCTGTCCTTTCAAAGGGGCAGTGGTGACAGCGGACCATCAGCGCTTCCAGGACACCGCTGCTGCAGCATGCGCGATTTTCTCCTCCCTGCCAGAACCAAGGGCATTTTCATCAGAGCTTCCGGGTTGTCACGCGACACATGCCTGCCTGGTTCCCTCCCTCCGCGAGGTCCCCCGCTGCCTTCCCGGGACCCAAGCCGGAGAGAAAGGGCGGCGGTGGGGCCGCGCTACTGGAGCGCCCGAGTGCCAGACAGGCAGCTCCGCCCGCGCGCCTTCCACGCGATCGGCCCGTGAGGACCAGCCAGGGAAGGCGCGCGGGCGGAGCTCCCGTCCCGCTGCACCCCAGCCGGAGCGCCCGAGTGCCAGACAGGCAGCTCCGCCCGCGCGCCTTCCACGCGATCGGCCTGCGAGGACCGGCCAGGGAAGGCGCGCGGGCGGAGCTCCCGTCCCGCTGCACCCCAGCCGGAGCGCCCGAGTGCCAGGCAGGCAGCTCCGCCCGCACGCCTTCCCTGGCCGGTCCTCGCGGGCCGCCGGCGATGCTCCCATCCCGCTGTACCTCTCCAGCTTGTCGGCCACCCGCCGCAGCGTCTCGGCCGTGCGGCTGGGGGGCAGCGCCGCATCCCCCAGCCGGTGCTGCAGGTAGTCGCCCAGCAGCTGCGCTGTCTCCTCTCGCAGCACGCCCAGCATGGCGACGCTCTCCTGCCTGCCTGGCGAGTGCTTGGGGGGGGCGGCGGCAGCCGTTGCAACGCGGGCGGAGGAAGAGGCAGCGGCGGCGGCGACCAACCAACTTCCCCACCCGCCGACCTCGAAGAAGCGCTGCCCGACTCTGG